>JAREIS010000304.1:0-679940 GCA_030060385.1 Muscicapa striata striata | reverse complement strand
AGTAATTTTTGCGACAACCTCCAGTTTGGTTGTCCTATTCCCAAGGAAGCAGCAGAATATTGCCTTTTATAAATGGGTATTGTCTAAAAATCTCCTTAACCACTTATATGCTTATTCTGGAACAGTTCAAGAAGTCAGCCTTTCTGTTTCTGGTTCTCCACTCTGGTCACCCATCTTTATTACCTTTAAGTTCCCTGTGAATCCTGGTATAGCAGCTTTTAATTACTTTCTTGATCTGAAAGGCTGAGTGCTTTTTGCATTCTCCTCTTGGCTGGAATTTAGAGTCATAGCTATGCCCTTTCTGACTTGGACACTTAAGCAGTAGTGCTTTGTTTCCAGCTTTGCTACCACAGATACAGCTTTTTTTTACAATTCTCTCACCCTGCCCTCTTTTCTATGCAGCTCCTTTATCCACTGCATTTCATTACTGGCAGAGTCTTTCTCTTGCCAGTATATAGATTTAACTCTTCTGCCTTTAGCCCAGTCTTTGCCTGCAATCTTGCATTAAGGGCTCCTTCATGTTACTGAGCAGCTCACTGAGGCTAAGAAGGCTGCAAATACTGGCCTGCTTTCCTGTGCTCTCCTGCCTGGATGTATTTATTCTTACTTTAAGCTCACAAATATAAGCTCATTCCTTCTCAGCCTTCTCCTTTTTCTCGCTCTGTCCTTTTAATGCATTTTCACTGAAATTTTTAAGAGGAGAATCTTTTAGAGAAGATTTAGGGAGATTAGACACCTACTTTCCATCACAAAGAAAACCAGTCAGTTTAGGTGCCCTCACGTATAGCCAGCTACAACTGACATTATGTTTTTTGAAGCTTTTGCATCAACCCCTCACAAGTCCTTGTCTCCTACATACTTGAAGGCAGTCTGGACAGGCAGTCTGTGTCCAAGATGGGACTACTCTGGATCACATGTATGTGTGCTCTTCTATCCCTCCCTTCCTGGCCCAAACAGACTCCTATAACTCTCCTTAAAAAAAAAAAAAAGCTTGCATTCTCCATGTGCACAAATACATGGCTACTTTCATGGGAGCCATTTTTGCCCATTCATATTAGTGCTGGAGCACCATATCTTCTTGAATTGGCATCAGCAGAATAATATCCATGTGGCTAATGGACTATGTGCCCCTCCCCAAGCAAACCTTTCAGCACATTCTCCCACTACCATGTGCCATGTCTGCCTTAATTACCCT
Organism: Muscicapa striata striata; assembly: GCA_030060385.1. Lineage (NCBI taxonomy): Eukaryota > Metazoa > Chordata > Aves > Passeriformes > Muscicapidae > Muscicapa > Muscicapa striata. The sequence continues at coordinate 678,745 of JAREIS010000304.1, read as the reverse complement.
ACAAGTGATGTGAAATTACAGCAGCCTCCTACCAACCACTGAAACAGTTTTTCTTCCACGCTACTGTTGGGGGTTGGGTTTTGCCCCCTTGCTGTCTCAGTCTAAAGATTTTTCCCCATTATCATGCTAAGGCCTGCTGGTTACACTCATGCTCTTTTGACGACTCTAGACAAAGCTGTAGGTGGGGGCTGGCTTCCGGGGGAGGGGCGCTACTCATGCATCCAGCGAGCCGGTGGAGGAGGAACTGCCATTTCCAGCCCACACAGACAGAATGTGGGGGAGCCAGATGCTCTGCGATCGGACTGACCCTGCATCTGCTCCAGCCTCGCACCTTTGAGGACACAGCTGACACCAGGATGCAAACTGTGAGGCAGGAGCTGTCCCCCTCCAGCCTGCTCCCACCTGAGACACAGCACGACCGCGGACAACACCCCCTGCTCCCCGCTCCCGCCTGCCTCTCCCAGCTGTGCCAGCCCTGCCACGTTTTCCACCACCGGGAACAGACACAGGCCGAGTGTGTCTGCGGCTAAAGAAAGGACTGGAACTGAGTTATTTGTTCTGTTTTATTGCTAATTTTAATAACTGCTGTTGTTTCTGTTTGTACGGTTAGATATATGAGTAAAAGCTGTTACTCCTACACCCTTATCTCTGCCTTGGAGTTTCTGATTCAGACAATTATAATATTCGGGAGGGAGAGGAATTAAATTCTCTATTTCAAAGAGGAGCTTCTGCCTTTATTGGCAGACACCTGTCATTCAAACTAGGACAGATTTTGGTGCCCAATGTGGGGCAGAGGGCATTGAGAGAAGAGTTAAGACAGGAGTAACAGCTTTTAAGTGGCAACATGTTGTCTAGTTCTGGCTTGGGCTCCATGTGGTCACAGATATCTTCCCATTTGCAAGCCCTTATTTGAATATGGCCCCCTCACCAAACTTACTGTAGCTATTATCCGATTCATTTGGTGGATTGATTATGTCAGGAATTCATGTTTTTTTAATTTTTTTCTGGAAAGTGGCCACATGGATCCAGAGCTATCGTACTCTAACTGTGTGTTTCTGGGGTTGTTTCAATAATGGTACTTACTGTAAGGAAATGAATGCAAGGGAAAATCTTCTCCCAACCCATCACCCAGTTTTTGAGGCTACCCCACCAGTTTTCAAGGAGTTCAGATCTGCTTTAAATGCTAATGATATCACACAGTGGCTGGTGTTGCTGATAGGCCTGTTCTACTTAGCAGTCAGAGACAAGGGAATATTGGCTTGGATAACCTACCCCAGGAAACAGAGGTGCTGCCCTACAGCCTGACCCCGCCCCAGAGACTAGGGATGCTGCCCCAGAGCCTGACCTTGCCCCAGGGACTAGAGATGCTGCCCCAGAGCCTGATCCTGCCCCACAGCCCACTGCAGAAATGAACCAGCCAGAGTGGGTGGGGGTTCTAGTGAAGGAGATAGGCCAGATGTTGAAGGAGCACTCTTCCCCAGCTGGTGAAAAACCTCCTCCTGCCCTAAAGAGGAGAGTCTGATGGTGCTGCCTTGGAACGTGTAGATATTACATCTATCCAGGTTTAGCAGTATCACAGGCAGTCACTTCCAGCAGCAGTTGCCCCTATGAAAACTAGAAAATCTAAGATTAAAACAAGGCACCTAGATAATGGGGATCATCCAGAGGGTCCTCACAATCAGCAAGGGGCCAAAGGCTGAGATCATCATTGAGCCCCTCTTATATGACAGTCTCCGTAATTTGTGAAAAGACATTGCACGACGGGGTCGTGAGGCTTTTACAACCTGTTTACTTCGGGTCTGGGAACTTATGGGAACAGGTGTACAACCTGACAGTACTGAGGCCAGGAATTTGGGATCCTTGGCCCAGGACTCAGGTGTGGACCAGACATTCGTAAGGGAGCAAGGCCTCCTTTCCCTCTGGGACTGGCTTCTAATGAGTATGAGAGAGAAGTTTGTCTACAGAGAAAGAATGCAGGAGCACCACCACAGAATGCGCTGGAAGACCCTTGAGGAAGGGATCCAGCAGCTGAGAGAAGTGGCAGTATTAGAGATACTCTTTGGGAGGGATGGACAGCATAACAATGACCATAATAGGGTCAGGTGCACAGGGCAGATGTTGTGGAATCTGGCAAACCTCTGCCGTGGTCAAGGACCTCCAAGAGGCCCAAGAGAAGGTGAAGGGAAAGAGAGGGTTGAGAGGTGAGATGAGGGAGGAGATAAGGGGGGAGATAAGGAAGATCAGTGCGGCACCAGTGCGAGTCCCAGGCCCCAAATTTAGAACCCAACACCCCCCAACCAGGGAGAGAGGGTACACCACACGAGCTCACCTGTGGTTCTTCCTGCGAGACCATGGGGAAGACATGGGAAAATGGGATGGGAAGCCCACTTCTGTCCTGGCAGCACGGGTGCGTCAGCTCAGGGAGGGAAATGCCAACCGAGGGAACCGCACTAAAATGAAGGTAGCCTCGACCTCCCATAACCAAGGTGCAGGGTACTACAGAAGGGAGGATGATCTGTCAGATCCCCTGGAAGGGACCTCAATTATGTATGCCCAGGAAAGAAATAATAACCAGGGCTAGAGGGGCCCTGCCTCTAGCCAGGGGGAGGCATGGGATGACAGAGAGTATTGGATAGTGTGGGTGCGATGGCCTGGCACATCAAAGACACAGAAACATAGAATGTTAGTTGATACTGGTTCACAATGCACCCTGATACCATCAGAACATGTGGGGAAGGTACCTGTTTCCACTGCTGGGGTGACAGGGGGATCACAGGAGTTCACTTTGCTGGAAGCTGAGATTAACCTGACAGGGAAAGGGTGAAAGAAACATCCGATTGTAATTGGCCCAGGGGCACCATGCATTCTAGGCATAGACTTCCTCAGGAATGGCTACTACAAAGATCCAAAGGGACTCAGGTGGGCTTTTGGAATAGCTGCTGTAGCAACAGAGAACATTAAGCAGTTGAACACCTTGCCTGGACTGTCAGAAAATCCATCTGCAGTGGGACTCCTGAAAGTGACAGAGCAACAGCTACCAATTGCCACCATGACAGTGCACCGCCGGCAGTACCGGACAAATCGAGATGCCGGGATCCCCATCCACAAGATGATCCGTGAGCTGGAGAGCCAAGGGGTGGTCAGCAAAACCCACTCACCCTTCAACAGCCCCATCTGGCCTGTGCGCAAGTCTGAAGGAGAATGGAGATTGACTGTGGACTATCGTGCCTTGAATGAAGTGACTCCACTGCTGAGCACTGCCATGCCAGACATGCTGGAACTGCAGTACGAGCTGGAGTCCAAGGCAGCAATGTGACATGCCACCATTGACATTGCCAATGCATTTTTCTCCATTCCTTTGGCAGCAGAGTGCAGGCCTCAGTTTGCTTTCACCTGGAGGGGCATGCAGTACAGCTGGAACCGACTGCCCCAAGGGTGGAAACACAGCCCCAACATCTGCCATGGACTGATCCAGGCTGCACTGGAAAAGGGTGAGGCTCTAGAACATTTGCAATACATCGATGACATCATTGTGTGGGGGAACACGGCAACAGAGGTATTTGAGAAAGGAAAGAAGATCATCCACATTTTGCTGGAAGCCGGCTTCACCATTAAAAAGAACAAAGCCAAAGGACCTGCCCGAGAGATCCAGTTCTTTGGAGTGAAGTGGCAAGACGGATGGCGCCAGGTCCCCGCTGAGGTCATCAATAAGATCACTGCAATGTCTGCACCAACAAGCAAGAAGGAAACACAAGCTTTCCTAGGTGCCATAGGCTTTTGGAGAATGCACATCCCTGAGTACAGCCAGATTGTGAGCCCTCTCTACCTGGTCACCCGCAAGAACGATTTCCACTGGGGCCCTGAACAACAGCAAGGCTTTTTCCCAGATCAAACAGGAGATTGCTCATGCTGTAGCCCTTGGCCCAGTCAGGACGGGACCAGAGGTAAAGAACGTGCTCTACTCTGCAGCTGGGAACCATGGTCTGTCCTGGAGCCTTTGGCAGAAGGTGCCTGGTGAAACTCGAGGCCGACCCCTGGGATTCTGGAGCAGAGGTTACAGAGGTTCTGAAGCCAATTACACTCCAACGGAGAAGGAAATCTTGGCTGCCTATGAAGGAGTTCAAGCTGCCTCAAAGGTAATTGGCACAGAAGCACAACTTCTCCTGGCACCCTGACTGCCAGTGCTGGGGTGGATGTTTAATGGAAAGGTTCCCTCTACCCACCATGCCACCGACGCCACATGGAGCAAGTGGATTGCCCTCATCACGCAGCGCGCCCGTATTGGCAACCTGGGATTTTGGAGATAATTACAAACTGAAAAGAAGGTGAAGTTTTTGGTCTCGCTGAAGAAGAGGAGCAGAAACAAATGACCTGGGCTAAAAAAGCTCCACCATACAACCAGCTGCCAGCAGATGAAACGTGCTACGCTCTTTTCACTGACGGTTCCTGTTGCATCGTAGGGATGAAGCGGAAAGCAGCCGTATGGAGCCCCACACGACAGGTTGCACAAGCTACCGAAGGAGAAGGTGGATCAAGTCAACTTGCGGAACTCAAAGCTGTTCAGCTGGCCTTGGACATTGCAGAGAGAGAGAAATGGCCAAAGCTCTACCTTTACACTGATTCATGGATGGTAGGCAATGCTCTGTGGGGCTGGCTGGAAAGGTGGAAAAAGGCTGACTGGCAACATAGAGGAAAACCAGTCTGGGCTGCTGATGAGTGGAAAGACATTGCCACTCGGATAGAGAAGCTACTCGTGAAAGTCCATCATGTGGATGCCCATGTTCACAAGAGTTGGGCTAATGAAGAACACCGGCACAACGAGCAGGTGGATCAGGCTGCACAGATAGAGGTGTCAAAGATAGACTTAAATTGGGAACACGAGGGAGAATTGTTCCTGGCTCGATGGGCCCATGATGCCTCAGGTCATCAGGGCAGAGACGCCACCTATAAGTGGGCACGAGACCGAGGGGTGGATCTAACCATGGACAGTATTTCCCAGGTTATCCATGACTGTGAGACGTGTGCTGCCATTAAGCAAGCCAAGCGGGTGAAGCCCCTCTGGTATGGGGGCGGTGGTCCAAATATAAGTACAGAGAGGCCCAGCAGATTGACTACATCACACTGCCTCAGACCTGCCAAGGCAAGCGCTACATGCTGACCATGGTGGAAGCCACAACCGGATGTTTGGAGACATACCATGTGCCCCATGCCACTGCTTGGAACACTATCCTGGGACATGAGAAACATGTCCTTTGGAGACATGGTACCCCTGAGAGAATTGACTCAGACAATGGAACTCATTTCAAGAACAGCCTTATAAGAACCTCGGCTAGAGAACACGGCATTGAGTGGGTGTACCATATTCCCTACCATGCACCAGCAGCTGGGAAAGTCGAACGGTGCAATGGCCTGCTTAAAACCACCTTAAAGGCACTTGGTGGGGGGACTTTTAAGAACTGGGAGATTAATCTATCAAAGGCCACATGGTTAGTGAATACCCGTTGTTCCACTAACTGAGCAGGTCCTGCCCAATCTGAGCCCTTGGGAACACCAGATGGAGATAAGGTCCCAGTGGTACACCTCAGAGGCATGTTAGGGAAAACTGTTTGGGTGAACACTGCCTCCAGCAAAGACAGGCAATCCTGTTCGTGGGGTGGTTTTCGCTCAAGGACCAGGTAGCACTTGGTGGGTGATGCAAAAGAATGGAGAGACCCGATGCATACCCCAAGAAGACTGTTTAAGGTTGGGATTGTGTTCCTTCAATGTATGAGTGGGGAGAATTTTTTCCCATTGTAATGCTAACAGAACCCACCGGCTGTGCCCAGGGTTTGTGATGGCCCTGGACAGGGCGGGGGTGGGTGGGACCGGAGCTACCCGGAGGGGGATGCGGACTTCCGGGAAGGGGGAGCTACTCAGGGGAGCACGAGGCTTCTGGAGGGGCCCGGCTGTTTTCCGGGAGAGAGAGGGGAGGGGGAACTTCTCCAGTCTGCTCGGCGGTGTGAGGAGGTAGGAGACCCGGGAGGGGGCTGCATTTCAGCTGCCCAGCATCTGCCCTGCTACCTCGGAGGTACTGCTGACTACCAAAGACCAAATACTTCCTACCTCTGGGAATATAACTGGTCATCTGGACACAGGACCGGAGCGAAGAGCTCCCACCTGAGCCAGCCCGGCCATGGCTGTTCCACTCCACCTCCCTGGCTCCCGCCTGCGCCTGCAGCTGTGCCGGCCTGCTACAGTTACACCCCCAGGAACGGACACAGACCGAGTGTCTCCGCGTCTAAGAAAGGACTACAACTGACTTTTCTTCTGTTTTTCGGTAATTTTAATAATTACTGTTGTTTTCTACTTGTGCTGTGAGTTAGAGTAGTAAAGAGCTGTTACTTTTACCTCCTTATCTCCGCCTTGAGTCCTTGATTTGAAACAATTATAACACTCGGAGGGGGGTGACATTGATTTCTCTATTTCAAAGGGGAACTTCTGCCGTTTTTTGGCAGAACTCTGTCCTAAAACCAGGACAGATTTTGGCGCCCAACGTGGGGCTCAGGGCATTAAAAAGCGAGTTAAGAGAGGAGTAGCAGCTCTTAAGCAGCAACATGTTGTCTAGTTTAATCTGGTTTGGGCTCCACGTGGTCACAGATATCTCTCTCCCATTTGCAAGCCCTTTTTTGAATATGGGCCCCCTCACCAAGTTTATTGTAGCTATGATCCGATTTGTGTTTTGGATTGATTTTGTCAGGAATTCATGTTTTTTTAATTTTTTCTGGAAATTTGCCACATGGATCCTGAGCTATCGTACTCTAACTGCGTGTTTCTGGGATTATTTCAACAATGGTACTTACTGTGAGGCAATGAATGCAAGGGAAATTTTCTCCCAACCTGTCACCCAGTTTTTTGAGGCTACCCCACCAGTTTTCAAGGATTTCAGATTTGCTTTAATTGCTAGTATTATTATTCCGTGGCTGGTGTTGCTGATGGGCCTGCTTTACTTAGCATTCAGAAACAAGGGAATACTGGCTTGGATAACAACCGTGAAACATGCTGCCCCAGACCCTGCCCCTGTCCCAGAGACTAGGGATGCTGCCCCAGAGCCTGCCCCTGTCCCAGGGAATAGGGATGCTGCCCCAGAGCCTGCCCCTGTCCCTGAGACTAGAGATGCTGCCCCAGAGCCTGGTGTTGACCCACAGCCCACTGCAGAAATGAACCAGCCAGAGTGGGTGGGGGTTCTAGTGAAGGAGATACGGGACATGGGCCAGGTGTTGAAGGAGCACTTTTCCCAGCTAGTGAGAAACCCTCCCCTGCCCTAAAGAGGGAGAGTCTGATGGTGCTGCAGTGGAACCCGTAGATGTTACATCTGTCCAGGTTCCAGCTGGATCACAGGGGCAGCCACAGCCAGCAGCAGTTGTCCCTGTGGAAACTAGGAAATCTAAGATTAAAACAAAGCACATAGATAGTGGGATCAGCCAGGAGGGTCCTCACAGTCAGCAAGGGAGCCAGAGGTTGAGATTGTCACCGAGTCTCTCTCATATGACACTCTCCGTAACCTGCGAAAAGACATTGTGCGAAGGGGCCGTGAGCCTTTACAACCTGGTTACTTCGTGTCTGGGACCTTATGGGGAGAGGTGTACAACTGGATGGCACTGAGGCCAGGAATTTGGGATCCTTGTCCCAGGACTCAGGTGTGGACCAGACATTCGTAAGGAGCAAGGCCTCCTTTCCCTTTGGGAACGGCTTCTAATGAGTGTGAGAGAGAAGTTTATCCACAAAGAGAGAATGCAGGAGCACCACCATAGAATGTGCTGGAAGACCATTGATGAAGGGATCCAGCAGCTGAGGGAAGTGGCAGTATTAGAGGTACTCTTTGGGATGGATGGACAGCATGACAATGACCCTGACAAGGTCAGGTGCACAGGGCAGATGTTGTGGGATCTGGCAACCCTGGGGCCATCTGAATTTACTACCTACATTGCACTGATTAGGGCTGATGACCACCGAGAGACAGTAGGTTCTGTTGCCAGCAAGCTCAGAAATTTTGACAGTATGATTAATGGCCCAGTGCAGGCCAAGGTCTCTGCTGTGTCCAGGGACCTCCAACAGGTCCAAGAGGAGATGAAGGGGATGAGAGGGTTGAAAGGAGAGGTGAGGGAGATTATAAGGGAGGAGATAAGGAAGATCAATGCAGCACCAGTACGAGTCACAGGCCCCAAATCTCACACCCAACGCCCTCCAGCTAGGGACAGAGGATACCCCTCACGAACTGACCTGTGGTTCTTCCTGCGAGACCATGGGGAAGACATGGAAAAATGGGATGGGAAGCCCACTTCTGCCCTGGCAGCACGGGTGCGTCAGCTCAGGGAGGGAAATGCCAACCGAGGGAACCGTGCTAAAATGAAGGTAGCCTCGACCTCCCACAACCAAGGTGCAGGGTGCTACAGAAGGGAGGATGATCTGTCAGATCCCCTGGAAGGGACCTCCACTATGTATGCCCAGGAAAGAAATAATAACCAGGGCTAGAGGGGCCCTGCCTCTAGCCAGGGAGAGGCATGGGATAACAGGATCTACTGGGTAGTGTGGGTGCGATGGCCTGGCACATCAAAGCCACAGAAACATAGAATGTTAGTTGATACTGGTTCAGAATGCACCCTGATACCATCAGAACATGTGGGGAAGGTACCTGTTTCCATTGTTGGGGTGACAGGGGGATCACAGGAATTTACTTTGCTGGAAGCTGAGATTAGCCTGACAGGGAAGGGGTGGCAGAAACATCCGATTGTAACTGGCCCAGGGGCACCGTGCATTCTAGGCATAGACTTCCTCAGGAATGGCTACTACAAAGATCCAAGGGGATTCAGGTGGGCTTTTGGAATAGCTGCTGTATCGGCAGAGAGTATTAAGCAGTTGGACACCTTGCCTGGACTGTCAGAAAATCCATCTGCAGTGGGACTCCTGAAAGTGACAGAGCAACAGGTACCAATTGCCACCATGACAGTGCACCGCAGTACCGGACAAATCGAGATGCTGTGATCCCCATCCACAAGATGATCCGTGAGCTGGAGAGCCAAGGGGTGGTGAGCAAAACCCACTCACCCTTCAACAGCCCCATCTGGCCCGTGCAAGTCTGAGGGGGAATGGAGATTGACTGTGGACTATCGTGCCTTGAATGAAGTGACTCCACCGCTGAGCGCAGCTGTGCCGACATGCTGGAGCTGCAGTACGAGCTGGAGTCCAAGGCAGCGAAGTGGTATGCTACCATTGACATTGCCAATGCATTTTTCTCCATTCCTTTGGCAGCAGAGTGCAGGCCTCAATTTGCTTTCACCTGGAGGGTGTGCAGTACACCTGGAACCGACTGCCCCAGGGTGGAAACACAGCCCTACCATCTGCCATGGGCTGATCCAGGCTGCACTGGAAAAGGGTGAGGCCCCAGAACATTTGCAATACATTGAAGACATCATTGTGTGGGGGAACACGGCAACAGAGGTCTTTGAGAAGGGAGAGAAAATCATCCAGATTTTGCTGGAAGCTGGCTTTGCCATCAAGAAAAGCAAAGTCAAAGGACCTGCTCAAGAGATCCAGTTCCTGGGAGTGAAGTGGCAAGACGGACGGCGCCAGGTCCCCACTGAGGTCATCAATAAGATCACTGCAATGTCAGCACCAACAAGCAAGAAGGAAACACAAGCTTTCCTAGGTGCCATAGGCTTTGGAGAATGCATATCCCTGAGTACAGCCAGATTGTGAGCCCTCTCTACCTGGTCACCCGCAAGAAGAATGATTTCCACTGGGGCCCTGAACAGCAGCAAGCCTTCGCCCAGATCAAACAGGAGATCGCTCATGCTGTAGCCCTTGGCCCAGTCAGGACAGGACCAGAGGTAAATAATGTGCTCTACTCTGCAGCCGGGAACCATGGTCTGTCCTGGAGCCTTTGGCAGAAGGTGCCTGGTGAAACTCGAGGCCGACCCCTGGGATTCTGGAGCAGAGGTTACAGAGGTTCTGAAGCCAATTACACTCCGACGGAGAAGGAAATCTTGGCTGCCTATGAAGGAGTTCAAGCTGCCTCAGAGGTAATTGGCACAGAAGCACAACTTCTCCTGGCACCCCGACTGCCAGTGCTGGGGTGGATGTTCAAAGGAAAGGTTCCTTCTACCCACCATGCCACCGACGCCACATGGAGCAAGTGGATTGCCCTCATCACGCAGCGCGCCCGCATTGGTAACCCAAATCACCCTGGGATTTTGGAGATAATTACAAACTGGCCAGAAGGTGAAGATTTTGGTCTTGCCGAGGAGGAGGAGCAGAAGCAAGTGACCCGAGCTGAAGAAGCCCCACCGTACAACCAGCTGCCAGCAGATGAAACATGCTACGCTCTTTTCACCGACGGTTCCTGTCGCATCGTGGGAATGAATCGGAAGTGGAAAGCAGCCGTATGGAGCCCCACACGACAGGTTGCACAAGCTACCGAAGGAGAAGGTGGATCAAGCCAACTTGCTGAACTCAAAGCTGTTCAGCTGGCCTTGGACATTGCTGAGAGAGAGAAATGGCCAAAGCTCTACCTCTACACTGATTCATGGATGGTAGCCAATGCTCTGTGGGGCTGGCTGGAAAGGTGGAAAAAGGCTGACTGGCAACGTAGAGGAAAGCCAATCTGGGCTGCTGATGAGTGGAAAGACATTGCCACTGGATAGAGAAGCTACCCGTGAAAGTCCGCCATGTGGATGCCCATGTTCCCAAGAGTCGGGCTAGTGAAGAACACCGCACAACGAGCAGGTAGATCAGGCTGCACAGATAGAGGTGTCAAAGATAGACTTAGATTGGGAACACAAGGGAGAATTGTTCCTGGCTCGATGGGCCCATGATGCCTCAGGTCATCAGGGCAGAGACGCCACCTATAAGTGGGCACGAGACCGAGGGGTGGATCTAACCATGGACAGTATTTCCCAGGTTATCCATAACTGTGAGACGTGTGCTGCCATCAAGCAAGCCAAGCGGGTGAAGCCCCTCTGGTATGGTGGGCGATGGTCCAAATACAAGTACAGAGAGGCCTGGCAGATTGACTACATCACACTGCCTCAGACCCGCCAAGGCAAGCGCTATGTGCTGACCATGGTGGAAGCCACCACCGGGTGGTTGGAGACCTACCCTGTGCCCCACGCTACTGCTAGGAACACCATCCTAGGCCTGGAAAACAAGTCCTTTGGAGACATGGTACCCTGAGAGAATTGAGTCAGACAATGGGACTCATTTCAAAAATAGCCTTGTTAGCACCTGGGCTAAAGAACATGGCATTGAGTGGGTGTACCATATTCCCTACCATGCACCAGCGGCTGGGAAAGTCGAACGGTGCAATGGCCTGCTTAAAACCACCTTAAAGGCACTTGGTGGGGGGACTTTTAAGAACTGGGAGATTAATTTACCAAAGGCCACATGGTTAGTGAATACCCGAGGTTCCACTAACCAAGCAGGTCCTGCCCAATCTGAGCCTTTGGGAACACCAGATGGAGATAAGGTCCCAGTGGTACACCTCAGAGGCATGTTAGGGAAAACTGTTTGGGTGAACTCTGCCTCCAGCAAAGACAATCCTGTTCGTGGGGTGGTTTTCGCTCAAGGACCAGGTTGCACTTGGTGGGTGATGCAAAAGGATGGAGAGACCCGATGCATCCCCCAAGGAGACCTTGTTCTAGGGTGAATTATCTATGATACTGTGCCTGTAACTGCCTGTATGTATATGATTTAAAGGTTTTTAATTTGCTGTAGCATGTTGGCATGGGAAAAATTCGGGGTGGATAATGTTGAAGGTTGGGATTGTGTTCCTTCAATGTATGAGTGGGGAGAATTTTTTCCCATTGTAATGCTAACAGAACCCGCCGGCTGTGCCCAGGGTTTGTGATGGCCCTGGACAGGCGGGTGGGTGGGACCGGAGCTACCCGGAGGGGGATGCGGACTTCCGGGAAGGGGGAGCTACTCAGGGAGCACGAGGCTTCTGGAGGGGCCCGGCTGTTTTTCCGGGGAGAGAGAGGGGGGGGGAACTTCTCCAGTCTGCTCGGCGGTGTGAGGAGGTAGGAGACCCGGGAGGGGGCTGCATTTCAGCTGCCCAGCATCTGCCCTGCTACCTCGGAGGTACTGCTGACTACCAAAGACCAAATACTTCCTACCTCTGGGAATACAACTGGTCATCTGGACACAGGACCGGAGCGAAGAGCTCCCACCTGAGCCAGCCCGGCCGCGGCTGTTCCACTCCACCTCCCTGGCTCCCGCCTGCGCCTGCAGCTGTGCCGGCCCTGCTACAGTTACACCCCCAGGAACGGACACAGACCGAGTGTGTCCGCGTCTAAGAAAGGACTACAACTGACTTTTTCTTCTGTTTTTCGTCGGTAATTTTAATAATTACTGCTGTTTTCTACTTGTGCTGTGAGTTAGAGTAGTAAAGAGCTGTTACTTTTACCTCCTTATCTCCGCCTTGAGTCCTTGATTTGAAACAATTATAACACTCGGAGGGGGGTGACATTGATTTCTCTATTTCAAAGGGGAACTTCTGCCGTTTTTTGGCAGAACCCTGTCCTAAAACCAGGACAAAGACCTTGTTCTAGAGTGAACTATCTATGATACTGTGCCTGTAACTGCATGTATGCATATGATTTAAAAGTTTTAATTTGATATAGCATGTTGGCATGAGAAAAATTCAGGGTGGATAATGTTGGGGGTTGGGTTTTTGCTCCCTTGCTGTCTCAGTCTAAAGATTTTTCCCCATTATCATGCTAAGGGGGCCTGCCGGGTTACACTCATGCTCTTTTGACGACTCTAGACAAAGCTGTAGGTGGGGGGCTGGCTTCCGGGGGGAGGGGCGCTACTCATGCATCCAGCGAGCTCGGTGGAGGAGGAACTGCCATTTCCAGCCCACACAGACAGAATGTGGGGGAGCCAGATGCTCTGCGATCGGACTGACCCTGCATCTGCTCCAGCCTCGTACCTTTGAGGACACAGCTGACGACCAGGATGCAAACTGTGAGGCAGGAGCTGTCCCCTCCAGCCTGCTCCCACCTGAGACACAGCACGACCGCTGACACCACCCCTGCTCCCCCGCTCCCGCCTGCTCTCCGCAGCTGTGCCAGCCCTGCCACGTTTTCCACCACCGGGAACAGACACAGGCTGAGTGTGTCTGCAGCTAAAGAAAGGACTGGAACTGAGTTATTTGTTCTGTTTTATTGCTAATTTTATTAACTGCTGTTGTTTCTGTTTGTATGGTTAAATATATGAGTAAAAAGCTGTTACTCCTACACCCTTATCTCTGCCTTGGAGTTTCTGATTCAGACAATTATAATATTCGGGAGGGAGAGGAATTAAATTCTCTATTTCAAAGAGGAGCTTCTGCCTTTATTGGCAGACACCTGTCATTCAAACCAAGACAACTACAAACTGCCAGGTTATACTCCTATCATTTTTACACCTCAGCTGTTATTTCTTTTGGTTGCATTTTGAACAAACATAATCCTCAAAAAGCAAACCCAACTGTATTCTAAAAACATGCAACTGGTATACTTTACAAATAAGATATTCAAGCTTAAACTCTAGCACTCCGTGGACTATTTCTTTCCTGCTTTCAACAGAGATACATACTATGTAGCTCAAAGCATAACTAGCACTAAATCTAAAGTCACATGAATTGCCTCAGTAAAACTTTCTTATTATGTAAATGAACCCCACTTTTTATGATGGCAACACTTTGACCATTACATCCATAATTTTGTTCAGCCTTACCTTCCTCTTTACATTTCTCTCTCCAGAGAAGATTATCTTCAGCCAGAATTCTCCAGTAACGACATGTCTGGGCTGCCTGCAGAAGGTCCCTGGGTTCCAGGAATGACAGCACATACAGTGCCAGCTGTAAAAAAATTAGAAGAAAGTGTATTTTCTGCACTGATTTTGAAGAGAAAAGTGAAATAACTCCATTTACTATCACACATCAGGGGCTGAAATACAGAAAATTGGAACAATAAATTATTAAACAATCTCTGAAACTTAACAGACTCCAGTTTATTCCTGTGGGCATGTGGAAATATAACAATCATCACAAGTAACTAAATCCTTACAGATCATATCACAAAATGATTCTTGCATTTGCAATAAAATAGATGTCAGCTACAATAATTATTAAATTTCTGAAAAAATATAAGCCACATTAGTTTGAATCATTAGAAGAATTATTACCAAAGTAATTATGTCTGTTATTTTAGCTAACAATTGCAGCAAAGGTTATTTTGAGAGTTGAACTGAAAAGTACAGTGTTCACCACGTGAGTAAATAGGGATGTACATTGTGATGAGTAATGCCACTCAGTAAGCCCAAATACAGAACAAGTAAATGCTACATTCCCCAGAGCTCAAAATCACTCTGCAGCCACAGGAAAGGCAGCGTAGGTATTGCTCATTTTCTGATGAGAATTCAAACACACTCTTAGGTGGAGTTACAAGGAGCATTATGGATTGGGATGCAGTAGGATCAAGATACGTAGCTTTAGTGCAGCTTGTTACCAAAACCACAGGGTAAATCCTAATGAGCACCCGAATGAAAATGAGCTTTTCCACATGACAAAACTAAAGTTTATTAGGGAAAAATTCAGACCTTTTCTGACTGACCTAAGCCACATAGTGACCACAATAAAGCCCCCAAAATCTCCACATCTCCATGAAACCTTAAACAGAGGCATATAAATCACAATCCAAAATACAAGGACGGCTATCATTAAGGGTGTGATGACCAAGTACAGCTTTTCTACTTGGCAGCAACAATGCAACTCCCTAGTCATGGAAAGTGTAAGATGCAAGAAAGTCACAGGAAATGCACGCAGTCCCTAGAAACTCTGCAGAAAGAACAATATTGATAAACTAATGCAGAGAATGACTAACATGCTCACACAGTGGGGTCTTTGTCAGCAATTAACAGGATGCAGAAGCTGTCAAGGAAATCAGATCACCCACTGTAACTCTGCTTGTCATGTATTTTGTTTAGGACTTTCAATTAAATCTTTAGATAGATAGATATATAGACAGACAGACAGAAAGAAACAGAATCTGCCCTTCAAAGCAGCAAAGACTGAAATTTACTGAGGAAGTAATAACTGCTGGCTGCTGACCTCAGCAGATTTTTGACCTCACTTTGTGAGAAACATTTACTTTTAATAATCTAGAAAAGCCAGTGACTGAGCAGGAAATAAAAATTCAGCACATCACAACTCTTTGCATTTTGGTTGCACATGCACATTTTTTGCAAGTCATCACCTGCAGCTCATGGGGACTACACAGGACTCCGCATTAGATGGAGGTACCTGTGCCTTAAATGATGTGTCAGATCCTGTAGGCATCCCAGGCCACAAACCTGAAAAACCTTCTTCTCTCCTTACTCAGGGAGTCAGCATTTGGGATCTCTCTATTATATGAGCAACTACTGTACTTGTTTGACTTTTTAGACTTACTGTCTTTATTCCTTGGCATGTGAAATTATTGAAGAAGTGTTTTTTCCTAATACACATTACATAGAACTGCACATGACAGAACTCAAACATGACACAGATCCTTTCAATTTTTGCTGAACATTTGAATGTTCCTCAGTTGACAGCAGTTTGTTTAAATATTACTTGTCCTATCTATACAGACACAGACATTTGCTAGGCTGGTGTTAATTAAACCTATGAGCCAACTGATTCTAAACCAGTTTAAATATGGGTAACATATATTCTATACTACATTTATCTACATAGTTGTCAATGGTCAACACAGCCCACAGCTGACTTTAGGATTAGCAGTGGATACGAAAATTCCAGGTAGCAAAGATTTGACATTTGACTGAACTGGATTTAGAACTACTCTTTGTTAAAGTGTTAATAATAACCAATAGTAAGCAGTCCCTTGTTTTTTTTTTCACTTACACACACAGAACCAAAAACATTTCTATAGCTGATTTCAGCAAAATTCTACCTATTGGTTTCTCAACCTGACTTTCATAAATAAGTAATTTGAATAATTATTTCTAAAGTCTCAGCAAGAAAACAAGAGTATTTATTTCATATTAACTATTTGACTGCTGTTTTCTCAGGAGGAAAACAAACATTTTCATGGTTATTTGGCTTTAAGTTACTGTCTTTCCATTGCAGACAATAGTTTTGAAGCAAAGCCCTTCTGTCCACATCATTTTCCTGTTCTGGTTTGGTAATAAAATCAGTGCATTGAAACAGCACTGGAGATAATCACAGATGTTAATGCAGAGCAACAATCCAAGGCAGCGTGTTTTCACAGGATGATGGCTTCACTAGGGAAGCCTCTTCATGGAACTACTGATCCCAACAACTTGCTCGTGCCCTCACAGCTCAGAGCATCACCCCCCACTCAGCCAGCACTCAGCAGCTGGGGACAGCCCTGCTGAGGAGATCTGGGTGAGGGAACAGCAAAGGAGATTATGGAGTCAGCACAATGGCTTTTTTAAACTTGGTTAATTTTGGTGATAGTGACTTGGGGTTAGAAAGTAAAAATTATTCAAGCCAGCTTCACTGGTGAAGTCAGTCTGTCACACACTACAATATTCTGGTTTCAAGAGGCAGGAAACCCACCAGAAATAAGCAAGTTAAACATTAGTAGTTCACAGGGTAGCGAAGAAACCTAAGTGAGGAAGTTTTACTGCTAAGTATTGTATTTATTCTGCGAAGAAATTGTGAAAACTGAAATTATAACATGATCTTTACTTACAGTGAAACTCGATCACTGGTTGTACTTCAATGAGTAGTGCCACAAAACCATGCAAAGAAAACTGATCTCTGAGTTACTGTTATCAATTCTCTGATAAATTTCCAGACTGAATAGATGCAAAAGTGGTCAAGTATCTTCTCTCTCTTCAAAATATAAAGTCTTGTTGCCTTCCTCTGCCTCTGATGCTTTGGACAGCTTCTCTGGAAACATGGCAACCATGCAGAGGTGCTACTAAACTCTTCTACTCTTCCAGTGCCCTTTCCACTCCCTGAGAAGGCTGCTGCAGGGATTACTTCTCTAAATACTAATCTCATGTCCTGTGTAGTAAGTGAATACTTGCTGCATAAATTGATTCCAACCCTTACAAATGCCAGCCAGCAAGAGAAGGCTGTGAAGATATTACGTTTTGTACATGCAAGTTTTCAAAAATTTGCCAGAAAAGAGTGTCAAAGAACAGAACACTAAAGTCTTCAGGTAATAAAACCACATCAAACATAAAAACCAAATACAAACACCAGAACACAAAGCAAAGTGTTAGGAACTGAGACTTAACTTCTTAAAATCAATCAAGATGAGAAGTACTACTTACAAGTCAACTAAAATACATTTATTCAATAACTGCAGCAAACTGGGTTTATAACCTTGCATATCCACCCTCGTGTTCGAGTAGTGATGACATCACAAATTACTCTTGTGTGGACAGCATTTAGTTACACACACCAAAATCTAAATCTCAGTTTCTTTTTAACTGGATACAACATTATCTGATTTTCAGTGAAGGATTTACTGTAAAGTGTCTGCTTAATTAGTGTGACTCGATCCTTAGTAAGAAGTGCTTTTCTGGGTTTATTTTTGGCTTTTTTGGTAGAGATTTTAGGTTTTTGTTTGTCTAAAATAAATTAAAAAATAACATTAACAAACACTCACCACTTACAGCATTAAAAATAATGCTTACACTCACAGAATAATGTGCAGAGAGGTCTTACATCCGGAGGAAATCTTTGTGTGTGTGTGTGCCCTAACAGAACTGGTTCCCAAAATAAACCACAACTGGCCCAATTAAGATACAGAGATTTTTTGAGAGCTACTGGGATTTTGTTTACAGGGGTCGTCTGTATTTCCAAGTATTTAAATGCTATCAAGAGATAGAGATATGTCAACCTGAAATTACAGTAGCCATATAATGGCAGTGTTCCAAACTGTGAACCTCTAACGTGAGTTTACATCACTATGTTGGCAAAATTAGCACAGAACTTTTCTAAAGATGGCAGCTAATGCACTTCATAACCCAGTATTTTGATGTAATCCAATAATAAGGTGTAATTCTCACCTCTTTTGGGAGCAAGGAAATGAAGTCTCTCTGAAACTGGGGCTCTATCACTTGCATCATGTGTTTTACTTGTGTTGGTTCACAACTATCAATGAGTTCATCTAAAGCAAGTAATTTCTCTGGTCCGCTCCAGCTCTGCAAGAGAAGAAGAAGAAAGAAACAGTGAGCTTAGTTTAACAAACTGGTTTGGTTTATATTAGTAAGTGCCACTGCTGTGCCAATAAGGCAAATTAAGTTTCTTCACTGACCTATATACAAGCATATAAAAAGCCAGGAGATAAACGCTCATGTTAATGATACAAAAATTAGGAGTTAATCAACACAATATATTCAAAATTACTGCACTAATTCATAAGCTAAAAAACGATTTGTTATACACACATACAGATTGGCAATTAAATAGATAATAATATTAATAATAATTGAATACATTAAGCTTCTTTTGAAGTTGATGAAATGTACACATATGCTACAGACAATGGAGGGGTTGCAATAGAATGAACTCCTTTTCTCTATTGTGCATTCAGGTGATATGATAGCTTAAACTTCATGTTTCATCTGGTAGACCAAAATTTTGAAATAAGAGGAAATTAAAGTAAAAAACGTTCTTGAAAAGTACATTAGCTTACTATCTGCTTATAAGTACAGCGCGTCCCTAAGTGACAATCTTGTAATTTCAGAATCCTGGCTATAAACCAATGCATATTTTGTAAGTATCAATTCACACTTGAATAAACAGGGAATTTTGATTGGTAATTTTCTTACTCCACATTTTTACTAATGGGCGCTATAAAATTTGAAGATTTTAATAAGGGACTCAATTGGGAGCATAGCAGATTAGGAGCATCATTTGTAGGGAAAATAATTAGTAACTTAATATACTCAGAATCTAAAAATCCTCCCTTAAATTCATCTTTGCTCATCAAAAAGCTTTGATTTGTTATGTTAAAATAATTTAAAGGAAAAAAAATTACAGGAAAAAAACAAGAGCTACTGCTAGCTGATTTAGCAACAGAATTAGAACATAAATAAAGCCTTAGACAGAAAATGAGGAATCACAATTTTTGAGAGCATTCTTATGAGCACATTGTTATTCTTTAATATCTTCTAGAGTGACATTTACAAGTAATTAGCACATACAAATGATATAGTTACCATAACAGGCTAACTGAAACTTTTAAAAAAGGCAGGATACCTTACAATTTAGATTTCTGTATTAATCTGCCATGTATTTCAGGACCTTTACTGCTCAGGTTCTAAATTTCTGCTCCCTGGATTTGACTCTGACAATTCACTCTGGTCTCAATGATACTACAATGTTTGTGTACTGTGCAGTTTCTGCATAACAATGAGGCAAGGGAAGAAGTAGGCGGATTTTCTGAAAGTGAATGCAAAGCAGATTAATATCCAGCTTTACTAGATGTAGACAGGTCACTATGTTGCATCACTTCTCCCTAGTTAAAACATAAAAATACTTGAAATGTCAATAGAATTATCATTTACCCAAACAGTGGCCTTGGAGGGCTTTCAGGTGACCCAAGTCCCTCAGAGCAGTGGAGGTGGCTCCATTACAGAGCAAGCACTCTCTGGGACTGCCGTGGAGCAGCCATGCACAGCAGCTGCTTCACTGCACTGCCAGCAAATATGTGCCAGCTACTGGACAGCCTACCCTAATGGAGAAGGAAGTTCCTGACCTGAGCTTTTCCACACATTGTGGGCAATTGGTAAAATGGTTTAAGCTGGCAAGAAAACATTCCCCATCCACCTGTGTGTATGCAGTGTCACCACAGGAGATAACGGTTTCCATGTCTCATACCCAATACCTCAGAATATTTAAAAAAACAAGACTGTCTCAGCCAAAGTTGCAGTAGTGCTAGTAAAGACCTTTTATTATAAATTTCTTTCAATAGAAACATTTCTATCACAGAGCATTTCTCCATAAATCATGCACTGTAGACCTGTTTATCTAACCAACCTTCCACCTGCTGTTTGTTTCATTAACCCACAGCTTAGCTGCTGTTAGGTACAAATGTTTGCAGTCTTTATCCTCATCTGTCAGCTGTGTTTGAATTTAGGAAAATTAAAAAGAGATAAATTAATACTTGTGCTACTTACTTATAATATAAATTTCCAAGGTCAGTCTACTCTTAATTTATAAGCAGCTACATTTACTAAATTAGAACAACTCTACCTAAAGAGCACTTGCTGCTGGGGCAAATGTTGCTTGCAGTTACCAACATGTTACTGATTAATAATGTCACTGTATGCCATCTTAATCTAACTCTCTTACACTTAGTTGGTTTTTAAAACTTAATACAGATCTGGACAGAAAAGGGAAAAGATTCAAGAATGGGAAGGAGTTGCTAATGACTAAAAGCAGAACCCTCTTTTATCTGTCCATCATCATTAGGGGATGGGTACATGCAGCTTCCCACAGATCTTAAGCAATCAACAAAATGTTGTCTCTAGTACATTGTCCCCTCTAGTCTTTCACTTAAGCAAACAAACCTCCACCTACAGTTGGTAAGGGGTCTCTGAGGGAAATGTCTGGCATGGAAAATTGGGAGGAAGCCTTGCCAGATAAACACAACTGTTTGCATTAATGAAGACAACACTAGTAAATTTTGTTTCTGAGCCCTGTAGCTTGATCCATTTGCAAGAAAACTGCATGTAGCTCATAAGGCAGAAAGGATAAGGAGTAACTTTGTAGCTTTGATGACAAACAACAGTGACCAAACATTGCAGAAGAGAAAGAAAAAGTAACTGTGTGCCAAACAGCTGGCAATGTTTCATACCTTGTAGATGACCAGAGACTTTTGAGACAGGTGGCGTCGTGACCAGACCCCTTGGATTTCTACACGCAATTCCCTTTCAAATTGAAGATCCTTGTAAAGAATACACCTTATCTTTAAAATAATTTTGCTTAACTGTCTTCCTTTGCTTTCCTTGTCTACAAAACTGAAGTTTAATTTTAATGTAAAATTAAACTAAAGCTTTTATTATGGGCAGCGGTTCCCTTAGAAAAGGTAACTCCAGGATTCATTCACATAGCCCTTGGGAAGCCAGCAGAGCCCACTGATACTGCTCTTTGAATGACTTCGGAATCCTAAAGAAACATAACCCTTCTTTCCTCCCATTTCCTCAGGAAGGTGTTGATTTCTCAGCCAAAGCCTTTTGGCTGTTCATACCATTTCCTCATCCAGTAAAGCAGCTGTTGCAACAATGGCACGACCTAACTGGAAACTATCCCCTCTTTTCCCCCTTTGCTACTCTGGGTAAATGTCTTCCCTTTCTTACAGTCAATATAAACAACATCTTTGCTGCTTCTACAACTTCCACCTCATACCTTCCATCTGACCTGCCATCTGCTTTTTTTAATCATCATCTCTTTCTGCATCTCTCCTCTTCCATGACCTGCACTCTTCTACTGCTCAGCTCTCATCTGCTACCCTCATCTGCTACAGCTTGTAGCAATTATATCCTTTTGCTATAATAGGTATATTGACAATCTATTTTAATGAGTTTAACTTCAGGGTGCTGCTCTCCATTACTAAGTTCTGTTAATGGAGGTTTGTCATTACTGACACCTGCAGAAGGGCACTTCTTGGAGCCTGCTTCTGTTCAGCTCTTGAATCAGTTATTAAAAACTCTGCCTACCCCCACCTTGAGGGTATCTCAGTCTGGATAAAAATAGCACATAAGCACTGAAAGAAACACCATCTACAGCTGTAGAGCTGTACAGCAAGTAGTTTGTCACACCAGGAGGGATTCAGGAGCAGCTGGTGCTGAAGTCCCCTCATTAACCCATATCAGAGTCTCAGTCCCCAGTCTGGTCCCCTGGGCCAAACATTTGCAGCACATGTGATTGACCTTGTCTACAAGGAGCTGTGACCCAACATCCCTGCTAGAGGTTGGATAACAGGGTTTCTCAGAAATTCAGTTTCTCTGAATTTCAATTCAGTTGAATTTGTATGTAATGAAACTTTCATGAGAGCCAAACCAAAGGGAAATAAGCAGGGACAGGTAGGAGACCTGCTGTAAGTCTGCAGGACTCCTCTGAAACAAACCAGCGATACAGCCAAGAGGTACATGAAACTGCAGTGCAGATCTCTCCAGAGCTGCTTGTAGGGGTTGCAGAGAAACTCCAACCCTTGACCTAGTCTCACCACAAGACACAGAGCAGGAAATGCCGCAACGCCAGTTATGGTACAATCTTTACTGCCTGCTTCACATAAGAGGTGGACTACTCAGTTGTACATGTATTCATTCCTGGGCATCTTTGAAATGGAGAATGGTAAGCAATTTGAATTTAGGTGACTAAGCCAACTGTTTCACTAAAACAAAAAAAAAAAAGGAATGGTGCTCTTGCCAGCAAGACACGGCAAAAGTATTTTTGACACTATCTAAAATGTGATGAAAGAAAAATGCTTCCAGTTGTAGGCAAAATGATAGCATTCACTAGTTCTTCAAAGTGATTGCCTATATTAGTATGGGACAACTTTACAAGATCAATTTTCCATGAAAATGCCGTTTTTAAATAAAATTACTTTAAAAAAAACAACACCGTAAGTATATGAAGTAGGAAGAAGGGAGAGCTTAGTAATTTTTAAAGCAAATAGCAATTCTGACTGAACTTAGCATCCAGCTGACTTTTTTTCCTCATGGCAAGCAATTTGGTGACTCAGAACTTCTTGTAAAGAAATAAATTTTGTAAAGATACACTTGGGCATTGGATTTTAGAAACGCTTAAGAGTGAATTTTAAAAAGACCTGAAGTCAAGAGCCACTCCAAACCAGATAAAATAAATAGGTCTTAAGAAATTAACTGGCTTTAATCTAATAAAATGCCTTTCTATTCTTCTTTCCAGACTTCATTGAAATCCATATACAACTTTATTTTTAAAGGGAAAGTGCAACAACACAACTGTTTATCCCTTCTGCATTATTTTGTTACTTTCAAAATAAAAGGCTTAGATCAACTATAAAACATAACAACATGAAGTACATATAAAAACCCTTATAGACCATCTGATTTTCTTAGTATTTGCAGAGCTGTCTTGATTTTATCTGAAAAGACAACACAGGAGAAGGCCTGAAGGCCAAGATACAGGTAAGAGTCCTCCAAAGTGCTAAGTATCACTGGTCACTGTCAGCTTCTAAGCCAAAGAACATTTCTACCTGAAACAGTACATATGTCCCCCTAACACATCCCTAGAAACTGAGCTTTAAAATAATTGGAAATATATTTTCAGATAAAATAAGAGCAAATAAGCTCGACTAGCAAGTACACAGTACAGGAAGTAAGTTCTCTCATTCCTGTTTCTTTACAGGCAAAACTTTGTGTTGCAAGAATGATGCTGCATGTGCCATTTAATCCTGCCTTTTGAGGAGAGCTACCTCCCCTATGAATGTGCTTTTATCATTTGGCTGTTTAAGACCTTCCCCCTTCATGAAATTCATGTGAAAAATAAGCACACAGAAAATGAGGAAGCAAGCAGATGTAACACTGAGATAGAGATACATGACTCTGAAAGCTTTTCATTCAAAAGTAAGGGACTCTGTTTTGTGAATAGTGCTGCTCAATGATCTCCAGTTAGGAGAGGCCTGCCTCTCTCTCAGTAGTATGGATCAACATTTAGGCATTTAGCACTGTAACTAAGTATTTTGACAAGTTGAAAGTATCTAAATACATATGCATTAAGACATGTTTTCTACATTACACACTGTACACATTTCTCTACATAGGCAAAATTTTCATGTGCTTATAGACTACTTATCCTAACCAAATAGCCAATAGCCTTGGTCTTACTAGCATGGTTGTCTGTACCACTCTCTCAAACACTTCAGCCTTTGGTAATCTTTTTCAAAAATATGTTACTATCACTAACTATCCATCTTACATAAAAATATGTAACATATTGTCAGTAACAAAATAGCTTACTCTAGTATAAATGTTTTAACATTACAAAATCTTAAAATACAATGTAGTATTACATTAACATGTATTTATATACGTAGTGCCATTCAAATATGATTCTTAGAGGTTAAAAAGATATATTTCTGTGAACAGTCTCAAAAAAGATACATCACAGTAACTAAATGTGAATATTTTTAAGAAACTGGATGATGTGTACAAGAATCTTAATTTCAAGCTTCCACTGGTTTAAGCAGATCATAAATGTTCAAAAAAGAGAAGAGGCTCTACATTATTATTTTAATGTTGAGAACTGACAGTGATTGAGATCAGTAGCATTATGTGGCAGCATGAATCAAGCCAAAGCACACTTCTGCTTGCAAAATTGTATGATAGATACCTGTATCTACATACAATATAGTTCTTTTTCTTTGCCTGTTACAGTAATTGAAACAATGGCTGTATTTATAAGCTGCTCCTTTTGAAAATGCTTTTAGAAGGAACAATTTATTAATCAAACAAGAAGACATAATATTTCCATTTTTCAACAACAAAGATTCGTCCCTGCTTCTTAAAAATACTGAGCAAAATGTTAAGATCTCCATGGTACAGGCTGTGGATCAGAAGCAGAACCTACCCTGAACTTTGCTTGTATTAACATACACAAAATTTGCTCAGGTGCTCCTTGACTAGTGTCCAGGCAGATTTCAGTTTCAAGCTGTGCATGTGGACCATAGCATTGTCCTTCACATGTTTTCTTTTGTCCAGGTAAGTAATTTTTAGGTGTTGCTGAAGGTATTTTAAAAGATACCAAAAAACCCCTCTTCCTTCCCTTCCTCCCTTCAGCTGTGTACACATGTGCTGGCTGACATGTTCAGTTCACACAGATCAGTAAAAATACACAGTGAGTTTCCTTTTAATCTATTTTTGATAAACTTTTTTTCTAATCTTAAAAGACACCAAACTTGTGATGAAACTAGTGATATAACTGCACTGAAGCAAACCAGACACCAAAGCTTACTAGTCTCAAGTGAAAATGCCTTGAGGCCATGCAGGTAGCCCGTACACGTTGGATAGACTTTGCAGAAAATGTGAAAGCATTAAACAGGAAGGACTGTATTATTAAGAAACAAGTTAAAGCTGTTATTTTTTTGCTGAAACAGGGAACAAGTATTCCTTAAAGTTGATGCCCATTTGTTATTGCAAGAGAACACTACATCAATGGCAGAGACATTCTGGGATGCATAAGGAGGACCAGCTCTACAGAAGCACTCTCTTACATAAATCATGGAGGCAGAGTTGCTTCAGATGCTTATTTCTGGAAGCATGGTTACCTGAAACATTTTCAGCCATTCCTGGAGGCCTGATGGTGGCTGCACAGATGTAATGCGGCGCCGCTGCTGTCCCTGGCCATTGGCTGCCCGCAGGTCCCCAAATGTCGTCGGTGTGGCAGAACATGGCACCAGCCCTGTGGTACTGCCATACAAATGAGAGTGATAGCCATATGTAAAACATCAAGGAGAATTCACAAGCGATCAAAAAATCTCGTACACAATTTGCAACTACTACTTAAACTCTTTAGCTTAATGCAAAAGCAATAACGTGAAGAATTGTTCTGCTAGTCACTCAAGAGGTCAGTCCCTCACTTGGATATATCTACCTGCCTCTATCACTGCCAGTGACAGCCTTCCAACTAGGGGAGAAATAGCGATCACATTTCAAGGCTGAAAAATTATCACTCTATTAACTGGCCAGCAAGTTGCATGTAAAGATACAGGTTTATACATTCCTTTCATTTCCCTGTGACAGACAGTATTTCCTTTCCTTTTGGCCTACACTGGTGCCTTCTGATGGGGAATATAGGAAGCCAGACCTCAGAGTTCCACCTGTATATGAAATGTGCTAGTGCTGCCTCCTCTCCAAACAGAAAGGGAGAAAAAAAAAGTATGTATTTTTAGGTTTTAATATATTTTGTTGACAAAGAGCTAGTAATATGAAGCGGTTCTAGTGGCTTAGTGGTCTGGGATTGGGCTTTGAAATACTCGATACGGTGTTTTAAATTTTCTGTGTTGATAAAATGACACAGGAATTAAGGGGCAGTGTGAAGTGAAAAGGGAAAAGGAGCCAAAGGTGCTCTCTGAATCACAGTTTGATTTTTTCACTCTGACGTGTTAAAAACCAGCTCATTCATATGGAATGGAGCTTTTAAAAGAGCTGGGATTAAGCTACTATTGTGGGAGTCTAAAGAAATACAGCTGACAGTGTTTTCTGGTTTGGGGTTTTTTTGGTTTGGTTTCGGTTGGTTGTTTTCTCATTTTTGGGTTGTTTTTGTGGTTTTTTTTTTTTAGTTTTTGGATTGTTTTGGTTGACTTTTGTTTTTGTTTGTTTTGTTTTCTTGGTTTTTTTTTAACATAATGTAAAGTACTTCATTCACAGAATATCAAAGCTGTATTCCCTAGTGGGATATGGAACCCCAGTAGTATTTGCACAAGCATGAACACTTTGAATATAGTGTGAGACTCCAAAAAAACCCCTGCTTTTTTGCAGGATAAACCCAGCTTTTTAGTAGGCATGAGCTTAGAGGGTTTACTGATTTTTCAGTGACTACAGGAATGGCTTTAAATGATGCAGGGTAAGTTCATTTTAATATTTACCTCATTATACTCTACAAATATTTCACTCTACTCTTCCTTATTCTGAGGGACATTCATAGCACATCCTAACATTCACCCAAACAGGTGAAGAAACGTAAAGATTGGTTTGAGCAGGCCTATTTTTAACTGTTAATTTTGCTGAGTAATAACAGAAACAGAAGCTGGTATGAAAATACTGTTTCAGAGATGAAGGATCTTCTTAACGGCATTTGTTTACTTACTTTATCTGTTATATGCAAACAAAGTTCATCAGCTGGTCAATTTTAAGGTGCCTGATCCTAGGGAAAATGGCAAAAAGCAGGTACAAGAACCGCATCATCTGCCTACATATTATTTAGATAAAACCAAATCAAAGAGTTTAAGAGAAGAAGATCAAATGTTATTTAGGGATTCTTTTATGCCAATAACTATTCAAAATCCAAGTAATGTCAGTAAAAAGTATTTTTAAAATAAAAATGTGATTTTACAGCTTAGTCATTCTAATCATCTGCATAGAGATCCAACACAAAGCTTATCATTCAAGGTTCAAAATAAGGCACTTGAAATTAGCTTTTATTGGTTCTGAGCAGAATGTAGCCTTGAACCTGCCTCAGTAGAACAGTTACACTTTACTTTCTTCTGCTATAAACTGGCTCTCAGTCAAAAACAGTTATTCAAAACAGGATCTAAAAGCTTCTTTCCTTTGACCTGAGATTAAACCACAAGATACTTGTTCGTGCTTTATTTTTCCTGTTTTCATTCCCTGAAACAACAAGTCAGGTCTCTGCGGAAGCTTGATAAGTCCAGCAGCTCCTCTGAATCTGACAGACATACTCAACAAAAAAGTGTACTTTCTTTGGTGCTGAACTCTTTACTCTTCTGGGAGTGCAGAGAACTCCCAGCGTGTCACCTAAATAAATGGTGGCCAACAAGAGAGTCCTTCCTTTAGACTGACTCAGAAATTAGAAGATACCACCTGCAGGCTTGGGGGGATGTGGAAGCTGCAACAAGTGCCTCTCAGCAACAACACATCACCTCCTTTACTCTGCTGCAGCATTTACACATCTGAAAAGCAACCCTACAGACCTGCAGCCTAACTTTCCATTCATCACTGGATAAACCTCTTAAAGGAATAGAAATAAAACATAAACTACTTTGAAAGAGCTATCAGTGACTGAACACTACTGTAGTGTGTTCAAAAGAAGTGCCATTTCCAGAGATCCTTGGGAGGCAAATGCAACGTTTATGGGAGGGACGATGCTTATAGTGGGGGAAAAAATGTAAAATAGTCTAAGTTCAAACAGAACAGGAAGCAGTGTGACATCCAAGCACAATTGTTATGGCAACTACATAGTAAGAATGCAGTTGTAAGGCATGCATCCACAGCCCTGCTCTGCTACTGCTGCTCATGGTTAGGAGTGCTTTACCCCACGAAGCACCTGATGGAAACAACAGCAGGTATTTCTGCTTCCTGGTACCACACAGGAGTAGCAAGGAAGAAGATTAGAACTCGTAATACTTTCACATTGGATAGCACGTATGCATATGTTCCTGTTAAGATCAGATGGTCTTCTCTGCCTACATGAATTTCCGTTCTCTCATTCCTGTTACCATAGCAAAGTGATACATTTGATTACAATTTTAATAGTCTTAGGGTTTATTGTTATGTCCCTTTTTAACATCTGATTGACTTTCCCAAGAATGCTGCAGGCCTCAAAACATCTCTTAAGTAATGGGCATGTTATATTTAGAATGAAACACAAACCTCAGCTGAAGAAATGCAAGTCCAGCTACTTCATTAAAACTCATCTTCAGTTCATGTAATTTAAATTAGCAAAGCAATATACAAATGCTGATACCACCTCTTCTTTGCTTTACAGTGTTTTAACATTAAGAGGAGCTTAATTAATCAGGCTCAGCAATTGGAAAGACAGGATATATGCAGGAATCAGGATCCAGAGATCTGTCATTGCATTTAATTACCTTGTGTATTCTGAGACTTTGCAGGGTTTCTTTCCCAGAGAGAAAGAACGGACCTCGGAGCCATGGTCCAACTTTCTCTTCATCTGCAAGGTGAGTGAAAAAGAGTAACAACACAGATTTAGTTACACAATCAACATTACTTATGTGTACTTCTGTAAAATTTAAACATTTTTACATTCTACTTTTATACCAAATTTCAAAAAGTTGACACTCATAAAATGATTTAAAGCAACATTTTATTTTCTAAATTCAACAATATTTGATACATGTTTTATAGGGTGCGTGCAGATATTATGGCTCTTTTAGGGTCCAAAATCTATTGGAATTACATTATTTTAATTCCCAAATTGTGAAAAAAGTGCACAGAACTGTGTTAATTTATTTTGTGTTGGTTTATTCACTAAACTGTTCTCTCTCTGTCCTCCCAGGAGAGGAGGGAAGGAACTAAACCAAAGCCTTGGATTTTTTGTGTTCAGGTTCATTGCTGAGTCTGTCATTGAAATGGTTAAATTTTAGATAGCTTGTCTGCATTATAAACCATATTTATTTCAAGGCCTAAAACAAATAAAATTACTGTATCTTTTCTTTTGTCTGTACTTTGATTTTAAAGCTGTACATTAAAAACATTTATAAAACTGCAGTAAAACAGACTGACAGATTAACCAGTATTTTTCCAAGAAGGGTAAGGATGAAAAACACTACACCCCAGTTTTGAATGTCACCCACAATTAGATATGATCAAAACCAAATTATGAGCAGGGCAGCTGCCAAAAGGGGAAGCCAGACTGCAAAAATTACCAAAGAGATGGAAAGCAATGAAAGCCACATTTATCCAGGCAGAAAAATAGAGATTACTTTCTACATATTTGGGTAATCTTTAACCACAGACTTTTGGACTAAATGAGATGTATGTGTGCCAAATGCAACTTCAGAGGTTTTTTTGGTTTTCTTTTTTTTTTTTTTTTTCTTTTTTTTTTTTTTTTTTGAGATGTGGTACACCACAACAGTTTAGCCAGCTGAAGAATATTTAGTCCTGTTTACAACTATGAGCTGCAAAATACATTAACTACTTGTATTACATTTCAGACTTAGTATAACCATTTGCTTACTTTTTAAACTGTATCTTAAGCATGAAATTTGAAAAAAGTTGGCATCTTTCTTACACAACTGATTTGATCTTTTTAAATATTGTATTATAACACAGTTATTTAACCATTTATTGTATCAGTCTACCTACCTAAAACAAAATACCCTAAACCCAACAGGATTCTCTAATGCTTACGGACCATATACTTTTGTAGTGATTTTGGTTATTTATACTTTTAAATATCCTTATGGCTTTACATAAAAACAGCCACTGATGATCTTGTGTTCTGCTTCATTAGTTCTTACACAGGAAAGCTAAGGCTTGTTTTTGTGGGAACAGCTACAACACAACCACAAGAGCTTGCCTTGTAGCTGTGTTTTCTTGCCCAGGCCTCACATGGGACACTCCACGGCATTTCACCAGACAAGCGCTGAGCCAGAACCACCCTGCACGCTGCCAAATCAGCCTCACGCTCACTGCTTCCCCACGTCCCAGGAGGAGTGGCTCCCTCTGCTCACCCCAAGAAAACCAGTTGCAAAGATCACTGAGAAATAATGGATACCATCTTCTATTGCTGTGCTAGGTGGGTGAGCCACCAAAATTACCGGCAGCATACGTAAGATGTTTGAGAACGAATTTCAGTATTTGATGATAGACTTTTCAGAAAGGATTTTTCCTGTTCAAGGAAAATTTTTATTTCCAGCTTGCCTTTCTGAGAGGCTATCATCATGATATTCCTCTTCTGCTTCTCATGAGAGGAAGATGCAGTTTTTCAAAAGCGCACCTTAAAAATAAAAAGTAGAAAGCCAACAGCAGAATAATCAGCACTGGTGATTTATTCTTTCACGTTAGCGAAGAAAACAATACACATGATGTTGCCTAAGAACGATTTCACCTGTTTATTTCGGCTGGGGTTTTTTTCAGACATTTTAAACAATTTTCACATGGGGTCCACCACGCAGACTGACTTTCAGTATCTCAGAAGGTGCTAAACGCCGTTTATCATATGAAGAAGATAAAACTTTCTCTACAGCAGAGAGGTCTCATGACAAGATTCAGACATCAGACATCAGTAAGGTCTCAAAACATACAAACCATCGAGCAAACATGCTCTAAACATTTAATTTGTCGCTAGGAAAACATACATCCTTCAGACAACGTTTATTTATCAAACTAACCGAGACAGCACTATATAAAAAAATTAAAAGAAAAAATATTTTTAAAAATTAAAAGAAGGGGCAGCAAACTGCATACCGCATCACCGCCCGCCACCAAGCGCTGGCAGCGCTCCCCGGCAGCGCACTGACTGCAGCTACGGCCGGGCGGCAGCCCTCCGCCGCCGGCACGTCTCCACCCGCGGACCGCCGGCGCGGAGGACGAGCGGCCACCGCCCGCCCCTCCCTGCCCTACCCGCCCTCCGCGGCCGCGCACCGCGAGAGGATGGGGCGGCCACTCACTTTGTAGAAGATCATCTTGAGGGTGCCGTAGAAGCCCATGGTGTCGGCGCGCTTCCCCTTGCGCGGCGGCGGCAGCACCCGCGGGCCCGGCGGCCGGGCAGGCGCTGGCAGTACAGCCCCTTCTCCGGCAGGTAGGTCACCGCCTCCCGTGCCGACATGCTTGGGCACGGCGGGCGGCAGCAGTGGCGCTGCTGGCCTGGCCCGGCCTGGCCCGGCCCGGCCTGGCCTGGCCCGGCCCGGCCCGGCCCTACCCTGCCTGCGCGGCTCCCCTGCCCGCCCGGCCCGCCGCCTGCCTCCGCCCGCCCCCGCACCCGCCCCGGTCCCTCCTCCCCCACCCGCCTCCGCAGCGGCGGCGCGGCACTGCGGGATGCGCGGCCGGGAGGGACCCGTGGTCTCCGCGGGCGGGAAACCGCCCTCACCTCGCGCAGAGGGGGAAAAGATTATTAAAAAACAAAACAAAACAAACAAATTAAAAAAAAAAAAAGAAAGAAACAAACAAAAAACAAACAAAAAACCCCCAAAACAAACAAACAAACAAACACCTCAAAAAAAACCCACAACAACAACAAAAAAACAGCGCTGCGTGGGTTTGGGACAATTTCCCCCTTCCACCTTTCTCCCTCCCCCTTCTCCCGCACCGCCTCCGAGGCAGGAGCTGCCAGCAAGCCCTCGCTCTGTTCTTTCAGTGCCACTCTCTCCACGGTTTTCCAAGCGGGTGCAAAACGAGCTCATTTCTACTAACTGTAATTATACCATCGCCCTCGGCGGGCCTGGCTGGACTCGTCTATGACTGTATTCCGTGGACAGACCCAAAGTAGTCCTTTAAAAGTGCGGGTAATTTTAGAATAATTTGAAATGCACTACAGTTTTGCCAGGGAAAAGTATGCTGAAATACCCTCTATTGGCTAGACAATAGAATAAACGTTTTTTTTAAGATTAGGAGTTGAAAGACCCGAATCCATCAATTATTTATTATACGTTAAAATACTAATCCAGAGCAGAGCCGCGGCGGAGCTGTCAGAGGCAGAAGCGGGGTTTCCCCATCAGGGAGGCGGGCTGCCTTCCCCGCGCACCTGGAACAGTCTGGACGCACACACACCCCTCTTCCGTACAAGGCAGCTCTTGGGCGGCACCAAGCCATCTCAGCTCGGGCTTCAAATCCTACGCAGGATTCTCACTTGTATTTCAGTGAAAGCACAAGGAAAGCCCTTGGTGATTACTTACTAAAGAACGCTCCTTTTTTGGTCATTGTTCACATAAAAAGAAAATCTGTCTAGTTCACCCTTATGGCTCGATTCAAGGACATTGAAGTTCCTAACATATGTCTGGGCTCTCAGACAGATATGTGGAACCGGCGGCACAGCAGCTGAGTAGCTTGATTTTTTTAGTTTCTATACAGATGACTCAACAGACTTCAGCTTCCGAATACTTTTTTTATTTTTTTTTTTTATTTTTTATTTTTTCCCCTCCTGTAAAGTTTTCTGCCTAAGTTCAGAACAGAGCATACCCTGAACACGATCTGAAGCTACAGCATTCCCCTATAATTTTCCCCAAGTGCAGTAGAAACTGAAGATGCTCAGCAGGCCTCCAAACCAATGCACTCAAATAGAAGGAAGCATGTAGTTCCATTCCTACTGACCTGAGGGGAAACCATGTTCTTTATCATCCAAAGCAGTATAAAAAAGGTTATACCTTTATAGAACACACATCTCAAGGAGTGGAACTGTAAAACCCATTAGCTTCCTCATTAGTACTTTGAAAAATCTCATATGTATTATTATGTAGCAATAGATAAGTGTGGCAGGTGTTAGCACACTCAGATAAAGTGAAATCACTACCCCCACAGCACAGGGATTCTGCCTCTATGGTTTTATATATCTCCCATCCAGCACTGAGTCCTCACAGTGCTTTACATCTCCCAGTGAAAATGGTTCTGCCCATCAAATCTTGGCATTTATGCCATTATCCACTAAAGTGCAGCGCTGTATATTTTATGAGAACAAAGTGGTCTGGAGTTGACTTCATACCTCAGATATGAACAGAGCTGTACATATCCCAGGAGACTATTACTGCTTTCCTTTGCTAGCACATCATATGCAAAGGTGAAGGGAAAAAACCACAGCTGCATATTCGCATTAAAAAATCACAGGAAGCTTATTAATACTCAAATCATCAGAGTAAGAAAGAATTTGAACATTATCACTGTGAGAACCTAGAAGTACTTTATCTATGTGCCTGCTTAATGCCTTGTGATGCTTGCAGCTATCTCTGCCCCTTCTCCCATCAGTGAATATACTCGATACAAGGCGGGGATGATGGCTACTCTTGCTCCAGCATAGAAGCAGGAGCGGGCCGGAAATCCTCAGGGATTAGCTTCTCCCCCAGCCCAAAGGCAAGTATAATCTGACAGCATGGCTAGATTTATCTTTTGAAAAAAAATGTGTTTCAGAATTAAGCAGTCAATGAGTTGAATAATAATTAGAAATTACTATTTTCCTCCCTTTTGAAGTACTACTATTACAGATTACTTCTCTTTTGATCATGACTGGCAGATATTCTCTCATGGTAAAAAAACCCACTGATTTAACTACTAATCACTTTGCCACAGTCAGGACCCATGTAATAACCCAAATAATCATTTGCTAATGGTAGAAAACTTAATATGTCAGGTATTTGTTCTGCATAAAAGATTTGGGTTTTTTCCTAATTTTAGATACAGATATCACAGATAGACATTACATTTGAACAATGACCATATCTCATCTAGCAATCTGCCTTTCTCAGAGAAAAAAAATGCATATGGTCATGGCTCTGGATCTCACCTTTTAAAATGTTTTTCTCTTTGATTTTCCACAAATTCCAAAACATTCTCTCTATCTCAAACTAAGTTTGATAGTCTCTGGGTAATTGCAAAATTACTCTAGTTGGATGTCCGCTCTTCCCCAAAATGCCTAACCACAGCCTAGGCCCTCCCTAGTTATTGGAGAAGAACATGCTCCACCAAAGGCTGAGGGCACCTACTGTTGGAATCCCACTTTTAAATTCCTGTCTAGAAAGGACTCTTTCCCTTGACTTTGAGAACCACCCTGTCCTCAGAAAAAAATCATGTAATGAATGCACCACATTCTCCCTTGTAGGAATTAATTAAGGTTTTGCAGAACTGCCTAACCTGGGAACACTGAGGTCACACCACTTCACTCTGCATCTTCTGGGAATATACAAACGTGGAGGAATAAGACCCCAACTCTGCAGGTGCTTTTGAGAGCCTGACAGTGAGTGGCAAAGATGATGCATTCACTTACATGTTGACCAACATTTGAAATAATATTTACTACAGTAACTTAATGCCCCAAGAATATTTAATGGTATTAAGTAAACATTCATCACAAGTTAAGGTACGCTGAGGAAGAATACAGTTTAAAGCAATGTTAAAAGAAAAACCAAAAGTTACCATGTTTCTTTCCCTGTTTGGTATATATTTAATTTCAAAGGTTCAAGATCTTACCTTGTTTAAGCTGACAATAATTTTTCAAGTTCTTAAACCCAAAAACAACATACAATTCATGACATTTAGAAAAATGTCTACACCAAAATTACATAGTTTTCAGTGGACACAAGTCCAATCTTATTTCCCACCAGTCTGCCAACTCTTAATTAAAAAAAATTCACAGCATCCAATTCTTTTCCTGTTGGCAAAACTTCTAGCACCTTTACCAGTTTGTCATGTGGCATGCTGTAATGAAGACCTATTACTTCTAATGAAAGACTAGAATTACAGAAATCACCCACAGAGCTACATAATCCCCAGAAGAACAGAGATTACAGTGCAACAGACCAAAGAAACAACTTCTGGGGGGTTTGTTGTTTGCTTTTTTTTTTAGTTGAAGAAACATTTTTGAGTGGAGACACCACAGGATGGTCTGGGTGTGTTAATGGCCAGTCAGCATTTTGAAAAAAACACTGGTGCTTAAACCAGGGAATGCAAAAACCGTAATTGGTATTTCACATATGTGTGTCAGGAGCATAATGTGTGCAGGAGAAACTGTGGAGCAATATGGTTTGGTGTCTCCATTAATATTGGTAAATGCAGCATTCAAGACAGTGCCAGAAGGGGTTCAGTGTATTCTGCACATTTAGCAGATGCTTAGCAGACTGACTCCTTTAGAAACACTTCAGAGGGATTTTTGTGTGTTGTCTAATAGGATTGCAGGCCTTTTTCTATCCAGGAAATCAAACATCCTAATCGGGAGGGGACAAATCCTTAGCTGTGCAAGATTTACCCTGGACACAGTGAAAATTACCTAAGAAGAACAGTAATGCTTAGCTGTTTTTCCCTTTCTCAAATTAGGATCCACTTAGGCTTTAAACACTCCCCTTCTGCCTGGTAATCTAGTTTGGGCCAAATGCTCCCATTCAGGCAAGAATCTGACCCCCCAGAGAGATACTTCCACCATCTGCTTTAGACATTTAACTACAGCTTAGCTTAGGACACCTACATTTAAAAGCCTAAGTTCCCACTCACTCAGTGAGAAAGGCACATGCTAGAGTTCAGCATGTGTCAGGTCTCAGAAAAGGAGAAAAATATTCCACACAATAGCACGTGTTTAACAAGCTTTAAAGTAATTCGGGGTGGACCTTTCCACTACAAAAAGGCACTGCTTTTATGGTCAGATCTTTTTCTTTCTAAACTACTATGAAATTTAAAAAGTGACCCTCTGGAATCATAGAAATCCTGTGTTCTCACGGTTTCTTTCAGTTCAATTTGGCCTAGGCAGCAGCCTTACAGGCTACAGATTTGAGATTTATTAGTGTGTATAGTAGTTGCTGACCTGGAAGTATTTTATGGGTAAATTCCAGATCTGTGGGCAGGGTGAGATGAAGGTTTAGCACACTCAACAGTTAAGGAAAATGGGTATGGAAAATGGCTAAGGAAGTTCAAGGGTACAGTGTAGGGTGTACCTGTCACACAGGTATAACTGTGTAGAATATACCATTAGTATTCATGCCACGAAGCAAACCTGAAGAAATGAATTTAGGTGCACCAGTTTGTGACCAACAGCTGCTATGTTACAGCTATGAGGGAAGAACAAAAGCAACCTGGCTCCCTGGAAGCTGTTCAGATAAAGGAATTTCTGATCAATTTGTTTATTAATGTGCACAGCAAGCTCAGAAAGGTTCAATCCTGCATGTTTGCATGAACACAGTTACAGGAAGAAATTTACACTTAATGATCATGTGTAGTTCAAGTGTAATACAAGCAATTCTGGACCCTGCAATGTGCACTGATCAGCAGCTTAATGATAAATGACGTATTTTTATAATACCAATGAACTTAAGGTTCAGGAGGAAGCAGTGAAAGCAACAGTAACTCTATTATGGGAGGAAGGACTCAGAGAGGCATTACACTACCTTGCGTGAAGACTTCCAAA
The DNA here is from genome assembly GCA_030060385.1 of Muscicapa striata striata. NCBI lineage: Eukaryota > Metazoa > Chordata > Aves > Passeriformes > Muscicapidae > Muscicapa > Muscicapa striata. The sequence continues at coordinate 642,183 of JAREIS010000304.1, read as the reverse complement.
GCTTACTTAAGTGGAGTGAAGAATATGTATTATGAAGTATGATAGGTAATACCAAACTGTTTCACTATATAATATAATGTTTCTTGGCAAAGCATTTTGAAGACTGCTTTCAAAATGAAATGCCCCACACATGATTATCCATGATTTCCATGCAAAGTAAGGTACTGTAGTCAAACAAAATGGTAAAAAGGCTTTAAGCTTTGTTTCTGCAGGGAAAGAAATGGTATTGGCAGCAACTGAAAAAACTAAATTAATATTTATTTATAAATCCTGATCCTAGTACAATAGTGTGAACTTTGATTATAAATACCATTTTAAAGGTATATGTAGCAGAGATTTCCCATAAACCCTTTTCTTAAAATATTTGCCTTAAAAAATAGAGTTCTAAATACATTGTGATAGAATTCAAAAGGTGTGCTAGGTAATGGCTGTAAAAATAGCTTTGAAAAGAATTTAAACATGAAGTGTATATAACAGATTCCTACACTGGATGCTTTTAATAAATTTCAAATTATGTTTTAAGAGCAGGGAGATTTCACAGACAGGCTTAATGTAATGTGGCATCACTGTGTCTTCAGCAGAGCAGAACTCCCCTCTGAAGGTCACATATCCTGTTGTCTTTGCTGGTTCTCTGTAGCTGGGCACAGAATTTGCAACATATGCTTTGATGCTTAGGTTATTTTAAAGAGTACAGCCAAAGCTGTCGTATGCCCGTCAGTGAAAGGAAAAGATCCATGCACTCTTCCTTGGTGGTAACACCAGCTTAAAGATGTTCCAATCTCACCTGCTCATTCCTGTCCCCAAATGGCTCTTGCCCTTATTTCTGCAGGAACAAACATCTGTAGAAACACCCTGTGAACCAATTCATTAACAGATGCAGGGTGAAGAGAGATGGGTTTACGTTTTTACCCTTGGGGTTTCTTTTTCTTTCTTTTAAAACTAGTTGCTAGTTTAAATTTCCACCATGCTTTCACAAACAATTGAGCCAGCAGAAGCAAATGAGCAATTCACAGGCAGGGCACAAACTCCTTGAGCCAGCTATACCACTGAGAAAAAGGCACAAGGAGCTATGACCCGAGTGTCCCATGCAGAGAGGATAAGCCTATTATTTACACCTAGAGGCATCACTCTCTCAGCTATAGCTTCATGTGCATTTAAGCCAGCACAGCCACTGGGAAGAAGAACAAAACCAAACAGTTCCTGTACTCGTGGCTACCCTTGGCCATTCATTCCTATCTTTGCATCACTTTCTCAGATGCCACCACAGCCTTCATTGTGTAGCTCTGTGGTCAACTACAGTGGCAACTGACCTTGGGTCACCTTTTTGCTAGGCTATTTTCCAGCCAGGTCAGATTCCTCATCTCCCTCACTGCACAGCCACACACACATCTGTGCCTGCATACAGCCCCGTTCTCTCCTTTTTAATCTCCCCAAGCCCCCAGAAGAGCTACCTTACCTTGAACACTTGCCAAACTACAGCCCTAGGTGAAAAGGCAAGGAACTGCAGGGTTTGGGCTTTGTCCTCCCGACCCAGAGGAACTGCATTATACCAGAAATACTTATTTGCATTGAAAAATATACTTCAGTCTGTGATAAATGGAAATGGACATTCAAAGATTTACCACAAAACAAGAACAAGGTGAACCACAGGCAGGGGCTATAACGCCAACCTTCTTTAAATATGTCATGTTGTAACTCCAGGAAGCTTGTCTCATCAGAACTCTATATAATTTCACTGAATAAAATCAACAAAAACAGAACATTTTTCTTCTTGTTAAAGAAAAAGATAAATTAAAACAAAATATCAGTGCAGCTAAGCTTCCTGTTGTTTTAATTCCCTGTGACAGTAACCAAATGCAAGTTTATTACACAGAAATATATGGTTTGTTTTAAAACTAGCAATATTAGCATATAATAAACATTTTTTTCCTAGTGCATATTCATAAGGAGCAGAATTAAGGTTGATAATGCAACCTGCACTTTCACCTTCTTCACTGCTTTCTGTGCAACAGGAATATTATGAGTTGCTTTTTTGAGTTTTGTACAGAATTGTAAGATTTGTCATCTTTCAAAGGAAGAAGGTATTACATATGATACATCTTGCAAAACATTCTCTAATGGCAGCAGATCTTCATAAGAACTGTGTCTCCATTCATTGCGCTCCTATTACAGTTAACTGTAATCTATTTATTATATCATTAAACTTAATATATTGTAAGCTGATTTCTATTTATAAATGCAGTAATAGCTGTGCTAATCACTCAAGTTCTCATTGAACCAGGCTGTGCTTCTGGGTCACAGTTAACAGCAGCAGCTGCTTCAGAGACCAAAGGACATTCCTAAATTTCTGGAAGTGTTGACCTTGCCTGTTACACACTGGACAAGCCCGAGTGGCCCTGCAGAGTAGTCCCTGCAAGCTGTTGGCTCCCACACTTGCACTGTGGAGGAAGCTGGCACCACACATCCCATCCACTTCTCTCCCTCAGCCCACCCTTCTCCCAGATATCCATACAAACCACTGAAGTCAAGGACAGTGGCTGCCACACCACACCAGCAACCAGAGGCTATCTAGGCACAGGATACTCTGTTGGCACAATATGAAGATAGCAGTCATTGCCTGAGATATTTTTAAAATCATTTTACCTTATATTCCTATCATAGTAATTTCACAGATCCTGCATGTGACAATAGTCCATAGAAAACCATGCACTAGAGACTGTCCTTAGGCACACAAAGCACAAGCCCTTCTTGCTGATCAACAGATGACAAACACAATACAGAAAAAAATAGTAGGGATCAGTTCCTTTTCTCAATATTTCAAACAGAGAGCTGAGTTGTTTTGTTTGTACTGACAAGAATGTTCCAAATTGGAGAAGTGTGCATTTCTGCCTTTGAACACCAATGTTCAAATTGTTTTCACTCGAATATAAGCAGGTTGGCAAATCACCTTTGTACAGAAAAAGAAATGTGTATTTGGACTTGGAAGGCTTACCAAAAATGTTTGTCCTTTGCACTGAATACAAATGAAGGACTGGTATCTACTGCTGCTTTCTGTTAAGTTTTCCTTTTTTTTTTTTAGAGATAGCTTAATTTTAATTGCAAAGAGAAGTGCTTGTTTATCTGGCATAATCTATACAAATCTATTTACAAAATAGTTTCTATTGTCATTTGTGGTACATGAGAATGAGAAGGGGTTAGTTGTGAGTCTAGGCTACAGACAGAAAAATTCCTGGAATTACAGATTAAACAAGAAGGATTTAGGAAGAATGCAAAGAAAAAACTATAAAAAATGTCAAATCTCTTTTCCTACCTGTTTTACCTAAAGGGGGTGTAAAGGTTACAAAACCAAGCATTCAAAAGAATTTGAAATTACAGGAATAAGCTTTTACTCCGAAAAAGCTGCTTAACAAGACAGTCTGTGCATGATACATACTAAATAAGAGAGATTCTGTGGAAACACACTAACAGTGTCTGAGCTTGTGATTTATTATACATGTATTACGCTTTTATTACATTATTACATTTATTATACACTGCACGTGCATCAAGTTTGCAAAGGCAAACATTCTAATGTTTTAGGCATGCCATCCTGGCATCTATTTTATAGCATCAAGGGAATTCATCCCATCATGTGGCAACATATTGACTCCCTGTAGAATATGCCAGTGACATGGAACACAGCCTGAGCTCCCACGTGACACCCCACCACTGTGGGTAACCAGCAGTGAGGAACACAGCAGGATGCCACCTTTGGTGCAAAAGCTCTAAAGGAAGATGAAATGTGATGTACCAGGGCAGTTTGCTGGTAACAGAAGTGTAGGATCCTTGAGTCTCAGCTTTCGAGAGGTGATTGTTCTGTAAACGTGTATGAATTTCCCAGGCTCTCTCCATCTTTTCCTCATTGTTTCTCTGCAAGCACCATCCCCAAGGTCCTCCATTCTCTTGCCCTGTGCTTCCTGTATCAATCTTTTGGCCCAGTATTTCCCCAGTAGTTTCCTCCCTCCTGCCTTCTCCACAGGATCACAGTCTAACAAGACTTACTGTCCCACCTTATAAATTCTTTCCTTTCTCATCCTCAACCATGTTTTCTCCCTCCCTGGAATTCAGAGGAAGCATTTTTCCATACAATGTTCAAGAATCTACAAGGCAGGGGACATCTTGACTGCAGGACAAAGAATCATATAAAGGCCTGGGTTAGAAGGGACCTTCAAGATCATTTAGTTCCAACCTCCCCCCCACCTCCCCATCCCCACCCCGCCTCCGTGGTCTTTGATGCCACCCACTAGATCAGGTTGCTCAGGGCCTCATCCAACCTGGCCTTGAACAATTCCAGGAATGGGGCATCCATAACTTCTCTGAGCAGCCTACTTCAGTGCCGCCCTAGCCCCTGGGTAAAGAATTGCTTCCAAACATCTAACCTGAATCTTTCCTGTTTCAGTTTAAAACTGTTCCCCCTTGTCCTGTCACTACCTGCCTGTATTAAAAGTGACTCTCCCTTGTTTTTTTATAAGTCTTTTTGAGGAACTGAAGACCACAGTGAAATTGCCCTGAAGCCTTCTCTTCTCCAGGATGAACAACTCCAGCTTTCTCAGCCTGTCTTCATAGAAGTGCTTCGGCCCCCTGATCATCCTCATGGCCTCCTCTGGACTTGCTGCAGCAGGCCCACATCTTTCTTGTGCTGAAGACCCCAGAGCTGAACAAAACAGTGTAGATGGGGTCTTAACAGAGTAGAGTAGAGAGGCAGAATCCCCTCCCTCGCCCTGCTGCCCACAGGGCTTTAGATCCAGTCCAGGACATAACTGGCCTTCTGGGCTGCAAGCATGTTGTTGGCTCATATCCAGCTTTCTGTCCGTACCCATGTCCTCCTCTGTAGGGCTGCTCTCAGCAGGAACTCCCAGTCTGTACTCACGTCTGGATTGCCTTTACTCAGGTGCAGCACCTTGCTCTTGGACTCACAGCCTCCAGAGGTTTTCATGGGTCCACTTCCTAACCTTGTCCATGTCCCTCTGGATGTTATCCCATCCTTTTGTTGTGTCAACTGAGTTGCCAGCTCTGGTCAGCTTTCTGTACCTAAGGTCAGTTTCCCTGGGGATCTAATCCACTAATTCTTTAAAGGACTTAAAGTTCAGTTTTCTGGAGCCCACAGTTCTGACTTTGCTCTTTGTCAGACCCATGTTCCTCAAGATCAGAAATTCAACCAGGGCATGGTCGCTACAGCCTAGGCTGCCTCCAATCTTAACCTGTCTAATGAGCTCCTCTGCATCAGTAAGTACCAGGTCCGGTAATGCTTCTCCTTTGCTTTGTCTAATATCTGCACCAGCAAGTTATCTAGAGGATATTTGGTGTTTTCTCTGCCATTCTTGCCCACATCTGCAGAGCAGCTGGAAGCAGCCACTAGAGGGAAGATGCAGCTCTGCCTGCATTGCCTTTCGCTACAAAATGCTCGGTGCATCCCAGGTCAGTCAGGTCAGTCTGATCAGCACTATGATCTGGTAGGACACAGACTCCTTGCAGCTCAGAATGTCTCTGGTACATGGAAATGGTCATATTCCAGTGCCTTAGAATTAAGTGGCAGTGGTGGTTATAAAATTGCACATTCTACCTGCTTGATCCCACTTCCTTTTCTCACCCAACCCATGCCTATGCTTTATGGTAGAGCACAGAGAAGAGAATTTACTTTTTTTCCATGAACCCTCATGATTTATTGCAATGACAACTCTCCCCTCTCCAGAGGTATGGGGGAGCCCTGTGAGCTTGTTTCTCCTGAGTACATTCTTCCTGCAGCAGAGGATGGCTTTGCAGAGCAGAAAGGAATGCCAGGCATCCCAGGGTCACACCAGATGCTTTGAAAGCTTGCTAACCCACTGTCATTCACCTTATGCTGTGCAATTGCATGTCAAAATGGGCTACAGTCAGAGCACGCAGGCCAGCAAACTTGCCCCATCTAAAAACACTTTTCCCCAAACAGGTGCTACCAGTCTAAAAACCACACAGCAGCTTTCCTGCCTCTACAAGGGATGCAGCACTGCATAACTTCAGGTAACCAGTCCCTCATCCAGATGGACGGCAGTTGGTAATAATTTATTTTCTTTACACTGAATTTAGCTTTACCAGCACAACTCTTTGTAACAGATGTTTTATAGAATTTAAGAAGTACAAAATAGGTGACACATTTCACAGTGTTTCAGACATATTTTCAAACAATGCAACCTATACAAAACCTAAGAACTACAACATAAAAGAAGAAAATGACCATACCTGTCCACTATTATGTCTAAGCTTCTTTTGGAAAAGCATTTTGTTTAATAAAAACTTAAGCTTCCTTTATAAAGCTAAAACATTTCTACTTGAATTTAAAAAAACGACAAGTCAAAACCCCGTGTTTCTACCCTCAAGGAAAACTGCATGTTGCAACCTTCACATAACCTCAGACATCACATTTTTAATCATTTTTCTAAACACTTCTGTCAACTTGCGAGATCAGTGTAATGGAACTGATGTGCTCCCCAAACCAATCCATTCACTGTGGGTTAAATAGCAAGACAGTTAACTAAACTCCTTGGTTTTGAAGCTTACTATTTATTTATTTATGGACAGGATGTAGTAAATTAAAGATTTCAAATTTTTTTGTTTGCTGTTCTATTCACTTGTAACCACAAAATTAGATGGCACCCACGGTTTTAAATGTGTACGTTTATGGAGACTCACTATTTCACAAATCCAACTATTTAAGGAAATACAGTCCATCTAATGCTACTGATTTACCAATTAAATGCTACAAAGTAAAATGCCAAGGAGTAGTCCATGTCACCAATGTTGTTGGTTGTATAGGGAAGTATTTTTAAATTATTTTAAAATTAAGAGGGGAAAAAAAGCAGAATATTGCAAACTATTATTTGAAATTAGTACACTGGAAGAGAGATTTAAGTTTCTGTAATAAAGCCTGTGCAAATATCCTAGTTCCTATTCCTTTTGTTTTGCTGAAAGCAACCACTAAATGTCATTCTTAGCTATAACATTGCTTAAGCAATGCCAACAATGTTCTGAAACATTTCTAGGGATTTTTTTTACCCACTTTCCTTTTATCATCATACTCCATCTCTGATGTTCAACCAGTGCCAAACTGGTTTATGTATGCCAATCTTTCTCACAGAAATGGAAAAAATATCCTGCTGTATGTCACAGGCCTGCTGATGTGACAGGGAGAAACTGAATGGAAGTGGGAAAGAGATGCAAAAGGGAGGAGGATAAGAGCACCAGCCTGCAGTCTGGTATCTAGCAGAATTCTCATTTTTTTGATCAGAAAGTTGGCAAAAAGTCAAAATGCAGAGTAGCATTAGTAAGGTCCCTTTTAATTTAACCTTCAAAACAAGCTTTGCACATTGTGTGGACTCTTCCCTTTAGTCTAATTTCAGACACAGAACAAACTTGTGAGTTGAAAAACTGGCCAGACCTGAATAATCCCCATTTTACTACCTACCTGCAACAAAACATGCTACAAGCCACTGACCAGATCATTTACTGATGAACCTAAATTTCAATTTCTATGCAGTTACTTAAACACAGCCCGGTTGTTAACTGAATTTCCCCACTGGGACAAGATTGTATAATGTACACTTTTGTCCCTTGTAAAATCATAGACAGTGTTTAGGAATATTTGATTAAAAAGAAAATTCTGGGAAGAACTCATTTGCTGCTTGTGTAAATATAGTTCCTCATTAAAATTTGATAACAACAGTCTTAATGGAATACTACAACCTCATTCATGCTTTTGAATAAAGTGATTTAAATTGGCATGAACACACTTTAAATACACTTCTTCACAGCTTACTGTTGGCAGCTTTTTAATGGCCTGCAGGGACAGGTATGATTCATGCCTGCTCTTCAAAAACTTTTTTAAATGCAGATTTTTTTTCACTGGTCTATTGTGCTTTGAAAGTAAACTGAAAGAGACTAAAATTAGAAAGCAGACCACTATCACCAGAGGGATTAGGAATTCCTAGCTATGCTGATTCCAAAAACTGAATTGGTTGACCTGTACTAGGGACTCTTTTCTTTTGGTTCCTACTAGATTTTTGGCAAACTTCATCCAAAGTCTCTCCTGGTTACAAATTATTTTAATTCCCTGTGTTTAGGAATAGCAGGTGGTCTCCAGATTCACATGCAACATAGCACTGAGCAAGCTTCATTCTCTGCTATGCAAGACTGAAAAAAATGAAGGCGTATCCCCTAAGTAAGTCAGCATGAGAATGCTACCTGGTCACAAGTCATATGGCAAAACTCTGGGGTTTTCAAAACAACCTCAGCAACAGTCTTTTCATGTGCATTATGCACAGTAGAATAATATTTACTGATTCTGATTAATACAAAGAAAGTTTGGTGGACAGCTAGTTTAAGAAGGGAATCCACATCCTCAAGTTTTTAGACTGAGCAATCAAACTGTCAAGGAAAAGACAGCAGGAGATACTAACCTTCCCTGAAATTCAAGCACTTTAGGTAATGCAGACTACTGGGTTAAAAGCTAAAACAATAAGGTACTTTTCAATTTAAGACAGGGATGTCAGCCTCCTTATCTGCACAGTCCTTCAAAGAGCCCTCTGAAATTGTCTTTGAGACAGACAAGCCTCACATCTATGGCAAGATGTGTGGGCTACTCAGTCCTGAAGAGCACAATAGGTGCTCTCAAGGTAGTATCCTGTTAACTAGAAAACCTGAACAAGCTTTGTGCTTCTTTATGCAAAATACCTAGGGAAAAAATGTTAAGTACTTAATTTGCCATATCACAGAGGAAAGCTAAATGTGACTCAGCAGGTGTACATACTGAGAAGCAAGAACATTAAGACTAAGTGATCTTTGTTCACTTTCCTATTCATGGTAGCTGGTTACATCACCATATTATGTGCATCTACTTTAGGAATGGTGGCTTTCGCTTTTGCAGCAGGTAGACAGCTGGCAGTTTTGTGTGGCTTTCTGAAAGGAGCTATAGAAACATGACTATAAGCTGGGTTAGCTGTTCAGTATTACAGGCTAAATGGGGAAAAGAAAAAAGAGGAAAACTAAGCCAGAGCCTGCATTGATCTAAAGCATGGGTCAACGGTCCCAAGAGACAAAAAATCCAATTATTTTTTCATTTCCAATTCCCAGGGACATCTCTTAGAATCTAAAAGGTATCTGTTTTGAAGAGTTGTGATACTAATACTGTTTTCTAAGCAGAGGTAGTGTACACTGAGGTTAAAGACATGGCTGTAATTAAAGAAATCTCACCTCAGAATTTAGAAAAAGTTGCGGAAAAACAATCATAATGCTCCTTTCACCTCCAGAAAAACTAGATTTTTTTGTTGCAGTAGAAAGTGTAACTCTTAATTTAAAAATTCAGCAGATGCTCAAGTATGAGAATGGGGATGGATACCAGGCTAAGGAGCTGTCATGAAGGTTGTGAAAACAGCCAGCAAACCATATCCAACCCTCTCGATATTTTGGAAGGGTATTTTCTATATCCGCAACTTCCAGTTAACATTTTTCTGGCTTTATATCTACCTAAATATATAAATAAGCAAAGTGTTTTCAGTTCCTGCTCAAGGGTATGTGACACCTAGAGAGATCCCAAGGAGCAGTTCACATACCTTTCATCTTTTCTCAATACTGAGGTACTGACTTAACCATCAATGAAACAGAATGTGTAACTGGTCTCCAAACAAGACCCCACCATGCAACCAGCCAGCTGATGGCATCAACAAGAGAGTCAAAGGCAGTTTTGTCTAGCCAGGCCGCTGTCACACATCCAGCTTACATTCTCTAACAAAAGTTTCAGCAATAACACCTAGATCTGAACAAATCTGGTCCTGTCCAACCACAACCTCAGTCTAAAAGAAATTATCAACTCATTTCTTCCAGACAGCACAAGAATTTCAGGAAGGCAAATTAACCATTTTATGCCCCTGACAGATCTTTCTAAACCTTCTACTAGTCTTCCAGCTTTTCATTTCCCTGAAACAAAACCAGAACAGTTCTCATAAATATTCTGAAAGAATAGACAGGTAAGAAAAAATTTCCCAGTGCTCAGGTGGTTAAGCCTCCCTCCCCGCAGCATTAGTGTCTTCAAAATGTTCTTAAATGAACAGGAAAAGAGAAGTAGCTTGCAGTAGTTTCTAAATAATGTGGTTATACTACCTTTTATCTGTATGGATGCCGTCATGAAATTATACTTATTCCTTTACGGGCCTTTGGGAATGAGGTGAGAATATTATCTTGATCTACATTAAACCAGTAACTGAATTGAGTGCATTTGCTTCTTCATGTTAAGCTAATTTCAATAAGCTCTGAATTTGTTAGTACTTTTCAGAGTGATCTTGAAGCTGGAAAGGTAGGGAACAGACAGCTCAATGTGTATAACAGAGGTTTGTCAAATAATATCAGTATTCCTCATAATAAATTGCCCTTTCAAAGTAAGAACTACTTAGAGATATCATAAAGACCCCAGCTCAAAGGGACCAAATGGAACACAGGGCTCACAAGCTGAGGGCTTAACCTAGAGGTGAAACAGACTAAAAACGTGGCTAGGAATCAAGACTGCTTTTTCATGTTGCCATTCCCACCTTTTGGTTGTAAACCAACTCTGGGACCATGGCTGGGAACACCAAGTCTGCAAGCACACACTCTCCACATCAATGCCTCTTTGCAGAGCAGAGGGGATGACTTTAGACAACATCAGTAGAAAACCACAGTTGACAAGGAAATTAGTCTTTAGGAAGAGGAGGATACTGTGCTTTTACCAGTTCAAATCCTACTTTCAAATGCATGTGGAGATTACCACTGACAACCAAACATGCTTCACATCAAGAACAGTTCTAGATCGGAGGCCCATCCGCTCCAGAAGCATTCCTCATGCCTACTGCTATCTCCTCCTAAGTAAATGCCCACACCTTTCTACAGATATTCTTCACTGTAAGACAACATACCTTTCATAAGCTTTTCTGAAACAAACTTGTCAAAACCAGCTCTCAAAATGGCAAGCCATGGGCATATTCTCTGCTGGATATAGCTGTACCAGAAGAGATTACTCTCCCCTCCTTAACACATTTGTGTCAGTGAGCTAAATTGACTTATACAACTATATATAGTAGAAGATCTTTGGCAATAAATTCACATTTTTCCCCTTAAACAGGCTAAGAAGTCATGACATGAGCAGCTTAAATGGCAGATCTGAAACAGCAGAAGTCTGCTGGCCAGATGCGTGACAAATACCTGCAAGTAGCCCAAAGGGTGGCAGTTTATCCAGCCAACTTAGCTGATCTGGAAGACGACATGTTCACAGTACCAACTGTCACAATCATAGAAGCCAAAATACATTGGATTTCCTATTGTAGGATAAGTGTACTGAATTCACTGCGGCCTCATGGTACTGCCAAGATTTGACCCAACATCTTACAAGCCCATATTACTGCTGCTTTAATCATTAAAACCTCCCACATCCAATACCTGCAAAGAGTGGCACATCTGACTTCAAGAGCGGCTTTCTTTGAGAAATTCTAGAGGCAAATTACTTGATCCAGCATCAAGATATCTGTAATGAAATTCAGTTGTGTTTGCTATCCACTGTTGCAGTTACAGGAGCTTCTGGCAGTTCCAGCTCATTCACACATATCCACACTAAAATCCCCTATTGTCAGATGGGACATGCCAAGTCATCTGTTCCATACGTGTTTTCAATAAATAGATACACATGTAGCATTGCTAAAATACATTTCAGTTATTCAGTTCAAAAGAAAAGTTAGCTGAAGAAACCAGCCTTTGGTCTAATTTATCTTTTGCTTTTAAAAGAAGTCCTGAGTTCTGTTTTTACTGTTGATACATGTGATTTTGTGCAACACCTTAGCCCTGTGAAGGGAAAACTGTAGTAACCTACACAGAGGATAGATATGCCGGAGGCCTAAGTTCTGCTGAGAATTACATGTTAGCAAATATACATGGGGTCAGCTTGCAGACAGCTAACAGCAGCTGCTTAATGTGAGGGCTTGGATTCATGGCCCCTTGCTTTCTCAGTCTATGAGACAGGTTGGAGAAGCAGTGAGAAACAGCAGCAAGAGCTTCAATACTACTAGCAGATAAAGCATAAACTTTTCAGAAACCCTTGATTACATGCTCTGAAGCTCACTCCACAATGATTCCCTTACTATCAGGACAACTAAATGAAACCACACTCTCATTCTGCAGGCATAAAATGATACATCAGCAAAATAAACTTTAGTAACTTCTTATGATGTATTCTGGAGGTGGTTCTCATTTCACCAGATGGAAAGGCCTTCCAATGAAATCATTCTGCTTAGATATTATTCATAACATGCATTTGCACTCAAAAGTTTCAATTTCAAAACCAACTCACTTTTACTAATGAGGGTGTGTTTTCCAAACCCATTGATGAAATACTTAAAATATCTTCAAATCACACATTTCTTTCACTTTCCACAGACTTCATACTGCCACACCAACTCACAAAACAATTTTATTACGGAGCCCTTGCTCCTGCTGTACTGCTGTACTGATGCCAATAGATCCTCCTTCGGACTGTGACTACCCTCCTAGGCTGACACTTAGATCTGGTGCACTAGCGGAAGCAGCGTCCACTGTGCCTCAGTGGCTAACAGGCTTTGCCCGTCATCTGTCATTCATCCTTTCTTCTGCAGCCCCCTGTACCAACCTGCAAATGTTCTCTTGTACAAACAGCCCAACCTAATCCATTCCAACCAAACAAGCTGGGTTAGCAGAGCCTTACTATTTAAAATATTTTATTTTGACAAACAACATTGCCAGCAGATTTGAGAGGGCATTTCCCTTAAACAGAAGAGTTGTTTACCTGAGCTTACCTAGGCAAACAATCTATAAGGATTCAACACATGGTAATCACTGACTGCACTGGTATAAACTAAACTCCTGGTTTTTGCAGACATGTGGCTGTGGACGCTAGCATATTCTTTCTACCGGTTGTGCCATGGCAGCAGAGTACCCAGAAACAGTTGGATAAAATAGTATCTTAAGTTGCTGCAGCTTCTTGCTAAGACTGGACTCTTTGCCAATGAAAGCGCACTTTGCTCACCTTAGCTGTAACCAGGTGAAAGGTTTGGTTAGCAGAGGAATAGCAGGAAAAATCAGAACTTTCCAAGCCATAAGACTTTACAGTTACATCAGCAAAACTACTACACAAGACATCATCACTTCTGTGAAAAGTACTCTAGCACACGCAACAATGCTCACTTTTTTGTTGAACCAGAAAATCTCTGAGTGTTATCACGAAGGCATAGTCATCATCCATGTGATTTGCCTGTAAGACTGTAAGCCATCAGAGATGACAATATCCCCCTCAAGAAAACCCCAAAACACTTTTACAAAGCTTGATCTGTTTACAGAAGTTGAGACCATCTACTAACCAACCTGAAGGACACCTTTAAAGGCTGTATCTACAAGCTCTTCAAGAAATCCATTCATGCACAGAAATCTGCAATATGAAAGAATCCTGTAATGGAAAGTTCAAATATGAAAAAACGTACAAAGTCAAAGACAGCACAAAGAGTTTACAACCTTCTCTCGCTCTCTCTCTCTCTCTCTCTCTCTCTCTCTCTCTCTCTCTGGCTTTTTTTTTAAACTTCTGGGCTTTTTTCCTTTTTTCTGCTCACAGGTAAATAAACAGAACAGCAATTCCTTTCCCACCTGTTTCAGCAAAGTCATAATAGTAAACTATTTTTTTGTTTGTTGCAGTAGTTGCAAGAGGTGAAAAGTTATTACTTTGTGAACCTAGTGGATTTATTTGATAATTCTTTTATCAGTAAAACCATGTTTTTCTTTAAACACAATAGACTTCTCTTGAGATTAGAAAGTTTCTTTTCTCTCTCACCATAAACATTTTTCCTTCCATTTTAGCTGAGTTTCTTGTGCCAAGATGTTTGAAAAAGGCAACTTACACAAATATTCATATGTTAAATGCTCATTATAAAAACTACAAAAGTAACTTTACAAATGAAAGTGACTTTCTTTATAATCAGAGTCCAGAATTTAATGCTAGTATTTAAAAAATATATAAGAACTTTACCACAGAACTATAACACAACATCTACCTCAACTGCCAGAGACAGTTAACTTTTCTGGTATGTTTGGAAAAGAAATCAAAAGAAAACAGTAGGAAAATATATTAGCTTTGCTTTTGAGAGTTGAAAATAAAGAGCTTGCATATTTTTGTTAACCCGTGTCATATCAGAATTCAGCCATTATAATTTATGTCCTTTTAGAGTTCCAAAAATGAATGGGAACCTTACTCTCAGATCACCAGAAGCCATAAAGACACAACACAACAAAGAACTGAGAATGTGATGGAGCAAGTAATGAGAGCATAAATCTGAAGTTCAGCACTTCTCTCCATTAGCAGTGCATTGTAATTTTACACTATTTTCTGCTGAGGCTCCTTTGAACAGAACATTGAAGAGTGATTACACGCCCAAACTTTAATAAAATGTCAAAATCCACTCCTTCATTGTATCTGCAATTGTGATGGATTCCTCCTACACATGGGATAAGAAAGCATAGAATTTTGTATTCATGGTCCTCCAAGCACTATGTTTTAAGTTGGGGCTTGATGTAAATCAATTATTTGCCAATGAGAAAGTAATTATTATAATCCCACATTTTAATTAAAAAGGTATTTTTGCTCTTAAAAATATAGCTTCAGATCTTGAATACAATTCTAGAGAATAAAGATTTTTAAAAATTTAGTGGCTCTCACCACAAAACAAATCTATGGCAAACATCATGCATCACCACTTCAAGGGGGACAGAAGACAGCAGACTGGGTTCTTCCCTGAAGTTTCAATTCTGATTAAACTGATATTGGACAAAGGAACTCCCTTTTGGGAAAACAAGCTGCAAAATCTCTGGTTTGGCCTCAAAACTTCTACACTTTACTAGCCAAAGCTCATGCTTCCAAGCTCTGAGGTCTGTCCAATACCTGGAAAAAACAGGCACAGGCAACTTTCACCTTCCTATCTCAGGTGGTGCTGTCAATGCCAGATGGAAGATGGAAGCTGCAGGCAAACCAGACCAGGCATCAAAGACACATCCACCCTGCTCTCTGGAACTCCCACCATGTGGCAGTTTCTACAGTCAAGGTTAACTATATCCTAACCTACAGGCTTTCCCCCATTTATTTTTCATAGCACAGATATCTTCAGACAAAACTGAACCAAACTTTTAATATTGATTTCTTTCTGTATTTTCGACGGAACTTTTATTTTAAAATGAGACCACATGTGAAAACATGTTACTCAAAAGAGATTCCTTTTTCACTTATCCTACTCTCTACAGATGGTGACAAAAGTAGTTCTTCCTACCTACCATAGAAAAAAGAATCACTCTTCGAATTTCAACAACCAAAGCAGCGTAAAGATTTTATACAACCTATGCACTTCGCCTGCTAGAGGGAACACATCAAAGAGAAGACATCTATCAAGAATGAACAGTGAAATGTTGATGGGCAATCTAATGGTATTTAGCCAGCTTTTGCGCACTGGATGTTGCAGAGATGGACAGCAAATCTTACCAAAACCTTATTGCCAGGAGATTTAGCTCTCAGATAAGCTGGGCTTTGATGCATCTGAGAGGAAAGGATAATTCTTGTATTTTCTTTGCAATAAACAATGGAATAGTGATTGTCAGACATATTTGTCTGAATTAGACGTATAATACCAAATCTCATAAGAGAGACTCTGAACTTCAATCGTTTGCCTGGTAGTGATAGGGGCTATTAAGGGGTCTGCATTAATGGATAAGAAATATGACAACTCCCACAGAGAATCAACTGGTACTGTGCTGGAAGAACTGAAAACACAGTCCTACCATTGCAATCACAGAGAGAAAAATGAAAACACAGTTCACATCAAGATCTCCAAAAGGGTCCATCCTGATTTTTGTTCAGAAATACATAAGTGAGGCACTTTGACTTCTTACATCCCTTCTGACAGAACTTACTGAAATTAAATTGAGCATATTTTGATATTCCCCAAGTGTAGTGCAGGTCCAAATGTTAATCATCATTTTGGATCTGATGGCACTGAAAAGAATCTTGAAAGAACAGATCTGATTGGTGAGGCAGAATCATGAAGCTAATTCGCCAGCCTGAATAGAAATTGTCTGTGTTAGTCCTGCTCTGAAAAATGACATATTGCACCTAGATTATTGCGAGCTTTGTGAGACAGCTCTGTCTTAAATCCTGACAAGTAGAGAGATAATAATAATAATAATAATAATCATCATCATCATCATCATCTTATTGCTGCACCTCACCCATTCCCTCAACATAAAAAGGTTGAACAGCAGCCTATTGAGTGAATTACCAGGGAGGATGAGTACCCACAGACCAGATATCACCTCAAAACTAAATTTCTGCCAGAAGAACCATGCTGTCTGATGTACATTTTTCATCTGATTTAGAGCGCACTATGCAATAGGAAATTTCAGTCACCAAAAGGAAACTGACAATTTTTCTGCCTTGGAAATAGTTGAACCCATGATGGCTATAACTTATAAATTCCTCATCAGATAATGTTTTCAGCTAACCAGAGTAAATCTATTAGCCACAGTTTCAAGACCTCAGTGTCTCTCCACATTCCAGCCATTCTTCCTGGTACACATGGACCAGAAGAAGTGTTTTCCATTATTTGCAGCTGACATCCATCATAATAATTTGTCTGTCTGTTTCACAAATGGGGGACATCTTTGTGTTTCTCATATTGTCTTCAGATGGGATAGGGTATTTGTTTCTTTGCAATTCCCATTTTGAATTAAGGCCATTTTCAATTATTTTATCAATATTATTCTCAGAGAACAACTCATTCCCTGTGGTTTTCTCTTTCAGTGTAGGCCTTCAGGCTGACTTCTTTGATACTGTATATCCACCCCACTTACTGGAAACCACAATAGGCTGAAAAGATGCATCCATTTGCTTCACCTTTCCATTCATACTTGTCCAAAACTAATGTGAATCAGGACTTTCTTCCCTCCCAAAACCAAATGTAGGATGCAGCAACAGAAGTGACTTTAACAGCCACTAGTCATACACACAATAAGAGAACAGTAGATTATGCTAAAAACTTCCTGAAGAGCCTTTATAGCAATGTCCTGTATAATTTCATTCTAAATTTTTACATAAGATCCTTTGTAACCTGAACATATTTCCAGGGATCAAGATCTGAAGTATGATAAAGATACAGCACTTGTGACTTCTGCACAGCTTTACATAATATATTTACAGGATAACATCTAATAACTTTATTTAAACAAATTTATGGACAGCTACTTGGTGACTCAATGAGTGAAACTGAAGAGAGTTTTACTAATGTAAAACCAGAGAAGAGCATATGTCAGCTAAGTGGATTACTGCAAGGGTGGTGAATAAAGCTACTAACCACCTTCCTTCAGGACTTTTATGCTGTTGCAGATATATCTTACCTTATGGTATCTCCATCTGCCATGCATACACCTTGTTATGCATGTGTTTCAACAACATACATGAAGGGCCAACACCACAACAATTTCCTAATTATTTTAATTTGCCTCATTTTTTGGAGAAGGTTTCCTAATCAATCTTAAGCATCAAAAATGCTTCCTCTTGAAGCTTTACCGAGCTCTTGAGTTTAAAGTATAGTCATTAAAACAGGCTTCAGAGATGGTGGAGGTTTCTTTGGTTTTGGGGGGTTTTTTACTGGATAGCTTCACTGTTTCGGATGATTTGTACAAAACTCAACACTGAACGCTTGTCAGCAAAGTCCTACAAAGCAGAACTAGTCCCAGCAGAAAAACTGAGCTAAAAGCCTGTCTTTTACTAGGGAAGAAGAAAATCTTTTTACAAAAGCAAAAAACTTCAAGAGGACATTCTTTGTTGTCTGTAACTGACAATTAGGTTTTGTCCATGGGTTGCAAACACAGTGAAGCAGCCAGTACAGGAGATCCAGGACCCCATCATGACAGACAGAACCACAATGTCTCTGAACACTGTAAAGTTCCAGTAATTTCTCTGAAAACTGTCTTTGAGGTGTCTTCATCGCCAGTCAGTTGCTTCAGATGTTGATTTCTCATTACACTGATTTCTCCACTGTGTCCAGTTTACTGAAGGTTTGATCATGAACTTTTCCGAAACAAAGCAGTATAAATTATATTTAGTGAGATGACGTTTGGATGGAGCTTAATTCCATTTCATCCACAGTGGTGCCTGCTCTCCATCTGCTCATTAGGAAAATTTCTTGTGGCTTTTACTGTATCTATTACTTTATGGGCACTTTAGATCCTACCACAAACTTTATCACAAAACTCAGATGTAGACAGTGTAACAGGCAAAGACCGATAGCTGGAGATCTCTAAGTCCATTTAAGCCTGTGCATCTGGTCTGAGCAGTTAGGTAACACATTAGTCTTTGCATGCACTATTTTTTAAATAATGTGGAAAATACAAACAATACACCTATAAAATTACAATGCATATTTTTCAAAATATTTAATGTAGAAACATACAAAAGGCTTTCAGAGGCAGTTCTCAGACTTTAAAATGTAATTTGCTTTTCACAAATCCCAGTCATTTGAGATTCCCTGCCACAAATACGACATCATAGATCTGGGAGATTCTAACTTATAACATGAATTTAATATGAAAAACTTGTTTATGGACTCTGACTTCTTTTGCAGCAAAAGCTTAATTATTTACCATCCAAATACTCCCACTGAATTATTTTACACATGAACTTAATTCAAATTAATGCTGAAGTTACATGTTATTTAAAAACATCAAGACTTAGATGATAAAGTTCCATGTTACCACCTATCCACAGACTCAAAAGTACCTAGTACTTTCTGCTATGGAAGAACAAACTGCTCATTAATTTACAGTTGTCCTTAATTTAGCTACAAGGACTTCTGAAATATACTCACATAGTCTTTTGTTCATCTCTACTCATCAAACCACCCCACAGGAAACCTAAACTGAAGCCACAAAGTTGGGCACAGCACTGATTGAGGTCCTTACTCAAGGAGCTACCCATTTGTCACACCTGGACACCATGCATCTTTTTGTACCACGGCTCCCCCATGTTTAGCTGTGCCACGAGAAGATGCTGCTGTCCCCACTGCAGAAGCAAAGGAACAAAAAGTCCACTTTATGTGAAATTAGCTGGGTTAGTGCAAATCACCCATTTAGATTGGCTAAGCTTTTCTGGCTGATTGTTCCACATCCAGTGTGGTCTCCAGTGAGACCATAATTACCAACAAAGGGGCAATAGGAACCTGCCTGGGGGAGATGAAGGTTTCCAGTGGCATGGATTTTAGCCAAGCAAAAGTCTGTCTACAACCTCTAGCATGTGATTTTTAATCAAAGTAGTGTTACTAGCACAGGCAGTTGCAGGAGGGCCTTTACAGTGACAGCAGCTCTTACATCTGCTCTTCATGCACCACAGATACATGTTCATTTGGCCAGTTAAGGACATTTAACCCCTGGATATTCTACAACCTTTCTACAAGAGTTTACTGACCTTAGAGCTCTGCTGCTCTTTCATCTCCTTCATGCAAAACATTTTCCAGGTAGCTTAAATCACTTTTGATAGCCTTTTAAACTTAACTAGCTTTGCCTAAAGCAAGTTAGATCATTTACAGGATCAATTTCCCAGCAAAACTGAAGAAAATAACTAACTTCTGGCAGACTACTAGGCAGTACTCAAAAAAGAGGGAGAAAGCAGGAAGGTGGGCTGGAGGCAGAGGCATGCAAATAAA
This sequence comes from Muscicapa striata striata, assembly GCA_030060385.1. NCBI lineage: Eukaryota > Metazoa > Chordata > Aves > Passeriformes > Muscicapidae > Muscicapa > Muscicapa striata. Next base: position 622,387 of record JAREIS010000304.1, on the reverse strand, counting down.
GCCTCCAGAAAATACAGCTGGATTCAGAAGATGGCAGCTGTTCATAACCTCTTCTTGTACTTTTGTATAACTGCATTTGAAGACTGATGTGTGAAAGCAAAGTGCTAGAATTTATAAATTTAGGGGATGGAAAGGAACTATCCCTGCTGCAGCAGCTATCACAACAGGGTCTTACTTTCACCATTACTTTTTTTTTGCTGTACTTCAATACACATCAAAAACCCTAAAAAAATATTCTTGATTTAAAGAGCTTGAACAAGTTGCAGTTAGTGAATTTCCCCACTTCACTCCTGACAAACACAGAGTGACTATGCTTCAGATGTGGAAGTTAAGCAGTGAACAGCATTTCACTTGCAACTCAAAACACATATAAAGCTGTGCTTAAGTCTTCAATGTCCTCAATATAATTTTGAATGCTATCAGTGGCTCATTCAAAGCAGAACTCTTCATATCACATTTTCCAAGTGTTATCTCACATTATAGAGAAGCAATGGAATTTTGCAGCTGAACAGTGCTGTTCTTTAGAGTCTCTCAATGTTTCGTAACTATTCTTGAAATAAAACTCTGGTCAATAGTTAAGTAGATAAGAAACATCTCAATTTCTTCTCTCAAGAACATAAAAATGGGGCCTAAATTGTACATATAACTGTTAACTGGTTTGGAATGAGATCTCATCTTCTTACTGCCAGGCGCTGGCTTTACACACTACAGTTGTTTGCTATGCTGCAGGACCAGTATCTACAAATACACCATACCTCACTATTATCAGTAAAGGAAGGTTTATGGGTAGTGGCAAAATCTTTCGCTATCCCAAATAATACAGCTGAGATGGGGGAGGGAGAGGAGATAAAAATGTTGAGCTGATAAGTTTCCAGGTATACCTGGTGTGGTATACATTTTAGGTATACATCTGAGACTTGCTAGTTCCCACCAAAGAGAAGCGGCAGTGTTAGTAATGAACGAGGAGTTTGTCTCCAATAGGAAAGAAAGAGGTAAAACAAGGCAAAAAAACTCCAAGATTATAGCATCCCATGAAACCAATAGCTCTATTGACTATGGTTTTACTGTCGCAACTGGTTTTATATTTCCAAAGGCTCAGCGCTTTGGAAAGCATTCTGTAGCTTCTCCTGGAGGAGTAGGACTGAGAGGGTCAGAGACTGTGTGGGTACTCTGAGAAAAGTTAACCCACCAGTGTTTCTGTCCTTCATCAGCTGTCAGAGCACTCCACCTGTGTGAGGCAACTTCTTAGTCACCCCTGGGCATCCCAAGGGGCTCAGGGCAATGCCAAAGTGCACCAAATTCCAGAAGGAAGCCAGGAATATGATGATCCTGTTATAAGGGCCGTGCACTAGACCCACACAGAGCTGTGTTAGCACATACCAATTACCTTGTATTTCAGACAGTAAATTGTTAATTTACATGTCTAAATGCAGAACACCTGTTCCCAGCTTGCACTTAGCCTCATAATTCTGGCTTCCACTGTAGGCCCTAAAGAGCAGTCCCAGGCTCTAAAGCTTGTTCTCCCTTCTCAGCTACAGCAACAGAGCCAGTAGAAGATGTACTGGCTCTAGACACAAACTTTGTTCAATTATCTCTTCAGATCATCTCAGCCAGTGCAGTGCTAGCAAGAGAATAAATTCCCATGCGTATGTAAAGAGTTGGCTTCTGGCAAAGGTTTATATAATTGTACATAATGCAAAGTTCAGTCACAACATCAAAAGGAAAACTATTTTTCCTTTCATGAGTCTGGAATTTTACTGTTTGTTCACTCATTTGTTTTGGCAATGGCCATGATCATAAACACAGTATAAACAATCCTGTTTTTTTTTTTAAAAACTCACAAACCAAAACAGGAGATGCTGAAGGAAATGAACTGTAAAGTGGTGGCAGCAGGATAGCATTTAACATTTTTGCAAACAATCCATTTGTCACTTTCATGGACCTGGGTTAATTAATATTCTATAAAGGTCTTCCAAAAGCTGAATACCTCTCAAGTTCTGAATTCATGGGGCTGACCTTAGACTTTCTCAGAATGATTTTTAATGCTGACTGTTATCAGCAAAACCCATTTAAACATATGCCCCATCTGCCAGTACCCCATTTGCAAAAGAGCTTCTTATACTTGCAGACAGTAAAGCTTCTGCCCGCTTCCCTCTCTCCTCTAAATACCAGCTGTATGGTAATGAGCATAAACAGCTGAAAAATACTTCACAGTAACAAAGCTGGTACGAAGCGGGCAGAACAACACATCCACTCAACGAGGCAGTTGTAGCATGAATTTAGCAGATTAGCTATTGAACAAGGGTGGGGGGAGGTTCAGAAAAAAAGGGTCTACACAGATAGCAAGAAAATGAAAAGAGACCAAAGGGGCACAGGCTACCAAAGAAAAGCCCAAATTCTAAAGTACTTTTGTTGAAACTGCATGAACCAATTCTTCAAATTTTCTAAGGCTTACCCGTCCTGTACTAATGATATGCCAAATGCTATTCTGATCATTTGCAAGTTCAGTTAGTTTTTAAAGGAGGCAACTTGTTAATGAAAGTCTTTCATTCATTAACAAATCTCTTCATTGGCTCTGGGGGTGGGGGAAATCCCTAAGAACAAGAACACAGTCTCTTACTTCAGTCTCTGGTACTTTCAGCATGTGCGACCAACAAGAAGCATCTATCTATTAACTTTAGTTACTATCTATTAACTTTTTGCAAAATAGCCCTCTCAGTCTATCCATTTTTAAAGACTTTATGCTGACAAGATTCATGCTACCCTCCAGACAATGACAAGCTTTTTAAGCAGTGAACATAAAAGACACTTGCTTTTAAGAAAATTTATGTGTAACTGCATTCAGCTGATGTGCAAACAAGGCATGGAGTTGAGTATTTGTTTGTACAAGTAGCTAATTTGATATACACTGTTTGCATAAAGTCTTAAAATGGCACATGCACTTTTGCACTTGAAATTACACACATCTGTCTACTGGCAGATGTGAAAGATGTAAGCAGTTTTGTTACATAAAGCTGAAGTGAAAATACAGGACTTTTTTTCTTGTTCACAATTTCCGAACAACATCTAGCGTGTTACTGCTGTTTTTGAAGAATTGGAGCCTAATACCTTCAAAGAAAAACATGGGAAAAGATGATGCATTGACACTGCCCAGGCAAGTGCTCTGTCAAAAGTTTGATACATATAGTTAGGTGGTTTTAAATTCCTAATTTAAAAGCCTTACTGTTACAATCCCTCAGCATCCAAACATTTGTCTTTAGCCACAAATACGACGTTTTTCAAAGATTCATCCACTAAGACATATTGCAATAAAAATACTATACTGTTTCTAAAAGTAATGAAGAATGAAATCTTCGATCTGGGCAAAAAAAGTATACTCACTTCTAAGGTCATCACAATGAAGTGTATAAGAAAGCAAATAATATTTTAATCTTTATACATTGCACTTACAGAGTTAAACAGAATAAATCATCTATGTTACTGGCTTCTTTTCACTGGTACCACAGGATAAACAAAAACAAAAAGAGAAAGCAGTTTTCTCAGGGCATGAAAGAGTTTGTCATTTAGCTATACAATGGTATTCACAGATGATATTTTTACTGCTTATGTCTATCATAACCCTGGAAAAAAATAGAAGAAAAAACCCCAGTAATGACATTCATGGGAAGTCTCTACCTAATTTAAAATTTTAATGTAAGTCATATCTATTGAATTTAGGTTAAAGAACTTGTACTGTGATCTTTCCTGGAGAATTCTAGAACACATTAAAAATACTTTTCATCTTTTAAGCACCTTAAAGAACTCAGAACAACTTTATCGAAAGAAAAAACAGGTAACAGACGTACTCAACATACAGAGATGCATAAAATGTTAGCTAATGATTAATTAACCATAAATTACTTACTGGCTAAAAAAAGTATTAATATTCAGTTTATATACTTACTATTAGTCATTATAATTATCAGTGATTCCCATGATTTTCTGTACTTAAAACTTAGCACAAATATCACTCAGTTCTTATTTTAATTCTGCTCTCTGAATTGTTTAATATGCACCAAGATGAAAGCTGCTAGCTTAAAAACGCTAAGCAAATTAAAGTAGTTTGTTATGAGAGAAGGTACAATACTTGAACCAATGGAAAACTTAAGTGCCAGAATTACTTCTGTTCTTTTCAGAAACATGCATTTCTTCAGCTCATCAGCACTGCAGGAGGAAAGAATATGATACTACGGAAGGGTTATTTGCTATGTTACTAACCCAGGTATGCCTTGGTACCTTCAAAGGAGCCTGCTCGGTATCATTATTTAGCTAATAGTCCTGGGGTACTAAAGCAGCAACAATGAACAAGGAAAGCCCCACTTATTCTAGAAGATTTAAACTGGAATGATGAAAGATTTTTTTTTCATGTTTCACATAAAATTTTCTGAAATTCTGTATTTTATGACTTAGAAACAAAATTAAACATTCAAAGAAACAAACCTGAAGTTGTCTATGAAATAGACCAACAACCTTGCATAAAATATTGAAAAGTATGCAAGAAAAAGGTTGTCACTGAAAATGGCAGAGCTACACTTAGTTATTTTTAAAGTTTAACCTCAAAATCTTCATTCTTCTAGCGTTTGGACAGAACACCAGCTACAACAACCAAAAATCATAAGAGAAGACTGGAGTGAATGTTGGCTCTGTTGAGAAAAGAGTGACATGAGAAATAATCACAGAATCACGGAATGCTTTGAGGTGGAAAGGACTTCAAAAATCATCTAGTTCCAATACCCTAGCCAGACAGAGTGTGGACCCACTAGATCAGGTTGCCCAAAGCCCTATCCAGACTGGCCTGGAACACTTCTCAAAACTTCTTTGGAAAACATGCTTCAGTGTCCCACCACCGTCAAGGTGAAGAATTTCTTCTTTTAATCTTTTCTTCCTTATATCTGAGGATTATACCTATACTCTTTGTTTCAGAGAATACATGCCAATATTAGGACCCTTCCCTTTGCAATGGTGGTATCAAGGGACATTGACAGAATGCTTTCTTTGGATACCAGCTTATTCTACTGGCTAAAAATATATCAGGCGTCCTCAATATTTCAGTTCTGCAGGATGTCAATAAATTCATATGGAATGTGCCACTCACAATGAATAAGTACTTCAAATGTACTTTAATACTCAAAGTGAAAAAAACCAACCAAGCAAAAATTTCATCAAAGTTGCTTTGTTGATACCTTTTATATTTCAAGTCTAGCTGTGCTTTGCCAGCACTTGTCCATAATCTTCATGTGCTTTTATCACGTGGAAGCCTTTAAATACAAACAGTCTTAAAAAAAATACTGAATAATATCTATATTCATGAGTATAAACAGTGTCAAGGAGAAAAAACAGTGACTCATTTCAAACAACAATGTTCTAAACTGTACTGATATTTCCAGAATATTTCTTTAACTTAGAAGAATTATCATACTTTCTTACAAGTAATGCACATATATACAACCAATAAAGCAATCGCATTTTAATTATGAAATTTCACAAAAGATTGAAAAGATGAACGCAGAGGAAGATTTATCACAGCACTACACTGCCCCTTCATGTCCTCTACAGAAACAACACCACAAGTTGCATGATGTAAGGAAAAAAAAAAATCACTGAATATTAACACAGCAATTATGTTAAACTACAAATTTCCTAAATATTTATATAGGATAGCCCCTTGCTCCCCCAATAAAACATACATACAGTGGACAAAAAGCAGAATAAAATCAAACTCTTACTTTAGTGGGAAAATCACCTGATTTTCACCTTGATATGCATACTTAGATCTTCCCATTTTAAAAAGGTATAAATTTTTCACCTTGATTACACAGTGGATGAGAATTGATGAACAAAACCAATTCAGATAACATTAACTTCTAATTTGCTGCAACCAAACACATGGCCAGCATTAAACACAAGTATTTTTTCCATTTCAGTTTAAAAGAAAAAATCCACTTCTGTTTTCCAAGTCAAACAAGGAAAGAAGGGGTTTCTTAGCAGCAGCTGTTTCCAGCTGCCACAAGGTGAAAGAAACAGGGAAAAGAAGGACATAAGGCAAGATTGCCTTAGTTTCCAGATTTGTTTATGAAGCTACTGCTTACAACTATATCTTGGTTCTTGTCTCCTCTCTTGTGTATACAGAACAGAAAATGCACACAGACGATAAGCTGGAAGAATTTTTTATTTCGTTGTTTTCAGGACATGAGGGGCAAAGGACTGAAGAAGGAAAATCAAGCTTTCTTATTTATAATACATTATAAGACAACATTCAAGTTTTTTTCCATTTAATATTTTTTCTACTAAAAATGAGATCTTGTTTATACAAAAAAAAAAAAAAAAACCTGGTTATTCTAAAGTCAGAATATAAGACAATATAAATGGAAAGAAAAAAAATTTAAAAAACAACTTACAGTTTTTTCTGCTAGATAATAGTAGCAAATTTACCAGTTTGTCTATTTGTGAAAATCATTAATGAAGGCACACTTAAAGGAGGCCAGATAAAACCTTTGTGTTTGATACAGTTTTTGATATGTCTGTGACAGATACAACTAATCTAAGCAGCATCTCATGAAGCAGCGCTGATGCTGCTTACTGGCAAGAAGCTAGAAGGAAATCTTGAAACTCTCCCTGAAAGAGGAGCATTTGTATCTGTGTATGTATTCTGAGGACTATTATTAAGTAGTATTAGATAATGAGATGCTATGACTCCCCAGTTCTGAATGGAAGAAGGAAACAATTGCCTACCAGCTATAATATTGTGTGCTACAGAATGAAAACTATATATATTGTATTCTGTATTCTGTATTTTAAAAATAGACCTTGAAGTTCACAAGCACTGTCAAAGCAATTCAGAAGTTCAGAAAGGTTTTTTGCATATTTCTTAGCAGCAACTGACATTCTTTTAGAAATACAAAGATGGTTGTATATATTACGTTTTTAATAGGGCAACGTCTTTGTGATCCATGTCATTATACACTTTGGAATGCCATATCCAATATCTGGAACACTGATCCTTCAAAGACAACATATGTTTTATGTCCTCTCTACTGGAATACTCTCCCAGTAAGCTTAAAAAGGGAAAAAAAGGCAATTCTTTAAGTTTTCAACAGTTTAGTCTCAAGACTCCAAATTCATTTCCTGTATGTTCACATACCATCAAAACATGAACTATTTCTCAAAACCCTGTGCAGAAGTTAAAACTCCTAGTAAAGAGAGATCAAAAGATGGACAAAAAAAGCACATGCGTCCCATGTTGCCTCACAGCAAGGAACTGCTTGCATGAAAACACACTAATAGGTGTCTTGACTTCATGGTTCTGAAGGAAAAGCAAAAAAAGGAGAAAAACTCAAAGACACAGGCAATCTGAAATTAGAAGTGGAAAACAGTTTAAACTACATTCAAAACTACTATATAATGTACTTCTTTAGTTTTCAATAATTGTCATACATTTCACCCCACTGAGGTTTAATTTGTGTCAGTGTAAGTACCTTTGAAAAAAGGATTCTATTTACTTCTTCCAAATACATTAATATACAAATACTGTACATTATGCACAGTTGTTACCCTAGGTTAAAAAAAGGACATTTTTGTGTTTATAAGACAAAGATTAGTTACTTCAGAGAGACAACAGTTCAATTTAAAGGTTTATTGCTCACTAACATTGTTCATGCTTAAGTAGTGCAAATTTGAATTACGTACCTTAGAATCACTGAGAAAATACAAGGACTTAGGGTCAATTAATAACGTGTCAATTTCTATCAACATACATACACAAAGTCTCTTGAAAGATCAGTTTTATTAGACTTGCAGCACCTATTATGACTGGGTAACTATGTATAACCTTGGGGGGGGGGACAGGGCATTAATTGTCTACTGAAGCCCAAAGAATAAGCTGAAAATTTTCAGCAATTATAATTCATATGGCCTGTGTGTCCACTGCTAGGGGCTGCCAACGCTACTTGTTTCTATAAATTAGGTCCCACATCCAGAGATGAAAATTACGGGTTTTAATATTTTTACACTTCAATGACTACAGAGAATTTTTACTGCAGGTTTGCCTTTGTATCTGGAAGAGAGAAACAGAAAAACTGGAGCATGAAGGTTTGTACACCTACCTCTCCTCATCGCCATGTTTTCAGGAATTAATTAATTCCCTGAGGATATCTTGGATGGCTTGAAGCATTTACTTTCTCCACACACCAGAAAGAACAGGTCACTTTTGATATGAACTCCTCCTAAATCAAGAAAAGTAAGGCTGGACCTGCTAAACGTGGCCATAAACAGACAAATATTCAGTATTCACAGATATTTAAAACATTCCTTTGTGTGCTCAAATTAAAATGGGCCAGTACTTCAGAACAGGAAACTATTTCCTCTTCACCCACTCAGAAGTTTGGATGACTTCCCAGAAATCTCAAGACTGGCGCAGAGCTTAGTGCTGCGCCTGCAAGACAGCTGCATCTGGATACAACCCTTCATGGGAATGCACAAGGCAAACCAAGGAAGACAGGTTGAGCAGATATAATTAATGGAGGTGGTGCCAGAAAGTGATCCCTGTTAACCAGATGCTCCAAAGAAATTCCTCTCAGTAAAGCAGCACAGGTCTTTTGGAAGGCTACTTGAGCTGAATGAACAGATCTCACAGACACCTATGATCACTCATACAGCTTAGAACCAAGCAGCTCAAGCTGCCTCCACTTCTGGGAGGGAATGGCTACAACTCACTGAAGTTTTCTCCCATGATGACCAGCTCTTTATGCAACAAGAAAAGGGAAGTGGACAAGAAGCTAAAAAAAATTTACGTATAGCAAATTAATCTGACAATTAAATTAAATAATCCTAACAAAATCATTACATTCTCTAACCCATATAGGAGGGCTATGGTGTGTCTTGAAAAATATCAATAAACAAACCCCCAAAATGAATCTACTTTTGCAATTTTAATCCATATAATATTCATACTAATTAGGCACCAACCAAATTAGCTGCTGCTGTTCTAACTAATTTTCTTTCTAAAGTGAAGAAGCACTCCTATGTATGTGCCCTTAATAAATCTGGATATTAATTGCAATTAGTGTCAAATTTTCACAGTGCAAAGTGACCTCAACACAGAATGACATTTCAAACATGATGAGAAAAGTAACCATTTCTGTGAGAAACAATTTTATACCATTAGATGAATCTCAGTCAGAAACAGCACAGACACCAAAGATCCTACCATAGGTTAAAGGGATGATGTGGTCTCAGTCTCATTTCTGTAATTTGCAGTATTAGATTTTTTGTTTGTTACCTATTTCTTGCATCACTGTGAATGGAAATTGCAAATAAGTGGCAAGTATACATGTCTAATAAATTAAATGAACAGAAGCTCATTATTGTTTGAAACAAAAACATTCCTCCCAAAGGAGAAAGGTGCACAATCATCTATTCTGAATGGTATTGAAGAGAAGAGAATTAGTATCAACTATGAGTTTATCAACTGCCTGGAGATAATAAAGCAAGTGTAGGCAGTGGAAATTGATTGACATGTACTATTTTAATTCTGAATTTATTATACTTAAAGCTAAGTACATGTATTTTGAAAATCAAGTGATAGATGTTGTAGAAGTTGTAATTTTTTTTTAGCATGATGGCTTATCTGGTTTTCTTAGAAAATACAGCCACTTACAGATGATTTTTTGTTTTTTTTAAAGTGGTCTGTGGGCAAAAAGGACTTCCCAGAACTGTTTGCAGGATAGGCAGAGAGGTAAAGGACAGGAACACTGTCGGTGTAAAGAGACAGGAAAGAAAAGAGAGATGATCTATAAAAACTATGTGGGCAGAAAAGGCACTAGACAGTAGAGGAATTGTTCGACAGCTTGGTATGTGGAAGGGAAGGCAAAAGAAGGGAAGACTGTGAGGCCATGAAGAAATTCATGGTAAGAATTCAGTCTGAAATTTCACTAACAACCATACCATAGCAGAAATGCAAGATGGAATGTAGCAGTGCCGTAAATATGTTAAAATTGCAAACATTCTTGCCAGCTGCTGCTGTTATCATGAGAAGTAATCTTGTGTTTATTAATAGCAGCATGCTTTGGAAGACATTGCCTTTTGTACTTACAAAACACTGCACCATGCAGATTGTCTTAAAGCAACAAAATCTTAACTGTTTAAATATAGTAGTGAGTACCTAAACACAGCTACTCCAAACTGTGTCGCTTTCTATGTTGCTCTTTTCCAATTTTCAAAACATAAAATGCTGTTGGGAGAGCATCCTTAGAAAGACACCAGTATGGTATCACCTACATGGTCCCAGCCTATGAACCATGAACAATCTTCTGCTTGCAGCAGCTAACAACACGTTTCTTTTCCTCTTTCATCTTCTGTCTTTCATCTCTACAAGCAGTAAACTCTCTGTGCAGGGACAATTTTGCATACAGCATATCAGACTAATTATATTATATATAATATATTATAGTATTAGTAATAATGTTTGCAAATTACACTATGCTTTTTAAACCCATATCTCTATACATAAATGGGGCATCTAAATCATGAGGAAAGATGCCACATTATATCACCTAGGATCGATATGCTGCAACTGCTTACCATCACTGTACACTAGCTACATTATAAATTTAGAAATGCAATTTTAGAAATTCCACAGGAATTTAAAACATATTAAAACATCTTAAAACATATAATAAAACATCATATATTAAAATATCTGGTCTCTAATTTCCTTGTGTTTACATATTATAGATTCATTTAAATAGTTTTTTACCTCCTGTATCTTCTAAAGTTGCCTCTTTTTCACAATTTACAAATAAAATTCTATTTACTACCTTACATATGCAAAGCCATGCACTACATACAAACTTAATAAACTATCAGAAATAATGAGCCATCTGAAACAGGACAGAAAGAAGCATCTTTCACCAAATAAAACACAAAATTTTACTACCTTTGCTACATTATTATATTATTTCCTGAAAAAAAGAAAGTTTCTCTAGCTAACAAAGCTTAATACATTAGCATTTACCAAGTCTTATTAATGCCTTTGATACAACATATAAACTAAGCTGGGCTAAGGAAGTACTGCTAAACACAGAGAATTCATAAGGGAAGAACGTTTATAGAAAAATGTATTCAGACTTCTAGTATCATTTATGTATTTTAACTTATTCTCCTTCTTGCTTTGTCAATTAGTTTAGGGTCAGCAGAATTTTGACTGTCCTTCAATATATTAGAATATGATCTACAAAACAAATGAAAAACATCACACACAAATCTTACTTGCCTATTACTTCCAAGTGTTACAGTAGCAGCAGAATTATTAAAAACAAGTTTACTGTATTGCCTTCTTGTACAGCATCAATGTTTTCATATGACATATATAACAAGCACTTCTATTTCACAATCATAAATACTTGTAGTGTATCAAAAATGCGCTACAGGTTGTAAGTATTATCTGATCTTTAAAGAAAAATCATGGCTGTACTTCATCTGTATCTTTCAGTATTAAAATCATGTCCATGTGAGGAGCAAGTAACTAGAGATATTTTTCTGAAATGTGATCGAACTATACATGATTACACAAATGATATGAAACCATCTCAAACCTCTTACCAAGAAATTTCGCAATCAAACTAGTTACTCAAAACATACTTTAGAAAACAGAACAAACTAAAAATACAGGGTTCCTTGAATAAAAGCAAATAAATAAAGGGAAAAGTCATGTCAATTCCAGTGCTTTTTTTTCTTGCCTTTTAAAAAAAAATGAGTAACATTATAAAATACATGCGCAGCATTTAGAAAGATACTGCTGTTGTTCCTATGAAAGCCTGCATTTTCAAACATGGTAAATAAAGAGGCTCACTTTTACCAGAATATGAGTATCAATGAGAAGTTGTAGGGAGAAAGCAGAATTACCAGTCCATACTAGGTGAACGGAGAGTGACATAGAGTAGACCAGAGCCAGAGTTTGAAAGAAAAACACAGGCCAAGCTGTGAGTCTAGGAATGAAATGGGATTGTTGCTCTGAGGAGTGGAGCCATCCAAACTGTCAAAATCATCATTCACTGACAGAAAGGGTTCTTGACACAAAGAATGACAGCCAATTAGTTGTAGTAAGTGGCATAGATCCAAGAGCAATATGCTAAGGCTACAACCTTGCCTGTGACTTGTCTGAGTGTCATTCTAGTTCGGTTTGACTTCCACTTAAAATCTGGGGAACACCAGAACAAAAATCACCAGTCAAAAATAATCTACCCTCTTTGTGTTTCTGTACTAAGAATAGTCATGACAGAGCAGAACAATATTTTCATCACAAAGGATTCTTCTACAATACCTGAAAAAGATCTGTTCAGGAAATTAAAGTGCCTTCATTTGCTGCAGAAGGACAAAAAGCATTTACCTAGTGATAGAAGAGACTGCAAAAAGAGAAAAGGGAGATTCATAGTTAAAGCAATTAGGTTTCAAAAGAATACATTAACTATTTAATTACACATTTCATGAGCTCCCCTCTGGCACGATCAATCAGCAAAGAGGCAGTGGGTCAGTTTATGGCATCACTGTTATCATCCATTCCCTCTTCTGGATGGATGCTCTAACCCCCACAGTTTGAGACAACAAAACAGATGGACTTTAAGCAGGTAAAGACCTTCTACAAAGTCAACCCAGCATGTTTGATTAGCTCAAAGAGCATGACAATAAAAGCTTCTAAAGACATCTAAACAATTGGGCACAGGGGAGTAAAATCCCAGAGGAAACCTTCCTTCTAAAACCTCCTGAAGGGAAGGGACTGGCTGCAGAATAACCATAGCGTGCTTTTAACATCTGTACTCCTGCAGTCTGTAACAGACAACACTGCTCATTGCAAGAGGAAATGGAAGTTTCAACTGCATCAAAACCACAAAGAAAAGCATTTTAGGTAGTATTAAATATAAATGAGTTTCCAATTGCTGCTTTTATCTTGGCCAGATAGGTAGAACAATTTAAATAATAGTGTTTCTCAAAGAGTCAATATAGTGACAGAGGATCCCTGAATATTCTGAAAAAGCGTTTTTGGGAGCGCTACGACGTGTTGCACTGCAGGTTTGAAAACAAACTAACACTGCCCACCCCCCACCAAACAACAAAAACTCAAGCAAGTTGTCCAGCTGTTTTCGACCCACTACACCAAGCTGAACTAGATATGCACAGGTTAGCTATCAATTTTATTTTTTCCAGGGGATACAGGGAACAGTTGTTTGAACAGCAAACTGAGTGCTTCCTCCTACAAATGGCTTAAGCCCAGAGGTTCTCTAACACCCCAGAAAAGGGCAGGGCTAGAGAGAAGCCTATTTCTGCCTGTATCTCATTCTACAAAGCCATAAAAACTGGCTACATATGACTGTAGGCACAGTTTAAAAGACGGATTTCATTAAGGCTTGGTAGAATTCTTGCGAGCATTGCCTGGGTGATCACAGGACACTTCAGCACAGCCAGGTTGAATCATCCCACCTTGAGCTGACCAGAGAATTGCAGATCTGTATACTTCCTTCCACTTTTGTAAAACCTGTATTATTCCCTCTCAAGTACAGTACAGCGTAAGTTTGTTTGCAAACAAAATGAAAGAGAGAATTGCAGAAAGAAGCATAAAAAGGGTGTAGAATTTAATTTTTAGACTCTTGCTGTTCCATATTGATAAAATAGGTAATATATTGCTTTTTCTCCAAGGCCACCACTTCGCACACGAAAAACATTTCTTTCCCTTGTGAGAGTAGATGAAGGCATGGGAAAAGCAGATTCACAGTAGAGACACTGCATGTATGTAGAAAAGAAAAGAAAAATGAAGACAAAGTTAATTATCCAAGTCTGTTTATCTTCTAAGGGCATGACCCTCTAGGCAGAATGTTACAGAAGACTTAGGCTTCCTCATTTCTCTGACTATTGAGTATTGCTTCCTTTCCACTCAAAACCATCTTCCTTTTCAGTAAACTTCCTTCTACTGAACTTTTGAAGTATTTCTGGTTTATTCCAAAGATTTTTCCAAAACTGAAACACCAAAATTAATAAACAAGAGAAAAGAAACCCAATATAAAATATGAATTTAACAATGAAAAGTAAAATACCTAGAAGATAGGCTTTATTGTGAATATTTGGAAATCCAGAGCAATAGACACAGCACTTTATGAAAAATAAACATAGGTCAAGAACAAACTTCCTGTTAAGTATCAACTAATCAGTCCATAATCTGAACTTCTTTGACGAATTTTCTAACAAAATCAAGAGAAATTGAAGTAAAGGCTAAACCAGCTCTGAAAGAAAGCTATTTCTGACAGCCATTTAAAGAGCTATCTTAACACCAGAGGTCATAATGCAAGTTTCCTGCCACAAAGTACAGAAAGAAAAATTCTCTTGTAGAAGATGCAAGCATTTGGGAGTGCTCTGATTTGTCCAGTGACAGACTCTGAAGGATACCTTTAGTTTTACATTAGAAAACTGTACACATATACATTATATATGCACGCACACACATGCACACTTTCACATATTTTTTTTCTTTATGCTCTTCTGTCAGTCTCTTCTTACCAAATGGTGAGAAATTCTGAGGGAAATTACTTATTTTGTTTAAGGGGAAAATAGATTAGTGCTTTTTTACATTATCCAGAACCTTATCCAAAGTCAATCTGCAGTACAGGGAAGTATAAAAGGGAGGATATATAATTTCAGAGAAAGCTAAACAGTCTTTTGTCCATTAAGTAACTTCTTACTGTCATTCATGATATCGAGTGCTGTATTCAAGCAAGAAATATGATTTATTGTGGAAAAATTCAGGACTACATTTCCCTGAAAAACTGAATGGATGGACAATGAATGGTTGAACAGCTGGCACAAACATATACATAGATTTGATGGACAGTGAAAAGACTGATTTAGTTATTTTAACGTAGAAATTAAGGCATAAAGAAACAAGTCCAAATAAGTGAAGCTGTTCATGCGTAAGTCACATCAATGTTTTAAATCCACTACTAACATACCTGTTAACCAGAGGAAGGAAAAGGAACTGGAGTCTCCTTCCAAGTGCTCTGCTGCACAAATGTGTAAGACCAGTGGATGCTCTTTTATATGAAGAACACAGGCTGGTAAAAAGTAATGCCTCAAATCCTTTACCTTGTCTTCACTTAAAATACAAATACGTTCTACAGACAGAAACATTTCATTGATGAACTAAGCTGACGAATTGCCAAAATTTTGTTGCATGCATTTTAAGGGTGAAATATACACACATACAGGAAAAATATTCTCATAAAATCATAGAGTATAACAGAATCTTTGGTGTTTCTGAGATTACAGGCATTGAAAATGAATACATCTATTACCTTGATTTTTCCAGCTTGGAATACCACAGGATGCACACTGAAAGCCCTGTTTTATAACAATTCAGTGCTACTTTAATCCACTTGAAATGAAGGAACACTGCAAGTGAACAAGTCACTCTCACAAATTCTCCTGCTTATTAGCACTTCTTAAAAAGATCCATTCAATGTGATGAAATTGTTATATGACAAACTTCAAGATGATATTTCAAGACAATTCAAGAGCAAATTTCAGGGGAAAAAAACCTTGGAAAAATAAAGAAGGAAGAAGTCTATTTGTTAAACATAGCTTTTCAAAGAGTTGAGAATTACAAGACTTCAGAAAGAAAAATACTTCTGTTAGTGGTTCAAGAGCATTACAAAGGAGAAATTGCATACTTAATAAAGAGACCAATTTTTTGGTCTGGAATTATTTCTGGAAGCATTTACCATGGCAAACAAAATGCGGCACTTGATTTTGGAATACATGTGACATACTATGTTCATTTATCAGCTACAGTTACATCGCACCAAAGAGCTAAATTATATCTGATACTTGAAGTGCTTATCTGCTAAAAGGTATTCATTGCTTCTTCACTTCATATTGCAAAACCTACTCCATTGCCTACAAAAGATGTGTCAAAGGCTAAAGAGGATCACAGCTATGTCTACGTTTGGTGATAGTTCATCTGTGTTTTCCTTGACAGTTTTGTAGGAATACATAGGTTTACTGTGTAAGTACAGTACTTTTCTAGCTGTGCACTAAAGTTATCCTCAAGTGCTACACAAAGAATGCTAAGTAATACTACTTTTAACTGGATTCAGATTAGTGGCATTGCAGACAAGTGTTTTTACTACCTGAACAAACAGACAAAATGCAAAATGGCAAACTGCTAAGTCCTGTGACCATTTATAGTGCACTTCTTGAGAGAAGCCCAGTATAACCAATGCAGAAGATACAGAAGCTATGAACGTCAGCATTCCTAATGGAAGTATTTTTACTCTTAAGGATCACAGAACACATTTTAAAGATGTTTTGTTAGGTCTGATACACAATTAAGGAGGGGAAGAAATTAGTTCAAACAAGAAGAAGGTCAATGTCTAAATGACCCAATCATACACTTGCCCAAAAACAGGTGACATTGATATATTACCAAATCAATAACCTGGAAGAAAAAGGATAGCTCATGTTCTAAAGCATATTAAACTTAGTTCTGAAAATTAAGTACTAAATAATTCAATGCATTACTTATTAAATGAAATGTAGATTTTTAAAAAAATAAAACTAGAAGTTGCACGAAGTAAAGGCTTTGTGTCAAAACTCCTATTTTGCATAAAAATACTTTTTTTAGTTGTTGTTATGTTTACTAAAAGAATAAATCTAGGAAACAGAAGTATTGACTCTCATCTGTCAATATGAAGAATTAGATTGGGTTTTACTATTGGATTTTTTTAACATGCAGATCTTGTATGCAACTCTCTCTGTGTTGGCATGGAAGGAACCCAATATGGTAATTGCTGGGAGTTACGTCCAGGCTTTGAGTGTTGAAAGGCATGGGACTAAAGGTAGAGCTCTCATATTTTCCACGATCAGCAGCCATCATACTGAGAATTATTAGTTTTAGAATACAAGATAACTAGATTGAGGAAAGCTTAACTGGTAAAAAATACATTTACTAAATTTTATCCTTAGTCCTAATGCTAAAAGAAAAGTAGATGCTGAACAGCTTTCTCCTCCTAGAACTACAACATTAAACTGACCGATTGAGTGGGGTGTAGGACAAGACAAATGAGATAATTATGGTCATTTTGGAACAGTGCAAAATCTTGATAAAACTGCCTTAGACTTTGGTAAGGTTGTTTTGGGGGTTTTTTTTGCACCTGTGATAAGTTAATGTATGATCATATTTGTCATTACAGAAAATACACACATAACACATCAGCATTCAAGTTCCAAAAGTACACCATACTTAATAAAGCCATGAAAATACTTCTCAAGTATATCTACTAAACTCATCTTCTACACTGTCTACTATGTTTTTTCCAAGACAAAGGAACTAAAACTATCCAAACATATTCCAAAGCTTATTTTCAAACAAACAGTTCCCAAATCATATTAAAAAAATTAAAATACTCTATTAAAATATAGAAACTTACATTCTCACTTTCAATATTATGAAATGCTCTTATTCTATGTTCAGCAAACCCATATGCATAATATCTAATTTCAGAAAAAATACTTTTCTGAAATGCACATGATCCAATATTAAATAGTTGTGTGTGTATATATATATGTGTGTATGTGTGTTCTAAATGTTACATTGTTGCAGATTGGCATTAAGTCACTGCCTTCAATGCATGCTATGTACTTTTTACATATAAGAAACATTCTAAGATATTCCAAAAAACATAGTATGAAAAAAAATTCCAACTTCTCAGGGTGATCTTGTCAAATTTAAATTTTGTCTGTGATTTAACTAAGTTTGCTAAAAAGTAGTAAGTTGACACTCAAAGAAAGCCAGCATATCTACAAAAGGTGAGCTAGATTTTAAAACTTGCATGGATAAACTGAAATAGTATTTATTCAGCAGCAAGAGAAAACTCATATAATGTATTTTAAGAGCCACTTAATTCATACAGTTCCTGAAGCTGTAGTATAAGACCCGTGATAGTTTGTCAGGCTAGGATTGTCTATATATAAACTATATCGCAACCTCCACATAGTAACACGCTATTTTTATTTTATGTAACAGCAAAAAACATTATCTCCTTTACTGAGTTACAAAAGTATTAAAATGGTATTTCAATAATTCTTATTAAAAATGTTTAAATATTGATTAGTTTAACATTTCTAAATTCTCTAATTTAATATCCTACAAGTCGCATATGCCACTACAATTCAGAGCTGAGTTCAATGAATTATACCCCAAACTGTCTTCATGACCTAAAAGACTGGATAACAGCAAAATACACATTTATGAGTGCACCTATTTAGTACAGCATTTGTTTCCACCTACACGGTTTACAACTATAAGAGAATCACTGACATGTTCCTTTAAATGAGTAATAGCTTCAACAATATGTACAGATTTTAATTAAATTAAAGCACAAGAATTGATGAAATAAATTACCAAAGAGCTCCTCTATGGCACTCAAAATGAATAACACAAATAAGTGCTTCCTCATGGAATGAATTCACCCTAACAAAGCACTGAGCTCCAAAACAAGTGATGAAAATCCAGGTTTTAAAGACTTTTACACTTACCCGCCTATGGCAGAAGGGCAAGCCCTGTGCAATGAGGCTGATGCTAAATATCTTCATCACAGTTTGGTGTGGTAGAGGTTCTTTGGCACTTTTAAGATCAACAGGAACCAAGCCATGGTTGATGGCAGTTTTCCCAGGTTTGGACATTTTATTGTTCCTACTTTGTCAAGTCTACTAAAACTGCAAGAACATTGCAAAAAAAAATTTTGCTTTAAAGTTGCATGATTTTTTTTTTATTTTTTTTTTAAGTTTCAGGCTGGTGAATCAGCTCCCCACAGCCTGCTGCCTTTGTCTCTCAACCTTCTCCTGCCAAGTGTCCTGACCTGTCTGCTGCTCAGTGAAGTGCAAGCTATCCTAGTATAGACAGGAATTAAACCACCAAGGGGCAGGCAGACTGCTCCTGTCAGTCAAACAGCTGGTGGACCTCCCCTGCAATGTCAGTAGAGCCCTTCTCCAAAAAGGGATCTGCAGATTGAAAAAGAAGAAAATCATGACTGCCTGGAGTTTTAATAAGCACAGTCACTTACACCTGCGCTTTAAAATAAGAATTTTTTTATAATTTCTTGTTTTGTTTTAACAAGTAGGTATTACTCTTACAGAGAGGGAATTCAAGGAGATTGCAACCTTCAGAGGGTAACAGTGTTGCTGCAGGATCAATTCTATTACTCCTGGAGCAGATTTCTTCCAGACTGTCAATACAATTAAATAAAAAACTGATCTGGACTCAGCTGTTCCTCAACCATGGTCACTAAAAATGTAATACATTGTCCAAAAGTTTAAAAAGGAATAAAAATGGATTCTAAAAATTTGAAAAAAATTCATTTCTCCTAAAAATTGATACAAAACTAGCTCATTTAATAAAAGTAGATGCTATATTGTGGATTTTAATTCCTTCCTTCTGGACTTCAATACTTATGTACAGGTACTCCAGTCTGCACTTCTTCCTCTCTCCCTGCAACCGTAGGGAAAGCAACATCCGAGTGGCTTTTGCTCTAATGATGCAATGATACAGTAGTTTTCCCTCTTCTGGCCAACTCATTTACCATGAGTTTGGGTACCAGTTTGCTCAGACCTATCTATCACATCGGCGGAAAGTAGGAGGGCTCCTTCTCCAAGAACATAGCATCTCTTAAAGGATTTGGGGAGAGATCTGCCTGCCCTTAGCAACAAACCCAAGGCCCATTTTTCAGGAAAAAAAGTTGTTACTCTACTGAACAAAGCTACAAAGCAACGTCTATTACTCAGATTTTCCACAATTAGTTTACTTCCTTTTAAAATAATTTCTTGATCAGATTAGCTTTCCTAAAATGTCTCCATATGTTCGCACAATGCCCTTCTGGTGCCTGTATTTGGACATGCTTCTTAAAAACATATTCACATTTTAAAAACATTTTTGAGCATTTGAGTAGCAAGAAACAAAAGCCTGTGAAAATATCTTATGAAGCTGTGGATAAGAGAAAACCATCAAAGCTCTTGCACAGAGTCTGTACAATCCAAAACACAGCTAATAAATGACCGTTAAGAAATCTTACAAGTCTTTTTATGATCAAACCAGCAAAGATAATTAACTGTATAATTATGTGAGGACCAAAGAGGAAGTGCAGAAATGCTTTAATGCTTGGAGCACAACAACGTAACTTGACAAAAGGCAGCATTAAAATATGACTGTATCAGCATTTCCACTTAGCCCTTTGTTTCCCCTTCAAAAAACCAAGCTGTAATCATGTCTCATTTGCATACTGAGGGCCTCCCTGACCAGCTATTTGCATGTGGAAAGTTTTTTTATGGGAAAAAAAAAAAGAATAAAGAAAAAATATAAAAATCCCTAACATTTCATTGAGAGTACAAATAAATTACAGTAAGCACCTACTTATAACACAGTATTTTTCTTGGACAAACAAGACAATCCTTTTTTCTTTACAGATGTTGCATACAGAAAAGCTGTGACATAATGCTGGGTAGCATGGTATTTTCTTGCACAAATGACTGGTTTTTTTCTTTTCCTGCATCCCATTCTGATGTTGTTCAAAAGCACATTTAGACATCCATTTTTTTTTAAAAGACTCTTTACATTTCCTAGTTTATACTTCCTGCTTAAACTCCATGGACCAGTTTACCATTAGCCTGTACGCAACAATAATTACATTACTTTATAACTTCATTCTGAATTATTTCATATTTTATACAAGTACTAGGCTTTCACTTGACTGGAATGCTTCATAATAAGTGTCTCAGAATCTCGGTTTTATTCAAATAAGAAAATTTCACTGAGGTACTCCAAAGAGGGAAAAGAGCAGCCTTTTCTTTTTGTTTTGAATAACTAAAGTGAAGAACAGAACCAAAAGCTCGAAAGAGATGAACTCACGTACCCTATTGATGTATCATTCAAAAAGAAGGAACAAATCAGTTTTCCATTTTTGATGAACTAGTCACCATCTCAGTTGTTCCAACAAAGACTGAAGTTTACCAAAATGTAATATATAATGTAATCATAGAAACATAAGATCAGCTCAGGATCAGATAGAACACTCTGTATAAAGCAAGCCTTTCTTTCTCCTTTAATAAATACTTAATATTTCATTTGCATACAGAATTGCTGAACAGAAACTGCTGAACTAAACTCAGTTTTAGGATTATTTCATTGCACAATTGCTGAAAGAATTTAACAGTGTGCCAGACCACCATCTGTTATTAGTTGATACAAGAGCCTAGCATCTTATTACTTTACAGGCTTACCCCCCACCTTTAAAAAAAAAAAAAAAATTAGCTCATAACATGAGTGCAAAATTGGAACATAACTTGGCACGTTTACAGATTTACATACAACTGGGGAGTAAACAAGACTCTAGTATTGCATTCTCCAAGGACTGCTCACCACACCAGTTCCAGTCACAGGTTATTCTCACACTGAAAACACAAAACTCAGGACTGTCAGCCCTTCTTTTGTGGTTTGAGATTAAGTCCCAGTGGTACATTGTTTTTTCCCCAGGAACTCCAAAGTATTCTAGAGTAATTCCAAAGGGACACACTTCTAGCTGGAAAAAAAAGGATCATTGTTGTAATTAGTGTAGTGCCTTTTTAGCGGATAAAGCCACCACACAATAAGGCACTTTTTTTTTTGTCCAATGTGAAATCACAGAGCTAGGTTTCATACTTTACCACAGCAACAAGAAAAAAATTTAGTTTTTACCTGTGCCTTTTTTCTCCCCACTGTTTTATAACTGTTTCCCAGAAAAAAAAGACTTGCATTAGAAGATGAAGTCTGGTCCCAATTTTACTTCCACTAATCATCACTCCAGTTTTTAGTCTTGTATTTGCTACACATTGCTGACTGTAAGTATCATTGTCTTTACAGTAATGTTTAAAGGTTGCAGGCTAATGCTGGAAAGTTATAAACGTTTAATAAATGAAACCAGAAAATAAAATGCAGTCCAATTTAAGCAGTAAGAGAGAAGACAGAAAAGGTGAAGGCTGACTATTCCAGAAGTGTCAGAAATACATTGCATATGGTAGATATCACTTATTTTTGTATTTGTACTATACGTATATATTATAAATATAATCCTAATTTAAGCTTCAAATGTAAAGCTTAAACAGCCACTCTGTTGCTTTTATCTGTAAAAGTGTGTACTTTTTCTTTATACGGGATGAGAACTTGTATAAACCTGACAAATGTGATATATAAAAATTTGAGTTTTAATGCCTTGTAATACATTTTTCTAACATTCTGTTTCTAAATATAGTTGGGCTGATTTTCAATGGTGCTCTTTTTAAGATCAGATCACATTTGAAATGAAATAACATGAAAGTGCCTGAAAACCTAGTATTTTTGAACTCAGGTTAAGGCTGTCATGGACTTTCAACTGTAAATACAAGAATCCAGAAGACTGCTGTTTCTTTTCCAACAGTCCAGTGAAGAGATGCCTGTAAAATGAAAGCATGTACAAAGTAGCAATAATCTTTATACCTTTCAGTCAGAGTAATTTCAAGTCAGCTTTTTAGGAGCTGTTTACCAGGAAGCAAATGTTACAAAATTAATGAGTTAATTCAGTATACTGAACTCAGGAAGGCCATAATTTTAAGATGTGGATATATGAAGTTATCCCAACTCAAAAAAACTAGTTCATGCAAACTTCTCAGAGTTTTCTTCTAGAGTTGTTTTGCATATTAACATTACTGGAAAAAAAAAACCAAAAAAAAAAACCAAAATCACAACATTTTAATATGGTGGTGGAAGAGTACAAGACATAGAGAGACCTAAATGAAGAATTATAGAAATTATAGAAATTATAGAAAAACTGAAATGCAGATAGCAAAACCCCAGACAGGTTCTCCACAGTTCTTAATATCGGTGAACATCTGCCCTCAAATGGATAAAGCAGAGAACTGCAACATTTCAAAAGTCACCTTCTCAAATTGTAGTAACATAATCATCCTTTGAATATATTTGATAATTTATTTCCTAAAAAAATATGTAGTAAGCTCTTCATAGCTGTAGCATGTAGAATGCACTATACTTTACATTATACATAAGGCTAATTATTAATTTGATATTCACTCTGGTTGCTGCCCAGGTCTAGAAAGACCAAGAACCACTTTGTGAGCAAAGCAAGGCACCATATACGACACTATTAACAACTTATCCAGTGACTGTGGTCCCAAGTTTATTTATGTGAGGGATTTCTAATACCAGTATACATGTAGTTTTCAAATGACTGATTGCATATTAGCATGCTTTGTGCAGGTTAACAAATAAATTGTATAGATAAAAGGCACTGCTGAACAGAAGTTAACTGCAACTGTATTACTGGTGCTAGATAGAAACAAACCCTACTGCTCTAAAATGACTGTTGTATCCAAGTTTACCCAAAACAAAAATCTGCACATATAAGAAAACATAATAAAGACTTCTGAAGAGGCTATGAAGGAAACCAGTGGGGAGGTCAACTTTGATCTTTTGAGATGAAAATGTCCCAAAAAGTGTACACTTGAATAGTATGCAAAAGGGACCAAACAATTAGTAAAACATGCGAACTGATGGCTTTCTCCATAGTCCATGAAAAAACCTCAAGTGTAGACCTGTTGTAACACAAGCAACAGAAAGAACAAAGTCTGGCTCCAGGTTAAATTATCATACAAATTCAAAGTGCACTTGAATTACACTTGAATTTACAATACTATGGTGTCATGTTGTCATTGGCCCTTTTTTTAAAACTATCTTTAAAGCATGCATCTTCATTTATCCAGTAAATATTTCAGAAAACATTCCAGGTATGCAACAGAAATCCAGCTGCATCATCTTGCACTTAATAAATATTCCAGAAATTTCTGCCCAGCTCTCATTGGCTATAACATGACTTGTTGGTTAAGCAAGTTTAACTCTTTAGTCTAGTCAGTGTTGCAACAGCTGTTAAAAAGAATTTCTACAGCTGCTCTGCAGGAATTTATTTGCTGATCACTTATTTATGCTGGTTTTGCACCTTTAAATAAAGCTGAGACAAGAATTAAGAACTGCAATGGTAAAGAAGTCATGCAATATTTAACACTGGATTAAAATGCAAGTCAAATTCCCAGCTGAGGATAAGCTGGGGGAAGGGAAAGCAGGTGGTTTTTTAGTGAGGAAGCTCCTTTTATGAAAAGGGAAGATAAGAAACTGAAAAATTATTTTCCATACTGCAAAACTCAGCTTTTCTTATCACTATATCAGCCTTCCACGTAAAATGCAACACTTTAAATGAGAAAGTCTCTACTTATATACCTACACACACAAAAATGCACAAAGCAGTATCAAAATACTTAAAATATGTTTATCCATTTCTGAATAATGTACAAAATGCACTGACAAAAATGAGGTTTGGAGTTAGACCTTTCTTTCTACATATTAAATGGGAATAAGAAAAATCCCCAAAATATGAAAAAAAGCATTAAAAATAATTCCACAAACTTACACACTTAAACAGTTTTTTTCTTCTGTAGTGGAATTCTGTCCTGACACTGTTTAGTCAGCATATAAAAACACTCAACGGATTAGCTATGTTCATGACTGCCAAAATAAAAAGCTGAACAGTGCAAAGTATTTGTATGTTTGAAACAAAATGGTTTTCAAGGCCTCTTGATTGAGACTATTTTTCTTACCAGCACTGTAAAATACACATAAACACACATAAATCTAACAAATACAACAACTGATTGTTACAATGGCATTCATTTGATAGCACCAAATTAAACTACACAATCCTTTTCAGCTGGTAACAGAATATTGCAAAGGGGTGCTCGGCTATTTATAAAGCTCAAGATATGTGAAGTAAAGAATGCTTACAGCACAGAAAAAAAAAGCAGGTAATATGTGGAAGGGCTGGCATTCTTGATTGGTATGGTTGACTAAATCCAGCTTTGAGCTTACTGGCATTCTGGTACTAAACCCTGCTAAGAAAGACATGAAGTGCACCAGCCCCAAATTCTAATTGGTACAGTGTGGGAAGAGTCAGAGTTTGTCAACAGCCTATCCTCCAAAACAAATACACGGGAATATCTGCACACACAGCATGCAGCATATTTACTCTGGAGCATGGAATACTAGCGATTTAAACCAAAGCCAAAAATTGTGCAGAAGTCTAAGTGCCTCTGAGTACCAACAGAAAGTGTCCTTGCTTTGGATGAAGTCCAGCTTAAAAGTCAAGGGACAACATTACATTTGGCAAGAACTGATCCATATTGAATGATTTTTGGTCTGATTTCTTCCATTTAGCTGTGTCACTTCTACTTACTTTATTTTTACATATTCATTTTAATTAGAGCAATTATTTTCTGCATGTTTTAGAAAATCTGACCAAGGCATCACAGCTAAAGGAATTATGACATTGGCAAAATGAGTGCTTATTATTTGTTGTTTTTTAATTTTTTTTAGTACTCTATATATTTGAGGCAATAACGATCACAGTAGCTGCCATTCTTAAGGGACACTCCATAACTTAAATGAGAAGAACAAAGGGTCTCCTGCCCACTTTGAAACATTGACTAGGTAAGAATGAGATTTGCACTTACAGGAAATGTTGTGAATATTTTACTTGAAAATAGTGATGATTTCTGATGATGAATAGGGTGGAATTTATCCCTGTGGGCAATCTGTGGTGGCAATAAGTATATTTTCCACTTCACAGTGGGGCAAGGATTGAACAAATGTATTAAAATTTTATAAGCAGTAACTGGTAACACATCATGACACAGCTGAAAAGTATAGCCATTCTTACAAGACTGAATTACACTGAGTATTACTAAAATTCACAATTCACTCTTTTCATATTATGTAATATACGGTCAGGTAGAAACACCAGTAGAAAGTTACTAGAAAATATCACCTTTTAGTAGGAAAAAAAAAAAAAGCAAGGTTTTACAAATAAATAGTTAGTTTGGACAACCTTGATTTGGGATAGAAATCTCTGCACTTCTTTAGTAACTGTGTCCTTCTCAGATCCTCTACCTCTTCCCAAATTCTTGTTACAAACTAAAGAAACAAAATTTGAAATTAGCAAGAAGAGAAAAAATTAGAAATAAGACAGAAGAAAAGATGCCCAACAGCAATGCTTTCCGCTTGTATCTCACTGGTTCCTATCAAGATACCTATCTATCCACAAGAACTCATGATTTTCTCCTTTAAAATCTCAATACTACTTAAGTATAGACAATATTACATCAAAAGTTGTACCATACAGAGTCAAGGAACATTAAGTTTTTTTAATATAAAACATGTTTTATAATAATTTGGTGAATTCCTGAACTTGTTTTGCCAGGAGAGAATGGGCAGAAATTTCACAAATTTTGCATGAAGTTTAGACAGCATCTTCATTAACCACGCTAAGGAAAAAAAGGGAGAACATGCTTGTGACAAAAAGAAACATTTTTAGAAACACCTGTTCTAGGTTCTACAGGGAATTTTATAATAGAAATTTCACCAATAAACCAAACTGTAAAACATTCACATAAACAAAACACCTCA
Organism: Muscicapa striata striata; assembly: GCA_030060385.1. Lineage (NCBI taxonomy): Eukaryota > Metazoa > Chordata > Aves > Passeriformes > Muscicapidae > Muscicapa > Muscicapa striata. The sequence continues at coordinate 595,776 of JAREIS010000304.1, read as the reverse complement.
TCAATAAGTCTACACAAATTGCACAGTATGTCATTACTACACAAGCACAGCTGCAAGCACAGATCAGACACCACGCACTAGCAAAGAAGAACAGTTCATGTGTCAAAAATTGTCCTTTGTGGATGGATATTAGATGCTCTCTGTTCAAACTTTTGCCAAGACAGCTTGGAAATTTTGTTTTTAAGCATTTTGCCTGTTCAGAAATCATTAAACTAGCAGAGAAATTGACATTGTCTAGTTTCTCTCCTTATACTCAAGAATTTATAAAAGTATGTCAATTCCTTCACTCTGCACCGTTTCCTGAATAGCCACGTGTTCTGCAGATAATGAAACGTCTTCTAGAGAAATAAAGGACATACTGTAATCTGCAAAATAGCTCTGAGTGAGAAACATATCAGGAAAAAATGTTAGTCGTGCAGCAAGGGCTAAACATAGTTTTGGTCTTCAGATCAATTTCTAGTCCTCCAGTTCCCTAAGATAATTTCAGATCCTGTGATTTTAAAAGTATAAACATCAACAAAGGCAAGAAGTTTACTAATCCTAACTTGTATTTTTTAAACATACACTTCAAATTCATAACCAAAGGAATATTCAACAATCATTTGGGAAAGGATGTGTCAACAAAACCAAAACTAACTTATCAGCAAAAGTTTTACCTTCTCCACACTTTGATGCATCATTTGCATTGTTTTATAACTTGTAATACCAACTTCAGTTAGGCTTCAAAAGGAGAAGCAATTTAAAACAGACAGGGCAACAGCATCCACTGATAAATGCTCAAGAAAATACAACTGTATCACTACAGACTGAAAATATTTGGGCTAATGATCACATCAGGCAATAGGATGTGCCACATTGTCAAGAACAGCAAAAGGAACAAATGGCATATTTAAGTGGGGCAGAGCTCTCAAGTGCATTTGCTAGACAAGTCACAAGAGAGTGAGTATACTGAAAGGATTCTGAAGCACATTTGCATGATTTCTACTTCATAATATTGTTCTCATATAATTGGTTAGTTGAAATAGTACTACTGCATATTTTTTTCTTTCTTCTCTTTGGAAAAAAAGAAAAGCTTATTTTCATTTGACAACAAAGATGCAGAGCAAAAAACACACGGGTGCTGAACTGACATTAATTTCAAAGTCTATGAAAAAGTGTGGGACAACAAGATATGGCTTCAGGTAGTTATCCCGAAGGCATCAATTTAATTTATTCTACATAAAATAAACTGATATGGAAGTTTGAGTAACATGTGCAAGTACCTCCCCAATATATACCTTCAGGGAGCAATGCCTAAGCCAAGCAACCAAATTACAGGCTGACCTCAATTATTGGCATAGAAGTAAAAAATCACTTGCGTCTTGCTCAGCTAGGACTTCAGTCTAGTAAGCCATCTCCATAATGAGAAACTAAATCAGCACTACCTCTTTCCACATTAAAAAAAAAAAAAATTAAAAAATTAAAAAATAAAAAAATTACAAGCCACCAAAACTCCTGCAACTATCTGCAATGAAGGGAAAAATCAATTTAAACCTACTTATTAGATAGAATTTAGTATTTAAAACTATGACTCAAACTGTCAGAATCAATGTTTTATCTTAAACTACCTTTCCTCCTTCCCAGGCATGAAGATACTTGATTTTACTCTCTATATAGAATCACCTACTTCACAAATTATACATTAAAACGGTCCTTTAATTGCTGTAATATTTGAAAAAATCATACGGAGAAGTGCTAAGACACCGTGCATAAAGGAAAAAAACCTAGAATTTATTATAAGTTCCTTTAATTTGACTGTGACACTTTAACATAACAGTCAAATTTAGTTAAGTATTTCAACAAACTTGCATGAGAAAGCTCAACTAGATAGCAAAGTTCTTAGATAAGCCACAAACTCTATTAATAATAACCACTTTACTATGAACATGGCCCACATATCTATATGCAGACTTCAAGATCCACTTACAGAGTTGGAAAAATTAGCAGAGCAGCAATTATGTAACACATTAGTTTTATGTACAAGTCAAGGCATAGGAAAATTTACTTAGAAAATGCAAAAGTATAGCTAAACCCCTATAAGCCTTGAGCAGCAAATGAAATAATAAATCAACACAGCCAAGTAAAAGCACAGGAAGCAAAAAGTATTTTTCAAACAAAACACTGGTATTTGTAGAAAATCATGCTGCAGATTAGTAAAATTGGAGAAGTAACTTGCTATCTATAAACAAAGAATCTTAATTCCTTCCATGGATGCTTTAATATTTAACAAACTACATCTAATGACAGTTGTGCAAACTTTTCAAATGATCCTGCATGCTTGGAATTATTAACACTAAGTTGTTGAGTATACAAATGAGAAAGAAATCAAAGGCTAGAAGTGTTGATTTGTATTAATTTCCAAGTATGAATATTTTTAAAGTTATTACCACCCAATACAAAAAACAAGGCTTTGTATCAGAAAAGTAAGAAAAAAAAAATTAGACAACAAAACTTGCTTGAAAAAAACTAAACTGTCATGGTAATGCAAAAGCAATTCTGACTGGTAGTTATGAATCATAAAATCATTGTAAGGGACCTCTGGAGATCTTTCAGTCCAATTCTCTGCAAAAGCAGGTTCAACTGGAGCAAGTTGCACAGGATCATGTCCAGGCAAGTTTTGAGTACTTCCAAAGGACACTCCACAGGATCTCTGGATAGCTTGCTCCAGTGCTGTGACCCTCAAAGGAAAGCTTTTCCTAATTTTCAGATGTAAATTCCTATGTTTTTGTTTGTGCTCATTGCCTCTTATCCTGTCACTGGGCACCACTGAAGAATCTGTCCCCAATACCTAAACACCTGTCCTTAAAGCTTTTGTATGCTTTGACAAGATCCCTCTCAATTAAAAAAATTTAAAAAAACCTGTCAATGCTTTTTTTGTTGCCTTTTTTAACACTCAGAGCAATTTTTATGTGTAGCCTTTCTGACACAGGTTTAGGAAAATTATTACTTAGTTTAAAACCCTTGAAAACATTAACTGAAAGGCATGAAGAATCTACATACCTTGCATGTGATCCTTGTGAAAAAAAAAAAGATAATAAAATAATCTCTTTTTGTAGTATGAAGTTTTTTCTCTTTCTCCTGTGTACTCAGAGCACAGAACTATATATTCCATTCTCATCAGACAGGCCATCTGAAAATAAGTTTAATACTTCCTCTTTTAAAGGAAATATTCCTACATTATTTCCTATACTGGAAACATATTTCTTGGCAAATAAAAAATACTGAGTCCTTCTGTTCCAGTTACATTTATTCCCTACATCTAAAAACATGCTTTAGGCTTTTAGCTGCAGGAGCAAGGAAAACCTTTGCAAAGGAACACCACAAAAGTCTGCATAGGGCTGCATCAAAGCAATAGCAGCCCCCTCTGCTGCTCAGAGAAGGAGAAAAATTATTAACAAACACAAACCACCCTCCACCTACACACACTGGAACTTTTGCTTAATTTCATGTACTGCCTGTACACATGAAAAATAATCTGCCCCCAAGGACCATCATTTCTGTAATCATCTTTGAGTCCCCCTTATTCCCCTATCCTGCTATTAGTCTGTCAATAATTCTGACAATAACTGTACTTTCACACAGGAGTCATTTGCACTTCACATTTGCACAAAGTGCCTGGTGCAATATTAGGTTTCCTCAGTTTAAAAAATTAATGCTGTCTTTCCACATAAAGTCAAAACTCCCTGAAAAAATAAATCCTTCTGTCCTGGAGTGATTTTATGATGCTTGTATCCCCAGTCAGCCACTCTGTTTGTGCTGATGTTAAGTTCTGCAACTTTGAGACTGGTTCCAAGAATGAAGGGGGAGAGAAGAGGTGCAGAATTTGTTGTCAGAGACTTCACTTGTTTCCCCACATCCTTCACACAGACTGTGTTGTCTGCAGTGGACAGCAGGAGAGAGCCCTCCTTTGCTTTTAGTTAGTTTTTTACTAGCTGAGGCAGAGAAGTTCCCTGGACTGGATTTTTTTCCTTTTTCTTGGAGTTGTTTGAACCTGCTCTGGACTGAAAACCCAGAAGAGCACCTGGAGCTCGCACCCGTGGCCCACCAGGTCTGGCCTGGGCTGTGGTACCTCCCAGCACTGGAGGAACTGAGAACAGACTGAGTGAGCTGGGCTGCAACTCATGAAAGAAACTCTTCCAAATTTGTCATCTCATCAGAGCAGCGAGAGGTTGTGTTGCTTAGTATTGTTCATTTCTGTGCTGGGGAGTGCTTTTCCTGTTAAATAGTTTTTTTCCACTTCTATCCAAAGAAATATTTTCCCGAACCAGTTAGGGAAGGGGCTACTTGAATCTGTTTCTTCAAGGGACCCTATTCAGAGGTTTCCTCCCAAATTTCCCCTAAACCAGGACACCTTATCTCTGTGACTCTACGTACAAGCTTCGATCAGGCACCTTGCAGCAAAAAACTCTGTTGCAGGCTGCACTATTTAAGAGCAGGAAGCTCTATGTGAGCAGGGCTTTAGATTTGTTTCAGAATTGAGGAGATGAGTATTTATGCTCCAAGGGACACATTTTCCTGTGGTACATCCTCTTCCAGCTTCTCCCAAGTAAATCCAGCTTACCTCTTGTATCTTCCCTCCCTCCACTCTCCTATGTGAATAAATAATCAAGAAGACGCACTCCTCAACAGCACCATTCTCTCTTGTGACTTACAGAGCTAAATGGATAGTATGGTATAAAGTATGGTAGAGGATGATGCACTCCAAGTTTTACACAAAAATTAAACTGCTTCTCAGCTTTTACCACTGTTGTTTGTACTTTATATCATGTATTAAATGTATCTATTAAAAAAATCACCTTTAGTAATGAAGCAAATGCTAAAATATGACAACTTCTGAAAGAATATCAAAGTCGTTTCTGTGGTTGTGGATGCAACTGTACAATAATTTTTCATCTTCATTTTAGCTAATCTGTTTTCTGTTTCCTTGGAAGCTCTGCTAACTAACAAAACAATCACAACCCACAATTCTGCAACAAGTAAATATGCATCTGAAGAACAGACTAATTAGTGAAGTTATTGGAGCTATTGCACGCAAGAATGCCTGACCCATTATGAGAATTCACCATCACAATCCAAATAGTTAACACAGAATTAACATTTCACATTCATATGACCTAATTTGCTAAGCTTTATGACAACCTCAATAGAAGAAAAGGAAAAAATGTTTAAGTAAGTGGGGGTTGTTGCAAAGATTCTTGTTGTGAGTAACAGTGCCTGTTGCCCAGAGCGATAAAGCATCTCATTCAATGGGCTCAAACACTCCTTCAGAAAATCCTCCAGACAAGCAGAGCAGACAAAAGTGTTACCTGAAACCCAAAGCAAGAAAAATGGCTACATACCAGCTAACAATCTTCTTGCTCCACCTGCTTACTTGGATTTTCAAATTCAGGTCCTTATATAATACATTTCACTTCTGTTAGTCTGATATCAAGTAGCTATTTTGCCTACACCACAGAAATCTGTGACAATATTTGTTGGAAATAATGCAGCTAATGCTTTTCATGAATTCATGTGTTTAATTTTGTAAAGTGGTTATCTCCTAAGTAAGTTGGCTTCAACATAAGAGACATTTAATATTAAAAGTATTATGTAATGTTGAATTTTAGATAAATATAAACTAATTGAACAAAGTTAAATTTGTAGGAGCTTGCATACAAGTGACCATGACTTCTTTCCCCACAAAATCAATTCCCCATCAAACCCAAACCAGAGATGAATGAACCTGCAAATTACTGTAGCTATTTAGAAACAATTTCTAAGATAATCAAGAAGCCAATGCTCCTCTAAATATGAAAAGCTTGCAACAGTTTCAGAAAAACAACTCAACTTAATGGGAACTAAAAACATCAATTAAAAACAAAATATCAAAGTATACTGAAGTCATTAATATTTAAAAACTGTGAAACTGGGAGTTGAAGAAACAGTTATGCAAACAAAGACAAAAAAACCAGGAATAAGTTAAAGATTGTATCAAAATAATTTTCAGAATAAGAACAATCAAAATATTTCAGAAATACCAAGTAAACCTAAATGATTTACAGGAACAAAACTTGGGAAAGTAAACAGAGTATAACCAAGATAACCCTATGGTGAAACTCAGGTGTCAGTACAAGAGAAAATAAGGCACTGGTTGACATAAAATAGGATTACAGCATTGATGACATTTTCATCCACAAAATCATGCTAGTATCACCTCTATCATAAACACCAATTTTGATAAACATGAAATATTTCTGGCATGATATAGCTGCTAGTACTACAATTTCAAGAGTATGAGCACAGATAGACAAACAATTTAAATCTCCAGTAAGCAAGAATGATAATTTACAGAGTTATTTCACAGTGCTGGCAACTGCTAGTAATACATTCTTGTCCTTGCATTGCAGCAGAATCCCACATGTAGAGGGATAAAAGCATTTAAGTGCAGTTGAAATAGGAGTTGTATGAGTATTTGCTTATGTTGTAGTTAATTGTTACCAAATAGATCTCAATTAATACAAACTCATCATTTCCAGAGCACTGGAAATGGATGCCACAAATACAATGCAATCAGTGAAGAATCAGCATCAAGGACATGTTTTTGTCAGACTGCGATATGTATATATTTATATATTTATATATATGTATATATGTATATATATTATATATTTACTTAGCCCTCTTGTGCTATTTGGTATTTTTAAAATAGATATGACAATATTTGACAAGACACAGATCAACTAGTAAAAATTAACAAACAGTAAAGGACCTGACATATGAGAAAACTCTGGTCACTTTAATATAATTCAGAATCAGTTCTGTAGGTGCAAACTCCAACCTTACAGAACAGAAAGCTCTCTGAAAAAGGCTTGCATAATATTGGACAAATCAGCCAAACATGAAACGCCAATGCATGGAGTTATTTGATATATAAATAGGTAAATACATTGCATAAACAAAATTTAACTGTCCTTGGCACAGCTGCTACTGAGTTTTAATTGCAGTTCTGATATCATAGAATCATTTAGGTTGGAAAAGGTTTCTTAAGATCATCAAGTCCAACCATTATTCTAACACTACTACAAGTCAAACACTAAATCATGCTCCTAAGTGCTACATCTAAATGCCTTTTAAATACTTCCAAGAATGGTTAACTACCTGCCTGAGGGGACTGTTCTAGTTTAACAGCCCTTTCCCAGAAGGAGTGTATCTTAATATAAATCTTCCCTAGTGCAACTTCAGATCAGCTCCTCTTGTTTTATCCCTTGTTACCTGGGAGAAGAGGCTAACCCTCACCTGGCTATAACCTCCTTTCAGATGTTTGAAGGGAGTGATAAGGTCTCCCCTGAGTCTCCTCTGGGCTAAACAATACCGGCTCCCTCAGCTGCTCCTCACAGGACTTGTGCTCCAGATGCTTCATCACCCTTCTCTGGACTCCCTAGAACATCTCAATGTCCTTCCTGTAGTGAAGGGCCCAAAAACTGAACACAGGATTTGAGGTATGGCCTCACCAGTGATGAGTACAGGAAGATGACCATTGCCCTGGTCCTGCTGGCCACACTATTGCTGATACAGGCCAGGATGCCATTGGCCTTCTTGGTCAACTGGGCACACATTGGCTCGTGTTCAGTTACTTTTCAGCAGCAGCCCCAACTCCTTTTCTGCTGGGCAACTTTTCAGCCACTCTGTCCAAGCTGTAGCACTGGATGTGGGTGATGTGAGCCAAGAAAGGATCCAGCATTTGGCCTCGTTGAGCCTCATACAATTGGCCTCAGCCCATCAATCCAGCCTGTACAGACCCCTCTGTGGAGCCTTCCTAACCTCCACCAGATCAACATTCCCAACCAACTTGATGTCACCTGCAAACTGACTGAGGGTGCACTTGATCCCCTCATCCAGATTGTTAATCAAGATATAAAGATATCTACAATTCAAGACAAATGTTCCAACACCAGAGTATTAAGAGAAGTATCATAACAAGAACAAAAACCAGAAATACATGCCCAGTGTCCCCATTGTTCTTATTATTTACATTTAAGAGATCTGTCAGGGAAGAACTTGATTGCTCAAAGTACGGGGAGAAAAAAGACAAATTTGTTAAAAAGCTCTTCAATGCAACATGAAAATAAAACAAAATTATAATAGCTGGAAAAAGACAACAGGAAGAAGGCAGAGTAAAGGTAGAGAAGTTTAAACACTGATGATAACTATCAAACTATTAAACTAGACTTGAGAGAGATTTGCCTTGCTGCATAGTTTCCTGTTTTCAGTGACATTTTTCTAAAAATAAGCTTTAGCTTGCATAGAAGTCAATACAGAGAAGCCTAATATTTTATGTTGGAAATCATTAAAGGTAACCACAAGGACCCTTCCAGATTCCTGTGTGGTGTTGGTGAATGCAATAAAGTCTCTCCTGAGCCACTGGCCTTCTCATTTCAAGTGCCCATGCCCTTTTACCCATAACATTTTCACAACACGATGGAAGCAATTATATCAGTGATTTGCACAGAGCACTAGTATGAGGCAAATATTTTTATATATTTTATGTATGGTTATATCTATTATATAAACATTATATAAAACATGAGTATCTGCAAAAATACTTTTATATAAATACAATGGGGTTTATGCCTCTGATGATGCTTAACAGGCAGAACACAGCATACTCGCTGCTACTAAGGTGACAGGCAGCAAACCCAAGCAGGGTACACTGTGGTGTTATGGGTGAAATATGACATTTTCTTCCTTACCCATACAGGATTGTGCTGGTTAACCAAAAAAAAAAAAAATTCAGGTAAGAGAAAGACTTTATTACTTTATTCAGTAGTTTGAGGAAAGTAAGAAAAAGTAGAAGGACAAAGAACAGAGATATTAAAAAACTAAAATGAGCTGCACAACACCTATACTAGTAGCATTTGCTATTTTGTTCAGTCTCACTATTATCTCTTGGTATTTGGTAGTGTAATGGTTTTGGTTCACCAATGTGAGATTTCCCAGCCAATGCGCCAATTTATGTGCCAGGTTTAGTGTCGGCCAAATGCCAGTGCACCCACCAGAAGATACTTTCTGCTGTGAGACAGGATTAGGGGAAGAGCAAAGCAGGCTCAAATTTTAAAGGGTATAAAGAAAAACTTCATTAATAGAAACTAAAATAAAAAATTATACGAATCAGAATAAAACCTTCAGAACACTTCTCCTCTCCCCACACACTCTCTTTTCTTTCCCACTGACAATGTACAGAAACCATTCAGTCAGTTTACCACCTCTAGAATAGTGGTGATAGTCTTTCTTCAGTTCACTTAGGGAGAGGAGTCTCTCTTGTCATGCTATGGAGACTTCTCCACAAGAAAATGGGTCTTTCCTGGTTTCAATGTCACAGCGAATCAGCCACCAGGGAGAATGGAAATCTGATCACTGTGTAAAAGTTCCTCCCCTCAACTTACAGCTTTCCCCACAACTGTTTTCGAGGACTCACTCTTTAGCTAATGGGGTACACTTTTAAGGATGAGCAGTTCAGAAGCAAAGGTTCTCTTTATCTATCTCTGAGATCACTGTCATCTTTGGGAACAGAGGTCTTCTTCCCTGGGGGCAAAGCGTCTTCATCACTCTTCTCTCTGTTCAAACTTCTTATGGGATCACAGCTACTTCAACATCTGCTTATTCAGCATGGATGCGTTTACTCATGTCTACAATTTTAACACTTCTCCCCCCATGCTTTTTTCAATGAGTTACAAAGGAAAAAAGAGCCTGATGTATCAATCATATCTTCAGCATACCTCACAAGAGAATTTCAGCCCAGGTACAAGGTATCTTTTCATCTCCTCCCATCTGGGACCTGATTCCTTCCTTACTGAACTTGGTGCCTTCATGTTGTTTCTCTACATGTCTTCACTCTGTCCTTTTCTTTTACTTGAGAGAATCAATATTTGCAGGTCTCATCTGTGCACTAAAAGAGTTAATATCTTGCCCAAGGCCTGCAGAGGGTCATGCGATCCCTGCCAAGTGGCTTCTGGAGTTGTTTACAGTGAAGAATCCTTCAGCAGCCATGCTGGGGGGAAGGTTAGGATCTTCCAGGGGCCCAGACAGAATGGAGGTGGCTGCTCTGGCCACACAGCTGTTTTCTGGCTTTTGCTGCGTTCAATTCCAGCCACGGGGCTGATGGCTTCCCCTCCCCCTTCCCGGCAGCCACTGCGGCCTGGCCTGCCCCACCTAGGCCACATGGGCCATGGCAGAGAGGGCCCAGCCCAGCCTGTAGCTGCTCCCGGGGCCCGGCAGACCCTCGCTCAGCCTGGGCCAGCAGTGCGGCAGGGTTTAATGTTGGTTAGATGCTAGCAGCCGTGGCCCGGCCCAGCCTCAGCCAAGGCCCAAGACCCCCCCTCTCTCATCCAGTCACTGGGTGGGAGGGGGAAGAACTTCCTTCTGCAAAGGCCAGAAAGCAAGAGAGCTTTTTCCTGGACTCATTTTTAACATGTGTTCACAGAGGCGTGTTCAGTTTTCTCAGTGGTTTAACAGGTTGTCAGTTCTCAAAACTGACACTTTGGTTTTTATCACTGATTGTTTTTTATCAGACATGGAGAAAGCTCTTAGCAGATCCTCTCAGAAAAATAATTTCCATGTGTGGCTTCTTGCCTCCTGACCAAAACTCAATTAATACAAAACAAGCACAGGTAGTGGTGAAAGTGCGCCCATGTGTACAAGCAGAACAGTGCTGCATTATGAATGCTTCTGAGGAGCCAGGTTTACATCTGACACACAAACATGAAGCAGGGCACTCAGCCATCACTGCCTACAATGGTGGGACAAAGCAAGTTTCACAGAGTACCGCATGCAGCAAGGTAATTCAGCCAGAGTTACAAGAACTGCAATCGACTACTGTGGGAGTCCAGGGTGTTTCCCTGGCTTCCCTGGATGCCTTGAGACCCTCTGGGCAGGGGTCTCAGAGGCCTTGGCAGAGTGCCCAGGACCCCTATGGAATGGATTTTAGCCCCTGAGAAAAATTACCAACATTGCAGGAGGAATTACAAGTCACAAAAATAATTAGAGCATAAATCAGATTGTTAGAAGGTAGAAAAGTGGATTTTCAGTATTGTTTATGATAAGAAGTTTAGAGATAAGATGGAGGATTTTGGGCGTGGTATGTTTTCTTCTTCATGTCATCCATCTTTTGAGTTAGGATGACACTTTTAGATTGGTTTGGGACAAAGTTCAGCAGTGTAATGAAAGTGTCGTATTGGAAAGTAAATGTAAATATTAGGTACGTAATTTACAGTATAAAAGATAAGACCTGCCCTCTGAGCAGGCAGCGTGCCTTGGATCGACTAGCTAGACAGACCTCTGTAAGTCAGAGAGAGAATTCCTTAGATAAGAAAGAATAAACAATCTTGAAAACTTCAGAAAGCGGCTCCTGACTCTTCTTCAGTGCTCGGGCTGGAAGCAAGAACTCTAAAACCACCCAAATGTCCTGCTGTGGGTGACTCAGGCTCTAGGAGACTCCACGGCAGTGACAGACTACAAACACTGAGGAACATGTCTGAAAAGTTAAAAATAAGTCCACGGGTTCAAGTCTCCTAGGATGACTATCCTCAACAGGTAGAAGCAGAAATCCCTTGTAAATATAGATGATAAATCTGCTAACACTCCCTTCTCTTCTCAAAAACAGCATGTTAATTAGTCATGCCTATTTTAACTCTGGTAATTCATTCATGCTTTCACAGAGGTATTTCCACAACACTTTCTAACACAGAATGAGTTCCTCTGGTTAAGTATTGGTCTATTAATGAATTGGTAACAATAAATGTTGCACCTTGTTGTTTCTAATGTGTAACCATCGTGCTGAGCAGTGCCAGCTCAAGCAGCTTTCTGACCTGTGGTGATACCTCAGGTACATAGTTGAAACTTCCTAAAACAGAGCTGCACCATGAAAAAATTCACGGATATGTTTTGCTACCTGGCTGCCCAACAATTCTTGCAGAAGCACAGCCTAGGAACAGAGCACAGACAAAAACGGCTAGCCTTGCATTGAATATGCAGAGCAACTATCAGACCACACAGAAATTCTGCATCTGTACAAAGATCTTCCAGACATCTTCCTTCAGCTAAACCAGCTTGCTTCAGTTCATATCAAATATGCCTCAAGAAAAGAAAGAAAAAGCTACATTCATTATTGAAGTCAATAAAAAAAGCTTCAGAACTGGCCGCCACTGAAAATTATGCTCTGCTATGTCTGTATGTAATTTGAGTGTAGTTACTTACAAAGCACTTCAACAAGTTTCCAATTCAGGCTTTAGAAACATATTTTTGAATATAAGAATTTCCTACATTAAATATTGTCCATCCTGGATGCAAGTTGTTATATGATACTCAGTAAAACATATTAAATCCAGGAAAAGCAATGTGTTGAAATAAAACCAAGGATGTCAGTTGTATAATCCAATTAAATAACAGTACTTCACTCCAAATTAGAAAGCATATACTTCAGTACCTTGAAGAGAAGAATTATAAAAATAAAATTATAGAAAAAAACTCATGCGAAAACATTACAACTTTTCAAAAATCAAAGATGGTAGCTGAGATACTTTTAACATGGAAGTGAATTGCATACTATTGCTGTTAATAAAAACATTACTGTAGATTCCAGAAGCAAATGTTCACCCTATTTACCTGTTCGGGTGCATCTTCAAGACTGATTATCTATCTCTATACATTTATGCTCATACTGTTCATTTATGCTCAACCTGTTAACTTATGTTAACTGACTTTTTTGTGGTTTTATTTTACGTCAAGTTTTAAATATTTTTTTAAAAATAAAATTTTAAAGTTTGAGGAGGTTTTGTTTTTTGAAAGGTGAGAGGAGGCTAGGTGTTCTATTAACAAATAATGAGTAAGAAAAAGAAATTCATCCATAGACTTAGGAAGAACATTCTTCCAGAAGAACACTAGCCCACTCCTCTTTCTTACTAGTCAATTTCACTACTTTCATTATTTTGCTGCTCCTATGAGTTAATGGAATTCCTCCTTCCCAAAGAACTTGGAAAAGAAAGTGAACTACAAATGTACACTGCAGCCAATAATTTCTTTTTAATCTAAAATGTTCGGTGATATAAGTAGAAATAAAAGTATGAAGATTAATTTACAGATTCTTATTGCAAATCTGAAGTTTTCAACAACCAGCACACAGGTTCAAGGTCCTCAGAAGCAAGGTACTGTAAGACATTATGTAATGACTTCCTAACTTAATGACTGGCTATCACAATTTTTTTAACCTGTATTTTGCCAAGGAACTCAGCAGGCCAGCAGAAACTTTCTGTTTCTGTAATATTCCATCCTACTTTTTCATTACAGTGTTTTCACCTAAACGAACCAGATCTTGTATGGGAAAGCAACACATGTATTACCTTCCCTTCTAGCCCACTTGGAGAAGGAAAATATCATAAATGACAACGAGAGATTCTTATGTAAAAATATTTTTATAAAGAAACATCTTGGTATTTTGGCCACAGTTATCAGAATGCTAGTCCTTAAAATATATAGGGGTATTTGCTCAGGTCAAATGTATGCAAATATTTTTATTATTAAGAGCTAAAACAGCACACTTTTTGAGTACTACATAAGTTCTTCACTGTAAGCTCTTTAGGAAATAAAATGTTTTCTTCATTGCAAAACTTTAGTTTATGCTAAATATGTCATTTTTTTCCAAAACCTGAAGTTAATGAGGATTAAGAACACAAAAAAAATGTAGCTTCTCACCTTTGTCTTCATGTAGAATGGCGATGACTGGTGAATAGGCAAGTCCATAAGGCTGTTGGAATTTGTGACACTATTACAGTTAGCATGTTCATCTTCTCTACTGCTGTCATCAGACTGATCAAAATCATCACTGTCCTGGTCCATTTCCTCCTCCTCTTCCACCTCCTCCTCTTGATCACCAGCATGTTCATCATCATCTTCCTCTTGGTTACAAGTGGAATCTTCATCCACTGTAATAAGTCTATTATTATTATTTTCTTCTAATTGTTCCTGCTGAGACTCATGCGTGTCATCAAATCCAGGTTCTTCTCCTCCTATCTCCCCATTCCTCCCTATGTGCTGCTCCTCTTGTTGTCGTCTTTGCTGCTGCTCCTCCTCTTCTACGACCCGATTCATCTGCTCCTCATCTACTTGGCCTGAGGAAGCATTACCTCGAAGAGATCCACCAGTTTGTCGCCTCTTGCTGCCCACAGAGAGCAGTTCCTGATTCATTTCCAAAAGCCAGCTTGCTACTTCTTGGACCTTGGCTAGGCTATCTGAAGATGCAAATGCTTTCACATTCTAAGGACATAAAGCAGAAAATTATGAAAGTTACTATTTTTTTATTAGATAAAGCAGTAAAAACTTATTTAATGGTACTATTCCCAACAAATAAAAACTTACAGGAAACAAGGAAGAATTTCTCCTTGACACACAAGTGTTAAGAAAAACTCCAGCCAGAAAAACCTCAAAAAAAACTACAGGCAACTTTCTAGCAAGAGAATGACTTGTTCTGTCAAACAGTCTGATCAGTCTCTTTAAGCACCAGATTCTGCAAAACTCCGAAGAACTAGTTGCCTTTCTAGAGAATCCACAAGAACTATTAACATTCATGTAAGCAGAAGATATAAGTATGCAATATTACTTGCAAAAAATTGTACACAGACCATTTCAAATGGCATTTATTTTCCCTCTCATTTGATTACAGACTTTGTATTTTATTCAAAAAACAAACTGTTTTTGGTCTCATGCATTAAGAGCAGCATATTTTCAGACATAATTGAAAGCCTCCTTTCTTGTTATTCTAATTTCCTTTTAGATTAATAAAGAAGAGAACACCCATTAAAGAGTACAGCATTATCACTGCTAAGTTTTCAGCTGGCCAGAGAGATGCCCAGTGGTCAAAAGCAGACATCACTAGGCAACCTGTGTGGCCCCAAAAACGTCACATACCACTCCTGGAAAAACAAAGATTGTGAGTAGCAGTAAAGTTATTCAAAGTCTAAGAAGCTACAGCAGTTGTTAAATGAGTCTCTGAGATACTAAAAAAGGCCAAAATTAGGTGCGTTTTAATATAAACTAAAAACATACAAATGCAATTTCCAAATTATTCATGCATTCAGTTACCCATGTGTCTCCAAGCAATATATAAGTATGGGGGGTTATAACACAGACTAATTGATTATTAAATTTAGTATCAGATTTCCAGCTATATAGCCTTTAAGGCTGGCACATCCAGACTCTGGTTTCCCTAGATTCAAGGAATGTGTTGAGTAGATGAAGCCAGACACAACTCAACAAGTAGTTAGATTCAAAGGCTATGAAAGCAGTACATGAAAACGTGTGTAGAGAGAAATTAGCTTTGTCGTTGTGTACAGAGTCACTGTCCTTGCCCTACCCACACACTCAGCAGGCCACACTGAGAGAGAGATTTGGAAAGCACAACAACACAAATACTGGATGGGAGCACAAGTTCTGACTCTTCTTGGAGTAGGAGCAGTAAAGGTTGTTTCCACAAATAATTCAACACAGAATGATAATCTCTGAACCTCCACCACCACCACCACCCCCCTCCTTTTTCTTAAGTTACCCATCACTTATAGTTAAATTTTTCTTTCTTTTTAACAAAAAAACTAGGGCCTTGTATGATGGACAGAGAACAGATAAACCCCAACTTTGCTCTACAACATTTGCAAAAATATTCACTTTATTTGTTAGTAGGGAACAAAGTACCAGAAACCATAGCTCTACTGTAATTTTCAGTGTGTTGTACCATGAAAGTCACAGATACGCACTTACATGTATTTTTCCACTCTTTAAAGCTGGGATTCTGCATATCTCTGCACCTTTTTTCCTTTGGGAAACAGTACTTACATCCCAAAGACAGGGTTCTCAAGTTTCCATATATCTACCCAGGTGACAATTCCTCCAAATAAAACCTTATAAGATCAGCCACAGAAATATGTATTCAAAGAAAGTATTCATTAAGTTCCAATCAGTGAATGAGAAGGTAACACTAAAAGACAATTAAGTGCTGCACATTCAATGGAACGAAGCAGACACTGTGCTTACTCTTGATTTTTCCATGGAAAAAAAGCTTTAGGACACTTGGGTGCATGTGACCCAAACCAGAAGCTAATGTCTATGCTTTTATATTCAAGTGGCAGCAAGAGCAAATGTGTTTATTTTTCTGTGTACAGTAACTAGCACTTAAGAAAGATGCCATGAAGAGTGCACTCTAAGAGAAATGTTTTCATTTAACATCTTTCCCCAAAGCTCACAAACCTTAGCATGTGGGAGTGATGTTTAATAACATTTCATCAAAAGTCAAATTGCATATATCATCTGATGGCAATACAACTGATGTATCAGGTTTGCTACATAATTTGGGCATTATGAACAAAACAATACTACACCTTATTTTCTCAACTTAGAAATTTGAAGCACTAAATAATGTAAAAATCAGTAGTTTAAAAAAAAAAAAAAAAAGCTGAACAAGAGGTTTACATCCTCTTAATCTAGAAATTCCAGTTTTCACAACAAATGTTTCTCTAAGTAGCCATGGGTCCATGGGTGTAGTTTAAAAGTTTAAATGCATTTTTTCAGTATCAGCAGCATTATATATGCAATGAATGGTTTAGTATGTACTTGATAAAACTGCAAATGCTGCATTTGTTTCAATAATTTAACACATACTTCCAATTTGTATCTGTAAGCAACAAACATAAAAGGTCAGCTTTGAAACATGAAAGTAACCAAATGCATGAATACACTAAATGTTTAAGTGACAAAAATATCACTGTTGTTACTGTTATTATACCCAAATGACATTCTAGCAAAGTAAAAATGTACACTAGTACTAGCATACACTTTTAATTTTTCCTACATTTTTGAGTGATCATCAGTTCACGAAATTAGCTTTAGTCATTAGTGGTTTCCATTTTACTCTGCATTTGCATGAATAAATTCAACTTGTTTTTTCAAGAACCCTGTAAAAATATTATCAAAATTTAATTACAAGCAGTGCTACATCAGAAATCATCAGTATGCAGAGAAGTGATGCATTTGTTAAAGAACAGATGGATGTACATTATCTCAGAGATTTGAAACATTAAAGCTGCCTTCTGTCATGCAAGTGCTTTCATAATTAACTACTGTCAGCTAATACACAAGATACAAAAATTTCCATATATAAGGTAGATAAGGAATAAGAAATATTATTATTTTGTCAGAAGACCTGTATTTACAAATCAACTTCCAGAGAACTGAAATTATGTATTTTCAGCTAATACAGTGTCTTTCTGACTTAAACAGACAGAGACCAAAATCAACTAAATCAAATCAACTAAAAATCAGAAGAAACATTAAGGAAAGCTATTGTTTTCCTACCTATCTCAGAACACAAAGACTTTTTTTTTTGACAGACACCAAAACGTAGCAATGCAAGTAGCAGGACATTGCATAAACATGCAAAATTCATCAAACTCGGTCAACTAATCTAACTTGGCAATTCCCAGTTTCTTAACATTTGCATCGTATGGGAAAACAAAATGCAAGAAACCTGTAAGAGAAATGGAACTCTCCAGACAGATCCAACAGTAAACTCAAAGCGGATGAAGGCATCCCACACCTCTATTGAAGACTTGACGCAGCCCTCAGCTCTACTGAATATTAAATGTTGTTTAAACGCAATTCTTCAGCTTTATCCATTACATTTTCACAGAAGATAGATTATAAGAATTAATATAAACAACAGTTGATCAAAATAAGAAATGCCAAGCCATACTAGAACATTAAAGGGAAAACTGCTTAGGGTTATCTACGACAACAGGTTGCATTCTATACTACAAGGATGACCGCTTCACTTCCTGCTTTACTGCTGAAATATCTCTGTCCTACTAATAAGGATTTTAAAAGTTGTTAAATATCTTTAACTTATAAACCCACATAATTATGGGGAAATTCTGTCAGTACTGCCAGTTTTCATTTTTCCATTTTTATCACTTGAAACTGTAAAGAAAAAAGGAAATCAGGTGGATGTAGAGAGATGGAGGTTGGGGAGTGGTGGGGTTTGTTTTTTAACAAAATTTAAAAGATTGTGAAAATGTTTTAAAATTAATTAACTTGGAAATTAACGTATTAGACTGACTTGGATACTAAATGTTGGGGGTTGAGGTTTTTTGTTTTTTCTTCTATTACTGTGTCAATTTAAAGAATTTTCCCATTCTCATGCTAATGAAACTTGCTGGGCTACACCCAGGATCTTTGAGGATTCTAGACAAAAGGAGAGGTGGGAGCAGGCTTCCGAAGGGACACGCGGGCTTCCGGGCGGGGCTACTCGGAGGGGCATGCGGGCTTCCGGAGGCGCACTCGTGTTTCTGGTGAGGGAGCTGAGAGGAGGGACCCCGTCTGCTCTGCACATGGCCGAGAGGCAGACAGCCAGACCCCGCTGCAATCAGCTGTCCTGCTACCTCGGAGGGAACTGCTGACCACCACAGACTAAACGGTGAGGAGGAACTGCCCCTTCCAGCCTGTTTCCCCCTGAGACACAGCACAGCCGCTGCCGCCCCCGTCCCTCTGGCTCCCGCCTGCTCCTCCGCAGCCGTTCTGGCTCTGTCCCGCCTGGTCCACCGGGACCGAGCGCAGTGTGCCTGCAGCTAAAGACTAAAACTGAGTTATCTGTTCTGTTTGTCTGTAATTTCAATAACTGCTGTTGTTTCTGCTAGTACAGCTAGATATATAGTAGTAAAAGAGCTGTTACTTCTACCCCTTATCTCTGCCTTGGGTCCTTGATTTTCAAACAATTAAAATACTTAGAGGGGGTGAAATTGAATTCTCTATTTCAAAGAGGAGCTTCTGCCATTTATTGGCAGACACCTGTCCTAGAAACCAGGACACAAACCTAAGTATCATGATAGCATTTAGTAATAAGATAGTATAGCTACAGATACAACATGGTTTATGGCCAGTGGATGCTCCTAGAAGAAATCTTTTGAGATTACAGATTCAGTGGACAAAGACAATTGAACTAACACAAGAACTTCTGTAGATATTTGCCTAAATCTTAACACTGTAATATATCTGAGCTTTTGATTGTGTTATTTAACTATGCAATACTGAATTGAGATAAATACAAAGAAAAATCCAAACCTACCTTCTGAAAAAAAAAAATATAGAAGACCTTTATAAGCACACCATGCCCAAGAACAACACTGGAATGGATTTATTCCCATACCTGCCCAGACCTCCCCCCATCCCCACAAGCTTAAAATTACCCTCACAGTTGGAGCACACCTTCTGCTTTAGTTTCACCCAGAAGGTGCTCTGGGACAGCTGTGCTTCAACTCTTTCTATTGGGGAACAGGTGTGGACAATCAGGAATTAGGGTTTTAAAGGTGAACTTGATCCAAGCCCAACTACCACACAAATGCAATATACCTAACAAGCCGAGCCACCTATGGCCTGCTAAGCCCATTTGAAAAAAACATACATGAGAAGAGGATTTATGTGCAGCATCAAGCACGTACAAATAAATAACAGTTAACAATGAGACTGTGAACCCTGTTTTACCAAAAAAAAAAAAAAAAAAAAAAAAAAATTTGAGTCATGGCCATAATACCTAACATTGCAAAGCAAGAAAACAGTTACTATATTTGTCTGGTTTCTGGCTACACAGTTTGTATATGAGAAAGATTTTGAATAATAGCTAAGTAACAAACCAAAGCAGCCAACACACAATAACTGAAATTTAAAAAATCAAATTAAGAATCTACCATCTTCTTTTATAGGTTATGATAATGGACCATTATTCTCATGCAAGGATTTAACAAAGTTAAGACATGTCAGATAAAGTCACAAAATGAGCTAAAATTATGAGCTTTAAATGACAGTTACAGAATAATTTTCCTGCACTATAAAGGACAACAAACATGATCATAGTAATGGAGTCACAAAACAGTGTTAAATACATTGCACAGATGAAGAAAATAAAAAAACCCCTGTATTTCATCAGCACATATGTTGATTACAGCAAGACTGAAATAGAGATTTAAAAACTTTCAGTAGCTTTTCTTCAAAATAAAATAGATTATTAATTACATAACTCCTTCTACAAGAACACATACTTTTTCTAAGAATGATAAACTACTTATTCCAGACGTATACACACCTCAAATCTCTCAGTCAACTCTGTTATTACCAGTTCCAAGTTCCAGAACAAAATAGCAGCTGGAAAAATTCTCTACTCCAGCTTTACTATTAACCTCCCAGCAAAGCTCTGACAACACTTAATAGAGCAGCACATGCAATATTTCTGTTGTATTATAAATTATCCTGCTCTTTTTTCACAATCTCAGTTTACTTTAACAATCAATTAATGTAGTTTATTCAGTGCAAAGGGTTCAAAGCAACAAACATTAAGTAAAAGTGCACCTCTAATTACTTACTTATGTCAAATATAAATCTGACAGCAAGCAAAAAAACAGATTTAGTATTCATTAAATTTTAAAAATACTACAATTAAAGTTTCCTGTTTAAATTTAGTTATGTTCAGTTATTAAGTATTTAACCTTCTTTTGCATCTAGTTTTATCTCCCTCTGTACTGAAATTCAGGCCCATCAACCTGCTGAAGCTTTCCACCAAGTCCTGGTGTCCTGATCTCTCCTCCTGAATGTTTCTGAACAAAGACACTTCCAGATTTGCCACCACACATGGTCTACTGTAAGATGTCTTTGCCTCCTGTTCACCTGCTTCTATTTAACCTCACAATCCTATTTCAACAGGCTTTACCCTTTCTCGCCCTATTTCACCATCCAACTCACTTTTTTCTCCCAGGACTGCCACTGAATATGGTTTCCTCTCTAATCCCAGTTCTCAATTTCCCAATGCCTTTTAGCTTCCACTGCTACTTTAGAGTTTCAGACACTTCACTTTATTTTGACCCATTCCCCACAGAAAACAGATTTATTTAAAAGAGAGACAATATCTGATAATACATGGGTAGTGAGAACATGACAGAACCATGTTCCTTGCTATCAGTTATGGGGACAAACACACAGAAACCATTAGAAGAAAACTTAGCTTTAACCCTGGGAATGAAAGACGTTTCACATAATCCTACCCTCTTCTGACACAAATATATAAAGTATTTAAGATGGGATAAAATATGAAATAGCACACAAAACTTATCAGCGATGGAGAGAGGGGGACATCTGAGTTTGGATCAGAAGCCAATTTTATTGAGTATACAAAGTGTTTATATAGGGTTTTACTTGTATGGCACTTATATAGGGCTCTATTTTTGGTAACATTTTCCTATTGGTTACACATTTTTCATGACATCACATGGTAACATTATATTATCACAAAGTTTCACAACATGTTTCTTGGTCACTTCTTGCTCAGGGAGCACTTATTTCCTGTCTGTCTCTCTCATGGTTTCTACTCAATCAGGTCTAAGATATCAGGCCCCTTTATCAGTTCCATTGTACTCTCTGTTTTATTCCCTATAAAAACCCACTAGAGAATGAGATTTCAAAAAGTAGATTAGAAAATGAGTAAATGCAACAAGAATTTATGTATATTTAACAGTATTTAGGCTAAGTGGCTTGACAAAGAAATACCAGAGGTAGAAGAGAGATTAATAGACTTTTCATAAGCATGAATTTAGATTATGATAAAGTATGTATGATCATACAACCACGTACAAAGTTAGACACACACACACAAACACAGAACCTGGATGTATTATAGCTCAAATGGATTTCACAGATTCTTTTTCCAATAGCAAGAGCAGAGAAACAAGCACGCAGACATGAGCCAAACAGAGAGAGTGTAGGTCACGTGTGACGTTCTTTGTTCACCTGTGGAACCTGCAAATCTTGATTTTTATGCCAATGAAAAAAGTGTAGAAATTGTTGGTTTTGTAGAGCTCTTTTGGTAAAAGCTTGGTATCCTTTGCATTACTTCAGAGAGTTAAAAACACCCCCATAAAATTGGTAAAGCTAAAATGACCCCCTTTTTGCTACAATTGGCTAACTCTCGAATAAATCTGGGAGTTGATATTTATGGAGAAGGCTTTTGCCAAAAAAATAGCTCACAAAAGGTATGGAGCAAAACCTATTGCTACGCTGGTGCTTGCTAGTTTTGCTTCCTTCATGCAGTGTGGATTTGCCTGTAGGACAACCAAAGACAAATGCTTGGGTTACCTTAGCCAAGGCTGCAGGTTCAGGCACCATATGCCTGTCCAATTTGAACCCAGAGAAGCCTTTTTCAACCTGTCTAATTGGTGTGCCAGTAAAAGATTGGCCAATACCTATATATACTATTATCCTTAGACCAAAACGCAACTGAATAGTGAGCCAGACAATGTTGCCAACAGGAGTAATCCTGTGAATGATTGGGACAGTTGGACCAAAGAACTTCCCAAGGCATTATCCAAACCCCAAGAATTAGAGATCCTTGGTTCTTTAACAATGGATTTCTGCCTTTTATTTTCAGCTAGTGATTGGCAAGAAAGTGATCCTCCAAAGTACAACGTTACTCCCCATTACTTTGCACACAGAAATTTGAGTTCTTGGTGTAATTATTCAGACAGTCGGGATGAACTTTCCAGGGTTGACCAATATCCATGACAATTACCAAAAGGATATTGGTTCATTTGTAGAGATAGGGTTTGGCAAGGCATTTCATCACACCTTGTCGGTGGTCCATGCAGCATTGGAAGGCTCACTGTGATAGCACCTAGTGCTAAAGCAGTCATTAAGAAGAAACATAGGGGAAGAAGATTTGCCTATCAATATAATGAAAACTGTAGAAGTAATTTTATACCCTGGCAGGCTACAGAAAGGGTTTCAGCAGGTTTGTTTTTACCCCAACTTGCTTCAGCTATGGCCTTGAAACAATTAGATCAAGTTGGGTGTTGGCTGAGTAAATAAACTAAAGCCACATCCATTGCAATCAGTGATATGCTGACAGACGTTAGCAGTGTTAGACATGCCACCCTACAAAACAGAGCAGCAATTGATTTTCTCTTACTAGCAAGACATGGCAGTGAGAAATTTGAAGAATTGCACTGTATGAATTTGTCTGACCACTCTGAATCTATCCACAAAAGTATACAATAACTGAAAAATTTAACATCTCAAATCAAAAGGAATGATGGATCATGGTTAGACAATTTGTTAGAAGGATGGAGCTTTGCACCTTGATTAAGGGAGCTTTGCAAGATGGGTTTATATGTATTGATTGTTGTGGTGGCAATATTAGTAGTTGTGCCATGTATACTTTAGTATGTGAGACAAATGATGGACAGAACCATCAAGGGAGCTTTTGTCATCTGAAAAAGAGATGTAGGAAAGGAAATTACAGAGAAATCTCAAAATCTTACAGAAAAATCTCGGGGTCCTATGCAGTTGTCTGCTGATCACAAGTTAATGTATGAAAATATAAAGGCTGACAAAGGCTGTGATTCAAGGCCTTAGAACAGACAAAACTTAACAAATCAAGAGACAGCACTTACTACCAGATTTGATTTACATCCTTGAAATCGACCAAATCTTTCAAAACCTTAGAACTCCTACAGTTTAAAATAAAAATGCTTAAAACAATCTAAAAAGTGTCTTAGACAAGCAAAAAGCAACACATTAAGTAGTTTATTAATATAGCCTTGTTTAAAAAGCTGGTAACGCTGTTTTGCTAAACAAAGAAAAATGCACTGTAGTAGAGCTATGTAATGCAAAGTAGTTAATAGTTGAGAAAGTAATTATAAGGATTTCTTTACGGTTGAACCGAGGGGGGGAATTGTGAGACATAGAAAAGGCATAAAACTCTCAGAAAGGTGAGTGAAAGCAAATCTTAGAATGGAAAAATGCAAGAAGGTTAAAGATGCAAATGTGCTATATAGAGATAGGCCTTAGAAAATATGTTAAGCAAGATAGTAGAAATATGTAAGCTTAATAATGAAGCTTTATCCATTGTTTTAAGCTATTACAAGCAAGCGTTGTCCAAAGCAAGATGTATGTGCAGCTTTATTAATTGGCTTAAGCAAATGTTTATCAGCTTTTAACATTACGCTTTTGGCTAGAAAGTTGTTAAAATACTTTATAATAAAAAGAATTACATCTGATGTTGTAAGCAACTGAAGCTGTTTCCATCTCCCTTGCTTGGCTTTGTAAAATGAGACTGATAACAGAATAAAAGTTTCGAGATAGCTGCTCCAGCAGTCCCGTCCCATTGTTTGTGTATATATTTGTACATATAAGAAAAAAAAACTACAGATATTCTAACACCATTCTTTAGATTATGATAAAGTATGTATGATCATACAACCACTTACAAGGTTCAGAAACACACAAACACAGAACCTGGATGTATCATAGCTCATAGGGATTCCACAGATTCTCTTTCCAATAGCAAGAGGAGCATCAAATCTTAATGCTTTAAACCAAAAGCCTTTTGTTCCCTCTGTGCATTCTCAAAACAAGGACTGCTCTGGCTAAACGAGGGGATAATCTGAGTTGAAGTCATAGCAGTTTTTAATGCTCTAGCACAGAGAATCATGCTATAAAATGTATTAATAGAGACCTGATGTCCAAATTAAAGCAATGATCATATAAGAGGAAGAGAGAAACTATGGGATTTTTCTTTCTACAAGCACTTGTTCGTAAGTAATTCATGAGGTTAATTGAAGTGTTTCAAAACATGCCTGCATTTTCCTTGTTTCAAAAAGAATATCATAGCAAATAATCAGTGAACAGAAGTACTGCTTTTACCTTTAAATTTGACACTTGAGAAAATGAGAATTACTGTGTAATGCTGTGACAAGGAAGAGGTGGAGATAAGAGGGAAATGTGAAAGTGGCCCATGAGGAAATTGTTGAAAGCCTCCATCACACAGTAATAAAAAAACCTGCAATTAAAACAAAAAACCAAAAACAAACAATTTAAGTCCTTTTCCTCAAAGTTGTATCCCAATTGACAAGTTTTTAACACACCAGTACAGTGTTATTATAGAAGTGGGGAGCTCAGGACACTTTATCAGGAACATTGTATTTCTTAGCTCCCTGAAAGGGAAGACTAACAGCAAAAGTACAAAAGCTACTCTTCAACTTTAATTTTACATTCTTAATCAAGAACAGTGAATGGATATAATGTCGAATAAACTCACTTGAATTCCTTGGAAGATATCATGGGAGGCAACAATCCACAGTAGGAGGAGATCTGTATTATCACTAATCTTATCGCGTTCATAGAAATATTTATGTAATTTTTAGTATTTATATTAGTAATGACTGTTATGCAGTAGATGGCTGGTTTGTCTTTTCACTAAAAACTTTTTAAAGAAGAAGGATTAAGCTGTAAAATGTGACAAGTTAACTATAATGTGGAACTAATGAAAAGCTTCTCTCCCCTTTTTCTCAGAAAAGGTAAGCAGAAAAAAAAGCCTTGAGTTATTTAAAGGGCACCAAGTTTTCCAGCAAGCATTAAAAATAGGCAAATCCTCCATATAATCTTGCATGCTGCCACTCAGTATCAAGCAGTGATTTTTTTTCCATTGAAAGGATCTCTGAAGTATAAAAGCTAAGCACACAATTTTCAAATTGCATTGTCTCAACCTTCCCACTTTGACAACTGTACCATTACTTGGGTTCTTATATCAAAATTTTTACCTCTCCAAATCTAAAATTCTTACCTTAAATAACTAATTAATACCTGCTTATTGTTTTCCCAATAATTAGAATAGTACAAGAAACCTACACTATTACTGCTAGAGATACAGCGTAACTATCCTTGTTTGCTCAATTTAGAGCAGCATGTAAACTATGCTTTCTGAGCATACTAACAAGGAAGAGTTTCTTGCCAAAAGCAAGCATTAGATCTACTTAACATAAACAGAGTATCTTTAGCAGCATCACTTGAGAAGCATGTGGGCTGAAGAATTCTCAATTTAGAAAACTAGGAAGACAATTTTTTATATGCCTTTCAAATTTAAAGGTGCTGTTGTGTACCTACTTAGCGAAGGCTAGAGATGTACCAACAGAATCATCCGAACTCTCCCATGATAGGTGTACATGCAATAAAGAATTTCTCCACAAAAAAGGTCATGAATCCTCTTACTGCACAAAAGGAGACTAAGCACTCCTTAAAATTTAACAGGTTTGGATAATTTTGGTTTGAATTCAACCTTCTTTTCAAAAAGTAAGTAAGTAAAGTTTGTGGGTAGTTGTGAGGGCTTTCCAAGATGGCCTGACATCTCCACAGTACTGCTGTGTATTCTGTTCTATTTTCACATGCCTTTCTACCCCCAAACTAGGCAATCTATATTCCCTACAAGAGTCCTTGGGGTCAGTTTTACAGCATCTTCAACACCACTGCATACAAGGACCAACCCAGCTGTCCAGACCAAAAACTGCTTAGGATAGTTTTATACTGCTAAAGGCCTTTCATCCATAGGAAAAGGATCTGAGGAGCAATGAGGATGACCTTCTGGCCTTCTAGCAGAGAATTTTGGTTAAGCCGTGCTGGAGTGTTACTGTGCTATGGAAAAACTCTTCTGCATTAACACACTTTAAGCCATTGGTACCACGGAACCAGAAATCTCAACTATCATTCATAACATGTACCTTATGTAAACAGGCAATGTGATTTCTATGCAGAAACAACTCCATTCTTCCCAACTGTCTATGTGAACATAGATTTTATCTAGTAGACAAGAAACAAGATCCAATCACTAAATGCTGAATTATTGAGAAAAATACAAATTGAATTAACTATGGGGATAATTACCCACTGTAATAGCTCACTAGGAAAATAGTAAATTCATCACCACTTTAAGTCTTAACTTAGAAATATACTCCATTTTAGTTTAACACATATATTCAACAACAGCAGAACACGCAGCACAAGTGCAGCTTCCAGGGCATGGTGAGCGGCCTGCCTCTCCCTGAGAATACACACAAATGAGAGCTCTTGTCACCTCCTCTCTGCTCCCACAATGACACAGACAGGACGGATGACCAAACTACTGATTAACCCCTGCCTAGTTTTAGTGCAGACTTATTTCACAACTACTAGGCTCAACACAAAGGCTAATGTTGCATGGCCAAAACAATCTAAGCATAAATTTTTCTTAATCACCATAACATTTATGGGCCCTGGGGCTGGGATGCATTTCCAGTGGGAAAACCTTAGCAGTACAGTACGCTGAACCACTTTACATATCTGTGTTGGGTTGATGTGGCCAGAAATGAGTAATCGATCACCATCTGTTAAAACCGAGTGGGGTAGTAATTCTTTTCTCCGTGGAACACAGTATCTGCTAATGGGCCGTCTTTAAGACAAGATGGGGCAATCGCCTTTATCTTTTTCACAACCCATCCTCCCTCCAGGAAGATACCATCTGCTGCTGGCCCATTAAGTCCCATTGTATGACTGATAAAATTCCTTCATCTCATTGAAAGATGCTCCAGCCAGAGGGAAAAACCAAGCCTCTCCAACCTAGATAAAAACAAAGCTGTTAGATAGCAAGTTACCCTTTTTTCCACTAGATTCCAGAAAAAAAGCTGAACTTTTCTAAATCATCCCTGGACTTTTAAAAGAAGGCTGCACCCTTCTACAAGAGCATTGCTTCAGCTCAACCGCATCTGCCACTGCAGGAGACTGCAGCCACCATCTTGATCAGACTGCTACCAACACCCTGACTGACGGGGTGTCAGGTTGTATTCTGACTCTGTCAGGGTTAGGATTGTTCTTTTGTATTACTGTATTTCTATTTTAATCTTCCCAGTAAAAAACTGTTATTCCTAGTTTCCATATCTTTGCCTGAAAGCCCCTTAATTTCAAAGTTATAATAATTTAGAAGGATGGGGTTTACATTCTCCATTCCAAAGAGAAGCTTCTGCTTTTTGTAGCAGGTAACTGTCCTTAAAATCAGGACAATATCCATTCATGCAGACTGTTACCTCACCTGATGCTGTTTTTCGAAGTTGCACATAAGAGCAATACATGAATAACTTCCAAGCAGAGCTGCCCATTATTAACACAAACTATTCTGAAGGCAAAAGCAAAACAGCATTTGGCAGCAAGACCAGTGCCATTAAGATGTTTGCCTGCAAACCTCAAAGTGATTTCTGAAGTACCCAACTGACTTCTCTGTCTCAGTCTCTTTCCTGTCCACCCATCATAAAAATAATTTTGGGTACATGTCCTGAAATTATAGATTTGGCTAATAGTGAGTTGCAATTTTACCAGATGGCTGGTGTCAGCTCCTGGCAAAATGGTAACATGATTTCTTGGATTAAAACTACAATTCAAATGTTGCTGAAATGCAGCACAAACAAGCATACACATAGAAGACCAGAGACAACAAAAAACCAAAAAAAAAGTGATTTAGAGCACAGGGCCGAAAAGATGGGCCAAAAAAGGTAATCTTTAACTGAAGTGGTCTAAAAGACCTTGAGAAGAAATAGCAGCTAAATTTAGTAGAATTTAAAATTAATTTAGTTATATGAAAACTGGAGGAAGGGCAGGAAATTAACACCAAGTACCAAATTGTCCCCTACCTCTGTTTGAGAAAAGAGTCCTCTAACATGGATCATCAACACGCGAACAGATGGGAACATATATACCCTTTACACTAAAAAGCATTCTTGTGGTTAAAAAGAAGATGACAGCAGAATTATAGCTTAGAAAAGCAAGAATCAAGAGCTGTGACTACTATTGAAGAACATTTTTTCTGAGTGATTAAAAGCAGTTGAAGTAAATATTCCTTTTTCAAGCAGCTCTTATACCACCTGTAACAAACAAGAATAACCAACTCCCTTTACTCCCAAGAAGCTTCAATGCACAGAACAGTATTTTTGGGCCTCTTAATAATGACTAATGATGTAAAGGAGGAGCAATGCAGGTTGTGCCATGAGAAGTCCAATCTCTCTATTCTGTTCAGTTGCAGGCTTCTGCGTCAGACTAACCTTCTGAGAATTACAATAAGATTAGGGTAAAAATTAAGAATATTCTACTAAGCCAGAAGAGAAGAGAATTAAACACTCAAGTCTTTCCAAGTTATCAACAACAAATTTTACCTCAAAATCCATAAGCTTATTCCAGGCTACTGCCCAACATTTTTATTTTAATTTCCTGTTTCGGTTGTCAATTCTTTAAAAAAGTCTGAAGGACAAGGCCAACAGTATCCTGGGTGCATTAGGAAAAGCACTGCCAGCAGGGGAAGGGAGGTGGTTTTGCCCCTCTACTCAGCCCTGGTGAGGCCATCTTGAGTGTTGTGTCCAGTTCTGGGCTGCTCAGGACGAGAGATACGGAGCTTCTCCAGCAGGTCCAGTGGAGGGCAGCAAAGAAGATTAAGAGATTGTAGCATGTCTCTTAGGAGGAAGGGCTGAGGGAGCTGGGCCTGTTCAGCCTCGAGAAAAGTGAGAGGCATTCTCATCAATGTCTGTCAGTATCTGCAGGGAGGGTGTCAAGGGGATGAAGCCAGGCTCTGCTCAGTGGTGCCAAGCAATAGGACAAGAGGCAGTGGGCAGAAACTGATGCACCGGAAGTTCCACCTGAATATGAGGAAGAACTTCTTTACTGTGCAGGTGACTGAACACCAGAACGGATGGTCCTGAGAGGTTGTGCAGTCTCCCTCACTGAAGATATTCAAGAACCCTCTGAACACAATCCTGTACCATATGCTCTGGGATGGTCCTGCTTGAGCAGGGAGGTTGGACCAGATGACCCATTGTGGTCTGTTCCAATCTGACCCATTCTCTGATTCAGCTGTCATGTAGTCCTGTATGCTGGTGGGAGGGGGGGAAAGTAATTCTATCAGTACTGTTAAAGCAGGTTGAACTAAAAGGCTGTAACATAAGATAGACACAGGCATTTCTTATTTGATTAATTCACCAGTTATAAACCAAATTTCTTAGATTAGAAAAGGTAGCTGGGATCATATTGAGGTAAAAAACATGCCTCATAAAAGCAACACAAGATATAAACACTGGTGTATTTTACCATTTTTGTGGGGAAAACTACAGTTCAGCCTTATTCCTGTGAGATTGCCCTAAAAGAATGAGGAGAAATGTCTTTTATGAAGAATGCCTATCTGTCCAAAGTCTGAATTCATATGTTATAAAATGTTCAGCTGTGAACATTATATCAGATTTTTGCAGTATCCACTGAGCAATACTGTCTCCATTCTGAATGCTGTGCTTTCAGAAATGAACTCCAAATTATGTACTTTCTTCCAGAACTAGTCAGTGAACATGTTAAATGCCTTTGCATCAACATCTGATAATGAAGATCCTTTGATCTGTACTTCTCTACTTTTAATAAAAGCAAGAAATATGAAGAGAAATATAGAGGCAGCATTTACCAGACTTGCTGAAATCTGCTAATACACTGGTTTGTCTGCATTTTCAGCATCTTCATCAGTAGAAAGATGTAAGCAAGATAAGATTACATACTACCAGAATATAGCAGAACACATTCCCTTTTCTAGTGTCCAATTTAAAAGGAAAAAAAAAATCCAAACCAATTACAGTCTCCACATGGTATTAAAAAACTAGTAAATGCCTTCTCATTAACCTCACATCTCCAAAACACTGCCTAGCACACATTGGTTCCTAAGTTTATGTTCTGTGTGTTACAGAGAAGCTTCATTACACTGGATTTAAAATCTGACCTTGCAGAACAACAAGGCACTTGCTAAGAAACAGCATGAGTGAGTGCCAGGTTTGAAGGAAGGTGATATCCCAGCCTGTCTAAAAGAATCTGGCCCTGGCCCAAACAGACTCTTAGCAGGCTCCACTGGAGAAATGGAAATGGTTGCAATTATTGTTATTGATTTAATGCCCTTAAAATGGCTATCTGGGAATCTTATTTCAGGAACTGATTAAGCAGTATGATTCAGCAGCAGGGCATCTGGCTAATAGCCTACAGAAACATAGATTTCTTTGCTCAAACTGTTTCTGGGACCAGGAAAGCAAGTTTTTGCACTTGCATGACCAGACGTAGATAAGAATGTAAGGTGACCTACAATATTTAAGTCAGGCAGGCATTCAAACTTTCTTTTCAATTCTACAAAGCCATCAACTCAAATATCCTCTGTTTCTGCTCTACAAAAATTTCCTAGAAGGAAAGGTGATGTGACTACAAGCAGTAAAGATAGCTGTGTTCAATGCAGTAAAGCACTGATCATGTATACAGTTAATCAATAAATTATGTACCTGAACTACCAAATAAAAAAGATACTGATGCAGACAAATAAAAACAATCTTAAAATTAGAAATTGGGATCATAATTCGAGTGAATGAAAAACAGATTATGGAGATTGTTTTCAGTGACTAATGTAATTTAAGGTGCTGTTACTGCTTTGCCACAGGATACTTTCAGTGGAGTTTCACCAAAATTAACTGACCTCTCCCTACCCATTCCAGAAAAAAAGTATTCAAACCAATTTTATCTCACCCGTTTCCTCTAATGTGTATGGTGTTGTTGGCACTGGGTTAAGAATGATGGATATGAACTCTTTGAAGAACAGCAGATCTTACACCTTTCCAAAAGAAATGGGTAATGATTAGGGACCAATTAACATCTTACACCACTGCAAAATAAACATCTACCCATAAACTTGAAGCTGTACTCTTCAGTAAAAGCAAGGCATGCTCTACTGCTAGCATTATGGATCTAAACTTGACTACTGTCATGACTCTAACCAACCCACTAATTCACCACAGTTGGCATCATTTCTCGTGCCTATGTGGAAAGAGGCATGAAGAGCTAAGACAGTTTCTTTCCAACAATGAGCCCACCAACAACAGCTGCAAAGAACAGCCCCCCACATCACTGCCTTGATCTACCTTTACAGTAGGCTAATCTATGCTCCTGATTTTTCAAGACTCCTGTAGGTAAAGAGCAGCCTCTATCTTTCCCAGACAGTGCTAAAGAGCATCAGCTGTACTGATCAAATACAGACTGCACCACTCCCCATCCAAACCAGGTGCCTACCCTCACTGCTACATCAGGTGCATCATGCTTCACAAAGAACATTTGCCATGCCACACAGCTGCCTCGTGGATATTGGAAATGAGCATATTTTGGGAGCAAGTATATAGTTGCTCAGGTGCTAGTGAAGTACTAATATTCAGAAGGAGAAATTTGCTAGATTGCTGGTAATAGATGGAAATCCAAAGAAGCTGAGATGGTACAATCTGTATGACAAAGTGGTTTCTCTCCTAAATGCCACAAAATCCCACAACAGGCAAGGGAAAAGTCAAATCTTGTTGACAACGAAGAACAGAGCTCTGGATGCACTGAACACACACAAAGCACATTGTTGTGTTGTTTGTTTATTTTCTAACCTAGAAAAGCTGTTAGAAAACAAAATTAATAAAATAACTGATTTAATAGAAATTTTGAGGCCATTATCTAGATAATTCAGAATGTTGTTTTATCATTACTATGCAAGAGTGATGTGTGGAACAGTCCAGCTGCAAACAGCTGCATTTCACTCCGTTTCTACTGATGGACACCAAATTGGATGACTTTCTAAATAATACATTGGCTGTTGATAGCAACAGTACCATCAAAAAAAGGGCATTTATATTTGTTCTAACTGGAAAACCTGGCTGATTAGGCTATGTCCTATGACATAGCTTGAAGTCTGCAAAATGGACTTTACAGTAACTTTCTCACTGAAGCAGCCCAAAAAGGCTTTTAGGAAATGTAAGGCTCCCTCACTAAATAGCTCAATTTTTCAAAAGATCTAGTACTCCACTGAGTAAAACAGAATATAGTACAGGCAATGTGAAGTTCAAGTCATCCCTCATAGCCTTCATGCCAGTACCTATTTTAATTTTTCTTATAATCTACACATGGGCTTCCATGTTTTCAGATGCATGGATGGTTAATAAATGCTTCCATTCTGTCCAAAGTTCAGAAGCCACTTTTTTGTCAGCAAGATATAGGAGTCAGCTACTTGCTGAGTTGAAGCAATGATTAAGTATGAAGTATAAAACATTACAAAAAATACTGAACTTTTTAAGGTATTTACATTTCCATTCCAATCATCGCAACATCTGAGAAATATCTAGCACACCAATTTTCTTTCTTTCTTCAGTAAGAATCGTGGAACAAAACTAGGCTCTAAGAAATGCTTTCATTTCCTGGTGAATTCTTCATAGATTTGTATCAAAGCCTAGCAAGAATATATTTTCTACTTGCAATACTGCAGGGTTTATGTACTGAAATCCATTCCAACAGAACTCATAGCCATTCTCAAAAGTATTGCAGTCAACATGGAGTAATTGCACTAATGAGTACAGATCTGCACTTACTTGTGTCTTGGGTTGAAATACAGGATGTGGCCAGAAATGTATATTCTATCACCATCTGTTGAGGCCTTGTAGGGTAGTGACCCTTATCTCTGTGGCACATATTATCTGCTAATAGGCCATCTTCAAGACTAGGTGAAGCAATGACCTTTATCTTTTCACAACCCTTCCTCCCTCCAGGAAGATATCATCTGCTAATGGGCCACTAAGTCCCAATGTATGACTGATAAAATTACATCATCCCATTGGCAGATGCTCCAGCCAGGGGGGATAAGCCAAGCCTTTCCTACCTAGATAAAAACCTTAGATTTTGGACAGCTAGATACCTTCTTTCTACTGGATTCCAGAAGAAAACTAGACCTTTCTACATCATCCCTTTCAGAGGAAAACTGCACCCTTCTACAGGAGAACGGCTTCAGCTGAACCACATCTGCCACTGCAGGAGGACTGTAGCCAGCATTTAATCAGACTGCTACCAACACCCTGACTGACAAGGTGTCAGGTTGTATTCTGACTCTGTCAGTGTTTTGGGATTGTTCTTTGCAACACTGTATTTCTATTTTAATTTTCCTAGTAAAGAACTGTTATTCTTAATTCCCATATCTTTGCCTGAGAGCCCCTTAATTTCAAAATTATAATAATGATTGGGAGGGAGGGGGTTTACATTCTCCATTTCAAAGGGAAGCTTCTGCCTTTATTGGCAGACACCTGTCCTTCAAACCAGGACAACTCTTCAGACATTAGTGAGATGAAGTATATGTTTCCAAGACATCTCATCATCATAGGTGTGCACTGACCTGAAACCCCCAAGCTCTTTTAGGCACTTCTGGTATATTTTTTCAGTATGTTAAACAACTACTTTGACATTGAAAGTATCAACTGTTTCAGGAACATGGCTGTTCTCAGCAGCAGCTCCTGCACTGTGTTCACTTGTCTGTTGAAAAATCAACAGTTTTAAAAATACTGATCAGCGTAAATTTATTGCGGTTCTTCTTCAAACTCCTGGCCTAAAGCCACTTTTCACAGACTGCCCAATTAGTCTTGCATTCCCTGATTTTTGAGTCTCAGGGCTGGGGAAGAGAGTGAAGAAAGCCTGCTGCACATCTGGCTTGGAGTCACAGAGAGCAACATCTGCCACTCCCAGCTCTAGGGCTCACCAGAAAAAAAATCTTAAATCAACAGATTTGGACCTGTTTTAAAAGACCTGTTAAGGGTGGACAGGAGGAGGCAACCTAAAATTCTGATCCCAAGTCCATTCAGTCTCAGGTGATAAATTTACAAGACAGAAAACATTTCTGAAACTTTTTCTGATGCATCCTAACATCTGGTGAAGGAATAGAGATTGGATGAGTGCTCCATCATCTATACCCCAGCATGAAAACACTAAGCAGCTCAGATGCAGGCACCATCCATCCGTGACAAATAGTTGACAGTAGACATCACATTACCAACCTCAAAAAAGCATGAGATTTCTATGAGCTTACATAGAAATTCTTAGCTATGCAATGGAGAAAAATGGAAGAAAGATTCAGCAGACTTTCTAGTAGGACTTTTTTAAAATATAAAAAATCAACTTCAGATGTCTGACAGCAGTTTTTTGTCAGATATTTTTTAAAAATCATTTAGTTGGTCTTTCTCCTTTGTAGTTCTGTGCATTGAGTTCCAGTGGAAACTGAAGTATTAGTTGAATTTTTCATTCCTATAAATACACCAGGACTAAAACCAGCATCATAGGGAAACCTTTGGTCATTGAATGAGATAAAACTGCAACAAAGCAGTCATATAATAAGTTTAAAAGAGGTAAGGACTAGCAGCTAATAGAAAACAAGCACTTAGCAAGCACCTCAGCATGCTTATTCTGCACAAGATTTATTTTGCTTTCAAAGCACGCTTCCTGACACATTACAATAAACTATTTAAAGGAACTTCTGGAAAGAATAGGAGGGTGGAGATACATGCATACACTCTTCCTGAGGCACAGGCTCAGCCTCCCACACCCAAACTGCTTATCCCTGCATCCAACCAGATTTCCTGGCATACCTGCACACATAAGCATCACTAATCCACTTGAGTTAGAATGAGCCAAGTTAGCTTGCAAGTTTAAAGTCTCAGCTAAGCAGATTCATTTTGCCTGAAATAGATTAGGAGCACTCACAAGAGCAGTTCCACATGCAGATTAGAGGTGAACAACCTACTTCAAGGGCACAGGGCAGGCAGCATGCAGCCACAACCTGCAGTTGGCCCAGCTGAACCTGAACTCAATGCCCACTCCAGCCCAGACATATTCACCTGGAAAAGTAGCAAGAGTTAATTTCAGATTCATGCTCTGTCTTGTTCCACAGTTTCCCCATGTTGATAAGACCCACCAACAGTCAGCCAAGGATCTCAATCACAGTCTTAGAAAGTAGTTGGCATCTACAGCCTACAAAGTTTTAGACATAACACACATCTCAGAAATACTAAGTACCTTACAAGTGATATGTAGAAATGAACTGCTAGCACTTCCCTTACCTAATCGGACAACAAGCTGTAAATGCAATTAAAATGTTTAATAAAAATGTTTAATATTTTCCAAGCAACAAAATTATTTTTTGTTTTTTTCTTCATGATAAACATAAGAGGAAAAGAGTACTGGTCAATTGGAACTCATGGGCCTCCTGCTTCTTCAGCAGTCACTTTAATAAGTGAACATCCTGAGAAAGCTCATGAGGACAAATAATTTCAACGGAGAAGAAAAAAAAGTTAATGTCTATATGCAGATGGCAAATTTTACACAGAATTTACTACTTGGAAGGAGTGCTTTATTCCCAACTTTACTCGCAACTCTAAAAAGGGGTTTTGTGGGAATTCAACCAGTTGGGATGGATGGTAGGCCAGCCTTCATCAACGATGAAGGCATCAACTTAAGACATTGGGAAGCGGGATGCTAAAAAGGGACACACTGGATTAAGTTAGGGCGAGAAGTGTAGAATTATGGGTATAGCTATGTCAATAAGGTAGTTCCATGTAAGGTAATGTTCTTAGTTACGAGTTTTGATTGGTTTAGCAGCCTACTTCATATACGGTAATGTTTTTGATTTTCATTCATTCATTCCCTGCCCCTTAGATAAGATTATCTAAGGCTCTCTTCACCCCATTATTGGGGTCTTTTGAGGTTACTCCATACTGTGATCAGTTTATGTACATATGTTGTTTTACTCCTTTTAATAAAGTTCTTTTCTGGGCTTATTCGATCACACCCATCCCAATTATTTCATTTGCCACTCTCGGCTGGCCCAGAGTGAGTCAGCCCATGGCTGAGTCATGGAGCTGAACTGTGACAAGGTTTTGTCGTTTTTTATTTTAACTTTCTTTAAGTTGTTCCAATAACCTTAGAAATTTAACAAAATATAAGACAAGTCTGCAAATACATTAAAAACATAAGAAAAGGTATCAGTGGGTTCAAGAAGATGTGCCATGCAAGGGCAAATGCATTCCACAACTGGAACTATTAAAAAGAATCTTTATAAAGGTAAATGTTTTAATGGTTTTTCTACCACTATGTTGTATTCACTTGTGCTTCCTTCTGCTCTGCTACCACATGTCTCCAAGAAGGTTTGAGTGAAAAACTTTTTGCTCTAGCATTTTTTCATCTGCAAGAAGAAAGTAAACCAATCAGGGAGAGCCAGAGATGCAGACATGTAGACAGAACAGCTCCACTATTCAGGCTGATGAAAGAACTTAGAGTATGCTTCAAGGAATGGAACATCATAAAGAATGTTCCTACATTTCTGGTTTGTTTGTGGTTTTTGGTGTTTATCTTTTTGTTTATTTTCTTGGAGTTGGCTTGTTTTTGTTCTTTTTTAGCAGATCATAAATGCATGGAAGAGATAAGAAGGTCGAAGAATTAGGAATTTTTATCTATAAAATACAATACTTTTGCTCAGGAGTACATGCTGCTCTTACAAAATCCTCGTCAATAAGCAGCAAAATATCACAGCTGAAACAGATGAACAGCTGAATATAGAAACAGCTAAGACTTCTAATATTTTCAGATGTGGTAATACAGCAGATGAAATAAAATACCAACTGAATCCCTTCTGTTCTGGTAGCAGCAGTGCCATACACTATTTCAAGAGTGACTTTGAATCATCCAGTCATTGACACAAAACCCTCAAAAATCAACAATTGCAGATATCGTGTTCATATTTTATAAAATACTTACAAAAGTTTACAATTTGCAACGAGAGTCCAAAATACCTGGAGAGAAGTTTCTTTGTTTTGAGAATCACCTGCAGCTGGATTTGAGCCTTCTGCAGTGACCTTTATGTTTAGTGACTGTATGCTTGTAGTAATGAACAACAGCAAGAATAGTGAAAGATGGTAACAAAGTAGTCTGTAAAAGCTCCACCTTATCTCTTAGAAAGAATGATACATCTTTCCAAGTGAAAAAAAGCCTGTAGGAAATTATTCTATTCTATGTTTGTTCACATATTACCTCTATCCTTTTCACTATACTTTCCCCATGCCTGAAATGCTCAATGCTGCTCCACCTCAGTGCATTTCTGAAAGACTATTCAAATCTTTTGGATCCACAGAAGTAAAACAACCCCAGATTTTGTTTTTCAATATGCACATTATCACCTCCAAATTAGTTACCAGTAACCTTCATACCCATTACATAAACATGAAATCCAAAAGCAGGTGCTTTTGTTTGTCCTTCACAGGGAAAGTCCTTTCTCCAAGTACATGTTTGACAAATATCAGCCAGGATCTCTCACTATCGATACATGAATTCCTTTCCAGGAGGAATGACCCAAGTGTCTCTGGTACAGTGGACTCCATAGTTCATACCGTCTAAAGATGACTATTGGCTCAGCAGAACTCACATATCTCAGACCAAGCACAGAATATATATATGTAGCTGCTTGCAATGGAATTGATATGCTGCTTATTAGTTCACCCATTACTGTTTTAGAAAATTAGAAGCACAACACAGGGAAGTGGAGGTAGATTAGATCACAGAAAAATTGTGTTTTGAAAAGAAATTACAAGGTAAATTTAGAAGCTGTGTATCTCAAAACAGAACATTCCAAGTACACACGGCAGTGTAAAACTAGAAGTGAACTAAGCATAAGGGGATAGAAAGGGAAAAAAAATGTGAAGCACAGAATAAATTATACAGTGTAAGGTCTTAAAGGAATTATAGATAATTCATTACTAGATACAGAGTAAACAAGCTCAGATCTGCTCAGCGCCTGTATGCAAGAAAGTGCATTACTGATTTACTGTATAATGCAAGGTTTGGAGAAAGACGACGACTCAGGAGTAAGAGTTCCAGCATATCGGTTTTTATATTTAGCAACAGCTGAAGCAGAAATGGACACTTGATAACATTAGTACTTGGTTGTTTATTTTATGCTTCAAGATAAATTGGCTTTGTTCACCAAGAGGTGGAAAACTGTCATAAAAGCCATGAACTCAATTCCTTAATTTAATAATATTTAAAGCTTCTCTAACAATAGAGATGGAGCCCAACCAGCATTGTCCTTGCAGCATACCATCAATATTGCTAGGACAAGAAATACATAAAGGAAGCTAACAAGTAAGATGTTAAACCAGCCAGCGTGAAGTTCACTAACCAGATTAACTAATGTCTAAAGTAGCTGAAGCATCTATAAGGAAGTATTTTCAAAAAGTGTTATTTGACATACCCAACACAGGCTGGGTAAATCTGTATATGATCCTGAATTGTACACGTTGCTAAAGGCCAACTCAAGTTTTACATCATGTGGAAGTTGCAGAAGTCTATTTACTTTTGCATAGGACCTTTGCCAAGTTATTTAGAGCTGATATGACAGAACAGCAACAGGATCCAAGGAGAGTTATTGATTAAATAAATGAGTAAAAGCAAATTGAAATGTAGAAGATTACAAACAACAGGCATTGTGACTAGTAGAGGCAAAAAAATCATTACCTTGGGACAGCAGTCAACTTTATAGAATTTAAAAAACAGAAAATACCAAAATAATGTCTTTTTTTTATTCCGAGAAAATGCAAAGACTGTACTACAATCCTTGCATAAAAATGTTCTATTAGTGCCTGATACCAGAAGCAGTTTGTCAGTCATCAATACTAATATAAACCAAATAAAGAGACAAATGTCTTCACATACTAACAGGACTTGCTTATATTTATAGTCATAGAAAGTTTTAAATGTGGAAAATAGTGGACTCATGGTTGTAGGAATGTCAATCCTGCCATTGTGATAGATGGCCTGTCAAGATACATTAACAACTGTATACTTACATATTTAAAAAGAAATCTAAATTTATACAGCAGTAGTATCTCCCTTCCTCAACATCAAAGATATCTTAACTGGCCGTCTGAGAATTTGCTTGTTAAAACTGAAAGTGTAATTGCATTCAAGCAGCATGAGTAAACGTACAAAATCTGGAGGTTTGTGAATAGAAGTGGCTCAATAAAGTGCAAAAATACCACTGTGTCCTTACTGTTCCCTCCTCAAAAAACTATGCTAACTACAAGTGTAAGTGAAGTTTGACACCATATGTCACCTAATTACACCTTATCTAATATATGTAGTCAGGACATTTACCAGACATCCCTCTGCAAGCATTGGAACAAGTTTTTTTGAGTTGTCAGCTACTGTTCCATTTTACTGTTCATGGAACCAGTTGCAATCACCGGTAAACTACACACTACAAGACCTTTTCAGACTACAGCTAAAATAAATTGTTAACAGCTAGACAGCCAAGGAATTACCATCACATCTTTACTTCAAAGCTCTTTGCACAAGCAGGTGCTGATAGTATGCCCTATTTTCCATAATTCCTACACTTAAAATTTCAATTCTGAGACTCAAATGTCAGCTACACACATTGGAATAGCATCCATTTCATAAAGTATGTGGAAATCTAGCATACATAAGAAATTTTGGAAGTGTGATTCCTACATCAAAAGATAAGAGGAAAATTGAGTTTTTTCTTAAGTTAAAAGAATCTGATGACACTGGATTTTAGCACTTCTGCAACTCACTATTCCACAGTCACTCTGTGCACTAGTTGTGATGCAACAGCTAAGGTCTAAGATTTGTCTTCTTATGCATACAGCAATCAAACCTCCCGCTATAAACTTAGCTAATATCTCTAATATATTAATACACATTTTACGTCTTTGCTACCTCAGAACAAGGTTCATGGTTGGTTTTCCCTTGGTGGTAGTGGGGGCATTGTTTTGTTTGGGGATTTTTTCAGATGTCATGGGATAAAAAAGGATCTGAAATATTCCATAATCCAAGTGATTGTTGCTACCTTTGTGGGGTCACCAAATCAATGTAACAGCTCCGAACCATTAAATGTGGTTTCCAACAAAACTCAATGTACTTCTTTGCCTACACTTTTCCACAAATGGAAAGCTGCTATTTTACTTCAGTCACAAATTAAAGGTCCACAAGAAACTTGAAAGTGAAGTACTGCCAGGCGTGAAAGAATAATTAATGCAACAATACTAGCAATACAGAATAGTGATAAGATTCCATGTTATGTGTTGCATGAAACAGGTTTGAGGAAGACTTTGACACTGAAACACATAAAAATTCATTATGTTCTTCCTAAAGAAAGATGCCTCTTCTGTAAGTTTGTCCCCAGTTGAAGGTATGGTCACCAAATGGCCAGAAACATCTCAGTGTGGGAAATATTAACTCCACATTTATAGTAAGAATCAACCTGGAAGGTGGTATTTTTCATCTCCACAGGTTAATAATTCTCCTTACAGGCAGTTTTATTATTTTCTCTTGTAACTCATTGCATTTAGAAGCTCCACAAAGATAAAATACAGCAAATACAAATGTTAAGTACTCATTCTTCTGATGGAAAAAGTGCCAAATGTGCAAAATGTTAACCAAGATTTACAAAGGACTTGAAAATCAACCTATGTATAGGCTTCAATGCACCCATCTGATCCTAAGAATATTTTTATGAGAAATTTGAAAGGTAACGTGTACATACACCTAAGCAAGATTTAAAAAATCTTGGTTACAACAATGAAACAAAACTTCTCAGACCAAAAACCTGCAAAACTTAATCAGTTTGCAACTGCCAGTTGCTGCTGCTTTCTTGAGCTCCCAAACAAAAATTGCCACAAAATTAATGGCAAGTAAATATATGGACACATATAGATAATTAAAATAAATAGATATATAAATAAAATTGAGCATCAAACAAGCATAAGCAGCAGGTAGAATCTATCCATATTATCCACTTGCATTAGGCTAAGTGGTTTGTCAGTTCACATTTTGTTTCAAATTCAGCTGGCTCATCACACTTATTGTGATGCTCGCCCTAACTTCACAATGTGCATGATCTGCAGACTTTAACACCTTGAATTGCTCATGATATGCACGGGATCTTTTTAAGTAGAAAAAATAATTAATGACCAACCTTCCATCAGTAAATTAGCACTCAAAATTATGGGTTGCTATACCTTTAAGATTAATAAATTACAGAGCTCCTTTCCCAGCTCCTGCCCTTATCCTTCAGTCCACGTTTTCTAGCTCTTTCCTTTCTTCTTCAATTTATGCCAGTTAGCCAAAACCTGCTCAAGAAATTTTTTTTTTTTTGTCACTGTAGATACTGTGAGAAATAGCTGTAGCTCTGGGTGGAAAACAGATGGAAAATGCTTTGGTACACATTAGTTATGACATGTTCAGGAAGTCTCTTCTACTCTCCATCCTGAATTGTGAGTATGGGCATAGGCATCTAGAGGAAGGAAAGGTGTAATCTGCATTCTCTGGAGAGACTGGGGCCAGGGAGAGGCACAAACTGACTATCATTGTCAACCATGCATCTAGGACTCAGCACAGTAGGAAACTGAACGCAAACAATGGAAGTGACCAGGCAAGCAGATGAAGCCAAAAAGCTTGGGAGAAAAAAAACAATCAAGTGACAGCTGCACTAGTTGGCACACAGTTCCCAACGGTTGGCAAAGACACTGCACACATACTTGTGAAGATGGCACAAAAGAAACTGAAGCAATAAGGTCCAAGAGGCTATAGAGACCATTTTGTTAAATGTGTTAAAAAGGTAGAAAACAGTTGCGATTTTTATCCCAAGTCCGGAATTTCAGGAAGTCACTATCTTCCTTGTGCCTTATTTATCCAGTTACACGAAATGGGGATCACCTTTTTAAGGTGCTTGGAATATTCCTACAAATGTGTTGCCATCTTGCAGTCACTTGAGACTTTTCTCTGTGCTTTTCTCACAAAGAAAATACTATATGGAGAAAATGTGACCTAGTGGGAAAACTGGTGAATACATTCTGAGAAGATTTGGTTTCCATGCTCAGATTTGCCAAGGGTCTGAAGAAAACCCTTCATCCTTTTCATTTTCAGAGTCTGTTTCCTCATTTATAAAGTCATGTTTATTACATATGCTTCCCTGAAAAAGGGCTTTGAATAGTGAAAGGTAAATAAAGGATAAAAAATCTCATTACTTTGTGTGATATATGATATAATGTAATTTGTGTAAAATTATAAGTTATTGTAAAATAAGCAATGTTTGTGTG
This sequence comes from Muscicapa striata striata, assembly GCA_030060385.1. Taxonomy (NCBI): domain Eukaryota; kingdom Metazoa; phylum Chordata; class Aves; order Passeriformes; family Muscicapidae; genus Muscicapa; species Muscicapa striata. The sequence continues at coordinate 552,868 of JAREIS010000304.1, read as the reverse complement.
AATAAAATAATAAAAAACTTGAAAACCAAAAGCTGCAGAGGGAGGAACAGGGATTGCTTAATTGCAACACTGTAACTGTCAACAAAAGCTAAAGAGCTGGGATCAGCAAGACAATAAACGCAGCCCCGGCAGAGATAGCCCTCTCAGGAGCTATCCAGGGAACACCCAAACAATAAAAGCCTGATAAGCACCCACGGCTAAAATAACCAAAACCATGAGGAAAAATACATCTAAATTCCCGTTTCCAGTAAACCAAGACCTGCAAGTTACATCTCAATTCCACCTTCCCGAAAGCCAGGACATGCCTTCATCAGAATTCATCGTTTCCCAGAATACGGTTTTGTCCAGCCCAATGTGGTGAAAGAAAACCATATGAATATGCGGAACGACAAAAGAAGATCTTCGCTCCAGACAAGGAAAAAAGTATAAAAACTAGGCTAACCAAAGCCGTTTTGTGAACATCGGGGGATTCGAAGCGGTAGAGTTCGGATCCCTGTGTGTTCACCCAGTACCGACCTCGGGCTCGGCGCTGTCCCTTTTTGATTGCGGCTGTTGAGGACCGTATTTCGGTGGCAAAATAAATATCATTTATTTTAATCATATTTAATTCGGCTTGATCTCATTTTTACCTATAACACTTTGTCAGCCCAAATTCTTCCTGCACATTCATTACAACAGTCTTACACTCCAATTTTTCCCTCACAGTCCATTTCAACATGCCCAGAGATGTAAATAAGGCATATTTACACAATTTCCAGGTTGCTCGATGCAATGGTATGTACATACATTTCATAATGTAATATGATATATTGTAATTCATGTAAAGTTGTAAATTAATAAGCAATGTCTGTATGAGTAAAGTAATAATAACTTTAAAACCAAAAGCTGCAGACGGAAAAACAGGGATTGCTTAATGGCAGCGCTGTAACTGCCAACAAAAGCTGAAGAGATAGGGTTAGCAAGACAATAGACGTGGCCATGGTGGAGATGGTTTTGTCCAGGGAACACCCAAACGTTAAAAGCCCACACAATTAAGATAACCAGAGCCATCAAGAATGCCCGTTTCCAGTAAACCTAAATCTGCAAGTTACATCTCAATTCCACTTTCCTGTAAAACCTGAACTTGCCTTCATCAAAATTCATCATCTCCTGGAATATAGTTTTGTCCAGCCCAATGAAGAAAGAAGACGAAGACCTCCGCTCTGGGCTAAAAAAACTGTATAAAAACTGGACTAACCAAAGCTGTTGTGTGAACATTGGGGGATCTGATGCGATAGAGATCAGATCAGAGTATGCTCACCCGGTGCTGACCCCGGGCTTGGCGCTGTCCCTTTTTTGATTGTGGCTATCGAGGACTGTATTTCGGCCACAAAATAAATATTGCTTATTTTAATAATATTTAATTTGGCTTGATCTCGTTTTTATCTATAACAAGAGTGAACTGCTTTACCTTAGCAACAAACAGGTGAAAGAGCGATTCTGTCAGAGGCCTGCCCAGCAAGGTCAGCTACAGTGAACTTAACTGTGATAGCAAGTTCCTGTGAAATGCAAACTTGTACCTATAGCAATGTAGCGCAGCTGTGCTTTGAATCCTGACAACTCTGACTCTTTAAAAACATTACATCTCTTCCTTCTTCTTTTCCCTTTTTGTACTCATCAACAGTTGAATGTGCTTGTTATACGTTTGTTTTTCCTCTAGCATTTTCCCATCCCAGGAAGGCCTGATGACCAGGCTGATGACCTATCAACGAACCACAAACAAAGAAAAAAAAAAATCAAATCGTCATAAGGTCTGTACATCAGGCGCAGTTAGATGAGAAATGAAGAAAGACGCACGTGCATTATCAGAGCAAAATCTGATGAGGGAGATTTAAACCAGCACTTCTTTCTCCTCACTATAGCATTCCAAGAAAACAGGACAGAACAACAGAAGAGATGATTACTCTAGGATAGCAGCTCCTAGTGAAAGCTGTATTTTAGCCCTGCTTTTTTCCACATAGTTGTTGATTTTTTGAGAGAAAAGTTGGAAACAATGCAAAGAGCAGACGACTCTGGTGCTCAGGCATCTCTTCCCCAAACTCAGGGCAAAGTATACTAAGCCTGCAAAATCATACTCCTTCTGCCTCTTCTCTCTTCTCTCTTCTCTCTTCTCTCTTCTCCTCTATTCTCTCTCCTCTCTCCTCTCTTCTCCTCTCTCTTCTCTCTTCTCCTCTCTCTCTCTTCTCTCTTCTCTCTCTTCTCCCTTCTCTTCTCTCTTCTCTCTCTCTCTTCTCTCTCTCTTCTCTCTCTCTCTTCTCTCTCTCTTTCTCTCTTCTCCTCTCTCTTCTCTCTTCTCTCTCTCTCTTCTCTTTCTCCTCTCTCTTCTCCTCTCTTCTCTCTTCTCTCTTCTCTCTCTCTCTTCTCTCTTCTCCTCTATTCTCTCTCCTCTCTCCTCTCTTCTCCTCTCTCTTCTCTCTTCTCCTCTCTCTTCTCTCTTCTCCTCTCTCTTCTCTCTTCTCCTCTCTCTTCTCTCTTCTCCTCTCTCTTCTCTCTTCTCCTCTCTCTTCTCTCTTCTCCTCTCTCTTCTCTCTTCTCCTCTCTCTTCTCTCTTCTCCTCTCTCTTCTCTCTTCCCTCTTCTCCTCTCTCTTCTCTCTTAATCACATGGTGGTCTACATACCACAACAGAGATGAAAGATGCCCCTACCCACGCAATTTCTCAGCACTCTTCTAGAAAAGGGAGAGATGAGCACTTTCACCCTTATAGGAACAAACAGGAACTGAACCTGGCCCTGAGTGCTCAAACCATTCCCTTTTGACAAAGGGTGGGCACTGTAGGCACTCCGACCACCACCATTAGGGAAAAACCAAATCAATCCTGTTCTTTAAGGCTCCCATTATCAAGGAATAGCTCTGTGCTCTGGACTGTGAGCCAGCATACAACACCATCAATCTGTAGTATGAGACACATTCCTTTACAATAGCTGCTTTATGTTTCTAAATTAAGGAGAAAAAAAAAATACTCCTCTGCACACATTTCTTTCTCATGTGGGATCGAACATTTGGTAAGTATAATAACAGAACACCAGTGAGACAGCCATCCTTAATTTTTGCTAGGTCCTTCGGTCAGAGCAACAGCAGGCTTGGGAGAAGGGGGAGAGGAGGCAGGGGAAACCAAGACAAAGGCAGGGTCAAGAACTGCTGTAGATTCCTTAGAGATGCCCAGAAGAAAAGAACATTGAATTCTGCTGCTTTTTACATGCTGAATGGCAGTACCTTAGGTAATGAAAACAGCCTTAAAACATAATTAAAAACAGTAGTTGCAAGCACACATAGTGAGTCTGTGTGTAAAAGAGAAATGTGTAACCTTTCATTAACTCATTCATCTGAATAGTTTTTAATACAGTGAGCCCTTACTGACTCACCCTGAAGGCTAAGATCTTACTATGCTTTTCCACAAAGCAGTTTTTTATTGTCAGTACCAAGTTGCTGATAAAAATGAAAGGTTTCATATGTAAGTGCTGACACAAGTCTGAATACAGAGTTCTGTACAGCATCCTGGTATAGCTATAATTAAAAAGAGAGCCTACATCAAGCAAAAAGCTTTGCCACAAGCCTTTTTAGTGGATCAATACAATATCATCAGTGACATCTCAACAGGGATAATAAAAGAAAAAAAGGCTTCTTATGGAATTAAAAAAAATTATATGTATTTATTTTTAAAATAAATCCTTTTAACTCTGCAGACAAGAAGTTAAACTGGCAGTTTAGTTCTAACATTACATACACAGAGCATAATATACCAATGTGTGAGATGTTTATTTCTCTGTCTTGCACTGTAGTGTAATTGCAAAAGCATTTAAGGTAACAGATGCAACACCACTAAAACTGGAATAAAAACAGTACAGCGGAGTAATTTTTTAAAAGCTTCAGAACAGTAGCTTTAACAAAATGTATGAGAAAAAGCCTTTGCAATTACTTTACCAAAGCAATGAGCAGCATTCAGCTTATAAGGATGCAAGATACTTTCAGGCAACTGAAAGTGTTGCAAGAATGACCAGAACAGTCCATATTACATGAGTTTTATTCTTAATGTGTCCTTGAACACCATCTCCGAATATCAACAAGTTTTAAGTCACAGCACAAAGTCACAAAAAGGAAAGTCTGCTACTTTGAAAAAAAATATTCATAAAAACCACAAGGTAAGAAGTTTCTTAGAGGGCCTTTTAAAGTAGCCAAGCCAAGCGCACAAATTCAGTTTTGCTCCAGTGCTATTACTGCTCAAGAACTTGAAGGTCTCCACTGCTGCGATGACATTTCCCTCTCCGTGGCTCATTGCTGTCTTGTGGAAATTAATGAGTAAAATGCAACTATGGAGAAGAGAACTGGGGGGAGAGTTACTAAGATTTTATACGAAAAGTTGGTTTGATTAAAATTGACAATACTTAATTTTAACCCCAGAATCTCATAGTCCTTAATACTATTTACAGGATTCTGTGTGCTGTAGCACTTGTATAGCATTTCTAAGGAAGCGATTGTACTCAAATCAAAACTTGCAATGTCAGCCTGATGGGATGAGGAAAAACCCTACCATTCTGGTAAATCATCCCAATTACGACTTTTGGGAAATATAATTTTCTTCTGAAATGGATCTTTTTTTTCATAAATTCTGCTTTGAGCAAGAGGACATTGCAATGGTTTTGCCGTTCTTCTGATAATGACAATATTGATGCCACTAATAGCATTTTACCACAGAATGTTACTTCTTGCTAGGTTGTCATAATTTTTCCTGTTTTGCCAACAACATGAAAAAATTATGTGCTGCTCTTAAGACAAAAAAAACCCAAACTAGGAAATAAAGAAATCACTTTAGCTTGATAAAGTCCCAGGAAAATCAAAATACTATTATAGAATCTTTAAAGAGTGAATAGATGACAATGCAACAAATGCTGGATTAGGGCTTTGTGGGCAGAACAGTCTGAATCAAAAGAGTGAGCAGCGTGATTTATCTCTAAATGATGAATGCTGTTACTGTGTTGGGGTTATCACATGGGTACAATCCTGTGCTGTGCCATGCAGATGGTTGGACTAGATTACCATAGGTAACATAGAAAACCACTTAAAAATCTATATGCCCACTTATTCCAGCTCAGTTCCTCAGCATAGTCTGTCATCTCCCACACACAGAAGGCTTCCGACCTCTTGGTTCTATATTATTACCATCATTTCCATATTCAAATACCACCAAGTATTCAGAACAAGTCTTTAGAAGAAGTCTGTTGCTACTTAAACTTATTCACAGGCCATTTCACCACCTCCACCCTTCTGATTACAGCAGGACTTCTTTTCTGAGCATGTAACATAACACATCTTCAGTCTCTCTCCCTTAGGCCTGCAAGACTCCTTCACTGTTAAGCTGCTGTCAGAGAGAACAGCCCACCTGTGTTAAGGACCAGTTTAAAACAAACAAAATAACATTCCATAAATCAGCATTCATTCATTAAAATCACAGGCCATCATACTTTAAAATTCAGTAACGTGTTCTCTCTCCAGTTATAACCTCTTAACACATAAAGCAGCCATAAGATAGCATAACCAAATAAGCTGCAAAAACAACATATCTGCTTGTCTAGTTGAAATACTTAATGACTTGTTCCTTGCTTTTGCTGTACCATACACAAAATAGGACAAGTAGGTATTTCCACAAGAAACAGCAACTTTCAGCCTTCAGCATCTCTACAATACAACATTTAAAGATGAAAATCTATTTACAAGAAGAATTGACTTTAAATTTACTAAAGGTTTGGACCCAAAAAAATCTAACTGTTCTTTTTTTTAATTGGACATATCTAGATTGGTATTTTCTTTCTACTAAATAATACTTTGATTCTTATTTTGGGGTTTTTTAAAACATTACTCTTAGCAGAGCTAAATTTAGCCATGTGGGAGTTACCAAGTTCTCTTCAGACACATGAGAACTAAAATGAAGAATTATGATCACAAATTCTATTTCTTAGAGAACGAAGCCTGACATTCAGATCCCACAACAAATTTCTAATGATAAATTTCAATATGGAAGGCAGCATAAACCAAACAAGAAAACACAAATCCCAAACATAACCCTTGTTCATGTGTATAAATGCACACACACTGCATGTCATCTGCAGACTTAAAAAGTCTGTGATTAGCAGCAGTGCAATATTCACATAGATAATAAATAAGTGTCTTACAGCAAGGTTTTCCACCTTCCAATAAAACATTCGCCTGTTTCTAGTTCCTTGTAACTTACTGCTTCTAGCCTTAGTATCCAATCTTTAGCATTCTCAAGTCTTTATTCTACTTCATGAAGTACTCCTTTTTTTAATATTCCTTCTCTACTATTAGTACTTTTCCAGTTTAAAATGAGGGCTCTACATGCAAGAATACAGACATCTACACTCTTCTAAAATAGGTATGTTCTCTTATAAAATAAACATGTGTGACAAATTTTAAAGTGCAAGGTGTGTCATGCATCCATTTTCACAGTCCTGTTATTTTATTCTGGACTTAATTCAAGTTAGGTGAGACCCTAAAATAATCTGCCATTGCCAACAGTTCCACTAGTATTTCCATTGTCACTGTCATTAGTATTTGTTCCTACTAAAATCACCTGCAGTGCAAGAGGGAAAACTATTAATCAATCTGGTTAATTCCTAATTAAGTAATCAGATGCAAAAGCCCTCAACTGATCTGGAAGGTCAGACAGAGTGAGAAAACCAGTTTAGATCATCATTATCTTTTGTCTGTAGCTACACAGACGTTCAAAAATAACAACACTTTTCCACTATATTTTTGGAAGGAGATCAGTGAATTAAAGTATGGGGTTTCTTCTGTTGTGAATACTTGTTACCATTCAGTAACGGTTCTGGACCCCACAGAAGCTGATTATGCAGAACAGCACATGCATAAAAAATCTAGTACTATGTATTTCAGGAAAATCAAATTAAAGTAGACTGCTAAAAAATCTTCCAGGAGACATAATTTTGTCAAGTATTTCTCTGGGAAACACCTCCAAGAGTTCTGTTAAAACAGGTAAAAAGTAAGAAGCATAAATTTTTATGAAAATTATATAATTCTCTCAATCCTTTTTTTTGGTTTTTGTTTTTTTCAAAAAAGGCATCTAATTTGTTGGAAGATTCCTTTTGCTTACACTTGGAGAGACACTTTAAACATGCAATATTTAATATTTTTGTTAACAACATAGATAGAGTATTGAGTCTTTAATTTGTAAATTTGCAGACAACATTAAGCTGGGAACATGCGTTGATCTTCTGGAAGGTAGGAGGGCTCTGCAAAGAGAGCAGGTTGGAAAGGTTGGATGGATGGACAGAATCCAGTAAGACAAAGTTTAGTAAGTCCAAGCGCTGAGTCCTGCATTTTGGCCACTACAACCCCTTGTAATGTTATAAGCTGGTGTGGAAATTGAATTAGCTGGGATGGACCAAAACTTAGCCCAAGTTCCCTACACAAAGAGCATGAATCTGAGACACTAGGAGGTGGGCTGTTGGGAAGCAAAGCCTTAGACTTAAGGTCAGGCCCCTGCCCTGCAGATGCAGGAGGCTAAAATTGTGGGACTTATGGGGATATGTAAGGGCATGCCCAGACATGTTCCTAGTTCTTGTTCATGATTGGACCTTTGCTCTCAGGTACCCCTATGTATTGTTAAATCTGATACCTTCCCCTGACATTGAATGCTGCCTCTTGAACTGCACAGATATGGATAAATTAAAAGATTTCTCAGGCACACCATCATACCCATCCTATTTATTTAGCCACACTTGCACCTGGTCAAGCCAGACGAGAGGTCGCAGGGGAAACACCCCTCTGCGACAGGCTGGGTATGGCGTAGCTGGACAGTGCCCAGGCAGAAAGGGACCTGGGGGTACTGGTGACAGCCGACTGAATGTGAGCCAGCAGTGTGCCCAGGTGGCCAAGAAGGCCAATGGCCCTGGCCTGGATCAGGAATAGTGTGACCAGCAAGACCAGGGAGCTCATTCTTCCCCTGTACTCAGCACTGGTGAGGCCACACCTTGAATACTGTATCCAGTTCTGGGCTCCTCACTTTAGGAAGGATGTTGAGACACTTGAGCGCATCCAGAGGAGGGCAACAAGGCTGGTGATGGGCTTGGAACACAAGCCAAATAAAGAATGACAGAGGGAGCTGGCGTTGTTTAGCCTGGAGAAAAAAGACTCAGGGGTTACCTTATCACTCTCTACAACTTCCTGAAAGGTTGTTGTAATCAAGTGGGCGTTGTTCTCTTTCTCCAAGCAGCAACTGAGAGAACCAGAGGACAGTCTTAAGCTGCATCAAGGGAAACATAGGTTGAATATTAGGAAAAGTTTTTTATAGAAAGGGTGGTAAAGTATTGGAATTGTCTGCCCAGGGAGGTGGGAGTCACCAACTCTGGATGTGTTTAAAAAAAGTTTGGATGTGGCACTCAGTGCCACGGTCTAGTTGAGATGTTAGGTTGGGTTGAACTCAATGATTTTGGAGGTTGCTTCTAACCTTGTGAGTCTGTGTGTGAAACATTTTAAGTCTGCAAAATAATCTCACTAAATGGCATGCACAATTAAAGCAATTTTGACAAATGTTGAGACCTAAGTACCAAGGTTAATTTTCAACAGTGAATGCACTATATAAGATAAAGGCAGTTTTTGTGTTATTTTTATATACCATTTTACTACAATGTTTACCTTGATGTTTCACATGCTCAAAGTCCAATTCTCATAACAATTTCTTTAGAAAACAAATCCTGCTCAGGGCTAGTAGAGTGGCTACCACTACAAACATCTTCTGGCTGAATAATAAGACAGAAACACTCATTTTAAATCTGGCAAAGTGTTGGCTTTTGTTATTTAAGCACTAGAGCACCAGGAAGTGCTCTAAAATAGCACTATTGCTGCACATAAAGACCAAGCAGCCCAGATGCGATTTTGGAGTGGAAGCTGGGAGGTAACACCTGGGACATAGTGGGTGACCATGGGCAGTGACACCTTGGACAGTGTTACCCAAGTGTCGCCAACACGTGCCAGAGGCATTTTGGTGAGTCTACAGCTGAACTCTTAAACTGCTAAATACAATTTCAACACTTCTGATACTACTGTTTGCTGTAATACATCAGCAAGACCACATTTTCTTCATGCAAAAAAAGCCCATTCTTTATTAATCTAATGCATTTTTATACAGTTTTTACAGACCTCGTGTGCAACTTTAATTGGTTAATAGCTTTCTTGCCAGTTACTTTATTGGTAAGTAAAAGGTATTTTACTTGACCATCAAATCTCTCTATTCTTCAATTGCTTACATATTTTCTTCACTGATTCTCATGGAACAGATCCATTGTTTATCCAGGTGCAAACTTGTTTTTCTCACCAAGAATAGGTTGTTGCATTAACGAACTCTCATTTCCAAGATTACTGTTGTCTGGGAACTTGCAAGTGTAGAAGTGACAGGCTAGCTTTAATTTAGCAGAGCAGACCTGATTTTATGAGGCCTTTCTTTTTTAGTTTCTCTCCTTGTCAACAATAACTATTCAATTAGCTCTACTACTCCTTCTGTTCCACTAGCACAACAATATCTGCAGCACATATTTATTCACTGCCATTTCAGAAACATATCACTTTCCACAGAAATGCCCTTTTCTCTTCCCTGCCCTAGTTATAGTTTCACAGTTGTGTTTTCAAGTGCAAGTTTGCACATAAAACACTATTTTACAAAAAGAGCTTATTTGCTGCCTTCTCTGAAAAATGTAATTCTTTTCAACTACTCTTGTCACTGACTCACAAAGACTTTTCTCTTGAACTTCAGAACTCATTCCACTAGCTATTTATCATGTTTAGAATTCAAAACACAGCAAATCGCATCAACTTTTTCGCAAATACTTCTATGATATACAACATTATTGTCACGAAATCACCATGTAGTATAAAATAACCTTGAAAAAGACATATAAAAATAAAAGCAAACTAAAAGCAATCTATTTAAGCTTATTTTTCTCATCCAGTTAACTTCTTTAAATTTAAGTGACTTTTAATTATTATCTCTCTTAAATTAATAGCTGTGTTTCCCACTGCCTGTAAAGGCAATTTAAAACAAATAGCTGAAACACTGTGAGAATGTTACAAGTCAAATCACCAAACTCAAAAATCACTAAGTAGATCCTGTAACCTGAGCTCACTGAAGTGCTACCCATAACACCATCAACACCTTTGGTTCAAAAAGCATGCTTGGGCTCATTATGCTATTCCAACACAATGATCAGTTCTTTCAGACGGAAAAAAAATCTTGTACTCTGGTGAAATAGGAATCTGGGTGTGTAAGGATAGGAATTACATGTATAAACTGGTGAGATAGAAACCTATTTCTGCAAAAGGACTCATGTTCATTTCACAATCTATAAAAAACTAAACCAAAACAAATATAAAAAACCACAGATGAAACGGCCAAGAAGAATATTAATGTCAAACCGTACACAACAGGAGTAAGCATGGGAATAGTAGTATATTCTTCTTATAAATAAATAGATGAAATAAAATAAATGAGTGAGAATCAGTTTTCTTTTCGTTACTTTCATTGAGATATAAATGGAAAACAAAATTAAAATCAATTGGTATAAACAATAATTTTCTTGCTCACTGTTTTTTATCAAATGAGAACTGGCTGAAGGAGCTCTCCAGTTTAGTTTAACTATAATCAGGTTTAACAATTTCTAATCCAGCCACCTTGATTTTCCTCAGGCCACTGAAATCACTATATAGACAATCAGGTAAGAAATTGTAACGTGTTTGATCCTATTCAACCTCCTATTGTACACTGCATACTGATGTCCACCAGCCAAAGCAAGTGTCATCCTCTATACTTGAGCCTACTGAAGTTATGTTTTGATGACTTCTTACTTCGAGATCCCTGGTAGACTTTTCTACTTCCTGATGTAATATTTTCCCTATCAGTCTTCAGTCCAAAATGGGCACATCAACAACGAAAAGCATTTTAATATCTCAATGGGTTTTTTTTGTATTTATGTTTTTGTTATTATATGATACAACAAATAACAGTGAACTCAAAAGGGCATGTTTATTCTTCCACAAGAATGGATAAAAACTACTTTTTAGAAAGTGAAAAGAACTAGATACAAACTATCAATAATCACTATGGCACATTTTGTACTTCTACTACACTCCAATTACTCTGCAGGGGAATGATGTACTATGTATCTTAAAAGCTCTTAGAGTTTAACAATGTTTCATAAGCCTAAAACAGATTGAAAAATAGACCCAATTAAGCTCCCCAGTTTAGTTCACTGGATCACAACTCGTAACGGCTTTTTCTGCAGTAAAATCCATATTCTGATATTGAATGAGTTTTGTTCAGTTCAGTTTGTTTTGTTATCTAATTTAGCCAGTTTTAAGCATAACATATTATCAGGAGAAAAAAACCTAACATTTAATAGCAAATCATAAAGAGCTGTCCTATGCTTTCCTCCAGGCACAAACTTGGATTACATTTAGCATGGATGAAACTCTCAGAGAATGCATAAAGCGTATGTGTTCATGTATTCTAAGTGGCCATCAGGAAAGGGGAGAGGTTGACAAATAAGATCTTATGTTTTGAGCATCTAGCAGTTTCAGAGCAACTCGAGGCCGCAATCAAAACATCCATTAGAGTGCTCCACATTTCAGAACAAGCAAGCAAGTGGTTGTCAGTGCATCCAGTAAATCACCTGATACTATTACAAAATCAATTTCTGCAGCACATTTCTATTGCAACTCAACCTGATAATGGCAAAATTATATCGGATAGCTACTCAAGGTCAAGAAAACTGTCAAAAAGGTCTAAAATTTGTCTTTTCATCATGTAAATCCAAATGATACAGCATCTTTTTAATGGTATAGTTAAAATTAAAAATATCATTACCTTCTTCGGCTGATTGAGACATTCAATGGATACTCTCTGCAACTGCTCTGATGTATGACTGCAAGATAGAACATTGGAGCAGCAGGTCGAACAGCCTAGCCTCTTCATTAAAGAAGAAATAATACTGCAGCCACAGCCACACATTGACTTGCTCATCAGACAAGTTTATTCTTAAAGAAATTAGGACCAGTGCTGTCCCATAAGCACTCAAAATTGGCCAGCTGCCTCATTCTGCAGCTCCCTGACTGCTAAGCAGGGAGGGAAAGCAAAAAAAAAGAAAATAGGAAAAAAAAAAAGACTTTCTCAAAAAAAAAGGCAGTCAGTCTTATCAGTAAGTAATACCTTGCATTTAAAAAATAGGTGCATTTTTCCCTCCACTCCTCTTTGCAAAATAAGTTGCTTCAAAAAGAGAGACAGCTGTCTAACAGAGGAGCAAATTCAGGGATGGCAATCTCTCAAAACTGCATGCCGTCTACTCTTTCGCTGGCTGTTGTCACTTTCAATCTGTTCTGCCCTCCTTGGCAGCACAGCCTATCCAGCCTCGGCCACGGCCAGAGGAAGCTGTGCCAGCCCAGAGCCGCATGCCCCACCCCATGCAGCCCCACATGCTCAATCATGAACCCGCCACAGCACACAGCAGGTGCCTGCTTGCCCGCACATCTTTGGGGCTGCCAACTTGCTGAAAGGCTTCTGCTGGAAAAGGGCCTTCCAATTACACAGGGGAATGATGGCATCTGACAGCTACACTCTCAGACTGACTACCTGAAGTGTCTGGGAAACGGTGAAAAAGTCATCTTTGAAAGTCAAAATTCATGAGAAAAATGCTATCCAGGTCTACCAGATCCTGAAATAAAAATGGCTGTTACAATGCTAGGAGAGTGAGAACAGCATCAGGAAAAGCCAACACAAATTTGAACTCAGGAAGAAAGAAGCATGAAAGGATTTTTAGTAGAATGTCCAAAGGTACCAGAACCAAATCTCAAAGCAAGTTAGAGGCAGATCGCATAAGCAGCTTTAACAAAGTCTTCAAGGAGCTCTTTGCTCTGAGAAAAACAAAAAATGCAAAACTAATTCAAATGAGCAGTGAGACATAAACAGGTCTCCTAACCTTCAAAAAGAACTATACTCTGCTCAAAATACAACACTGGATACCCCACAATTTAACACACAAAATAACTTACTGCTGGAAACATCTTCTTTACAAGAGATAATGATGCAGTAACTATATACTTTTGCTTTTTCATAGGAAAAAAAATGCAAATAATATTGTAAAAAATTTATTTTAATTGGTTTAAGATGGTATGGTATGCAATACTCTTCCTGAAAGTAGAAGGTGTCATATTAACACAACTGCTTAACCTGATTATGGGATAATCTGACTTGAAATAATTGTTACTTACATTTATAGAGCTATCAGTGCTTGTTCAATAGCATACTTTCTAGCAAAAGGTTAAGAAAAATACAAGTGATGTGAAAGCAGCTGAAAAAAAAACTCGCTTTCACAATGCATTGAAACCCTAATTTCTCTCCTGCATGCTCCCCTCCCCTTTATTCTCTCTCTCTTCCTCCCTCTGTTTCCTTGGTTTAAAGCTGAACTGAACCTCTCCTTTCACCTTGCTCTGCCCTTTTTATATTCATGTTCCTATTAAATCAATTTCCAGTTTTGCACAACAAATTGAATGGTAAAAAAATCCCCTTCCTTAAAGACTACAGATACAAAAAAGCAAAATAATGTAGTAACCTTTTACTTGCCTGCTGGAGGTACTGTCTGCTGCACAGAATTGTTTATCCTCATCTGCAGATGCAATTGAGCTGGCATTGCCAAGGACTTTGCTCTTCCTGTGCTGATTCTACATGGCTATTCATTGAAAGAGCACATTATATAGAACATGTAAAGTAATATCTGGTGAAATTACTTAAATATCTTGAAAGGGACCAACTTCCAAAAAAAGCAGCTATAGCTCTGACAATCCACATTTCAGAGATATCTCAGACACGTTACTGAAGAAAGCCTTATTGCTGATGCATGCTTGTCAGCAATGTGCAGGATGTAGAACCAGAGAGAGCTAATGAAAAAAATTAATACACAGATTTAAAGTGCAAGGCTCATGCTCCAATGCTCAACATTTCACATGTCCTGCATACCACAAAAATCCCTTTACAGAAGCATCTATTGTTTATAGGACTAAGAAAACATTGAAAGCAACCCCCACATCCCCTTGCTTCAAATCCTGGTCTCTCAGTAGACTACAGGTCAATTCTTACACAAATGTTCCTACTGGACCTCTATTTCTGATATACGGACGAGCCTTTTTCTTTGAGGGCTTGTAGTTAAGGATTACACAGACACTTCTTAACAAGAAACAGACTCAATGAAAGCATCAATATTTGGGATAATGGTTTCAAGCCTAATAGGGTTAGGAAGTGCAAGAATTCACTAGAATTTGTATTACTTTGTGTAGAGATCAAGTGCCAGCAGTACAGCCTGCTATTTATTATTTATGAATCCTTCCCCTCCTCAAGACAGCTTCCTTAATGCACTATTGATCCTCTAGTGCATGCAGATAGAACCAGTGACTGACAGCCATGGCTTCATAGAAAAAGAATCTGCAACATAAGATAAAATTTTTAAGAATATCAAAGTAACTTTACTGGGGCAGGGGGATGAGGGACGGTGGTTGTACCTATAGACAGCAGAACTGAAGTCCTACTTATAGTGATATAGTTAATGGAAGAACAAACTTTTCCCCCCCCTCATCAAAAACATCCTATAGTGCCACTTAAAACATGAAGACAGATTTGCTTGAATTTTACATTGGGATTACCACTATATTTTATTTATTTTATCTTTCTTGCGCCTGATCAACAAAACTTCCAATTAAACTTTATTCCCTATGTTTCACCTGAAATTAAAATTGCTTGCTATGGATTTTTTTCTTATATCCCTGTTTCTAACTAAAGTAATAAATGTATGATGCTCTCCATAATACTCATTGACAGGATAGAGTCATGAACTCAACGTCCTCAGAACTGTGGTCACCTTTCAGAATACCAGCAATTTTCATCATTATCTTAGCTCTCATGACTTCCACAAACTTGGCCAAGTTCAAAACAGAGAAGGACTGCTTATGGTTTTAAATAAATCATAATAAATTATTTAATAAATTTTATAAATAAATTATTAAATAAACAAGTTATTAAATACATTTAATCTTAGCATTTCTCATGCTAACAAATCTTTCTTGCAATATTCTTCATCACAAGTCAGAGACTGTTTCTCTTTAAAAAAATGCAAAGGAGACATGATTTTATGCTAAGCTAAGGCCATGCTCTCCTGTATGCGAAACAGACACACTCTTAAACACTAATGAAATATCACTTATGCGCAGAGTGGAAAAGGCAGTACACTATGGAAAGTCTAAGTACTGACTGAAAAAAAAAAAGTGCAGAATAGATACACATATAGAAACATCATATAAATCATGAAATATAGTTAGCGAACAAATATGCAAACAAATACAATTCTGAACTGGTGGAAAGTGGCCTGTGATTAGTAATAAACAATTAGGGTAAAATGACTATATCATATATAAGACATTGTAAAGTTTAAACGTCTAAACTTATTGCAAAGGTCTCAACATAAAACTCATCTGATACACAGTAAGATGCTCAAACTGAAAAAAGCCAACAGGTTTATTTGTTACATATTTAGAAAAAAGCAAGAGAATGCAAGGGAAGCTGAAACTTCAATGGGTTCAGTAGGATGGAAGATAATTTTCGCAACAGCCAAATGAGTTCTAAGACAACTCTCCAAAAGATAGCTGGAAGCACCAGAGACCCTGGAGCTTGCCACACAACATGGCCAGCTCCCCTGCTCTGTCTGCTGAAAGTTCCATTGCCTTGGAAAATAAATCCAACAGGCACAGCAACCCCTTTTCAATACCTGGACAAGAAAAGGGTTGGCTGTATGCTTCCTTCAAATGAATGTACCTTCTCAAAGTTATGGTCAAATTGTTGCTTAAACTTTTTTTTTTATTAAAAAAAGCTGTTTTCAATACATACCTACCATCTTTACACGGTCAGAATATATCTGTTTGTGCATAGCAAAAAATTACCACAAGATCAGAATGTAGGCTTCTCAAAAGGGAGATGACAGCAATCTGAATTAAGTTTTGTAATCCTAATTAAGATAATAGAAGAACCTGTAGTTCTATGAAGTCAACCTATGCTAGATTTTTCTTTATAATCCAGAAGCTGCGTTATTGGTACATATAAAAGAACTAAGACTCATTTCGTACACCAGTACAATAGGTATACAGGTAAAAGATAAAATAGCTTCTAATTTAAGGTTTACTCCTGGTAATAAAAACTTTGAAATCCTACATTGAGAGAAGCAGCAAATTGCATCATCTGCTGAGCTTTCAAGACTGCAGCTTATAGATCTGAAAATGGTTTTTAAGTATATGAGTACTTATTTCAAAGATAATAAAACAAAACAGAAATTTAGTAAAAACCATCACAATAGATGAGTACACTGTCCCTGCTACAGACAGATTTCAAAGCAGTTATAGGAAAGGTATAAGAAGGCATGTTCAGTTTCACCCAGGTGAAACAGAAGCAGTGGTTTTCAGCTTCATCAGCTTTTCTCAAGGCCCCTTCCCTCTCTTTTTGGGGTGGGGAGACATGAATGGGTAATCAAACTCATACTTTCCCCTCTTGCACAAGAGAAATCACAAAAAAAACCCCACAAAAACAACCCAATAAAACCATTGAAGAAGACAACTCTTTGTTCCAAAACTGCAATTTGTACAAGCTTATGAAGGACATGCACTGGCTGCACTTTCTAAGGCCCACATTTCACACTTGATCTCCTTTGTTGATAAGATTTTTAACAAGGTCTTTCTCACTTCACGTGTTCAGTTGCCTTTATTGCAGGCAAACAAGGAAACAACCAAGAGAAAAACCGAAAACCAAAGCAAAACCTACATCATCACCAACATTTCTTTGACTGTGATCGAGTGATTCCTCCAGCCCCGGGTCTTGCCTCCCTAGCTTACTTTCCTAACTTTGATTTCCAGAGTGTAATATATGATATAATGTAATTCATGTAAAGTTGTAAATTAATGTAGAATAAGTAATGTCTGTATGAGTAAAGTAATAGAAATTTCAAAAACAAAAGCTGCAGAGGGAGGAACAAGGATTGCTTAATTGCAGGGCTGTAACTGCCAACAAAAGCTGAAGAGCTGGGGTTAGAAGACAATAGACCTAGCTGCAGCGGAGATGGCCCTGTCTAGGGAGACACCCAAGCTACGAGGACCCGATAAGCACCCTTCATTAAAGATAATCAACGCCACGGGAAAAATACATATGAGTGCCCGGTTTCCCGGATACATCCCCGGAAACATCCGAGGATACATCTCAAAGTCGCTTTCCTGAAAGCCAGGACATGCCTTCATCAGAATTCATCACCTTCCAGGATATGGTTTGGACCAGCTCAACGCGGTGAAAGAAAACTACATGAATATGCTGAATGACAGGAGAAGACAAAGACCTCCTCTCCGGGCTAAAAAAACTGTATAAAAACTGGACTAACCAAAGCTGTTGTGTGAACATTGGGGGATCTGATGCGATAGAGATCAGATCAGAGTATGCTCACCCGGCGCTGACCCCGGGCTCGGCGCTGTCCCTTTTTTGTTTGTGGCTGTCGAGTACCGTATTTCAGTCGCAAAATAAATATCGCTTATTTTAATCATATTTAATTCGGCTTGATCTCGTATTTATCTATAACAAGATAAAGAGGATTTAGATTTACCTTTTCATCCGGTCTGACAACCCAAGTAAAAAAAATCACACCCCTTTAACAATTCCCAGCATCTGCTAAAACATGAGAAAGCCCTTTCTACCATCTTCCAGATATGTGAGACAATAAAACGTTTAGCTCACTCCATAAGTACAGTCTAAAGAGGGCAATCAGTCCGAGCTTGTGATGATGTCTCCTGAGAGAGCAGGAGATGATTCAGTGGCAGATTTCTGAATGCCTTTTCTAGTGGGCTTAAGAACAACAGAATTCATAAATTGGCTTGGGAGCTAAAATTACTTAGATTGAGTGGTGCTGTTGATAAACATGTGGTTCCTGGCGTTAGATAGGAAGCCTACACTTGAGTCATGAACACAGGCAGCAGCAACCCCTCACATCCAATTAGGTATGGAGCTCTTACAATTAAATACAGAGACATCTGCACAGGAACTGTTCCTTTCCTCCAGGAACAGACTTACAGCTTTACTGAGTAGTCTCTACTTTCCCTTCTCTTCTTGCCGCTTCCATAAAATCTACATGTAAAAGACAGTTTTCTACACAGCAGCAGAAAAATCTGGAGATTATAAAGTAATTGAATGCAAAAACTCAGCAATGCTTCAGGTAAAGAGCAAATTCATACTACCATATACTGCCTGCACATATTCAGTATACTGAAAAAATTAGCTCATAAGTACTAAAAGTAATTGAAAACATCCACATGTGCCTGTTTTTAACTAATGGTGATTTTCCTCCTTTAGAGTTTTGGGAAAGCATTTGGGATAAGCATTTATCTGACTTCCAGATTACAACTCAGAGTTGAAATAGTTAATATTTTCCTCAGAGGTAACCCCTGCATGTTTCTTTCCTTCAGAGCTCTTGTTTCAGGATAGCTGCTTATTTAAGAAGGAAACACTATCAACTTATGCTTGGTAATCTTTTTTTAAGGTGACTTACTTATAAGAGTTACCCTTTTTCAAGCAATGGCAGTGAAACTAAATCCCACTACACTGTAAAAGAAAACTGACATCTTATGGAAAGAGGGATGCTGCTACAACACCTTAGCCTGCAACAAAAATCAAGAGGAACCAAGTAGCTTGGCATCTGATTGCAAATTTCACAGCCACCCATTTCCATTACTACTGATGGAAACAAGAATGAGGACAACCAGCTTCTCAATACAGACGCTGTCAGGATGGTTAAGTTTTCCTCAAACAGCACAGAATAAGAACCAGGCAACTCCTGCTACATCCTTGGAAGTGAATGCTGCCAGCCTGGCGAGGCTGAAATATGAATCTTAAATGGTTGTTTTCAAACCCTTCATGTAGCATTGCCAGAAGCAACATTGCCCAGACTTGACACCTGACCCCTGGTCCTCTTGTTTCTCTGTGGCAAATAGGGAGGGATGGGAAGTAATAAGGATAATCTTATGTCCATCAAAAGCCTGGTGCTTACAGAATATCAGCAGACTGACTCCACTGCCTCTTCACAGGCGGGTCATGTTAAGCGACAAGGAAGGTGTAAACACAATCCTTCCTTGTTACCGGAAAAAATACCACATCATCCAGCAAGGTATATTTCTAGGAAGAACAGGCAGAACACAAGAAGTGATCTGTGGTGAAACAGCCATCCATTTGATACAGAAATTATCATGTCAAATCACACAATAAAGCAAGACCTGCAGTTCTTTTTGTTCACTGCAATTTCAAGCAATATTCAAAATGAACATACTATTACAAAAATGCAACTTACTCTCATTCATAATCTAAGTCTTCATAGACCTGCAGATAGAGGCATAAAGTTAGCTTTATGAAACTCAGGTTTTCAGCAACATTTTTTGAAAATGTCAAGACAAGCAAAAAATAACACACTGAAAGCAAGAGATGGAAATTATCCATGTCAGGGTGTGAAAGATAGCAGACTTTCACTTTGTGGTTAACCAGTAGGAATACTTCAAATAGGAAATTTTATAAGTCAGTTTCAAAGTTCAAGAGAGAAGTATGAGAACCTTACAATGATCAGTGTTTCCACTATATCTCATGTTTAATCAAGAACCATAACAATGGAGCTATTTTAATCCTCTATCCTTTTCAGGCTGCATGAAACTAGTGGATTGACCTTTATTATGCTTGAGACACTAGAAACTCAAAGAAGACTGGCTACTTCAAAGAAAAACCAACAACACTAACATAACCATTATCAAATAACAGATATTTTTTCCCCCATTTCTCAATTCTAGCCCCACCTGCAGGATACAGTAAGGCAAAATATATACCATAAATATTGCCCTTTGCAATACTCTGTCTGAAGTTCTTATTCACTGCCAAGTGCATTTTCATTAACCCTTTGGAACTAAACCCATAGTCCAGATCTTTCTGCACAGCTTTACCCATAGCTACAGTTAATACAATCTGTATGAGTGAATTGCATGGGAAAATGCTAGCTTAGCACCAGTAGGTTATGAAAGTTAAAAAAATATTTTTACTTTAGATTCAAGTACATCACAACACAATTATGTTATATGCCGTTGTCAGCTTTCAGGAGAAGCAGGCTGCATGTAACAGCAGAAAACATTAACTGATGTTGATGCAAGAAAGACAAAAGCACTTTGCCTGTTCCCTTTTTTGCTATAAGATCATCCATCTGGTAATCCTAGAAGGGGAACTGTATCCTCTAGCTAAAAAGAAATTTAAGGTAATCCAAAGTTATCAGTCAGAGAAGGTGGGCATTTTGCAAACTGTACTTCCTAGAGGATACTCCACATTTTAACAAAATGAACTAAATGAACTTCATCTCTAAAAGTGAAATAGATAAAAATACAAAGTACAATCTAACTCAAGATAAGCAGAAATTACACTCTTTCATCAGGCTCCTCGTAACAAACAAACAAATCTGCATAGATTTAAATGCAGTGCAGAATTTTTTCACAAAAATACATAGCATACCCATTCTTAAACTGGGGTTGAGTAGCAAGGAATAACCTACAAGGACATTCCTTATTTATTACTGCGTTGGAGATTGGGTTTTCTTTTCCTTATTACCTATGGAATTTTTCCCATTTAGTTGCCAAGAAGCACTGAGAGCCGAGTACTTGAGATGGGGGAGGGGGAACTCCTCTGGTTTTTGGGAGTTTCTCTCAGAGGAACAGAGATACTGTGAGATTAAAAGCAGGTTAAAGGAGAGTGGGGGCAGTTCCTCTTGCTCACTCTTGGCTTCAGATGAGGACAGTCACTGCTCCCACCGCCATAACCCAGCCAGGAGCTGCCTCTACTGCTGCTGCTGGACCCCGCACCCCTGCCCTGCAGGGATGCCCTGCCATTTCAGCTTGCTGTTTCCCAGAGTCCTGCTGGAGCACCGGGACCGACACTGCTCCAGGGTTCGTTAAGCAAAGCCTCTCTTTTCCATCCCTTCCCATCTCGGACACAGCCGCCATCGCCGCGTGCTCCCCGAGCTCGCGCCACAGCGCCCCCTGCAGCCACGGGGGAATCATCGCACCTGCCCTGCCCGCCGGGAGCCACCAGCGCTCCCTGCCGGCTGTGACGGGAACTGCACCAAAGGGAACGTGCCTGTGGCTGAGAGGGCTGGTACTGGGTTCCTGTTCTGCTTGTTATTAATGCCATAGTTGGTGTTTTGTTTGCCTTGTTATACATACTGGTAAAGAACTGTTATTCCTATCCCCATATCTTTGCCTGAGAGTGCCTTAATTTCAAAATCATAAGAATCGGAGGAGCTTTTACATTCTCCAATCCAGGGGAAGTTTCTGCCTTCCCTAGAAGACACCTGTATTTCAAACCAGGGCAGACTGCTATATACTAAATCTCTTAATATACCTTCTACTACTTTCATCTGTGCCAAAAGCAGAGAGTGATTCAAAAAAGCTCTGAGGAAATGGCTAATCTTTCCTAAACTATCAAATGTATTTATCCATTTATTTGCATGACCCAAGAAAAAGGACAATTAGCTTCTCCCTACCTCTGTATGCCATGCCATCTATTTTCTACACAGAAAAATCAAGGTATTATCATGCTTGAGCTTAACCTAGACAACACAAGCAACAACAGCTGTACAGATGCTTTAGTACAAGCCTAAAGTGTGTGCCAGAACACAAAACTGGAGAAATCTCCATCCCTAAAGACAGTAGTTAAACACACACCAGCACAGGGGCATTAATTTCCACTAGTCACATCTTGAATTGTATTGAACTAGAGCAGCCCAGTGTCAGTGCTTCTGGCAGGAAAGTTCACCTGAGGCTGCTACAGGCTGACAGGCAGTGGCAGCAGAACCACTTACATTGGCTTCAAAAACATATTTAATTCCCCTCTTAAGTGTTTCCATTCCCATGTCACTCTTGGTCTTGTGCTGGCACAAGAATCTGTGTAGATTGCACAAACATTTTAGATGGTATTGAAATGATTAATTTTGTGCTCCATAGTTCTGAAATCCAGATCACTGCACAGATGCTCCTAGAAGTCAAAAGCCAGAAGCTGATCAGTAGAATTTATTTCAGTACCACTGCCTACTTTAAAGTGCTTAAAAACTGTAACCTAACACTAGTTTCAATCTTAGAAGCTTTGTTGCTTATTCCAGGTTACAGAGTCACTGAATCCTTGTTTCAAACTCCTCTTCCTCCCTTACACAGGGGAATAGAGAAGTGTAATTGTTCATTTAGTTAGACAAGGAAAAATAAGAACATTTGGATTTGGATAAAAAACACAGGGAAAAAAAATAAGGCCACATTTCACAAGATGGTCAATCTAGATCACTGTGCTATGCTGCACATGACTTCATGACACAATACAGAGGGGGATGGTGACATGGAGGGTAGAATACAGCCAGGGGAGGATGCTGGGGATATTGTTGTTTGAGACAGGTTTACCACAGAAAATCAAGCATGACAAATCCATGGATGTCATATACCCCACTGATGAAATAACTTGTTGCTCTGTTTCTCACTTCCTTGTCAATATAACTGTTTACTATGCTTAGAGCACTTCGGTAAAATAAGGAAGTTAAAGACTAAGTTATTTACCTACAATATTATTAAAGAGCAGGTAGAAAAGGAAGGATACAATTCTTGAAGGTAGGATAAGACAAAGACAGCTAACACTGGCTGTAGTTTTTCTTCCTTTTCCTGTGACCAAAGTATAGGAGAAATAGTTGTTAAGGGGTTGGACACTCTCTTCCATGGAGAAGAAAACTCAAAAACTATGAAGTCGCAGTAATAAATATTCCAAACCCTGCTGAGAGGTGTGGGATCCAGGGTGTTCCCCTGGCTTCCCTGGGGGTCTTAAAACCTCCCTGGCAGGCCTCTCAAAGACCCCTGAATGAGACCCAGGTGTCTCAGGGGCTGAATTTAACCCCTTGGGAGAAATTACCAACACAGAGGGAAGAGAAGCAAGCCACAAAAATTAGTAGAGTGTAAATTAGATTGTTAGAATGTAGATAAATAGATTTCTGAAGATGTTTGTGATAAGAGACACATGGCCAACATGGGGGATTTGGGACACGGCATACCTCTTCCTCCTTCTTCTCCATGCCATCCATGCTGGATGACATGCTGGCACTCTTGGATTGGATGGGGACAAAACTGGACAGTTTAACAAGATTGTATTGTATTGGAAAATTATTGTAAATATCTAGTGCGTAATTTAGAGTATAAAAGATATGTCCTGCCCAGACAGGCAGGATTCCGCCTTGGATGCTCAGCAGAACAGACCGCTGTTTGCCAGGCAGACACTCCTGAGATAAGAGAAAATAAACAACCTTGAAATCCCTGAAAATCATCTCCTGCAGTCTCTCTTCTGCAGCTTTGGGAAAAACCTGAATCTCAGACCTCCTGCATGTCCTGCTGAGGTGATCCCAGGCCAAACGGGACACCTCAGGCTGCGACAAGAGGAAGCTTGAGCTGGATC
Organism: Muscicapa striata striata; assembly: GCA_030060385.1. Classification (NCBI taxonomy): domain Eukaryota; kingdom Metazoa; phylum Chordata; class Aves; order Passeriformes; family Muscicapidae; genus Muscicapa; species Muscicapa striata. The sequence goes on along the minus strand of JAREIS010000304.1, from coordinate 529,232 downwards.
TGATGTGCTATTTAAACCACTCCATGAATTTAATTGTCCTCAGTTGCCATTGCATTGGAGTAGCAACTGGACCCACCATCACAGACTGAGAACAAGCACCCTAGAATGATCACACAGAATGATCAACCATCAGTGTAACATCCCAGACTTCATTTCATATTCATAATCCAAAATCAGATTTTACTTCTAAATTACAACTGGTTTTTTAGTTTTAAGGCTCTTTGTTCTCTTGTATGTTAACAAGATTTAATTAATATCAAGACATGAAAGTCTAATTTAGTGAGGTCCCCTGCACACATATTGGGAGCCTGGTTTTACGTATAGGCATTCCTGCAATCACTTTGCAGTAAGCAGCTAGAGCAGCCAATGTCATGAAAGGTTTAATAACTTACAATTATTAACTGAAAGCAGAAATACAAGAATCTGTATTCTGAAATAGGTCATCTCTGTGGATAAAAAAGCTGATGTTGCAAGAAGAAGCAGAAAGTTGCTGACAGGACACAGGGGTGTCAACCCGAGTAAAATGACGCTTATAGCATCAACCAATTAGATGAAGAAAAAAGGTGCGTGCTTACCACATGGACAATATAGAGCTACCAATTAAAAGATACATGGACAAAGCAGAGCAATCAATTAAAAAATGCATGACTGTATAATCAAAGATAAGAAGTAAATATAAACATTGTTTAGAGGCACAACAAACGGCTTTTGCTTGATTCACATTGAATCATGCAGAGTCCTTTGTCTTTTCTCTACAGGAATAAAGGAAAAGAGTTAGCTGTGATTTTATTACCACCATGCAGATGTGGTGGGATGGCTCCTATGACTGGAGTGTTGGAATGAAAGGACATAGGCTCTTTAGGAAGGACAAGCAGGGTAGACAAGGAGGGGTGTTGTCCTCTATGTTAGTGGTTAGCTGGAGTGCATGGAGACCTGCCTGTGGATGGATGAGGAGTTGATCAAGAGCTTATGTCAGTCAGGATTAAAGGGAGGGCAGGGACAGGTGCAAAGCACAACATCCTTGTCCCAAAACTGGAGAAACATTGATTTGACAGGTGGACTGCTCAGTGGGCAAGGAATTGTCTGGATGGTCTCATTCAAAGAGTTGTGCTCAACAACTAAGTGTAGACCAGTGATGAGTGGTGTTCAGTGAGGAGCTGGAATTGGGACTAGTGCTATTTAACAGCTTTGTTGTTGACCTGGACAGTGGGACTGACTGCTCCCTCAGCAAGTTCACTGATAACACCAATCTGTGTTGTATGGTCAACACACTGCCACTCCAGAGGGATCTGGACAAGCTTGAGAGGTGGGGCCATCTGTACCTCATGAAGCATAAGGTTCTGCACCCAAATGAAGGCAACCCCAAGAACCAATATAGGCTAAGCAGAGAATGGACTGAGAGCAGCTCTGAGAAGAAAGACTTGGGGGTGTTGGTTGAGGAGAAGCTCAACATGATCCGTCAATGTGCACCTGGCAATCCAGAAAACCAACTGTATTCTAGGGTGCATCAGAAGCAGCATGGGCTGCAGGGCAAGGGAGAGGATTCTGCACCTCTGCTCTTGTGAGAATCACCTGGAGTGCTGCATGCAGCTCTGGGGTCTCCAACTTAACAGAATTGGAGACCTATTAGAACAGGGTCAGTGAAGATACAGAAAGATGATCAGAGGGCTGAAGTACCTCTCCTATCAGGACAGGCTGAGAGAGCTGAGGTTGTTCAGCCTGGAAAAAATGAGGGCTCTGAGGAGGACTTATTGCATCCTTCCAGCACCTAAAGGAGGTCTACAAGAAAGCTGGACAGGGTTTTTTTATAGAGATAAGACAAGGAAGACTGGTTCTAAATTTAAAAAGATACATTAAGATTAGATATTAGGAAAAATTCTTTACTGTAATTATTGTGAGGCACTGGCACAGGCTGCCCAGAGAATCTGCAGATGCCCATCCCTGAAAGTGGTGAAGATGAGGCTGGATAAGGCTTTGAGCAACCTGATCTAGTGGAAGGTTTCCTGCCCATAGCGGGCAGAGTCAGAACTAGATAATTTAAGGCCCCTTCCAACTCAAACCTTTCCGGGATTTTGCGATGAAAGACACTGAATACTAGCCTCCCTAGCTAAGTAACAGAATCTTTGGAGCATGTCAGATAAGCTGAAGTTTTCTAGGAACTTTCCATAGAATCTGAAAGGTATATTTTCTCAGCTTCCCACTCAGTTTATATTCTTAGCCACTAGTTTTTCTACTCAAATTTTTAATGCAAAGTTGCAATTCATGTGCAATGTAAATCAGTCACATACTGAACCCATTAGCCAAAATATTGTGGCACTGAGGAGCAGATAACATTTTATAATCACCTCTAGGTACAAACAGTGCTCATAACTATGTCAAACCATCCCTCTCACAATTTTTAATTACAAGTTTTTATTTTAGCAGTTCCTAAAGTTCAAAAGTTCACACAAATTTATGGAAGGATTTCCCTTATTTTTTTCCCATAAGAATCAATTTCTATTGAATTTTATATTCAGCTAAATATTTCATCATCATTCTCCAGTAGCAGGCAAATCAGCATATACTTCACAACTTCAGTTAAAGACACAACTGCAAGTATATTATTAAATATTCATATATTTTGTGCCACGGAAACTGAATTATAAAAGCAGCTTTCTGGCCCAAACTAAATTGGTGCTAGAAAGTGCCTGGTATAAGTTGCAGCCATTGAGGAGCTGCTTCATAAGCAGTCTGATCCACAACACAGACAGAGGTGTTCTGTTGTATCGTTATCTCTCTCACTCATTTAAGCCCATTCAAGCAGGCAGTCTCAGGACAAGCTTAGTCCTTGAACTATCCTAGAAAAGTTCTCCTTCTGCCATCCCTGCAGGCAGTGGCCACCATCAAAACAGCCAGGCTGTTCTGTGTCAGGGCAATGACAGATGCTCTTCAGTTTTATTTTGCTGTAGGCAAGTCACACTCCCAAAAGCCATTTAAGCAAAAAGACTACAAGCAGCAGCACTTTCTTCACAAGCATTAAAAATGAAGGGCTGGCTATCATTTTAAATCACTAGCTGCAGTGCTCTTTTGCAAAAATATTTGGACAGCTGAAGAACATTTTGCATTATATTCAGCTCTGGAATAAAGTGGAGTAAGTTGCATAACATGCATTTCCCCCCTGGAAATGTACTTGTGCATTCCCAAATAAAAAAAGGAAAAAAGTACACGAAGTTACTAATTTGTGTTGTTTGAAGTGTTAAGTTAAAGAACAGAATTCTAAATTCAATTCACAATTGGTATCTAATTAATTTGCTAAAAAACACTCAGATCTTTCTGTACATAATAGTTCAGTGAAAGCACAGTGCCATTTAATTATTCAAAATGCATATGCCTCAATATTTGACTAATAGAAAACATTACACAAAAAGATAAAAATATTTTAATGGTGTTCCAAAAAGGATAAAAAAAACCCCAAAACCCACAACACTGATTAATCAGCACTTACTACAACTAATTAATCGTCAACAAAAAAACTGATTGTCCCAGAAGATTCTATTTAAAAAAAAAAACCAACAAAAAAAACCAACAAAAACATTACTTTTTCACTGAGAACATTGAGTGAAGAAAAAATTAGGGTATTTTAGGGTATTAAGTTATTAAGTTTCTAGAAGAAAGCTACTTGTCAAGTTAAACCAGAGACAACTGGCAACTTGCTGGGCAACTTCACCTTTGCACCTTTTTAATTAAATATGTCAAATCATCAAAAATTTATTTTTATGAAAACTCTTTTGGAAATAACTAAATCATTGTTTTAAGTTACCTTGCTTTTACTGCCAAGTATTATTGCTGACAAAGTTAACAATGAACACAATTCAGAAACTAAATAACATAAGCACACAAAAGATCCAAACAAAGATCAGTCTTGATAGACAGATGAAAGCATGGAGGCTGTAAGAACAGGATGGTATTCCCAAAGTGAGTGTGACCCTTGGCCAAACTCATCAAGAGTAGCTCCCTTTAAAAAGCTCATTCATTAACATTTAAGGGGTAATGATTCTGGTGTCTTTCTGGAAAACAGGTAAAGCATTGCCAGTCTAGTCACTGGTGGCTGGCAGTTGAAGGAAAGGATGGCAGGTGTCTGTTCCCTTCCTCAGCTTAGATCTTGGTCCCATGGGACCAAAATTCAAAAGTTTTAGAGTTCAACTTGCTTCATACTAGGCAGCACAGACCAAACAAGAACTTGCATAGATTCTAAAATGTGCCAGACTATTTTTTACAATGGAGAGAACAAAGAGTATTTACCCATAATTATACCCTAATTCACCCCGGCTTCACTGAAGACAAACTCCTCTCCAGATACCAAAAATTCCAAATAAGTTTCCTCCTGAAAGCTACAACGCCTGTGAAGATAAGCATCTTTCCACACCAATTTATACCAGACAGAGCTGCTTATACTGCACCAGTGCTCAAATTTGTAAGGTTCTAGGTTCAAACGTATTAATTTTCATGTCTTAAAACAAATAGACTAGAAATATCTTCAGATACCTTCATGTGTTATGGGCCTTTTACTGTCATAGAAAAGTAACAAAGGTATTTTTACTCTGCATAACAATCTACCCTGCAGAGAGCCTCTCTGGCAGACTCCTCTTGGAGACAAATAGTGATAGGACGAAGACTACAAATGCAAGTTTCAAGAACAGAAATTCTGACTAAGTGTTCTGAAAAAGTCTTACATCACATCCAAATATTCAAGCAGGCTTTCTAGAGAAGCTGCAGAATACCTGTCCTTGGAGATATTAAAAACTCATCCTGGATAGCAACACTGAGCAACTTTATCTAGTCTGGTCCTGCTCTGAGCAGGGGTCTGGACCACATCTCCAAAGTCCCTTCTAATCTAAATTGTCTTATGGCACCATGAAAAAAATTGCCTTATGTCTCCATGAAACAGAAAGGAGGACTGGAGGGGAAAGGTGATGGTGGTGGTGTGTCAACTGTACCACACTGTAGAGCTATACATTAATATACATACACCATACATATACAAAAAGATGATTGATTTTTGCCTGTAAAAAGAAGAGGGCGCAGAAATCCTCAGTCATTTTTTTTGACAATCTACTCTGCCTCCCCAATGTCCTCCTGTTCCATCTCCTAATAATCAAATTTGAGCCTTTCCAATGACAATAGTTAACATATATAAAAGGACACTGCAGCAATCATGATGCCAGATAATGAAAGGTTAACTATGTGCATAGAATATGAATCTTATGTTTTCTGCAGGAAAAAAGAAGGTGATTTCATGTGTAAAATAACATCATCAATTCCGTCCTTTGTGGAGACACACCGTTTCTAAAACCTTTATTGAGACGGCACGAAGAGATGCTGCACAGGGACCACACCTATGTTTCTGGCAGTTTTTCTGTCCAGCACCTGCTATAAATATTCAGCTGATTCCTTATTACAGATCCTACCAGTCAGACACAAAAAGACCCCTTCCCACCTCTGCAAAAATGCTGTGGGGTGGTGTCTCTCAGGACTGCCACACCAGCAAGCAGAAGCAGAGAAGGACCTGCCACTGGGAGGAGCTGTAGCCGTACACGATTTTAAATCCTTGCCTTCCACTCAGGACTGAGAACCTGGCAGAAGTTACTATTCCTGCAAGCCAGGTTCTGCCAGCAAGCCGGAGGCTACCTGCTGCAACACACCAAACTGACTAAACAAGCACAGAGAAGTAATTCTGGATTCTACAAAACAGAGGTCAGACTTCTGCACATTAAAATAGTCCATCGTTTGTAATCTTCTCTAGGTTAGTCCACAATTTTGTCTGAAGCTATGCTGTCTGTACGCTGAAGTGTAGAGAAACAAGTAATCCATGTACAAAAAAGGCACCAGCTTCCCTGAATGCACAAGTGTGAAAATCAGTTTCTTTATAATGCTGCTTTCAACAACAGATGAAGTATTGCAAACTAAAAAAAAAAATTAAAAATCATATTGATGTTTCTCCCTTTGACGACATCTTCACAAATCAGCCAACAGAAATACTTCATGGTCCCTCTTTGGTAAGATGCAAGTTACCCTCAGAGCATTGTATCACCCAGCAGAGCCATTAACTGCCACTGGTAATGACTTTAGATGCAGCTGTCTCACCACTGGATGCTCAATCCATCACCACCAGCAACACCACAGAACCACTCTGGCTTTGATAACAAGAGTGGGGAAAGGAAAACACCACCCTTTTAAAAGCAAAAAGCATGGGTGTATGGAGGAAAAAAACTAATTACTATTTGTCCTGCCTACAGCAAATAGAGAGCTAAAAATGGAACACAGTTTAAAGAAAGATGACACTAAGAAGGGGGCAAAAAAGTAGGGCAAGATCACAAAGTGACAAAAGAAAAACTATGAAAAACTATGGCTATGAAAAACACGGACTTTCCTTCACTGGCAGCTTAAAAAGAGGTCAAAACATTCCTTTGGGTCACAACAGTCCCAAGCAGCACTACAGGCTGGGGTAAGAGCAGCTGAAAAGCTACCCAGCAGAAAAGGACCCTGAGGCTGCTAGTCAAGAGTAGCTGAACATGAGCCAGTGTGTGTCCAGATGGCCAAGAAGGCCAATGGCATCCTGGCCTGCATCAGAAATAGTGTGGTCAACAGGACCAGGGCAGTGACTGTGCCCCTCTATTTGGCACTGGTGAAGCCTCACCTTGAGTCCTGTGTTCAGTTCTGGTCCCCACACTACAAGAAGGACATTGAGGTGCTGGAGCATGTCCAGAGGAAGGCAATGGAGGCGAGAAAGAGACTGGAACACAAATCCTCTGAGAAGCAGCTGAGGGAGCTGGGATTGCTTAACCAGAACAAAAGGAGGCTCAGTAGAGAACGCATTGTTTTCTACAAGTACCTGAAAGGAGGTTGTAGCAAAGTGAGGGCCAGTCTCCTCTGCCAAGTGACAAGCAATAGGACAAGAGAAGTTGGCCTCAGGTTGCAACAGGGGAGACTTAGTTTGGATATTAGGATACGTTTCTTCCCTGAAAGGGTGGTCAGGCATTGGAATAGGCTACCCAGGGAAGTGGTAGAATCGTCATCTGTGGAAATGCTCAAAAGGTGTGTGGATGTGGTGCTTGGGGACATGGTTTAGTCAGGCAGTGCTGGATTAACAATTGGAGTCAATCTTGAAGGTCTTTTCCAACCTTAGTGATTCTATGAGTGAGAGATCCTGGGCTAGATTTTTAAGTCCAAAGTCCCTTCTGCCCCTAATTTCTCTTAATGAGCACACATAAGATAATGGGAAATTAATACAATTTCTCGTGACATTTTATCTAGGACAAGCTGTCACATCCTAATCAGCATTTCACTAAATACAGGAGAGGCCTTAGCAGCACAGCTAGTAGTGCTCCCTAGTAGAGATAAAGGAGGAAATACTGCAGCCTTCAAAGCCATTGTGACTTCCTAAACAGAAAATAAACTCATTTTAACTGTATTTTAATCACAATTCTCTGTAAACATAAATAATGCTATTCCAGGCTGAAGAGGCAAAACAGAGTGAGTCCCTTCAGAACACTGATTTCCTAAATACCTTTAAAAGATAAAGGTGGGTTTTTTTCCCCTCATCAGTTCAGCACATTGCTTCTTATCAACTTATTTCACTATGGGCATATGACAGAAGAGAACATCATTATGCAATACTTAAAGTGTGCTTTATTTTCCATATCTGAAAGCAATATACACTACAGGTAACTACTGCAAATCTTAAGGTAGATGGATGATAAAACACAACACCAATGAAGTGGAGCCCCTCTAGTGTACTCCACTAGTAGTAACATCACAGTTGACATAGAAAATTTGGCAATAAAAAGTTTGCCTATCAGGAGTCAAGGAAGCTAAAAATCTTGCTAAGAACACTGACCAACACCTACATTTTTGAGTGCAACATTTTGTGGACAAAACAAAAGAATACCCTTACCACACTGCCACAGGCACAGAATCTCAGCTGCATATTTCTGAGATCTTCTGTCTCCATAGACAATGCAAAATCTTCATGGTATGCCAAAATTATTTTCTCAACAGTACAGTTATACATCCAAAGAGGAAATAAGCAAACTGCTTTAGGTTGTCTGTCAAGATGACCTTGGATTCAGAGCTAGATCTTTGAGTTACTGGTACAGACTCTTCCTTTTCATAGTGAAGGAAGAAATGAGGTTGGTGTATAGCTGGTGTGATGAGTGAAATTTTGGATTAAAGCAGATGCTAATTATCAGAGCTAGTAACAGAAGGTGGAGTAGGAATGTTGATATGCTCTTTTCTAATTTTTATATACAGCAATAAAAATTCTAAATCTCAATTAGGTCCTTACTTCTATCTGTGCAGCCTTTAATCTTTCAAACCAAAACTCAGAGGACATTTTCAGTGCAATCTGAATTTATTCTTCATGGTTATAGAAGTTCAGCTCTACAAAACAAAACTGAACAAAAGTCAGCAACTGCTGGACAAGGAGGAAATTATTTCAGCAATTTAGCAGTAACATGAAGAAACCAAAGGGATGCCATAGCGTGCATACAAAGCTACAGTGAGAAAAAATTCAAGTTTACAAAGGTACAAGAATTTAATCTATGGTCACCATGAAAGATTAAAAGTTATTTGTGCATTTTCATCTGTCTATACAGACATCATAAAGTAGTAAGGCAATGAATTACACTTGTCCTGTTTGAAAGATGGAGATCATTTAACAGATCTGTGAATGCCTGTGTAGGCTTACAATGTGGATGCAATTAGGATGGCTTCGGTGGAAACATTAACCAACCAAACAGCCTAAATATTAATTCATGTGTTCTCCCAGTTTTCTTTAAGAAAACTTCAACAGCACCCCTGAGGGGCCTCTCTAATCTGAGAAAGAAGGAGGAAGAAATTTTATACAATCTTACACCAAGAAATGTAAAACTTTACTAGGCCATAAATGCAATATTTAATGTTGATCTTTTGGTCCCATCAAGGGCTCATTCTCCTAGAATCTGTCTGAAACTCCCCCCAGTGATATCTTGTTTGTTAAGGTTTTTAATTTTTCTTTTAGTTTTTTATAAACATTGGAATACCCAACTTTTCAGGATGCAACAGTTCCCAGGAGTAATTCATTATAATCTTGAGTAATTCTAACACAATGAATCAAGCTACTCAATACACAATAAGCTACACAATAATTCTGTTTTGCATTTGGAAGAGAGAGTAAACACAAATGGCAAGGCATTTTTTCAATGATGCTTTTGGAGGCTCTTCTCGAAGGGGTAATCAACATAATCTTCTCTCAGACTACAAAACTACCGCATAAGGAAATGTTTATTACTGACCTTGTTTATCAATCCTTTAATGGCTTACAAGCTACTAAATTAACATTAGGCAAAATTATCCTCTGTTATTGCTCTAAGGCAGTACTCTCCATGCCTCTTTTCAGACCAGGGTTTATAAAGAAAACTCAGAGCAATACAGATGTCGATTTATGCAGAAAGGCTGCTAAATTTAGGGAGCAATGGGAATCTGCAATGCCAAAAGAGGTAAAGTGCCAAGTGTTCTACTGAAACAGCTGAAGAACATAGCAATCAGTCCCTGATACTAAGGGGAGTTTGCAATTTTATTTTCTGCTTGGTTTAATTTGCATAAGATTAAAGAGCAGTGCGTTAAAGCAACTCCTAACAGTCCCTAAGGTCTTTCAAATTCTTTGAACAATCTAATTTTAGGACCAGGTATGGAAAATTAGAGATCATGTTTGTTTGCCTTGTACCAGCAGCCAGAATATATTTTGCCAGAATGACTTTCACTTTCTAGCAACTGTAAGATCACTGAAGTAGATAAGCATCAAGAAATTCCTCAGCATAGTCTTGGATAAGAGTTTCTACCAAAGGCATCTAACATTTTTGCTATATTCATACAGATGTGTGAGATGAAAAAATTGTGAGACACACAAATAGAATAAGCACTCTGGTCTACAGCAGCATATCTGTCATTCTATTGTACACTCAGAATCCAGTGGACTTATTGGAAGCAGACGGTCCATTCATATAAACATATGAGAAAATAAATATACATATAATATTTCTCACATGCATAAAGTCAGCTGATTCAGACCTTCATTATTTTAAGAATGAATTGCCACAAGGTACAGGACAGACAGGTACTTCTTGAAACTACTCTCAATAAAAACATGTCTCAGGTTCTCAGCAATTTGCATACAGACACCCAGCATTTTGTATCACACTCTAGTAAATGGAGATATTCAGATTAACAGATAAATCTATGTCTGCATCCAGATTCATATGCAGTATTGTTAAGCCATTCCCTAAGATCTTTCAGTTATCTGGCTATCTAAATATTTTCATGATATTACTATTTAAACAGGAAAATAAATATCGTATTTATTACATGTATAATCCTACCTTAATTGGTTAGAACTCAATTCATTATAGTCCATACCAAGAATTAACAATATTTCAAGTTATTATCAGTATAATACTAAACTCCAATCTCACCAAAAACAACTAAAACCAAAACAAACCAAAACAAAACAAAAAAAGAAAAGAAGAAAAAAAAGAAGAAAAAAACCCTAAAAAACAAAAAAGAAAGCATTAATCTAAGTGTTAGCAAAGCCAGTAAGTCTAAACTAAAAACAGCAACTCTGAAGAAGACACCAGGCACCTTTTAAAATAAGAATTTTATCAGTAACTTTATCCATTTCGCACAGCCAAGACTTTATTATCATTTCTAGCTTAGTTATCAACTCAAGTTTGGCCCATGACAACATTTTAACTACTAAGAATGAATAATGGAGCATTTTTTAGAAAAGGAAGGGCTGCTTGCTTTATACTTCCCATTTGTTTGCTAACAAAACATTCTGCCTGACTTTATAAAACAGCAGCAGTCAAAATTAACAAATAGAAAAGAATTAAAACTGTAATGATACAGTAGTCTACCCCAGTAAGCACCACTTCAACAGCAAAGCATAAAAAGGGCAAAAAATGAAACTGACTTTAAATTGACCAATCTTGTTTAAAAAAAAAAAAAGACTGTCTTTGTAGGAATTCTATTTTTACAATGTGATTAATATTTCCTTACAAAAATATGGACATGCTTTATACCAATTTCCAAAATTGAAATAAAGGAAAAAAGTCAATCCTGCCTAATCACATACTGCATGCTAAACCCTCCTACTGCCTGCTGTATAAATTAGCATGACAGTTTTCAAAGAGCTGCAAACTCTGAAGCTGATGAGCACCAAAAACAGGTTCAGGTGCTCCAGACACCAGCGCCCACCAAGGCCAGGTTCCTGCAGCTCTGCTTCTGCTCATGTTCAGGGATTGTAATTCTACCCACACAAAGCAGAAGGATCCTGTTCCTCCATGCAGTAGCAACTGGAGCATCTGTAACATGTACTATTTTTAGAACTTGTCCACCACCAGCTAAGAGGAATGAGGAGCTGGAGACCAGGGAACCCATCAGCCCACTGGTTGCTGCTGTATCTGACCCTGGGGATGTGCCAAGCTCCCCCCACCCTTCACTATTTACCTACAACATAGACTCAACTGAGAAAAACTTGCTAGAGCCATTTCTTCACATCTCCTCAACTTGCTTCAAGATCTCCTGGACACTCCTGACAGTTTTTGCATGTTTCCAGTTCCAGTCAACACTTTGTGGGTTACACTCTGGTGATGTCTACAGACTTCTCTTTGCAGCCCACAGGCCCAAGTATTTTGTATACTGCTCAAGGCTTTGGTTGCACCACATGATGGCTGGTGCCAAATCCAAAATTTAGCCCTCTAATTCATACACACACTCTTAATCCTGTTAAAAACTTCAAAACTTCCTTCCAGTTATTTTGACCCACAGAAAGAGATATGTATCTGAGCACCAAAATTATTTCCAGGCTTTTATATATTGTAAGAACTCAGTATCACTATTCTTATCTAAACTATACACTGGAAATTGGAGTAAAGCAGTAGTTTGTTAAATGATAATTCTGGCAAAAGAAATTTTCAAGCATTAAAAAATTAGAATGTCTTCTTGTCTGTTCTGTGAAATTCATTTCGGATGCAGGAATTGAGCAACATTTTAAAGTAAAGCATGAATGAGATACAGATAAGGTACGTCCCATATTCAAAAGAAGAAAGTCCTAAATCTCCTCTCACAAAATCAAGCATTTTGGTAAAGTTTTTACAGAGTACCATGAAACTTTAATGTGTATGTCTCAAACACTGAAAAAGGCAAACACCAAACCATTCAAGAGCGCAATCTTATTTTTAGCTTAACTAAAACTTAACTTGCCCATAGAGCACTATAGTGATATTTTTTCCTTCTCTCTGCCTTCAACCCCTCAAATAAATCCCCCTTATTGGATTATGGATTAATGCAGCAACTATAGCAGTAAGCTGTTTCCATGAGAGTGAGAAAACATAAGATGTGTACCATTAAGCAGAGTAACATCTCACTTGGAACTTGTGGTTCTGTCTTGGATATTGCACTCATTACGTGAGAACAATATTTATGTTTTATTAAGCATATTTGGGACAACATCAATAGCACACAAATTTAGTACCTGCTAAAACAGTCCTGCAAACACTTTATTAATATAATTACTTATTTCCTTAAAGCATCCAAGGTCCAGTGAATCTACTAGCACTTCATTTTAAGTCACTGCTTCCATTAAACAATTAATAGTTATATGTATATGAAGAACATATTAAGATTATTACATAAATTACAGGCTGCCCTTTCAATGTAGAATGGTGAGCTACTGACGCTGCTTCTTTTTCACAAGGAAATAAAACTGCACTATTATACTTGCAGCACAAATTGTGACCCCCTGAAACAAACACTCAGAACAGCTTTTACCCAAAGATCTCAAAACATGTGACAGATGTGTACTCTCATTTTATAGAGTACGATGCATAAAATGGAATAGTATGCTCCTGAAGAAGAGAATTTCAGACCATCAGTGGCAGCTAGGAAGCTGGAAAGCTAAGAAAAGAAACCCCTGTTCTTCCAACTATCACACCACTGCTCTGTCTGTATTTCCACCTCCAAAAGACTGATGAAAAAGGCAGCTACATGAGTTAAAAATAACTTCAAATTAGCAAGGCAGAAGCCCTATGAAAACCCAGCCAAGTCTCGCTCAAGGTTGAACTAGAACCTAAACTGGGGAAACTGAACATTGTAAAGCCAGGTTAATATTTTGCTCACATTAAGTGAAATTGAGTTTTCGGAGAGAACAATTTTGGTCCAGTAAAGTGTTAAAAGCTCTAACCTATAAAGCTTCTTCTATTACTCAAATTGAACAGATTAGGCACAGAAAACCTCCAGATTTCAAAAGAACAGAGAACAGCCTTTAGAGCAACTTCAAGTTGAGAATATGAGTTCCGATTTCATCTGGGCTATGTTAATTACTATGAGAAGGCTGAAAACTTTGGAAATGGAGATTTTTCTAGGAAAATGGCCAAAGTTAAAAAGAATTTGACATTTAAGAAGGGCAGAATAGACAACTACTATTTACATGTGATTTACTAAAAATTTAAAGCAGTGAGAAAATTAATACAATTTCACAAAACCCCCTTCTTGAGGCCGGGATACTCTATATAAACCCATACTTAAAAACACAGATTTGTCTTCTGAACATTCCTTTAAGCACATCTTGGTTGAACTCCTACTACCCATTTTCTCTTGAAACCTTGCTTGCCTGAAAGAATAGAGTGGTTAGGTCTTCTCTCATTTCTAGATATGTGTTCACTTGGGTGCTTTGTTATTTGCTTTCCCTCCCTTTATTCCCATAACAACACTTGGTGACCTATATTGAATATATTTAATTCTGGTGTGTGAATATGTAAAACCCACATATTTTGTTGATTTTAGCAGGGAGGAGAATAGTATTTACCATAGGAAGGTAAAGATTCATTGGCAAGCTTTGCATTTGTTGTTCTGCAAGGCCTGGTACTATTTGATCGAAATTCACCTAAAAAAAGTTTGGCACTGATCATGGTAGGGGATTATCAGGAAGCTAGGGAAAGTGTTGCAATTTCTTCCACATACAATTTCCCACTATAGTTGTTTCAGTCATCTTCTGCAGAAATTCCAAGCCACAATGCTGTCACATTTTTCTTGATTTTTCATGCAATTCATGCTTGATAGTCAAAAATTTTACTATTTCTCTTGAGGAATCATGTTCTGAGATATACGCTTTGAAAAATGAATATCAAATGCACCGTCCTTACTGCCAATGCAGTGATATCTAAGGGATATACAGTACACAATTAATTTTATGTCGCAGATGACTGCTGGTTTTAAAACAGTTGTATCTTTTTTTCTTCAATATATGCAGTTTGTGTGTTGCCAGTTGATATTGGATGTTTAGGAAGCTGATATTGATGAAGAAATATATAATGAAAAAACTAACTGCAGCACAGTTCTAGACAGCTAAAGCTCCTCAATTTGTTTTATTGCTTTACCTTTACTTAAGCTGTCTTTCCAATGAAAACTGCACCAGAATTGCCAGTTTTCTTTTTCACAAACAGCTGGCATCAATTGCTATCACATACTCCAGTTACAGATTGGTACGCAGTCATAACATCAACACAGCTTCAAAACCAGTTCCCCAACTGTAGGCTGTTAAAAATACAGGTTTCCAGAGAGTAGTACGAAGGGTTAAAACATTATTTGAAGCTACACAACCTCTTCAATTCCACCACTCCTAAGGATACTCTGGACATAAGGAATTTACAAACATGAATTGCGTTTAGTCAACTGCTGCCATGCTAATATTCTTAAAGTACTTTTATAGTAACTGCTGCACTGTCAAAATCCTTGGATACCTTAACTAATTCTAAACACTGAGGACAGAAGACACCTTTAAAACGTGCACATCAGGAAACTGAGATACAGAAACATTGGTAAGTACTTGAGTAGCTGTCAGAACGGGGTGCTAACATGACCTATGGAGGGGGTAGCTCCTTTAAAAAACAGGGCTAACTAATTTTTATGCTCACAAAGAAAACTAAATATTTCGAAGAGATACAAAACTACTTCAACAGCATTAAAATGTAAAACAAGAGTGGGAGGGCAGAACTGGACAAGCAAAGGGGTAGAGAAAAAAAACTGCAGCCAAAAGGAGATAGGAAGATAGCAAGACTTTGCTAGAGAGCAAAACAAACCTTGAGCACGTGCCAAAAGACCAGAGAGAAAGAGGAGAAGCAGGGAAAGCAGTAAGCAGAAGAGACCGGCAAGAGGAAACTGTGTACAGTGCCAATCAAACAGCCTACCCAGCTCCTCACAAGGAGGGGGAAATATGCTTTTCTTCCTGCTCTAAGTTTCCTCCATGCAAATTTTACATTAATGACATTTTGATGCTATAGGATTCATAAGAAAATTAGAGAAAGTTCAAAGGTACTTCCTGTAAATAGCTCTGTTGAGCTATAGCTGTTAACCAGAGCATGATGGCAACCCAGGTCCCCTCTGACCAGGATCAGAAATGCACAGTCTGAACACATACTCAGTGTGACTGCCTCTCCTCAACATGTTCTTATGCAAGCTCACCCAATCTCATTCCTAATCTCAGAAAAAAATTTATAGCGACAACCGTCTCAAAAATGAAATCCAGATAAATTTAGGCATGGGCAGTTTCACTGCCTGTCATAGTTTTCCTCAAATTGTTGCAGGGAAAACTTGTTTTTCCTGAGGAATTAGGATCATATTAGGGTACAAAACTGCTCCATGAGGAAAAAAAAAAAAAAAAGTAATTTGAAGACTTTATTTGTATTACAAATAGAGTTCCCACTATAAACTAGACTCAACAACTATAACCACCAAGCACAACACAATACCTATAACAAAACCCAAGAGTGCAACTAAAGAATATTCCAGCAGCTGTTCCCACCAAATAACAAGGACAAATCTACAAACTAGAAACCAGCCAGCTACAGAACATCCATGCTGCAGTGTACTGCCCCATCTCTGACAAAAAAGTATTTACAGAGAATGATAAATTGGTTTCATACAGTGTTTTCATTAGAGAGAAAGTCCCTAATCCTTTTAATCATAATGTCATGTCTTATACAATGTAAATACATTTCACAAATCTATCTGAAGCCCCCACTTCTACTGCAAAACTATTATTCTAGTTACCGGAAGATGCTCATCTTTTATTAGCAATATGATAAGATTTTGAAGCAAGCTGATAACCATAAAAATGACTGCAATGTAATCTCACCTGATATAGCAACCTTCATTACATAGACACCAACTTCGAGAGATGACTATTATCATCAACAAAAGTCTACAACATCTAACAAATTTCTTCTGTGTCTTAAGCATACAGCCAGAAGAAAAAAAAAAAATCTATTTGCTCATTTAAATAAACTCTTAGGAAGTAATTCAAGAAATAAAATAAGGTCACTTAATTTAAGCACAGGCTATGGTTAAGCCACATATGTTAATCACTTAATAAAACATAAACAAGTCAGACAATCAATAGTAAAAGCAGACATTTTTTGAAGACTAATACACTTTACATTCAGAAGTGAATGAGTACCTGCTTAATATGTTTCCTTACAATTATGACATAAGTACCTTCTTTCTTCACACACAGGTTCCATGTAAAATAGCCTTCACAAAGTCAGTCCTTTTCTTGTTTCAGGTAGTTCACTACACTGAGCCACCTAGTAAGAAAAGCAATAGAGGTATACGGTCTCTTGATTTTTTACCTTGCTGAACTCAAGATACAGAACTGCATTGCTCCTTTCCCTGCACACTTTTCTTCTTCACAAAAAACTTTTTATTGTGCTTTAACAGAAGGTCAATGGCTATCACTTCTCTACTCCAGCACAATGGTGAATTGAAACAAGAACCCATAGCTGTTTAGACTGATAAGGCAACCAGTATGTCTAAGCCAATAAAGCAATTTGTTCATTAAAGCTACTAATAAAGCAACCTTTTGTTAGTCTATGAAACATCAGAAACCTCATAGAATGCATTTAACTATGCTTTCTTAAAAATCACCAACTCAAAAGTTCTAAAATGCGTTAACTTCTCCACTTCTTTAAACTGATAGTAAAATGCCTTTGTATTGACTTTTCAAAACACAGCAAGTGTGATACAAACTTTCCTGCCCATTCATCATCAGAAACTTTTAAGGCTTTTGGTGAAGAGATTCTCCTTGACAAGAGCTCAAATTCATCGTATTAATGCATTGTGTAAAGCTTCCTGTGCAACACTACAACCTAGTGACCACCACAACTATACACAAGAACAAAATCATTCAACAGGAACACTCAGTTTGGACACAAAGATTCATTCAGATTTCACAAACAAAAATGAGAAGTGCTGTAATGGGCAAAGATCAAAACTGCTGTATCATCCATTGCTTTTCATTAAACTGAAACAAAGTCTGAACCTGAATCCCCAGCACCCAATGTTGCTATCTGGAGGAGGTTTGTTACTGTTCTCAATAACCAGCACTAACATGACAATGGCCACAAACTTCCTCCGAACAAGATCAGTATTTTTGCCTTGACTTTAGCAGCATGATACCAGCAATCCTTGAAAGCATTAAAATGAAGTCTCCTCCCTTACTCTCAATTTCTAGACTTGCTTTGGGAACAGGTAGCTCCATTAATATGTGATTAGAGACTGGGCCACTAAAAAGGAAGAAAAAAAAAAAAAGTCGCATTCCATCCAATTACCATCAGCTACACAAAAAAGGCCAGGCAGGTACTTCCTTGAAACTTTTATGTTTAGAACCTGTGAAACACAATTTTACTAGCAGCAATATACAAGTATCAAAGCTGCATAACATGTTAACACATAAAATAAAGCAAAACAGTGAGGGGGAAAAGTATTGTACACTTAGTCATATTTAACAGTGAAATATCCCTTTTTTAGAAGCAATTTGAAGTAATTCTTTTGCCACCATTTCTCATCTGCATCTTTTCATCAAGCACACTGCAACCACTGGATTTTTTTATATGCACAACAACCCAAGCAAAAAAAAAAAAAACAAGTTTCATCCTTATTACTGCAACTTCTCCAGAACAAGGTTCCCATTTGTTACACTGGATATAGCCTTTGAATTATCAGTGAAAGTGCTTGTAGAAGAATGACAGTAAAATATTTGTCCCGACTCAGAGATACGGACAATCAGCCAAAGTTCTATCATTTCCTATTCAGAAAAAAATAATCTTTATTTATAAAATAAAGAAGTCTGCTATCTAGGCCAGATATCATCCCTCCCTCTACAGTGTGACTCTCACTATCAAGCCATGAGGTTACATCATCCTTCTGGACTTAAGTGCTTATTTTAACAATAACACTTCAATAGCATGTGAAACTTTTCAATTGAACAGTTGTCAACCAGCCAGATAAGGCACAAAAAAACAACTGATAGCTGAAACGAGCCATACAATAAATTTTGCAGACTTCCTAGCTCCTGCCAAAAAAAGTGTTAATCAGTGAATAGTCAAGAGGCAAACAAATGACCATTAAAATTCATAGCAAAAAGAGACAGATTATTTTACTTAATTGTAAAGTTTCATCCATCTTCTAGGGTTTTCACATAAAGTTTTTTTGGACTTTGGAGCCTTTTGCCTACTATTGCACCACTGACATGCGCTAACAAAGAAAAGAGCAGGACAATATTATTGCAAAGACACTAATTCTAAAGAGTTACACAATGCTTTTCTTACATTCTCTTTGAGAGAAGACACACGTGACTTTCAAACAGAAATTAAAAATAATTTAGACATAGTATTTTCCTATTTAAGTCCTGAGGTCACATTTTGCTAATTCTCCCTGCCCATACCTGACCAGTTCTTCCAACAATTCTACAGTTTAATATTCATTTAGGCTGAGAAGATACATACAAGAATCAATCAAGAACACAATACACTGCCTGATACTTGTGATCAACTGCACTTTTCAGTTTGCTTAACTTCCAAAATTAATCCTCTCCTTCAGTTCAATTCTATTTCTCTCACAGTACAAAGGCAGTGGAATTTATGTTTCTGAATGACTTAAGCATACTTGAAAAGTCCCACCCTCCAGAGATTAGCTTCTCGCTCTTACAAGTAAATAAACAGAAGCTTAGACTAATGTTTTTTTTATCCATGGAAAACTGACAATTAGTTCTTTTCTGAGGCAAAAAAAGCACACAACTAAGAAGTTTGACAAATTTACATTTGTAGCTACTGATGCAGAGAACATTATGCAAGTGTATAGCTTTCTACAGGTATTCTTATGACCAAATCTAAGTGTATACTCCAGTAACTGCAGGATCAGACCTAGATTTCATTTATCTTATCTTCACGTGTAAAGAACTAATATGACAGCCTATCACTAGTGGCAACAGAAAATTAACCATTGAGTTAAAATGCTTCACAAGTATCTTTAGATTTTTTTCCTTCATGATAGCAATCAACACACACAAAAAAAAAAATCTTCAAAAAAATCTTAATAGCCTATGATGATTATATAAATAACTTAGATAACTTAAATAATTACTCATATTTTAAACAAACACTAAGTTACATGCCTTTAACACACCTTAATACCTCAAAATGTAGCTTGCAGAACCCTTCTGTAGATTTCTATAAAGAATTCATTCTTTAAATGTATACATTTATAGAAGTGTTTAAGAAACAAACTCTATAATCTATTCTTATGCCTAAATAGAATCTATTTGTATAGATCCACAAATCACCCAGTTAAATAAAGGCGCTAGAGGCATACAGAAAACCAATGAGGATTAAATTTGTTTTTCTTCAGAAAAGTACTAACATGGGATGATAATAAAATTGAAGTTCACAATGCGCTCTTAGCATCACAGACCAAAAAAAACTCAATTACAAGAGCTGAATATTTATTTGCTCTCCCTGGTTGCAACAGTTGCAATGCTAACATGGGAAACTTGCTATTTATCACTTCAGATAGACCCCAGAGCTTCTTTATTTTTCTCATGATCCATAACATCAGTAAAGTGAAACTTCAGAGTTGCTAAACTGATGTTCTAACCACATTAAAAGATGACCACAGGAACAACTACACAGGAATTGTCACTTCCTGGAGACACAAATGAGAATTCCTCATCCTTACTTGACTACCCATCATTTCAACAGGGTCAAGCAATTCTTCAGCAAACATGTCCCCAGCATAGCCTGAACTTCAGATGCAGTTGCCATTCATACAGTTGACTGATGATGAAACACCAGTAACTAAACAGCACCTTGACATTTCTACAAGAAAAATCACATAGTAAAGGAGCATCTGTCATCTTACAGAGGTGAACTGTTACAGCAAGAAGTGCTTAAGAACTGGGACCTGAAAAAATGGTCTCTTTAGGAACAGAGATCCCCATTCCAAGGGACTATGCCAGAGGCAAGTGACATGAAAAGCAAAGAATAGTAGTTCTTCATTGACCCCTGCAACACAAACATGAAGCAGAAGCTAAGGAAGCGAGGAGAAGCCACTTTCAAAACATGAGTGACTCCTCAGACATCAGCCAGCAAATCTGTGGAATTTGTGGCACAAGGATGTAATGGAGATGCAAAATTTACAAGGGTTCAAAAAGAAACTGCAAAAGTTCTCAGTAGAGAAATCATTCAAGAATTTCTGAATAAACAGAAACAACCTCTGGCTCAGAGATTCCATAAATGAAAGCAGCTGGAGAACAAGCATGAAATGAAAAGCATCTAAAGTTTATATTGTTCCCAATGTTTCCCATGCATCCACTTGCACATTTTTTTGAGATGGGTGATGTGAAGAATTAGGGAACTTCTGGGTTCCTGGACAAGATTTTCTCTTTTATGGCTATCAGATACAGAATGCTAGGCTAGAAAGAACACGTCAGTGCGATCCAGTGGGCCAATTCTTCTAGAATACATTTTAAATTATTTATTAAACACAATTTAAAACAGAATATTTCAATTAAAATACAGAAGAAGTATTTTAACTTTCAGACACCTCTCCCAAAAGTGCCATTTTGATAAAAGATACTACACTCAAATGTTTTAATGAGCTTCACCTTTCATTCAAAATATTAATTACACAATTATATCTCTACTGGAATAACATTACTGATTATTCTTCACTAAAACAGCTACAGCAGTTTCATGGCTTTGCTGTCTAGACACTGTTTCTGTGCAAGCACTTACTGAGCAACAGAACAGTTCTACTACTGAACAGTTCCAGTTGCCATTTTTCTCCAGAGAAAAGCTAAATTACTCACTTTGGGTTAATTTGCAGGTTGTTTTCCTTCCTGAAAACAAAAACAAAAAACAAACAAAAAACAAAACAAAACAAAAACAACAAAGCAAAAATAACAAATAGATGGAAGAATATGTCACAGGAATCAGCCTGTTCACTAATTAGGGAGACCTCTATAGCCTGTTTGTTCCCTTTCCACTGCACATCTCACAGTGTATCTGCCATGCGAATTCAAGATCTCCTAGATACTGCATTCAAAGTGTAAGAAGGGCTACTTGAGCACACAAGCTTCTCAGCAGCTACCACTCCACTACACGATTTGGGAGAGTAGAAGAGAGCTGACAAACCTACCAAAACTACCAACACCTTAGTTGGAGAAAACATGGTACTTTTGCATTTTCTCATTTTATTAACAGAAATCAGAACGGAGTGATTCCACAGAAACAAGAGAAAAAATATTTATAAATAATAAAAAATTATATTCACCTCCTACTAAAAACACCTAGTATTAGAACGTGAGAAAACACAGTACTTACCTATATTTGAAAGAGCTGGTAAATATGATTTAATGTGTTACAAACAAATAAGCCATTCATGCATAGCAAACTAGCTGAAACAATTGTTTGGAGAATACAATTGCAAAACATATGCAGGTTGATAGCAGAGAATTTACACTGCATGGTTTCTGGAAAGGAAACTATGGTTTTTAGAATTTTATAATAACAACAGTGAACTAGGGAGAAATTGCTGAGAGAAAGACTTTCAAAGAGCCTCCCTCAAAGTCTCAAGAGGCCATTAAGTAAAATTAATATTGGTGTTAGGGGAAAACATTTGTGTTGAGATGCCAGCAGTAAAGCATCAAAAGAAAAAGCAGTAAGTGGTCTGTTGATTTGCAGAAAGGGGTTAACAGCAGAAAGCCATTGTTCCACACTAGAACCACAACACATACTCCCTAATGGTCCAGAAAGCAAAAAGTGGCAAAACTCATTCGCATAAAAGCTATTAAGTTTAAGATAAGGAACCTTAAGAATTTCATGTAGTCTAACCAAGCTAGATAAAATGGGAAATACATGATCACAAAGAAAACAATAAAAAAGGTACTGTGTGTCCAGGTGAATATTTTACTCATCAACTTCCTGGATTTTAACAACAAATTCAGAAAGAAACATGTTGACTCTTCATAGTCCATAGAAGAATAATACTCAATAAAAGAAAAAAATAGGATGTGCATTAAATATTTTGGAGAATATTGTAATTAGTACATTACAAACTCAATACAGATTTTAAATAGGCACTTTGCAAATACACAGCACTCCTAAGTAGGCATTAAAAAATGGTTTGAAAAGTAGTTAAACTAAAAGTTAACAAAGGTGACATTTAGTAACAGGCATCTTAAAGGGAAAGCAAAAAACCATAAGAAAGTTTGGGTATGTTAATTGTAACAGAGATACAGAAGAATATAAAGGAAAAGGTATAGGAAAAAGACACTAAGAACCTTGAGTTTAACTGGATTTTTATAACAAAAAGAATATGTTCAACTCAACTGGGGTTAAAGCATCACAAATAGCACAAAGAAGAACTGAACTACTTGAAGTTTTATACATGAAACTTTTCAGTGCCACAATACATCTTTGTGGAAAGTGATTCTGAAAACATACACACCTTATAATGAAATCCTACTGCTTTTCTGGATACAACAACTGATAGGCAGAGAGAATAGAACAAAAGCTAAACTCTCAATTTCACAATCAGTAGAATTCTTGAAAGCAAATTTTTTACTTCTTTGGCAGCAGCCACCAAGCTATAGCTCTACACAGCTCTACAACCATACCAGCACATGCTGCCCCTACCCCAGCTAGCAGGTAGGTTATATGGGGAGTGGTAATCGTCAGGCTGCAGGATCTGACATATAGTGATAAGGGATATAACAGGAGATACAAGGACAGTAATCAGAACTGTTACTGCAGTGATGCGATACAACAGCAGGATAAAAATCCACAGAAAACTAGATTTTGTTAGCTCTGCTGCTCACAAAGCAATTTGTTTCCTTTGTGTTTTACAGATTTGAATATTAATATTTTGGTACATTGTAGCTTTGATCACTGTGTTAAATGTAGCTTTACTGAATAAAAGGATTAGTTTGACCAGATTGGCATGTTTATGACTGTGATATGAAGAGAACTCGAGGGAAAAACCTTTGAAGATCAAGCACATGCTCTATTTTAAAGGTTGAATTGGCAGTAGTAGCTGAAGGTGGTTCATATCAGGCATATAGTTTATAGCATGATACATATGAAATACTTCTGTTTAGTATAAAGATTGTAAACACTTTCAGATTACTTAAATTTGTCTTGCTATTAAAAGGGCAAATACCACTCTGTCCTTACTGAAAAGGCTAGGAAGTCAGGCAAGAAAAGCACTAATGTTGATTTACAAGCAGCTGGTCTTCAGAAGTGGACAGCACAAACACAAAAGCAAAGAAGAGGTGGAGGAACAAGATTAGCCCTTTTGGTTATTGCACATACTCCACACTGGTTTAAGCAGATCATCAAACCACAACCATGAAGTTTCAGGGCACAGTTAAGCTGACAGTGCCCAAAGGATTCACTGCCAGCTGTGCATCCCCCATGCCAGCTCTAATGCATATTCCATGTCACACTGAGCCAACTCAATTTGCTTTTCAGTTCCCTACTCACTTAAATTCAGGGAACTAAAATAGAAAACCAATAGCACAAAATTAATTTGAATAATCTTGACAAAAAAAAACCAGAATAAACCAATAGCTAGTGTAGGAAGAGGTATGGGTAGGAGAAGCTGTTAGAAGCCATCTCTTTCAGTAACAACTAAGCAGGTCAAATACAATATGAAATTACAACCCCATAAAGGCCAAGTGAATACAACATTTCAACCTTTGTGACATTTGAAATTATTTTATGAAAGGAAGGGTAAAATGTTTAATGATAAGTTTCTCCTTTTTAATCTTTGCTAGGTCTTGCCTAACCTACACAATCAATTTTGTTCCCACCACACTGCAGTGTAAACAAACAATAGAAATGAGAAGTAGCAAAACGTTAACATTTCTTTTGTGCCACTAAACAAGCTTTTGTTTTTCCAGTCATTCCCAGCACCTTTTGAAAGGTTCCCACAGGCAGGCAGGATGACTGTATATACCTCCTACATAGGCAGGCAGCAACTACAGCATGCAGCTCCCCTCACTAGACAGCCACACACCCACCCCATGACAGGGGACACCACCCACCTCTACTCTTCAAACAAAACTGCCTATGTTCCCAAGTCACACTGAGTGTTGCCTACTGCTCCCATCAGGCCAAATGTCAGTAATGCCGGAGCTGAAGTTTGACCCTCAGTTATTTCACTATCAGCACACTTTTTTCTGTAGCATATCAGAAATTACTTGATTTCAAAATAGTCAAGCCTAACAGTGCTCAAAGGGCAAATAACAATAGATTCACCATGGCAATAAGCTATAAAGCTGGGAATACAATACACAACTTGAAATCATAGAATCAGAGAATGGTTTGGGTTGACAGAGACCTTAAGGTCATGCAACTCCAACCCTTTTGCCATGGGCAGGAACACCTTCCCCTATACCAGGCTTTTAAAAGCCCCATTCAGCCTGACCTTGAAGATGACATGAAAATACAGGATGTCCTGGAAACAACCTAAGTGCAACTGTGCATGTCAAAGTTGTTTTGTTACAGCAAGCCATGTGTAAGAACTGCCCTAGCTGTAGTGCACTTTTGTACGTAAAACTTTCAAATTTAAGTTAAACATCTGTACAACCTAAGGAAGCAGTCATTGTGGAGATAATCAGGGTTATTAACAGAAACACTTCTGTATTACAATACTGCAAAATGTAAGGTTCAGCCACCTGTGTATTAGAGTCCACCTAAGATATTATTAGTTGGATCTCTCACGCATATAATCACTCCCCTGAAGATACAATGTCAAAACATAGTTAGCATGACTATCATGTTACTAAGGGGCTACCAAAGCCTGCATGCTACTCTTGACATGTTTCACAAACATCAAATGGCTGTTCTGGGCCACGTATCATATAGTTGGTAGAGTAGAGCAAGTGCAAGGCAGCATAAAGTCCAGCAAACCGCGAGTCAAGCAGTGACCAACTCTAGCTCTTACCCAGACAACCAACAGCACAGTCAGAATCCACCTGCTGCCACAGCATAACTAACACATCATGAAAGCAGAGGGATATAAGTGCCCCCTTCCACCAGAGGCTTGTCGTAAGGGCTGTGTCTGTCCCATTTTGGCTAGACAGACAAGTTTAAATACAGGCCAGGTGGGGGAGGCATAGTAGTTTTTGTCATTGTCTCCCTTCCCATCAACTCTTGCAACAAATAACAAGTTAGGAGAAAAGCAATCCCCAAACACAGTGCCCCAATTATTTCAAACCCATTCTTGCTGAAAGATTAAATAAGGACTGCTATTTAGGCACATGAAGAAAGAAACGGTGTCTAAAGTTTCCTGGGGTAAAAAAAAAAAAAAAAAAAAAAAAAAAAAGCAACTGAAAACCACAGCAACTTTGCCTTAGCATGCTTTAAAGGATGCTGAAGATTAGCCCTCAAGATCCATAAAAACTGTCACTATTGTACTCTGTAGTAAAGAAAAAGAGAGTTACTTGTCATTGCAGTGATCCACCCACTCAGAGAAATGTCACAGATCTGCAGACATACTCATCAGTTCTGGCAACAGCAGATGAAACTGCCACAGCAAAACTCAGAAACAAATGTTAAAAATAACTTAGACAAGGGTATCTCCAGGATCACAGTTTCAGGGCCCTTTTCTGTGGTGTTAGATCACCTCTTGCCGGGAGTATCATTGCAAAATGACAAGATATAAACAGCAAGGGAAGTAAACACTCCTGGCAAACTGCAGGTTTAGTGGCCCAAGCTCAGGGCCACAAGTAACACAGCTTAGCAAAGACACAGACAATGGTGAAGCAAAGGTGAAGACATCCTGTTTCCAACAGAGATTCAGCACTATGGCAAGTTGTGTGGGGTCGCACTTGCCACAAAAATGAGTAACATTTCCTCAGAGAGGTCTGAATCCATAGCTGTAGTTTTGGTTATTATTTGATGGTTATGGCCTTGAACACTAAAGAAAATATTCTCTACTATATTCTAAAGCCTTATTAGGCAATGAAGAAGTCAAAAAAAGCAATGTATCCACTACTGTCAGGTCTAGCAAAGAAATGCTAAATTTTGCAGCTACTGCAATAGCTAGTGAGCAACTTCTCAAGCATGAAGTATGCTACAATGTTGAAAAGGCTCACACTTGCCAGAGAACACACTGAGCAGCTTATCCTCCTAAAAAGGTAACTTGGGAAAAAGCTTGAAACCTTTTCTTCCCCAATGGCTTATGATGCTTCGGGCTTGTTAGTCATTTAGAAAGACAAGTAGCTAGTCCTGAAGTAGCCTGTTCAGTTCTGAATTCCCTGTGACTATTATCATTCCTGCAGGTATATACGGACACACATTCTATCCTATAAAGTACATAATGTATTTTACATAAAGACAGTAATAACCTTTCACACACAATTTTGAAATACAGCAAACTAACTCCCTATAAGAATGGGAAGGTCCTGCATGTTACAGCAGATCTAAATGTAGAGTTTCACCTTTAAGGAAACATGGTAGACTCTATCCTGAAAAGCTCATGCTCCAAAATTATCCGCCAGCATATGTGAGAACACAGAGCTAATGTGCGCAGTAAGGACATTACAATGGTCAAAGAGGGCAGAGTTTAAGTAGATACTGTCAACAACATACACCCTGGGTTTGCAGCTCCTGTCCTTCAGAAATTCAAAGCAGTTGCCACAACCAACAAGAGCACAGAGCCACAACTGAATAACTGACACTGCAAGACTGAATTAAGGAACACTTCAATCTATCGAAAGGACCAACCAAAACTTCACGTGCAATCAAATCATCACCACCCCCTTCAGTTCTTTGATAAATCCACCAAGGAAACACATAGGGGAAGTCTCTGGAGACCTGCATCATGTAAAGGTCACCTCCACATTCCAAACCATCCAGAGCAACATTTCTTAAGGATGAAGTGCTGAAGAGGAAGAACAAGTTCTGACATTGGACCAAGAAACTGAGGAACAGGAGAAGGGCACATAGGAACAAATACAATGATTATCCCAGAATTAGTTCAGATATTTCATTTTCAAAGGGAGACCCAGGTATAAAGAGGTAGAACTGGAAGGGTACAGATTTAATTTATTATGACAGCCTAGGATACTGGAGTGGTGAGACTCACTGATTGAGGTTTACAAAGAGTGTAAGGGGAAATTATTGCAACTCTATTGCAACTGCCTCTAACCTCGCATTTGCCACAGCTCCAGCTCCATAGGGCTAGGTCTCGCCGCAGCACGTGCATACCTCTCAGCTCCAATCTAGGGCAGCCCTCCTGCCTCAGTAAGGAGGCAGATCTTGAGCTTAGAAAGTGTTCAGCAGTATGCCCTGCCCTTTTGAGTGCATTTCATCTCAGCCTGCCCATGCTGAAGACTTCCTAGACCTGCTTGTCCAGAGAAGTATCAGGCAGGTCACACCACTGAAAGTTTTCAAGCAAAAAAGCATTTCAAAACATTCACATTTTGGACAACTTTAAATAGTCAGCCTTTGAACAGGAAGCATTACTTAACTACCTCAGCACTATGCCTCTGCTATAAGCAGCCATCCAGTCCCAGGTCACAAGGCAAACTAGACTCACCTAGGCCAGCTTAGCCAGGCACTACCTGCAACATGCTTCTCCTATACTTAAGCTGCTTAGAAAGCACACAAACCAAGCAATTTCAAGAAACCCATCTCTTTCCCCTGCACATTCAAATGACCCCTGCCCACAAAACATCTAAGGTACATCAGTATGTTAAACAGTTTCATAACAATGTATTTGGGTTACAAAAATCCAAACATCGCTCAAACTTTTATGGGAGTATTAAAGGGAAACGGTTTTTCTCTTTTTTTCAATATAAGCTGAGGCAAATAGCATTGCAAAATGTATCATACTGGTATAATTCTAAATTACAGCTCAAACTGAAAAGAGCACATACTTTTCATTTGGCTGGGTTTTTTTCTTTGCTTGTTTTGTATATATCCTAATTAAAATATGCTAGGCTTCTCTATTTTATGGCCATATTTGTGTTTGGTCAGAAAACTAGACAAACTCTACTAGTTCATAGTGCAACAGCCACCACTGATCATGTTGAAGGAATTTGGATTGAGAAAAAAGAGCTGTTTGGGAGCAAATCTTGCTGTTGCAGCTACCTGCATGCACACACCTGCTGAAACCATCACATCAGAAGTGTGCCACTAAAACAGCACACACCAACACTTCATCCTCCAGCACAAAGCAAAGCCAACTGTCCCAGCTCAAGACTCAGGCAAAGCGACCTAAACTAAGCGAGCTACTTTTGGACAATATTTCACACATCTCTTACCAACCAGCTGTGGGTGTTGTATCCTCTAGCTGATGGTAACATCTTCAATTGCCCTAGCAAATGGGAAAAGATGTCTGTTGGTAGGTCAGTCATGACATTATAGAAAAAAATGTATTGTTTCACCCTTATAAAAATAACTGCAATTGTTTCAGCAAACACTGAGAAAACAAAATAGAGCTTTATCTGAATTACACAGGTCTGTCTATTTAGCAAAAATTAGCAGTCTAGAGAAGATGAACACGTATTTTTTGCCATAGTGAGCATTAACAAAACTGAACACAGTAGTTCCTTTTACGCTGACATTCCTTACTTTTGAAGTATTTGACCTTACAGAAATAAATCATGTCCACATTACTGACCAAAAAAACCTATCAAGGATCTATTAGAAAATACACAACTGCAGTGTTTGCACTGATACAGGACAAACACTGGAGTAGCTAACCAGAACCACTGGTGCAAAGACCCAGGCAGGATTCACAACATTGCAACTGTTTAATTACTCCCATTCTCTCTTCCTGCCCAAGAAATGCTCCCTCACAAGTGAGCCACAATGCCTCTCACATTCATTACAGCCAAAAAACATCTGGCGTATGCAAAGTTGTCAAAGAAGAAAAGCAAATGGTAGTTTAATATTTAAGTAAGACCCTAATCAAGTTGTTATATTTATTTATTGATTTAATTGAACAGAGAAGGGAGACAAAAATTATTATTTCACCAATAATCTTTAGAAACTGAAAGATGGAGAACCACCTTTCATTTTCTACTAAATACAAAACTATGACAGGTGAGGAACAGACAGGGATTTAATAGTCTTCCTCTCTCCTAATATATGAATAAGAAGGTACCCAATACACTTGACAACATGTTTATTCAAAGCAAGGATTTGTCTATTCCTCCTCCAAAGCCACCAAACATGCTCACCCAGGAGGAAGCCACTAAGAGTTGCCAAATGCACAGAAATGACACAGCCCTAAAGTACACACCGATAGCAACCAGAAGGGTGTTCTGGGACAGAGACCTGTAAGCATCTAGTGCTGCCTACCATCTTTCACAGACATCCTCTGCTAACCACTGAAACATAGAGAAGACTGGGCTAAATTGTCCCTGCTTGATTTAGCCAAAAGAGTCTGTGTAATAATCAGTGGCTGTACCACCACAAAGCAAGATCAAGAAGTTTGTTGACAAGAAGTCCATCTCCATACTTACATGGGTCTGGGTCTTCATCAGAAAAATACCGAAAATCTATGTAGCCTTTACTGTCGCAAGAGACTATCTTAATGTCCATAGCAGTGATCCCAGTAAACAGATTTTGTCTATCCAGTGAACACGTAGAGCATTTCAGTATTGAACCATCCATCAGTTTCCACAAATTCACTAAAGCACAATACTTCGTTGTGGAAGAGCATTTTCATGAGCAATTATATACAATGTTTATTGTGTCTTTCTAGAATTACCTGACATACACAGCCCACATACAGCAAGGCTGAAGCAGCTCTGCAGATAAGGTCTTTATGCCACTTTTATTTCAAGTGTAATGTACATATAGTCATTGCATGTGGTCTTCACAAAAAGATTCAGAAAATTAAACATGTTCATTAAATACCGTCAGAATTATAAAAATTCTGTTTACTTCAAAGAAACAGAAAAGTAGCATTCCTTTCTGTTTAATAACATTGCCTGGTCTAAATCATTTCTTTCTTCTACTGATTCAGAGACAACAAATTCCATTGAAGTAATGAACAAAACTTTCACAAAGCACGGCATAAGTATATAGCAAGGGGAAGTAAAGTTAATTTGTCAGGCTAAGTTTAAAAATAAAAAGTATTTCTTCCCCTAAACTAAAAAGTTATTTGTTGTAAAATATTTTCTAACAGTTAATGCAAATGAAAACCACATACTTTCTGATAAACATTTATGTTTCCAAACAGAACTGTTGTAGTAGTAAATTATTCAGCCTGAACAAAGGACATGTACCAATTAGGTATAAGCTGCAGTAGGAGGAAAAACCTAAACCTTGCAAAAAAAAAAAAAATTAAAAACATGAAGTGATATATCTTATTGAGATATTTATGAACCCGGAACACCAACAAAAATGCATAACTGCCACCAAGAGACAGAACCAAGCTGCCACTAACAACCAGATGATGATGGAGAAAGGTCAGATTCAAGTTTGGGACTAGGAGGTGCCTTAAAACAAGTGTAATCACCACATGAAAAAGGATATAGTGTCATTTCACTTCTGTAGATATTAAATACAATATAGAATTGACCATCACCTTAACACTGTGGCCTGAAGAGAATGTCACTTCCCTTCCTAACCTGCGACTGAGAAAAGCTAGGAGTGAACCAAATGCAGAGTTCAACTTTTTTATACCCTATTTTAAAACAGCAATGATAACAGAATTCTAAGATAGGGAGATACTTCAAACTAAAGAAGATGTGTCTTCTTACCTTAAGCAAACTGGGTCTCAAAATGAAACTGAAATATCAGGTGCCCTGACTACCTTAAAATTCCTGGTTTTGTCTAGGCTTTCCCCTGAGCTTTCAGAGGCTATCTCCTCAGTGTAATGGACAAGTATACAGCTGGGAAACAGGCAGTAAGTGCTCTCAAAAGTGTAGCACAAACTGAAGAACAGAACAAGCATCCATAGCTGTAATGCTGGAGTATATACATCCATATATTTCAGAACTTCAGCAACTATATACATTTCTGCTACGTTTTGTTTTCTTCTGCTTTCAATTGCATCTGATAAAGAAAGTGCAGGACAGCAGGTGCCTAGCAACTGGCCCACAGGATGTTCACAAGCTGTACACTCTTCTTTTAATGAGAAGCACAACAAACACTACAACCTTCCTCCTCAAAGTCTTTCGAGACTCTTTCCAGGAAGATGTAGAAAGAACTCATGAAGACAAGAGTTTCCTCACAAGAGTTATAATTTCTGGATCTCTGTCTCAACACTGTCTCATCAAATAAACCTGATTCAACCTACTCTCTTCATTTTTTAGTACATCCTCCTCATATGTAACAATTTGCTGTACAAATTTTAACACTCGAATAGTACAATTTAACACCGGCAGATACAATTGTTTCTTCCCCAACAACTGAGGTGTTCGGGTTTTTTCTTCAGTTAAGAGAAAGTTAAGATACTTTATTAAAACTCTTTAAGTTTTGATACAGTTTTCCTCCAAGGTAAATTATGCATAGGGCGGAAATGCTAAAAGGCGAAGCTAAACAGAACCCACGCAAACACAATCCCATTCCCAAACGAGACCCTTCTTTTCCCTGTCCCAGAGTAACGTCTGGAGTAAGAGCAAGAGCACTCTCGCGCCTGGTCAAGCAGCAACTACTCCGATAAACAGGAAGAGCCAACACTACTCCTGGCTTTTAAAACACATTCAGAATACTTTACATAAGCAACTCTTCAGTAAGGTTTTTCCGCGACGAGAGCTACATCTTCCACCCAAGTGTTATGTAAATAAGCGGGCAGGAGGCAGCCGCGGGGTTTGTTAGGAGCCACTAAACTCAATAGAGAAAAGAAGGAAAACGGGGGAACGGGGTAGGGGATGTTTGAAAACCTCGGGGCTCACAGCACCACAACAGCCATGCGCTCTGCTCCCAGCCTTGCACAACTTTCCGCCGCGGCAGTTCCGCTCGGCTCCCCGGGCGGGGACGGGACCGAGGGGTGCGAGCCCTCCGCCCGCCGCCTTTGTTCGCGGGGGCCGCCGCTCCCGGCACAAAGGGGGCGGCAGAACTTGCGGAGGAGACCCCGGCACTCCCCGGGGGCCGTGGCGGAGAGCCTCCTCCCTCCGGCGAGCGGGAGCTGCGCGTGGACCGCAGGGCAGCAGACCGTGCGCGGCGGGCAACGTGAGCCGCATGGGAAACGGCGGCGGCCGGCGCCGCGCCCCCCACCCCGCCCCCCCCGCCCGCTCCGCGGGCAGCCCCGGGGCACCCGACCCCTTCCCAAGGCGGCTCCTCCCGCCCGCACTCACTTTTCGGGACTGGCTCCGCTGGGCTCTCCGTCCGCTCGCGGCGCGCACGCCTTCCCGCCGGCGGGGCGATGCGGGCGGCGAGGCGGAGCTCCCCTCCCCGGCGGGACGGGGTCCGCTGCCCCCGCCCCGGGGCAGCCGCCGGGGGCCGGGTGACTTCAAAGGGGAAGGCCGGTCCAGCCCCCCGCCCCGGGCGGGCTGCGGACTGGTGGCCCTCGAGGAATCCCCGGCTGCGGCTGTCCCGGCAGCGGATCAGGTTCGCCTCCGCGTCCTCTCACATGGAGCCACCGCCTTGCCGCCCCTCGGCACCCCCGGGGCCGGTCCCCGCACCGCCGCCGGCCAGGAGACGAGTGGCTCGGGCCGCGGCCCCCGCGCCGCTCTCCCTCTCATGCACTGCGGGCGCCGCCGGGCCCCGGCTCCAGCGGCAGGGGGCCGTCAGGGCCCCAGCTGGGCGGCGCGGCGGGGCAGCCGGGCGGCGGGGCTCGGCGCCGCGGCCGCTCCGCTCTGCAGCATGTGGGGAGCGGCGCGGGGGCGCTGGGCGGCGGGGCAGGGTCGGGCCGGGGAAGCCGGGCGCGGTGGGGGAGCGGCAGCAGCAGCGCCCGGGATCCGCTTGCTTCCTGCGGCGCCGTGAGGGGGCGGGGAGGGAGGGCGGGAGACGGAGCGAGCGCGGCGGCGGCGCGGGCGGATGACAGCGGTAACCCAGCAACGGGCCCACCCGCCCCAGTGCTGGCGCGGAGCGATGATGCCGAGGGCGGGCAAGGCGGAGCCGCGCAGGTCCCGCCGCGGCCGCGCGGTTCAGCCCAGGACAAGGGGGCGGCCCCGCGCCCTCCCCGCCCTTTCCCGCGGTGGGAACGGCCAGTGCCGGGGCGATCCCACTGCGTGCCGCTTCGTGCCCGACCGCCGCTCAGTTTGTCCGGGAGCCGGTGGTGGGAAGTGCTGGTCACCCTTGGAGCTTCCAGAAACTGGGGCTCACCTGTCCCTAGCAGCACTTTGTCAGTCGGACTCCGGGTGCCGCGAACCCAGTAACGGGAATGATGGTTACTCCGTCCCTGCTCTCCTAAGGCTAAACCAAGCGTTATTTGCAAGAGCCTCTAACAGAATCACAGAATCAGTTCGGTTGGAAAAAGACCCCTGAGTTCATCGAGTCCAACCTATGACCGAACACCACCATGGTCAGCTAGACCTTAGCACTGAGTGCCACAAGCAGTCATTCCTTAAACACCTCAAGGGACCCCATCACCTTCCTGGGCAGCCCTTTCCAAACTACTCTTTCTGTGAAGAAATTCCTCCTAGTGTCCAACATAAATGTCCCCCGGTGCAGCTTAAGACTGTCTTCTTGTCCTGTTGCTGGTTGTCTGGGAGAAGAGACTGACCCTCACCAGGCTACACCCTCCTTTCAGGCAGTTTTAGAGTGATATGGTCACCCTAAGTCTTCTCCAAGCTAAACAACCCCAGCTCCCTCAGCTACGCATCGCAGGACTTGTGCTCCAGTTTATTGCAGAGTTGTGGTTGTCACATGAGAGCTCTGATCGGCCTGCTTTGATTTGTGATGCTGAATTTATGGCTCTGTTCAACAAAAAACAAGGCAAAAACTGAATACTTAATTATCGATCATTAAGTGTGTGGGCTCACTAAATACAGAACTCAGCCTGGCCTCTGAGAAAAGCTGAGGCCTCAGGAAAAAGGAAAAAAAAGCGGTATTTGACTGTGTTACCATTAGAAAACATACAGAACAAGAGAAAAATTAAAGGTTACTTGTGTACCTTAGGTCTGGCATTTCCTTCCTTTTCCAAAGATCATGGCTGATCTTTGCCATGTCAGGGTATGCCCAGGCAGACATTGGCTGCTCTGCCCAGACCTCATGCCAGCATTGGACCATGGGATGTCTGACTGTGCTAAAAACTTTCCAATTGCCTACTAGCTTTTTCCTGTCTGCTATTCAGTTTTAATTCTGCCTCTTATTCTCCTTCATTTTCTGCTTGGTGTTTCTTTACCCTTTCCTGTTACCTTGTCTACCTGATTTTTCTTTTCCCATGTATTAAAAACAGGTGTTTGAGCTCACCTAACTCTCCAAACCTCTCCCATGTCCCCACTGGGACAATGAAGCAGAAAAACACTCTCACTCTTGAGAGCTGCAGGCACGTCCCTTCCTCACCAGCTGAACTTCTACACATCCATTCCCACCTAGCTTATGCTTATTTTAACGAACTGGCAAGGGGTGCTTTTGCAGACAGAAGCCTCCTTCACCAGTGAGCTCTGCTTCCCCGCAGAACCTCACTCATCTTTTCCACAGAATGTTAAAGCAGCCCTGCAATAAGTATATAGATAAATATATAATCTGGTAATTGAACTATTTATTCCTGGAGCAGGAAGGAATTAAATCTACATGAATAATTTTTTGCCCTCTACAAAGGAAATAGCAATGCTAAAACTTTCGTATCTGCAGTATGGATCTCTGCCCCTTGAGCAAAGAGAACACTGGTCTCTCTCCTCAGACCCTATCCATATTAAGGTATTATTGGTTCCTGTTTCTCGGATCTCTTGCTTATTCCACTGGCTTTCTATCAATTGTGATGTTCTCTCTCTGCCAGTTGAGTAATAAATTCACACATAGGTCAGACATAACTGGGACGCTACTACTGAGTACGCATTACTTTAGAATAAAGGAAAAAGTTGGCTGCCTAAGCAGTGTAGATCACTGACAATGGCAGATGTGCTCAGACTGGCTGAGGATTTAATGAAAATGTTACCATTATTTTATGAGTCACAGATTAAAATGGTTCAGCATGTAGTCTTTAATGGAAATGTGGTAATGATTGACTATACTTTAAACACTAGGGATGAAAATAGGAATTGTACTGCAGATCAATGCATTGGGACAACTCTGTCATAGGCCAGACTTGAATGCCACCATACAGACAGTTTCAATAAAACTGATTTTAAAAATAAGACACAGAACAATTTTAAGTGGAACTGTATTGTTTTTAACATACAATCCAGTGAGAATGCAAAAACCTTGCGAGAGGTTATTCCTGTGCATGAAGTAGTGACTGAGGAAGAGAAACACTGGGGCTTTTAAGCACTCTGCCTAGAGGCTGAAAGGATACTGGCTGTTTGTCTGGATGTATTTTTCTTCCTGATGGACTACCATCTATACCAGAGGTTGGTATTAAGCTTAATGGCAAGACTGCAATGTATCAACAACGTTGGTAACTGAAAAGATTCCATGTTAAAAGGCATAGAAACTTAGATGACGGTTTGGAAATGAGAGTTAGCCAAGAGAGAGAGGGCACATGTGTGCTGGGGCCACGTGGAGCAGGGAGGGGGACGGGAGCCCAGCCCACAGGGGAGCCTCTTGAAAAGCAAGAGAAGGGTCTCCTCTCTGGAAGCCTCCCCTGAGGCTGCGGGGACCAATCAGAGACCTGGGTTGGTGATTGACAGCCCAGGAAACCAATTAGAAGGCTGTTTCGCTTTCACAAATCACAAGTAAAAAGAGTTGGTGAGGTCTTTCACCGTCCAGTCAGGGAGGTGAGCAGATCTGGGGCTCCGTCCCGGCATGGGGCCCGGCCCGAGCCCCAGCAGGGGGGAGGGCCCGGCCCTGGGAAGGCCCCAGGGTGGACCCGGCCCAGCCCCGGTTTTGGCCCCGGCGGCCCTGGTCCCGGGTGGCCCCGGGGGACCCGGCCTGGCCCGGCCTTGGGAGAGCCCAGCACGACCGGCTCGTCTCAGCCCCCGGCCCCATGCGGCCCCGGCGGGGCTCGGCTCGGCCCCTCGGCCCCTCGGCCCCGCGCAGCAGGGCTTGGCTCGGCCCGGCTTCCCACTGAAGAGAAGAGGCCCCCGGATGGCCACGTGGCTTCTTCACTGTCTGGATAGAGGCCCCAGCCAAGCACGGGGCAGAGGGAGGCCCAGCCATCTCCACGTGGTCCGCCTGGTAGCCACATTTTTCCCAGCATGGCTCCAGCCTGGATCCTTACCTTTTGGATACAAGTTTAACTTTTAGTGCCTGGATGAGACTCTAGATCTCCTGAGCTTCCCGGAATGAAAATAATAAAGCAAGAAGAATTACAGAAGTCAGCGGAATGAAGACAAAGTTTATCATAGAAGGAGAGATGGAAAAGTCGCCACTGATAAGTAGCTTAAAACCTTTCTTTTGTGGGCTTTAGAAGATTGTGACTTTACTTAAATTCCTTTAAAGTGTGGAATATACTTGGGGAGGTTAAGTGCTTGAGATGAAGACCTTTTTTGCCTCGGGAAGTGAAGCTCTCTGTCTTTGGGACTGGAATATTGAACAGAGACATTTGGTGAAGAATGAGATAAAGAGACTTTTGTGTTTCTCAGCAGCCTGCCTTTAAAATGACACCCCATGTGTTTCAGCAACCCATAATACAGCTCTGGAAGGACTGTGAGAATGGGAGGAAGAAAAATCAAAATTTGTAGTTTCCAGGCGGATGCAAGTTATGCGACTGAGACACCCTCTAAGCCTAAACTAAAAGAAGGGACTTTTCTCTCTGGAGTGAACTGAAATGATTATTTAAGTAGATAACTGACTAAAGTGTTCTCTGTATGTTGCTAGTATGACGAAAGGGGGAGGAGGGAATAATCTGGAAATCTCATTCTGAATTGTTTTTTTGTTATTAATAAATTTCTCATTATACCTTTTTAAGTTTTAAGCCTGCTTTGTCTTTACTCCTAAATTCGATCCCCAAGAGAAATTAAATCTATTAAAATTGGCAAACCCCAGTCACACTGTGACAACATGCTGTGAGTAACAAATCTGCTATAGAATTGCTACTGTAGAGGAAAGCTGCCCCTGTATCATACTACGTCATCTTTAAAATGCCATAAATAATAAGGTAAAATAACCAAATTAAAGGAGTGCATTCACTAAACCACCATTTAAAAATCTGCTTAATTTGTCCATATTTCTGGTTTTATAAGGCATTTATGATAAATTTTGTAAGCTGTCTGCAGATAAAGGGAAGAATATTTTGTATGGGAAAACATGGACCCAAGTGATAATAATGCTGCAGGAGGTCTCCTGTACAAAGTTTAGTCCATTTTGACTAATGCAATTTAAATTTAAGTCCTTACTTTTAAAGATAATTATCCCCAATTGTTTACAGGTAGATATATCCTAAGCAGTGCTGTGCATCCCACTGCCTGCAGGAATGAGAATGAAAACTGAGCTCTGCCTAGGCAGATGCTGAAGCTTCTCTAACTTGCTCATTCCTGAGGCTGAATGTCCTAGGGTTTGGGATGGGAGAGGCAGGCATCCCGTGTAATGGGGCCATCAGTGGTGCACACATGTGCGGGTCCTTGACTGGGGAAGGTTTCTGAGGCAGGGTTGGTGCCTGAAAAACAAACCCTTCAGCAGGACTCCTGTGAGGAGAGAGCTACACCAGACACAAAGTCCTGGCTCACAGCATAGTGCTTATCCATGTTTTGATTTCCTCCTGCCAAACACCGACCACAGGTGTGGAGAAGCTGTGCTGTTGCACTGCTGGTGTAGGAGAAGATAGGCAATGGAGCAGGGATACCGGATCAACAGCTGTTGTTACCACAGCTTGTTCTGCTGTGTGAGAAAAAAATCTCAGGAGCAGACAAAAGGTAGCAAAAGGGGCAAGATAAGCAAACCACAAGGGACTAGAGCCACACTTTTTGTTGTTAATGAAATACAGTTTGATTCATCCAACTCAAAATTCACCCTTTAAGCTGCAGTGCTTAGGCTACACATGGGCTGTCAAAACCTTACTTAAAACTGAATCTACCAATTTAGACTGCCCACTGCCACTTCCTAAATGGTATGAAATACCCTCTCTCTCTGCTTCATGTAAGGATATGACAGACTGAAGGTAAAGAAGCAAAGAGTTCCTCTTTTTGATAGGCAATCTTCTGAGCAAAGACGCTCTTAATTCTACCTTTAATTCCCTATAAATGAAACTGCTGTCCTGGCTGACCTTGGGAAGGTCATTTTAAATACCTTGCATGATGGAACTGAAATAATCTCCTTCTCAGCAGAGAGACATTTGATTTGTCTCTCTTTTCTTGCTGTTCTTTTCAAGAGTGTTTTTAGTCACTGGTAAGGCATAATTCACGTTTCTCCCATGGCATTACTGAGTACTGTAAAGTTGTGTGTAAGCACATTGCACCAGACTTAGACAATAAAATCAGGGTTGTAGATAGAACCTATTGCATTCAAACAAAATAGAGGGAATATAACAGAAGCAATAACAAGTAAACAAGAATGAAAATCATCTTTCATCTTAATTCCTGTAGGGAACAGGTTGTCATGGACATACTGAGCTCAAGTGGAGGTATAATGTAAATATTCTCTTCAATAAAATAAACTGATAAAGAAAAAAATGCTATGCAAGATCTCATTTTTAAGAGGTGTAAAGGTCTAACACTTCCCAGCTGCAGATAAAAAGCCTGGAAAAGAGGCAGAATTTCCAACATAAATAAGGCAAATTTTCATGAGTGTAGTCAAAGAACTGGACCCTATTTCCCCAGCTTTGTTCCCACTTGGGAGACAAAGGGAGTAAATTTACTGCAACAAACATTGATGAAAGTTTAGCCAGACATAACTACAGCAGTCCCAGGATCTGACTGCAAGTGAAGATAAAGGACAATGCTGTGGCAGCATCCGCTCAGAGAGTTGATAGCACACATGATCTCATCAACAGGAAATTTCAATCTCAAACCCTAGGTCTTGGTAACAACACCATCCTTTGCTATGGACATTTACATCTAAGTTTCATGGCAATAATAGCATACCAGAGAGGATTCGTGAATTCTTACCCTGACTCAGGAAAATGGCCTAATTTTTGATACTTACAGGGATGATACCTTCCCTTACTCTATTGCTTCATTTCTGCCACTGGTATAGGCATTGTAATGGTTTTAGTAGAAGTAACATACAAAAGAAGGAAAACAGTACAGTCAGTGAGAAGACTGGCAAAACACCATCTGTATAAATATACTAGTTTCAATGACAGAGTTAATTACCTTTGTATGTCTGGCTGTAGCTTAAAGGAAATACAGCTAAGGTTAAAACAGCTCTGGACTAAGTGTGCCATATACTGATATATTAATTTGCTTTTAATGCAAGTGTGCTGTTGATGTTTTTTCTTTTTGCACTGAATGCAAAACTGTACTTTTAAAGGACATGGCTTTAAGCAAACACATGAGGTTTGGTGAAATATTTGGAACTGAACCCCAGTTTGATCTGACCTGTGCAACACTGCAGGCTCAGATCTCCAATCTTAGAAACCTTACAGGCAGGTATTTCAGTCCATTACTAACACTCATGATAACACACTCAAGTGAACCAAATTCTGAATGTTCTCCA
Source organism: Muscicapa striata striata (assembly GCA_030060385.1). Classification (NCBI taxonomy): domain Eukaryota; kingdom Metazoa; phylum Chordata; class Aves; order Passeriformes; family Muscicapidae; genus Muscicapa; species Muscicapa striata. The sequence goes on along the minus strand of JAREIS010000304.1, from coordinate 489,222 downwards.
AAATCACACCAAAACACAAAGTTTGTCAGGTCCACCAAGGCTGTGATTACACCAGGATTAACACAGCACAAGAACTAGAATTAATTCTGGGGAAATCTGGGCAGACATAGCAAGGGTAGCTGCTTGGGCATCTTGCCTGAAAGCTTGCTGCTCACAAGGTTTGTCAGTATCTTGCTGCTATTGGACTTAAAATTCATTGTAATAGAAAGAGAGTTCAGATATCTAAGACTAGCTAATTGTCTTATAAAGGCAACAGGGAAAAAATTCACACAGGAAAGCATGTAGTCTGTGCCTCTGGTAAGTACTAGTTTACAAAACATGAGCCTATTTATAGTATTTTTCTAAGTGTGTGCTTGAAGTTGAAAGTGTTAGCAACTTTCTTCTATAATCTATATTTAGCCATGGTAGCCTGACTGTCATGGTAAGCAAAGAAGGTTTGGTGGGAGCAAATCCTAATAAGGTATTCCCCAGTATTGAAAATAACTGAGTCACAACTGCAATATTTAAACTATTTATAATGCCATTAAACAACAGATCATAGGAAACCACTGTGGAAAACTGGTGGTAACATCACTGTTTTCTGCTATAGGTTGATCTTGGTGCTGAATACCCCCGCATCATAGTAGAACCTTTTTTTTTCCTGAGCAGTTTCATTAAATTCTTGTTCATGTCTTCAGAGGTAGTTCTACAAAATTTAAGAATAATTTCTTGATGTAAATCTGAATACATGTATTTCACATTTATTTCAAATACTATCTGGCACTGTCCTGCTCTCCAGTACAATTTATTGTTCAGCCATCTTCCTTTGGCCATGAACAACTCCCTCCTCCCCACCAATGGCTGCAGTTTATAAAACAATTATTCGGGAAAGCAGTTGCTGCAAAAATGTTTGCACAAATATAAAAAGGACAGTCTTAGTGATAAATAGACATTGGACTCATGTATTCAGTTAAATCAGAGAATACTTACTAACTGTAACAGGTGACACAAAATTCTCATCAATTAAAGTTTTTGGAGACATTTGTACTTTTGATTGTAATTATGTGTCTATAAAATCAGACACTGATGTTTTAGCCCACTGCCACCTGGTCTCCCAAACTAATAATGTCAGTGTAATGGGGTTAAAGGAACTTTCCTAAAGTCTGCCTGAGACAGACAGCTATCAATTTATCTGAGTTAGGCTATTAGTACTGCCCAGGAGTGGCAAGAGTATCTCATCAAATTCTAGGCTTTGAGTCTTTTCTGATATTACATTTCACAACCAAAAATACTGACAAATTGATACAGGCCTAGAACTTTATTTCCAGTACTTTACATGCTCTCCAGATAGTAACTTGTTTCCTGTGTTGTTTTCTTTTCCTTGGGAGTTCATTCTTATTTCTCCCATATCTAAGCAAATCAAACTTTCCCATGACTGCAGAAAATACAGTCAATTTCTTTAGTTGTGTTGCCTCTGAATAAAGCAACTTTAACTACTTATATTTAAATAATGATATTTAAATTGCACATATACATACAGAAAGGGAAGAAAAGCATGAGACCAACTTTCAAAATACTTGGCTGTGTAGTAGAAAAATCAAGGTATAGCTGTTACACCAAACAGTATAATAGAATCTGAAAACTATGCAAATTTGGCAAGCCATATGAAAAAGAAAAAAATCGTCCTCTCTTCATGATGTATTTCAAAATAATAGTTTCAGTTAGCCAGTCATGCTGCTACTCGTTTTTATTTAGCTTCATCTGGGGCCCTAAAGGAAATAGAAAAGCCAGAAAGGTTTAATATTTTATACTATCTAAGTTCTCTTTGGTATATTTTTTTCAGCAAATTTTCAACAATTTAACAGAAAGTAATTAATTTTATCATGAAGAGTGGCTTCTGAAAGGCCGGTTTAAAGGCCTGTGCTACACTCTCTGGCTTCCTCTTTTACTTGAAAAATGCTTTTTCTCATCAGGTAAGACCATATCACATTAAATCAAACAGCAACCAAACGCATCAAAAAATAGAAACATTAAACATGTAGGGAATGCTAAACTTTGAAAGTATCTGCATGTTCTTCACAGAGAGAATTCCCAAACTTTCTTTTAAAAGGCAGAGCCAACAGCCATTACCCAAGGAACCAAGCAGATAGCTGAGGGTTTGTTCTGCACAGCATAGCTTTGCTGTGGGCAGGTGATGCAAAATTTTTCAGAAGAGAGTAGTGTAGAGAGCCAAATAGGCTCCTAGGGATGGCCCTGGTTCAAGGGAGAGGAAAAAAATACCACAAATTTGTGTTGAATACTGTCTTTTTCCCCTGAAAAAGGAATCCCTGAAGACAGGTGTTACTGCCCTGACAATTGCCTCCATGAGTGATCCATTCAGAGTATTATGTTCCACCTATCTCACATACGCAATTTAGCAGTGCAGAATAAAGCAGTTGTTTTGAAACGTTAAAAAAAAACCAACAAAAAACAAACAAACAAACAAAACAAAAAAAACAGAGACAGGAAACACAAAACCATATTTTTGATTCCCTGGTGCTTTGCAAGAGTTATTCTGAAGGTCATCAGCACTTTCAGAGGTGATGGTTCTGTGAAGGCTATATTATACAATGTAAAATGCTTTAAAAGTTTTAATTAAAGCAACCAGACTGCCAGACTGTAAGCAAAATCTTATCAGAAGTAAAAAGTAATCTCAGATGTCTGAGAGGGAAAGCTGAAGGCAATTTCAGGATGTTCAGAGGCAGTCCAAATAAGTCTCCAAAAATGTAAAGGATTCTTATACATTTGGACCCTCTTACTGACCCTGTTATTATAAATGCCAATTATTTTTTATTTTTGAAATGTGTTTATGGCAATCAAACATCAAAATCAAATCCAAAGTCTGAATATCCTTGAATATGGATCTCATTAGCAAGGTGTTGCCACGGCTCTCTTGACTAGTAGCTGGTATTCCTTTGGGTAATATTAACAGCTGCAATCAGAGACCGTTAACTATTACCCAGATTAAATAGCTTGTCATTCAGATTTATGTAATCCGAGGGGAGAAGATAAGGATGAATTCCTTCTTAGTATTCACAGGTCAAATATTTATTGTCACTTGGTGAGTATAATGGGCTTGAACCACATCATAAGCTTGAACAAAGGCAAGATAACATAATACCTCTTCTGTAGCTCTGCTTGGTTCGGGTTCTTCACTGTTTCTATTAAGCAAAGCAATGAGCTTACACATGTTATTTTGCAGAATTACCCTTTAGCAAAAGCACTACTAGAAAACAGAAAAATTGCTCAGCCAGAACATCTTCTCAATTGTCATCTTTACTGATGCTCAGAAGGCTATTGCCATACAATAAAACTTCTTAATCAGCAAGAAACTTCAAGACCTTTGTTATTTGTAGGAAAAAAAGGCCTGGAGTTACAATACTCGATCAGTAGCATGAATATTAATAGCACTTAATTAATAGTGCCTTAATCTAGACAGTACTCGAACTTTGCAAGAGCTGTTTGGCGTTGTGCTCATCAGACCTCCTGGGAGAATGCCTCAGTGACACAGAAAACACTTGCTACAGCTCAGAAAAAGTTCCTGCTGGTTCCTGACACTGCTTGCAGTTCCTCCGTGCACACTAGCAGTAAAATTCGCAGTGGACAGAAGTAGGAAAAAACACAAACTCACATATACAAGGTTGCATAGGAAAAGCAGCATGCTAAGGCTCAGCAGATAACATCGCTACTTTCCTGTGGGAACCCAGGCTGCATCAGGAGCCTTTCCTTCAGCCTCTCATTTGGTGTGCTAATGATGCTGTACACAAAGCATGATGACCCCTAGTAACTGCTGCTAGACAGGCATAGCTTTCTGGATTCTTGTTAATGCTGATACCAATAAAAAAACCCCATAATTTCACTGTCTGATCAGCTAGGCTAGCCAATCTGAAAAGGCAAAATCAGTTTCAGAGGTTTGACTTTTCACTCAAGCATAGAGGAGTAGTAAAAATGCTCAGACTCTGTTAGGGAACTCTTCATAAAAAGTCATGTTTATATTAGTTTTGCCCCTAACTTGGCAGCAGAAACACAGCCTGGGCTTTCCCCCATGCAATTGCAGAGGAAGGGCACTGAGTGTCATGCTGCAGTTTTGGAGCATGTCAGCCCTGAGGGCCCCTCTCCCCTCCTGCTGCACCGCTCTGTCCCCACCCTTACTGCGATAACAGCTTTTTGTACAGCCCTAATAAAAAATAGATCAGAAATAAAGCTTTCTTAGGAGGTTTATTTTGGAGCTACATCAGCTAACTGCTCCTTTTTCTTCTCTGATGCGGTGATGCTGGGGGCTGGTGTGCTGAGCCCAACTGAGAACAAGTGACCAAGGAAGCTGGAATTTGCCAAACCCAGCCCACAGTAAAACTAGTATGGGGCAGGTTGTGTTTCGTTCCCAAAGGCTTCATTTGGTTTTTTTTAAATGGTTGTTAAAGCAAACAAAACACAGGATTTCCTGAGCTGTTGGCAGGAGTCACATTGATTTTACTAGGGCTAGGAATTTATGCATTTAAATAAAAAGATAATCCAATATGTCATGCAGTGTCATCATCAACTTACCCATCCCACAGCTGCCACAAAGCCTTCCAAACTGGATCCTGATCTTCTGATGCAGAAGCTGCAAGACCTTACATTTCTCAACTTTTATTTTCCCACAAGAAGGAAAATGTGAAACTCCCATCAGTCACTTGGATTTTAAGTACTTGATACTTGGGGCTGAGTCTCTGACTGGAGCAAGGGGAAGCTTGTGCCATGAAATTCAAGTCTGTTCCATGTCCTTTGGATCTGAGATTTAGTTTCACCTCTGCTTTTCTTTCAGTGTTCGTATTCCATACACTTTTTTGGTTTATACCTCCAGGAAAGTCACTGAAAATCTTCTGATAAATGCTGAATTATATACTTACATCTGTGTTCGTGCTTATTTCAGAGATCTGTAGCTGTAGTTTCTAAAAGCTCAACAGCATCAACAGAATTGCAGGTGCAGCTCTGATCCCTGAAGGCATTTACCAAGTCAGAGGGAGAGATTTATAACTCTTACTTCAATGGTGCTACACTGTCAGCCAAGGAGTCTCTGTGTGCTTTTTAGAGTTATGTGCTTGACAACTTGTCCATCTTCTCATGTGAGTCAGCTGCTTTCTGTTCTTGGGCTCTAACCTTCTGCACATTAGTGAGTATCATGGTAACTAAGGAGCAACCATACGTAGCAGGCTACCAAAAAACCCAGAAGTGCAGAAGGTTAAAAGTAAGTGGAAAAAATATTTCAGTTATGTAAAAAAAGAAAACAAACCTCCCCTATCCCCAAACACGAAAGACACTACAAACTGAACTTTGTGTGTTTTTCTGGTAAAATAATCCAGTGGCAATAAATGAATAGCACAGCTGGAACATCTAACAACAATATGATGGTTTTGTTAGGCATGTTGGCAAGTGTTCAAATTTGGGCAGTTCTTTTGCTTACATAGGAAGCAGGCTGAAGATAGCAAATTCAGGAAATGTTTAGGTTCATGTTTTGACAGGTGTCTGTGGCCAGAGAAGTAAAGATTAAACTTGTCTTTGTACAGCTAGGAAGTGGATAAAATCCTTTCACAGCAGTTGTTCCCAACAAGAATATAGAAAGTGCAGTGGGAGCTTGCTGTGGTGTGAGTTTGAGAAGAAGCTCTAGGGCAGGATGTGCTATAGTATGACCCACCAGGCGGCTGGGGTGGAGGTTGGTAATGGGAGGTGCCTCAGCAAAGAGGCTCATTTTGAGCTTGAGTGCAGTGTGATTTGTGCTGAGGGATCACAAGTCTCAAAAACATTAATTCAAAAGAAGCCCAGTCTCCCACTTCTCTTACTTCTGAAGGTGAGTGGAAGTCAAGAAACGAGCTTGGCCTATGACTCCTGTATCTTGGACTTTCACCTGTGCTGGCATCCTCTGGCCTTATCCATGTCTTTGAAAAACATTTTTTCCTAATGCATAGAAGACAGTGCACAGGAGGCATTTTCATAACTTCAGGGTCTTGGGGATGTTACAAACTCTTCTAACCATGTCTCAGCAAACAAATATCTCTGCTTTAGCCAGGAACTGATGGCAATTCAGAGTTCCTAGGTCATGGAGGGGAAGTGAGATTTCTTCAGAAGAAGTCTTTGAATAACAAATGCGTCCTGATTATCCTTTTTTATTCAAAATATTTCTTATTTCTGTTTGCATTTGTTTAACTCCAGCTTTCATCCATTGAATATTTCAATATTGACTATAGATTCAGTATTTAATGCTCTATGGTGAAAATCTCCCAGTGTTGAGACATATAAAATGCTACAATTTCAAGTAGAATATGTCACATGACAAGGCAATATCTGAAAAATACAATTATTTTTTTCATATATAAATATTCTTCACTAAGGCGTATTTGTATCTGGAGAATTGCAGGCTTTGTTTAAGGCATCTGTCTGGAAATACCTTCTAATGGCATCCAATGCAAGGCAGTCTACAGTTCTAGGCACATTCAATACTGAAAGAATATTTACAGGGGTAAGGAGACTGAAGAGCTTCTTGCGGGTGCTGTAATCAGAAACCCTTTTATATTTCTGTGTTAGTCACTTTCAGACTGAACAATTTGAAATCACTGTGTTATTCTGGGTTTTTTCACAATTAAATTAGCAACTGTTCTGCTTACTTTCTATCAGTCACTAGAAACTACATGCCTATATATAAAAGAAATTATCATGATGTGTAGATGCCATCAGTGCCTTTTTATGGAATAAGAATTAAATGAGACACCAGTTGGATTCTTTGGCTCTTGATTTTCCCCTCCCTCTTCTTCTGGGCTGTTACACCAGAGTCTTTCTTGGACACTGTCTCTTGGATGTGACCTCAGCCAGTCTCATCTTCCAACCTGTCCTCATCCCAGCATTTCCCTTGTGTTAACTACCAACAGCGTGGCAACTGCTTTCAACAGTACATGTGGACACATTTGCATCTATTTAAAGCATGTTGGTTTAGGCATGATCTTGGGATTGAAAATGTGTAGATATAACTGGAAAAGAGTAATAACCCTGTTGGCTTTATCTTAAAACTAATAATGAATAAAAGTCTAAGTGTGTTTGTGCTGCTTATATCTGTATATAAAGATCTTCTCCCCCATCTGCTTATAGACATCCTGTGACTGTCTTTCAAATGCTTCTGGTGCTGCAAATTTGAAGTGTTCTCTCTGCCGCTCTTAGCTGTTCTGCTCAAGCTGAATCCTGTCAGTAATTCCCAGCACTGACAGATCAGGTGCTGAAGCTGTTGGGTTGGGTGAGAGGAGGTATGCAGCCCTACTCTGGAAGCTGTGTGACCAACCACCCTGGCTGTCCAGGAGGGAGGGGATGCAGATGGAAAATCACCACATTGCAGCTATGGGAGGTGACCTTGCCTTGCGGGAGATGGTGGTACAATGCCTCAATTGCCTTTGTCCCAGAAAAAATGAGAAATTGAATTCACAACAGGGTGATTTCAGTATCCTTTGTAGGGGTGGAGTGACAGAGCTTTAAGATATATTTATGCTTCTTCCAAGTTCAAACCGAGGAGGAATAAAACCCAGCCCCAGTATAACTTGGCACAGACTCCATCCTGCTCTGAATTATCCCCTGCTGCCAGAAGAGACAGCCAAAGCTCCCTGCTGCAACCCTGTGCCACTCCCTATGGATAATCTGGTTGCAGAGTGAGGTGAAAGAGGAAGAAAAAACAGAGCAGCAAATTATGCCAAAAGGAAAGCCTTGTCATATTTATAAGGCAGCTGGGTTAGGAGTCAGGGAGTGAGATGCTCATGGAGTAATGGAATAAATTCTGTAAATGTAATTTAGAATGGATGGGAGGATGCAAGCAATTAATTTGTTTTATTAATTTCAGCTTTATATTCAAGTGTAAAATATTTTATATGCACAAATGCAAGAATATGCAGACTGAAAGTAAAAATAATGTATGTGAATTTTCATATTACACTGAAAGGTTAGAGGTTTACTGCTGGAAAATCACTAGGGGATGTGATTTTTTTTACAGCAAAAAGATGCAGGCCAGGTCTCTCTAGGATCAAGGACTGTGTTAAGACAGCAGGCAGAAAAACATCAGGAAAATAAATAAGGCACAGAATTGCATGCAAGAAAACAGCAAACAAAACTATAAATTTGTGGTCCAAAGTAAGACAAAGGTAATGACACGAGCATCTAGTTGGAATAAAAGGCTTATGTGTGTGGATGAGGTCAAAACCCTAAAAAGGATTTCTAGAACAGGGGAAGAAATCATTAGGGTTTTGTACATGGCGTTTTTAATAGACTGAGAGGAGGAAAAAACACATAGATACTGGGTTGGACAAAGATCTGAAGACTATAAAACTACTCTGAATCAGCTCTCCAATGTAATGTGGTAAAGACCCTAAAAATAAAACTGGAGATGTCTGACCAGTGTGTGTCCTGTGGGGACAAACTCCACTGCTCCATGCCTTTGCAAGGTTAAATGAATAGGGGCAGGCAGAGATGGGATGCAGTGAGCCGGGCAGGGACTGTGCCAAGGCTTGCTTGTCAAGTCATATTTTCCACGGTGCTGCAGGGCTAGAGCTTGAGGGGGTCTAGGACTGACTGGGTGTGGAGGCACTTGCCTAAGATCCCTGGGCTGGTAAGCCCCTGGATGAGCCTGCATGGGCATGAGGAGTGGCAAGGTGACTGCTGATGGGGCATCCCTGCTTGGGGCACAGGGGTTGCATCAGGGAACAAATTGGCTCCAGAACTGACATAACTGAATTGTCAAGTTTCACTAGTTTTAAACAAGTTTTGGTTGATTTAGTTATTTTTGATTGGGTTTTTTGGTTTGGGGGGGGTTTTTTGGTTTATGTTTCCCAGAGCTGCACTAGTGTAGTTGACTTTCCCAGTTGATAGTTAATGACATGGGAATCGGAGGAAAATAAAACACTTAGACTGCAGGAAAATTTATTTTCAGAACAATACTTCCAGATACCAATAAAATGTTTTGTTCTGTCATTTGGTAGCTCATTGGCCATGAGGCACCATCTTGGGATCTTTGTAGACTGAGCAATGGCTTGTCTATACCTGAGTTAGTAGAAGATAACAAAAGGGCTTCATGATTCTTTATGATAGAGCAAGAGTCCTATAGAGATGAATGGTAGCTGGATTGAGGCCAAAGCCATCACATGCCTCTTTGTAGTAGTTGCATAAACAGAGGATGAGTAGATAGTTTCCCACTCTCTGCTGTTCTTGTCTAAGATCTGTCTTGTCATAGATAATTAAAAATCAAAAATAATGAATTTCCCCTTTAATACGTTTGAAGCTTTGGCATGAAGTGGTGTAAACAAGTTCTGAAGTCTAGTATATGGGAGCATTAAAACTAATTATTGATAGATAAATAACTCTTCATCAAAAACTGAGGGAGGAGTTTGGGGCTGGTAGCATATACACGTTATGCTAACAAGAATACCCATAACTAGTAATAACTTGAGGATCCTGTGACTAATCTTGTCTTCACAGAATAGATGCACTCTGTGCATAAATCAATAAAACAGAGAGGAACTAGTTTAGTGTGCAAATCTGCACCGTTTAGCCTGCCTGGACCTCCGAGTCCTCCCCTGGACCTCAGCTCTCCCCGTGCTCCTGGAATGCACAAGGATAATACTTCGATTCATGCCTCCTTCTGGTTTGTGCTTTCAGTTCAGTGATTTGGCTCAAGTGAGGTAACACCAGGATCTGGCCTTTTTAGACTATGGTCTTTAATGAGTGGACAAGTTCTGCTCTTATATTTTCGAGTTTTCCTACAAAGCTGTTCACAACACTGAAAACTGGAAAGAATTACCTATGGTTAAATGAAGTGTTAGCAGTTAACCTTAGTATTTTAATTTCAGCAAAGAGGCCCTTCATTGTTTGTGTGTTTTCTAAAAATAAATCTCTTCTGTGAATCTGACTAATGCATGGCTGTACAAATCCTTGTTTTACCTCTAGGGTTATAAACTCCTTATTATGCATCCACTTATTATTTGTCCTTGTAAACCCCTTTTATCTGCATACTCTAGTGGTCACAGCTCCCTAGGCAGTGAAGCTCATTGTACCTATACCATTGCTATTGTACCCTTGTAACAATTGTACAATGCTATTGTTCCCCTGTAGCATTGTCATCCAAACCCTGGATGAGCCACCTTCAGTATTCCATGAATCCTATTTTTCCTCTGAATAAAGACAGACCTTTTTGATAGGTCTGGTTGTATAATGACTGAAAGAAACAAGGTTTCTTAAATAAACCTGCTCCTGGAAGTTGCTCTGTGATTGCTTCTGCTTTAGCTTCCTGTACTAACACCATACAGCCTAGTGGATAAGAAGTATTTATTTCCCCCAAAGAAAATGCTTGTACTTATTCTAGGCAGTAAAAGGTTTGTATCTTTTTGCTCTTTCTTAAACTGCCCATATTTTGCTTATTAGGAATTATTTAAATTAATATTGGGAAAGTAAATGCTGCAGTTAAAGAATCAGGCCCAGCCTTGCAGTCTGTACTGGAGAAAAGTCCTTCTTGAGGAAAATGGTCAAATTACAATCTGTATGTATCATTTTCAATGCTTTCAGTTTGGACTGGTCTGCATGATTAGTCAGGTCAAGAACACTCCCCCTCAACTGTCCCTGTGCTTCAAGCGCAGCTGTCAGGGCAGCCCCAGCCCCGGGCTCCTCCTCTTGGTAATACGAGTCATGGTTCCGTATAGGAGATGCATTTCTGCAGCTGCAGGTCAGGAGTGCCTCCTGGGGGTGGCAGTCACCGTAGCGCTGGATGCATCTAGGCAGAGCAAAGTGGGTGCCCTGAGCCGAGGTAGCTGGGAGAGACCCCAACAAACCAAAAATGCTCCTTTACTGAGAGCTGGGCACCTAAAATAGCTCCTTTTTTGAGAGCTGAGTGAGATTCCAGCCACTTTCTGGAAAGATGCTGCTTTGGTGCATAATTCGCCTGTTTATAATAGTTTACTGGACTTGTAAGATCCTACTGAAAATGAGGCCAGAGAATGATCCAGTACAGAACCTCATTGGAAGGGGATGGGAGTCTGCAGCTGGCGCTGTCCTTTGCTGGTGGTGTCAGACCATGCTGCTACTATTTTCTTGTCACTGATATTCATGGAAATAACCGTTCTTAAAGCCAAAACAGAGAGTAAATGCATGGGATGTATTTGATTGTATGTTGCTGATAATGTTAGTGCAGAATGTGTCCTTTGCTCACCCCTCAAACCCCCTGCCAAGCCAGTTCTCCCATGACCCCTTCCAGCCTTCTTTTAGTGCACATTTGAGGAGCCCTTGGGCTGTGGGTCTGCATGATGGTACTAGGAGGGGCAGAGTGGGGCAAGAGCAAGTGTCTGGGGACAGGAGAGTAACTGTGTTACTTCCCAAGGTGTCAGCACATTCTGTGACTTTGTAGTCAAATCCTCTTTTGCACCTCCTTTAAGAACTAGACAAACATTGCCCCAAAATGCAGATTTCTAAGTCTGTATCTTAGACAAGTATCTTGCTGATGTGCTTTCTAGGAAAGAGAGAGAGAGAGAAAGAGGTGACTAGTTCTGCCTGGTCATTGCTATGATGCTCTCCTACTGAGGTTGTTTGAACATTAAGAGTATTAAATAAAATAAACACTGTCTCAAGTTTTCTGGATACTCCCAGGCCATTATACATCTCTCTAATGAAATTGTCTGCTGCAAAAATAGATGAAAGTAATGCTTCACTGTATTAATCTTTTCTAAATCACTAATTGGAAATACATCTCTTTTTTTCATCCCTTTTTTTTGCTTCCTTTTCCCTTAAATCCACTGAAAATTACTTTAGCAGGTCTATCAGCTTGGAGACTCCCATCTGAGTGTTTTAACTGAAATAACTAGAAAAATGATTGATGATTGAAGAGAGATGGCAACAGTCACCCAAGGACAAATCATAGGAGTAATTCGCTACTCTCCCTGGAATCAGAAGTGATCTATTGATATAAACAACCTGAAATATCCCAATAAAAATATAACGAAATATAAAGCAGCTCTCTTTTTTTCTCCTTTGCCTGAATTGTAGAGAGCTGATGAGAGTAAGAGATCTATGTACCATATTCAGTTGTGCACATCTTCTCAGGCCTGATTAACTGTGACATCAATAACAAGTAATTAGGATCCATAGACTTGAGAGAATTAGCAGGACTATAGAAAATAAAGAACCTGTAGACACCAAAAACTTTATTAGAACATGTTGTTTAAAATCTCAAACTCTACTACACAATTAAGTAATATTGTATCTTTCAAATATTTATATTACAAAAAAATTTGGAACATCTATTTGATAAAACAGTTGAATATGCAGCAGCCTCACATCAGAAAGGTAACAAAAGTTTAATTTTGGGTCCACCAATGAGTTTAGCATTACAAAAAAAATTTTTTTTTAGTATCAGAGCAAGAGTTATCTATGAATCTATAACTTATGGTTATCTAGAAACTAAAAGAATGTTCCTTTTTGCTGATGTTAATGTTAGGGTTATGTGCTTTACAAGTGCAGGACTCTTGTGGAATTAATTAGCTGCTGGTAATAACAGCAACCTTATGTTTGTAACTTTATGGAGGAGTTATTTCTATTTTGTTAAGATACTGATTTTTAGCATATCTAGGAGAGGTGTTGGCTCTTAATTACCCTTCTTATTACCTACGTGTTTCTCAAACAAATCCTCCTTTGGATCTGTAGCTTTTCTGCAGAACAAAAAAGGCCTCAGGCTGTAAATGAGATGTCAAATTGTCTTGAAGTGCTGGATAACTACTGAAATTATTTTTAAAATGCAAGAAGACATAGCAGTTCCTTAGGGATCATCACATTTGTGAAACATTTTAGAACAATTCATAGTGGGAGGCACTTCCTATTTCCATATTTTTTCTCATTTTCTACTGAGGTATGATAACTTGAGTTATAAGTTACTGGTAGATCTTGCAAGGTGATGGTGAGATGGGTTGGCTCAGATCAGGCTAACGATGAGGGTATTACCACAGAGGCTTAAATACTCTGTAGTGCATGGTGATAAAATAATTTTTAGAGTTTGCTGTTATCTTATCTGCTGTCTGATTGTTCTCTGTGTTATTTTGTGGGTTAGAGGACCTGACTGTGCGAATGATTTAGGGAAAATGAAGTTGCTCCGACAGAAGGTGTACCATTAATACTTGTGAACTGGATTATTATAATGTTTTGGATGTCTTAATGTATGCATGAGATGTTCTAAATCTCCTGTAATTCAATCCACCCACAGAATTAAAATACGGAGGCAAAACTGTGCAAAAGGAAATGATCAGGAACTGATGAAAAGTGTAAAACAAACAGGAGACCAAGGGGCACACGAGTGAGCAGAAGAGGGAAATACCAAATGGGGTGAGGGAGGAGAGGGGCCAAAGCAGGGCCCATGGTGAAGCTGCACTCCTGAACCCAGTGTCCACAGAAAGGCTTGGCTGTAAGCGAGTGAACGGGTGCTGGGCAGTGGCCATGGCAAATGCAGACCTCAGTGTGAAAGTTATGATCAAAGAGGGAGACCAGCAGGGTGAAACGGAGCAGTGCAGACCTGGGCTGAGGAATCAGATGAATGAGAGGTCCCTTCTATTGTTTAGGGCTAGGGGAAGAATAACAATCATGTATAAATGTTCAGGGAAAAGAGAAATACTAAAACTTGTGTTTGTCTAGTACTGAGGGAATCTATTAGAAATATCCATAACTATACTGAAATACAGACTACTTGACCCTTGGTTTGTTTCACACAAGGAGAACAGGACCTGATGACAGGTGAGATTTGATGGAATGGTACGTTTTTCAGTAGTAACACAGCATATATGAAGTTTGCACTTTTAAAAATCAGCAGATAGAGAAAATTTATTGGCCAAGGAAGTGCCAAAGCATTGTTTTGTATTTGTAAATGCCAAGAAAAGTTCCTGAAGAAGCAAATGAATTCTCCAGCATGCCAGAATTTAGAGACAGTAAGTGACATGAATAATTATAAACTTCTAACCTAGACATTAGTTCTGGACAAAATTTATTTTAATGCTTTATAAAGAGATTGACCAGTTATGAACACTTGAATAAGAATTAATGCTTAATGGCATAAGTTTACAGAAAATACATTCTCTCAAGGTAAATTTGAAAAATAAAAGTGAAATTTAATCTCTGAAAAACTTATTTGGAACTTTTATCTGGCAGATAGACCATCTAGAACTAACATTAACCCCAAACTGTCAACGTGCACAGCACAGGCATCAACATACATGCCACAGGAAACTGAGTTAGTGCATTGCACTGCTATCAATGTGTGACTTGGACAGGGTGATGGATCATCAGTGTGCCAGAACTGAGTTAAGCCATATAATGTCACATTTGGAAGTTGGTTAATTTTCAAAAGTTGAAAAAAAAAAAAAAAAAAAAAAAGGCTGCTGGACACTGGTGTTGCAAACTGCTGGGTCCCAGTGACTGCCCTTCAACCACACAGCTGGTAATGGTCTTAAAATACAGCCTTCTATCTTGTACCATTAAAAAAAAAGTGTCTCTCTGTTTTGGGTATCTTCAGGTTACTGCTTTGAAAATTGTAGGAAACCTGAGCAAGACATCTTTGTTTGTTGGAAATAAGTAGCTAACAAAACTGCTACTGGAAAATACCTACTTCAATTTTTTTAAATTTTCTAAATTTCGGTCTTTCACTTTTTCTTCCCCTTGTGACTGTGCTCTTTTAAATGAATACTCTACATTATGGGTTTACTGTCAGGAAATAGTGGAAATGTTTAAAAAAAAAGTTGAGAAAGATGAATGTAAACCACTTCTTTCAAAGTTAAAAATCATCCAAACAGGGAAAATTTATTTACTATCACTCATTTACTAAATCAAATATTTGCAATAAATTGTTTTGGAACAGTGAAGAAACCTTTTATTCTTTGAGGGAATTATTAATCAAGACAAATTCAGTAATGAATGAATATGGTTAGCTCTAAACATTATTTTCCTGCTCTATTTTGACATATCTTTAATTATTCACAAAGTTGAACTATTCTCTGTATTTTTCAGCTGTTAATGATACTTAGATGCCATCACAGAGGCTTCGGGCATTTGTTTTCTCCCTTTAATCAAGCTATGCATGGTAACTTACTAGTGAATTATTTTCAAGCAAAACAAAATTGATCATATCAAACATGTATTGTGTGGGAAAGCATTACATATTTAAATAGAATGTGAGGATAGGTGTTACAGTTGTTTCATTGGCTGGGCCTCCGCCATGGGGGGTGCCGGGTCCGGTCTGATACAGAGACACCAGCACTTCCGTTCCATGTAACAAGACTTAAGCAACTTTATTGTTTGTGAGCACCCTAATGGGGTGATTGAGTTTTCCCGGGCACACACAGGTTACTATTTCAGTCATTTATTTTCTCAACCAGTGATACATCTGCACTTAGGGTCCAATAGATGAGATGGGATTCTCACCCAGGTAACTGACTACTTACAGGCTGGCTAGGTTTCAAATTGCATCTTTTAGAAAAGCTGCAATATACACTGCCACAGACAGTTAGGATATAAGGTATGGTAGGATATGAATCTGCTATTTTAAATAAGGCAAGAGAAGCTTTGCCCAGACAAGAATTCACCTTTATGTGTGTTACATATTTAAGCTACATCACGAAGAGACATGCTATCTAAAATCAATGGACACAGTGACAACATTCATATTTCCACCTTGAGTTATCACAGGAGTCTGATTTTTTTCCATTGTAACTAAAGGTGACTGGGCACACTTAGAAATCCATGTTTTCCAGGTATTGCAGGCTCAGTATTTGAAAACAGAAGCAGCAAAAAACCTCCTGCATCTGAAAAACCTTGATCAAGTAGTTATGCATAACACATACTTATCTAAATCTGTGTTTAATGTGACTATTGAATTGTTCAATTTTTCAATCCCACTCATTTTTTTAAAAAAAGAAATGTTTTTAAGTTGGATATTCCTGAAGTAGGTGATTAGAGAACAGAGCTGGGCAGGGAGAAGAGTTACATGGGAAGGGAGACCTAGCCCACGGCGTTCATGTGTGACAATAACAAACTGAAAGGCAGTCTCAAAATAATACTTTTCATTTCTACAGTGCCTTTAATCTGAAAACCAAAAGGCAGTCTACAGAGTCTGTGCCCTCAGTGGGCTGCAGTTACTTCTGGCTATTCCTTTGAGAGGTTTTTCACCTCCTGTCTGTCCTCAGAGCTGGTCTGTCAGTCCTAGCCTGGTACCTCCTCAACAGCAGTCCTGTGCAAATCAGTGCACTGATTAGAAAAAGCAAATTGATAAATAAACATTGCATAGGCATAAGCTTCATATCCACCAAACCAGGGCAGTCCAGAATTATGGATACTGAAACAAACAACCACAAAACCAACAGAAACAAAGAAACCCACCAAATCTGGAAAAGAATTGGTTTTAAGTGCTGCCCAATACACAACTGCAGAACTAGATGGAAACATGGGCTACTTTGAGACGTTTTAGAAGGGGTAAAAAAGAGGTTTCTCTTAATTTGTGGTAAATCCCTTTGTAAAAAAATTTAAAGCAGTCTTTAATCTTGCTACAGTGCTTTTCTCTTTTCCTTTTCTTTTTTTTTCCTCCTTTTTCTTTTCTTCTTTTCCCTTGGTGTTGTTTCCTTTCTGAAAACCATACAAATCAGGACACAACAAAGCATTTGCTTCTCTGGTCTTTTGAGATGAATTATATTTAAATGCAATTCTTCCAATATCTGGGAGATGATGAGCTTGTATGCTGCATCCCTTTAGCCAGTTCTTTGCTGTCCTGAGGACTTCATGATTCACCATCACTGTGTACATGTGGAAAAGAAAAAAACAAAGGGTCACACTGTTGGGTTAGCTGTCCCAGCAGGAAATAATGTGTGAGAGTATCTCTAGAGTCCATGAGGTGGTGTTACCAGAAAATAAGTCTGTCACTTTTGCAATGGATGACCTGTTGCTGGCAGCGAGGTCTCCTCTGATTCCTGTCTCATGGTTTGTGGCTGCCCAGCAGAGCCTTTCTCCTGCTCCTGGCTCTCTTTCCACAGCTGAGGATAACTTTGGAATTCTGGGTTTATCTAACTTCATAACAGGTGCATTTTCTCTTTGTCTCACCATCTTCTGCCCCAGTGGCTTGCTCCCTAGCACTCTCTTAATAATATTTGGCTCATGCAAATGTTAAAAAATGTGACATCTTATATTGGCTGATTTGAATTCAGTCAGCAGGGATAACAGCAGGGTTTTAAACCACCTCTGAAGCTAAAAGGGCTTAATCATAATATTTTACATGTTTTCTTAAGTCTCTTGCCAAATTGAAGAGCATTCTGGGGATGCAGTACTTCTTTTTGTACTGACTTATCATCCATCCAAAACATTTCTCCATAAGAAGGAGTCATCATTTTTCAGACAGAAAGACTAGGAGGGTGCCCAGCAGCACCCAAGACAAACCAAACCTCTCAGATGATAAAGCATAGGGGGATTACTTATCTTCCACCCCCTACAATGACCTATGCTGTGAATGGGACAGGCTGCACTTATTTTTCTGGGACAGTAAAGGTCCCTGGAGCAGAGATTGGTCTCTATCCCCTTGTGCTCCACAGATCATCAGCCCTTGCCTGCTGTCCCCACACACGCTCTGCCTGCTCCTTCCTCCATGCACAGTATGGGAGCTGTTGCCCAGGGCAGCTAGGGGGGTTCTGAAATTCTGTGCTCAGGCACAATCAGGATTCTAGCAGTAGGTTTCAAAGGCAAAGAGGTTTTAATTCAAATATATGTTGTGAAAAGTGCATATAAAATTGGAAAATGTATATATACTCATGTTTGTAACTTAGCCTACAAGGCCAGGGCAGGTGACCTCCACCTGTCAGGGAGCCCAGGCTGCCATATCTTGCCTCCTGCATACAAATGTGCAGCCTTGATGCTCATGAGTACAAATTTTGCTATAAAATAGCTTTGTTTCATTTTATTTCCTAGTCTTTCACTTTCCCTGCTCAAAAGAGCTGCTGAAAACATCTATTTATCTGTATGTAATTCTCTTTCTGACATTATTTATTAATTTAAGAATTTGGTTGGGAAAATTAGCAGATCTTCGACCGATAAGGTTCAACTGCAAATGAACAGGAAGCAATTATTTGTTTCTTTACCCAGAAATCCCACCACTTCAAATATTTTTTCACATTGAAATGAAGCATATTTCAAAATTTCATGTGAAATGAAATTTGAAGAAGTAGCTTGAGTAAGGGAAACACTCAACACAGAAATATTTTACTGCCACACAGTTCTGTTCTTCAAACTTTCCAAAAAAATTTTATTAAAAATTCACTAACTCTGAAGAGTGGTTTTGGAACAACCTTAATTCTGAAAATGTCAAAGTGTCATTATTGAAATGTTTTGTCTCATATGTTTTCAAAATTATATAAAAATTGTTCATAGTTCAAGACATTTGGGTCTTGATGAACTCCCCCTCAGCATCATTGTGAAGCAGGAAAACACATCTGTTTAGTGTAGCCTCAAGGTGTTTCCCATACTGAAATATCAATAAAATCTAAAAAAACAAATTATCCTAATTTTAGAAGAATTTTTCTCAAACAAAGCAGTCTTTCAGAATCTTAAACTGAAACTTGCACTTTGTATTCAACTAATATTCCTTGTCTGAGCAGCTCTGAATGTTTTACAGATAAATCTCCTATTTTTTATTTGCATTTGTTTGCCTTTTTACAATTCAGGGGCATAAATTTCTCTAATCTAGTCTGATTCTAAGATATCATTCACAAGAAAATTTGCTTAAATAATGTGTGTGCCTTCACTCTGACTGAAGCATACTTACATGAACAGGGTTGCTTTTTTGTATCAAGGTTTAAGCCTCACTGTAGTGTTCTGAAATAACTCTGAATAACTTTACAGGTGGGGAGCTTGAGGTAGTGTGTAGCCAAAGATGCCTTATGATAGCCAGGAGCAAAACTCCCTTCTTCTGATGAGGTTAATGCAAATTCAGTACAAAACCACTCCTTTAGCAAGGATGATAAAATGTCAGTTCAAGCTGGTAAGCCATGATGATTTCTTTCCTTTAAATAAATTGTTAAAGATTTGGAAAGTAAACTTGATAGTAAGGGTGGTGTTGTGCCTAAAAAACCTTTTACGGTATGACTTTTGCCAGTGTTAGCCTGTGGCTGAAGCATCCTTTGTCCTATACTCTCTGCTATAGTCAGTGGTACGCTCAGCAAATCTGCTTTTAGAGAACTGCTGTGCAGCTGCATAATTCTACCCACTCTGAGTTATCATTTAGCAGCAAGAAGACCCAGATGGCTAACAAACCCAGCATCTTTTCCAGTTGCTACGGTTAAAATTAATGTGCTTGCCTGCACCTAGAACCTAGGATCAAAGCATATTTTCAAACAAAACTGAAGTAAAACAACTATGATTTCACTTGCAATAGGTGTAAAAAGAAACCTTTTGTATACAAGTGGCTGTAGTAGACAAACCCTATCCAAAGGCTCCTCTGAAAATGCTCTTTGGAGCAACTGAGTTGCAAACTCTGCAGCAGTGGTGATTTAACATCCCTATTTCACTCCTGAAAATTCAGAAAAGAGGATTGGAATATTACGACAGTCTACAGCAGGAGGTGCAATTCTGCCAGAGAGGCATATTCAGCAGAATTCTCTGATGCCATGGGAAATAGAAGACCTAGGTCCTCTCCCTGCTCCTGGCCTTGCCTGATTGCATCACTGCTTCCACTGTGCCAGGGGTTTCTTGGCACACAGGATGGCTTGTTTGTTATCATCCTGTGAAGCTGCTTTGCTCCTCAAAATGCAACTGCAACACAAGGGTGCAGGCAAGAGCAATGTACAGCCTCTTGTTTCCAGCTGGAAACAAGAACCAGAATTTTTAATTAGGGAAAATTGCAAGGGATTTAGGAGCTCTGGCCAAAATCCTGGGGAAACCAACCAGAAAGATTTTAAGCTTACAAGCTGTTGGGATTGCAGTTTTGCATCCCACTGGGATCTCTGCTTGGACTATCAACTAGTGCCATCTCTGGGGGAGTTCTGCAAGAGGGCACCAGGAAGTCCTGGTCACAGCTCCAGCTGAAGTCTGTCACGTCATAGCTCCAGCCAAAACATCTGGTCACAGCTCCAGCTGAAGCCTGTCAGGTCATAGCTCCAGCCAAAACATCTGGCAGTGGCTCCCAGGAACCTATAGGCACTAGGTGGCAGAGGGGAACTGGGTATCTTCAGTGAAGAGTGCCAAGGAAGCTATGCTGAATGCTTGTATTAACATCTTGGAAACTGCGATTAAAATCTGATCAGTAAGTGAAACTCCATCTGTGCCATCTGGTTGTCTGTCTTGCACCACTTTACAACTGTAAGATTATTTAGTAGTGCAGTTTTACGGGAAGAGACCTGTTTAGAAATAAGAGCATCAAGCCTTTAGTGTAAGTTGAAGTCGAAGTTTCTATATACAAAATTTTAAAACGTATATGGACCAAAGAATAATTCTATAATTACATAAAAAAATAGATTATTTTAAAATTACATTGACCATATTTCTTCAAATAATATAATGAATTAAAGGACCTTGGGTTGGTGATTGATTCTTTTTCTTCTTCTCTTACAGTAGGCAAACATTCACATTCACCTGGAAAAGGGTAAGAAACATGACTATAGTTACTCTTGGAACTTGTTCTGCATTTATTTAAAAAATGTGTCATCTTTTATCTTGCAGTCACTCTAGAATATAGATCTGCAGATGCACTTCTGCACCGTTTTATCTGCATGGTCCCTATAACATAAATCTTACACTTCCTTCCCTTCGATAGGTCTTCCCACAATTTATTAATGATATATATTCCAGTTCTTTAACTACACCTATACAAATTATCTACTTTTGAAGACTGTCTCCTACACGCTGCTACGAGTTCTTTGTTAATCTTCCAATGCTGACAGTTGCACCTATGCTTTATAGTCCAGCATGGAATGTGGAGCTAGAGTTTAGGGAACACTTACACACACACATACACAAAAGTATATAAAATGTTTGCTCACTTCTCTCCACAAAATTTTAAAATATATCTTACGCCACTTTTTTCCCATGTAGTACACTTAATGCCTCTCTTTCACTACTGCCACTTAGCACATGTTTTCTACAAGAGCTTACAGACCACAAAGGTCAAAACCCCATCATGTGGAGAGCCGTGCTAATGCAAATGCACCAAAGAGCTTTCTTTCTTGAAAAACAAAGCATGCCTAGTAGGTCAGACAAATGAGTCATTTGGATAGAAGGCAAGGGACCAGGAATGAAAAAAATATCAGTGTTTCAGCATTTCCTAGCCAGTGAAAAGCTGTTCATGGTTCAAAATCAGGCCTTGGTTAACTCATGGCTTACCAAAGACCTGCATTTTTTGAGGAGACCCTGGAAGACAATGCAGAACCCTTTTAGAGATTTTGACTTGAAATTCACCTGTGATAAAAATGGGCGGAAAAATGTAAGGTCCTTAAAAGTAATTGAGAAGGCAGCTGAAGATGCTGCTGCTGGTAGTTACTGCAGGTTCTAATTGTTCCATGGGCTAATAGCTTTGCAAGGGAGGGGAAGGCATATTCATAGGTTCTTGGCAGCAATCTTAAATAAATGGGGGTCTGAACTACGAGCAAATCACAGAATCACAAGGTTGGAAGAGACCTTCAAGATCGAGTCCAATCCATGCCCCAACACCTCAACTAAACCATGGCACTGAGTGCCACATCCAGTCTTTTTTTAAACACATCCAGGGATGGTGACTCCATCACCTTCCCCAGCAAACCATTCCAGTACTTTATCTCTCTTTCCATAAAAAACTTTTCCTGATATCCAACCTATACTTCCCTTGGTGTTGTGTAAGACTGTGTCCTCTTATTCTGCCAGTTGCTGCTTGGAGAAAGGGACCAACCCCCAACTTTCTTTCAGGAAGTTGTAGAGAGTGATAAGGCCACCCTGAGTCTCCTTTTCTCCAGGCTAAACAACTCCAGCTCCCTCAGTTGTTCCTCACAGAGCTTGTGTTCCATGACCCCCACCAGCCTTGTTTCCTTTCTCTGGACATGCTCAAGCATCTCCCCATTCTTCCTAAAC
The DNA here is from genome assembly GCA_030060385.1 of Muscicapa striata striata. Lineage (NCBI taxonomy): Eukaryota > Metazoa > Chordata > Aves > Passeriformes > Muscicapidae > Muscicapa > Muscicapa striata. The sequence goes on along the minus strand of JAREIS010000304.1, from coordinate 467,103 downwards.
TTTGGGGCCCAGAAGTGGACACACTTGCACATATGCACAAATTCATATTTCTTCTGCAATACCTCAATGTGGAGCACAAAAGTGTAGAAATTCTGGAGACTGAAAGAACTAGATGCTTCAAAGAAACTAGCATTTAACTTTAAAATGTGTATTTAAAAATATAAATAACATTCACAGCTGTAAGTGCATTTAATAGAAATATCTACTGGAAATGAAAACATTTATGAGATTCTATCACCTATTAAAAATAAACTCCCACACAAACTAAAATATTCCTCTGAAAAAATCTACCCCTGACATTTGTTCAGTTATTTTATTAGGGGGGAGTCAAGAGCACAACTAAAAATGCTGTAGAAAAAGCAGTGATACGCATACAAAACACCTTCCATTGATTTCTTATGCATGGGGTCTATGTCAGCAGAAAAGAGAGGGAGTATGGAGTAGAGGTGTTACCATGTACCATTTTTGTTCATGCTGCTCATCCATTTATCAAGCTCTTCCATTTCTATCTCCATAACCGAGGGTGTGTCTTCTTCAAAAATAGGGCTTGAGAGAAGAAAGGGGGGGAAAAACATTACATAAAAGTGCTTAATTCAAACAATTTACAATGCAGCAATTTTGTATGACTCTCCTATCATTCCAGACACATGTACTAACTCTGGAGAGCCATCCTAGCCCAGTAATCTGAGGAGATGTCAGCCCAATGGGTGTGAACCACGGGGCCACGAACAGGTGCAAGGGAGCAGCACTGAGATGCCAGTCCCGGGCAGAGGTAGGGCCAGCTGAGACATAACACTCAGAGGGACCCAGTGCAGCCAGAGACATGCCAGAGCATAGGATCACTGCAGCTTCTTGAGAACTGCGCATGCTGTAAATAGAAAACTAAAAAAAATAAGATAGTTTGTCCCTGCCCTCCTGGAACACATGACAGAAGTACCATTGCTCCAGTGTTAAAAGGTGAAGGCCTAAAGTTTCATCATAGCTGTGAATGACGTTTGCAGTGACTTCAAAAGGAAAGGTCATGAGAGCTGCATTTATTTAAATGTCTCTGCTTAGCTTCCTTCTGCTTATCATTCCTGCACTCATATGACAGAAAATATTTTTTAGCAAAAAAACCCTTTATTTTTATCTCATAGAGCCAATTCATTAACTTTCAGCAATGATTAGCAAGATGGAGGTCAATAAAAGGTAACAATAAAAGTTATTACTCTGATAAGAGCCACACAGCTTGTGTCTTATTTTCCAAGCATCTAAGGCATTGCTCCTGTGGCAGCCAGGCAAGCCTTTCTGCCTCACCTTTAAGTAAGAAGATAAACTTGAAAAGTAGAGGAGCAAGACACAAAGATTATTCTGAATAGCAAAAGCTTGTGATGAACCTGGGAACAGATCCCCTTTACTTATGGGGCACCTTGTACCTCTTGTGGCTGATGGAGTAGGAGGTGCCTAAGCTCAGTGAGGGCTGTGGGTGTCTGTGGGACAGCCCTTGCCTCAGGCATTACTAACTTGTTCTGCTCTAGTCTTACATTTCAGCCATGCAGTTAAACCACAGTTTATCTACCTATTGAGATTTCTGGTTCAATTGATGACAAAAAGTAATGAGTTTAGTATACAGCTAAATTAAAAGAGGCATTGAAGGAGACAAAGGTTAGAATAAAAGATTTTTTTAAAAAGAATTATATTTTAAAAATTTACCTTTTTACATTTTCACTTCCCAGCTCATCTGGAAAAGAAGAAGTAGTTTTGCATTAGTCATAGTTCTGCATTATATTTACCCATTGTATTACAGGGTCCTGACTGCATGCAAGTCTTGAATGGGGTCAAGTAAAACAGGTTGCATTTTCAAAAGGCATAAAAACTAAATTGCAGATGAAAGACAAAACATCTTACCCTGTTCACAATTTTCAGATAAACCCATTATTTTGAATCTAAAAGCATTTCATTATTAGCTCAGCCATGCTGGGAAGAAGCTTAGTGTTGGTATTGCAGTGGGCAGGACAAGGCACACTTCCTTCAGCAAAACAGATGTGCTGAGGGAAATGGTACCCTGAAAAGGAACCACTTCTGCAAAAAAATTGTTTACTGGAAGCATTGGGACATTCTGCTACAGATTACACTTGAAAAACCTGTCTTAAAACACCTTATTTTTAATTCATTATTGCAGGTGGGTGATACCTCCTAGTTTTCCTGCTCATTCCCAGACTGCAGAGCCAGGCCAGAAGCACAGAGCCATCTACCTCAGCCTTCATGATGCTCAAAATCCCAGGCTGGCACAGGGTATGAGAACCTAGGATTGTGTTCCTGAAAGGCACCACATTTCCTAAGCCTCTGAAGAGTGTACCTGCATTTCAATCATCCAGAATCAGGCAGGCAACTCGGTGCCTGGTTGCAAATTCATAGTTTGTTAGAGGGAAAACCAGTAATCAGGCAAATGCAACCTAAAATTCCCTGAAAACTTGACTTAAAATCTGTATTGAATGTGTTGCACTGTCTGCAGGTTGATGAGCTGATAGCTGCACTCTGACACTGATATGACCATCTCAGAATTTCACTTACCAACTATGTGGTTTTAGTATGACACCTCAGATTATTCTCCTGTGGCTTGACACTCCAAGTTACCAATTCCTTGGTTAACAGATCACGGCACCTTCCTGAAGCATTGCTCACCCTGCCGCAGCACCCAGGCAGTCCGACCTAGCTCATTTGCTGTGATGTCTTCATAGCAGCCTCCATTATATGGAATCAGGATTTCTTGTAATTGTTCCTTAAAATTGTTTTTCTTGTTCTTATTTTATTTAAGCTCCAAGCAGCTTTACCTTGTGGGCACTATGGGCAGTAGAAATACTAAGTTCACCTTGCCTAAAGTTGTTGAGCATAAAGATAGAACAAACATTTGCAGCCACAGTTACACTCCTGAGCATTCTCAGCATCTCCAGGAGCCAGACATTAGTGCCAGGGCTCCCATGGGTGTGGCAGCATGAGCAGGAGGTGCCAAGAAGCAGAAGTAGCTTCTGCCCAAGGAGAGGTGTGTGACCAGGTACTGCTGGCTGGGAGGATCCCTCTCTTACTTGTAAAACGTGCAACCACAATCAGTGTAGGACATCCTAAATGCGACATCGCATGCCTCAAAATAATGTTATGTTATGTATGTTTGTTATGTTATGTTATGTTATGTTATGTTATGTTATGTTAATGTTGAACACATCCTAGAAACAGCCTTTTGATGCACAAGAAGACAAATTTACCTTGCTTGGACTTTTTTCTTCTATGATGCATTACAAAAAAAGTGATCAACGAAATCAGCAGGACCAGCAGTGCCACAGGGACAACATATATCAAGATAGACTGTTCTGCTTCTAGGCTGTCCTCATCACTCGTAGCATTCAGTTCAGTATTTGGAGAACTCTGTGTTTCAAAGCTGCTTTCAGTAGTGCTTGCAGTTACAAGTACTGGCTCATGGTCATCCACTGTTGAAGAACCCGTAGCAGGAAGTTGTGTTGCTGTAAAAGTGGGTATGATCATCAATCCATCTCCTGATCCATCGTTTCCAAGGTCTGTCAAATATATGAGGACAACTTAACATTTTAAGGGTGTCATTAGTATTATCAGTGAGTCACAGTGCAAAGCTTTAGTATTTACTTCCCATTTTATGTATTAAAAACCCCAGCAGATGCCCCATACACACGGATTGGAAGTCTTGGGCATCAGATGTAAAATTAGATCTCAAATTTGTCACAAAATCTTACCAGTCATGAACATGTTCTTCAGCTGACTTTTACTAGGACATGTCAGCATGTGTCATCTGTCTGCATATAGCTGCCTTGCACAGACTTCTTTTCCTGCAGGTTGGCATCCAGTCTTGCTCGCATGTGAAATTATTCTGCTTCTCAGTAAACCACACCAGCCTGTTGCGCTTCTCAGTCTTGACACATATGTCCCTCCCCTTACCCAAGGAGTTAGGTACTGCCTTCTGGGAGACCATTATCCCTGGTTCACCAGTTCCTTTGGTTCACTCATCTCCCTGTTCTGTGTCTTTCTGAAATTTGTTAAATTTGTCTCACTGTGAAAAACAGAATTGGTGAAAAGAAGTCTGAAGAATGCAAAAGCTGCTAACATGGGGACCTTACTGCATACATGTCCAATTAACTGTTCCTCTGACTGATTCTACAGGCTGGCTGAAGGAGTGTGTGGAAAAGCCTCAGTATTGGATATTCCCCATAAGTGCTAAGACTGGGGTCTTGAACTTCAATCTCAGTTCTGGTTTCATTTATCATGCATTTTGCAAGAAAAGTGGCTAAAATTGTCTGCGTCAGTAATAGTGAAACAAATGCTTTTTGTATATTTAGGTAAGAGGCAACAGACTGTCATGGAGTTTAAAAGCTTGAAAGAAGTACAGCAAATTCTGGGCTGATACTGTATTCTATACTGATGCCAAGAATCATGGTGTAGCCAAAGGTGCAAGAATCAGTGAATCAGTCTTTAAATCAGTCTTTACTGAATTCTTGGAATTCAGTCTTTAAATTACAATAGCAATGCCTTCAATAATTTTCTTAGCACTGGAAATTAAATGATGGGGTTTTTTTATGTTATCTGCCCTTTCAGATAAAATACCGTCATAGTGCACATCTCATTTTATGAAATACAGCAGGATGGGATTTCTTGACTTTTGCAACTACATGTTTCTCCTTGTTCTTGTAAAGTGCTGGGCAGCCAGAGTTTCCACTAGAGTTAGTAAGAGCTTAAGGTTTTTAGTACCTCACTGCTGGCATTTCCAATCTCACAGAACTGGAACCAAAAGTACTCAGCATTTTAAATGCTTTTGTAAACACATAAATCTTCATAATGGCCCTGGGAGATAAGTAGTTATCATCTGCATTTTACAAATGAGAAATCAGAAGGACAGGAATGCTGTCCTTCCCAGGCATGCCAAGTGAGACAGAAAAACTGGGATTAGAGTGCTATCTCTTGCTTAATCCACTCTGCAGCATCTCCTTTCCCACCAGATTTGTCTCAAAGAGGAAATGAGTATTTCATAAGACTGTATTCAAGGAAACACAGTTTCAAATGAATAAAATTATTTGAGTGTAACAGCAGTCAGTGATTTATCTAGATTTTTATTCTGCACATATCACACAGGCATCTGATTGTTCCACCCTTTCCTAAAAACTAGGAAAGAATTTGAATACTTAATGAATACTGTGAAGGTCACCAGACTCCTGCACCACAATAGGACAATGAAAATGATAGCTCTACTGTGGAAAAACACTTTGTAACAATAATCTCTCTGTTTCTTCTATATTTAGTATTTCAGTCAAGAGAAAACACTGTCTCCCTTGCAGGTTATGACCCCCTTAGGTGCATGCTGCTCCACCCCTTCCTGTGATCTGCTGACTGTCCTTAATCTTGTCACAGAGGACAGGAAGGAGAGCTCCTCTCCCTTATTAGTTTGGCCATTTGACTTTTCTTTTCCAAGGCAGTTTGTAGTTCCCAGGGCCTGCAGCCACTCAATTTCAATTGCTGTTGTGCAGAGAGGCGAGGCACCACGAGAGATGTCTGTGCTGCAGAGTGTGGCAAGAGGGACTGTACCACAGGCAGAGCTGATGGCCCAGCACAGCCTCACTGAACCTCTTCAATGACCTTGCCTCATTCTCCTCCTCCAGTCATTGCCCTTGAAACCTGCCACACTTGATATACTGAGAAGGACAAGCCTGTTGCTTAAAACAGGGAAAGGGTGTGGAGAAAATACCTTACTTTTCATTTATTCGTAGAGCCAAAATGGGTTTTCAAATGTCTAAAGCATGGCATGGCTTTAAAGCAAAGCAGTCACACCTCATTAACTGCAGTGTTAAACTTTCAGCTGCATGCTGTGCTTGATTTCCGAGAGAGGTTTTTCCAGTATCTCTGCCACTTTGCCTGGTTTTGAACTATGAAGCAGACTTCAAATAATTTGTCTCTGTGTGAAATGGAATTACCTTTGCTAGTCTCTAGGCAAAGAAAATGGCAAATCACAGGGAGTGGAGACCTTGCTGCCACATATTTTTTTCACTAGCACCTAGCTCTAGGCTCTAGCACCTGCCACAGCCACCCACCCAGGACACATGAGACACATGTGGTTGACCTCAAGACAGTTGCTATTTTTCATAGTATTTCAATTTAAAGTGTTCATAATAGCAAGTGGGCTGTGTTGCAGCTGGCCATGGTGGCTATTTGGTGGGGTGAATGAAAGCTGGGCATTACGAGGTTTGCAGCATGGCAGAAGAACATCTGAAAGTTGGAGATTTTGTGAAGTGCTGTTCAAACATTTTCTCCACGCCAGATTTGCAGTGATAATTCATACTATGAATTGTCTTGTCAGCTGTGCTGGGGTTTCATCTTGCTGATACCTACTAGCTCCCTGCAAATGGGAATCTTACAATACAGTATGGCATTGAGGATGGAAAAGCAATGCCAGTGGAGTGTAACAAAGAGCAAGTCACATGTGACCATATAGATATCTCCTTGACTTTGGATGTGCCCTTTCTCTTGTTGAGCCCAGCCTCATGCTGTTGCCTACTTTCCAACATCCATACTCATCCCTCTGCACATCTTGTCCAAGGAGCAAATGCTCATGCAACAACCACATGGGCTTCACCTTTGTCTAGACCTCCTGGGGCATGAATGCTGGTGACTTCTCCTGGTGCTAAGAGAAGTGGATGGGAACACACCACAGCTTCATCCCAGCTTGTATTGCCACTTTCCAAGCTTTCAAGAGAAGAAGGGAGAGGGGCTGGCATGCAGCTGCATCCCACCATGACGGGAAGGTGGGCACAGCTGGAACTGGAAGCTAAGAAGCTGGAGCTGGAAGTCAGGAAGTTCCGAGGGTTCCACAATTGAGGTATTAGAGAATTTAGAACTCAAGGGACCAAAATACTTGAGCAAGCACTAGCAGCATCTCATAAAAGGTTCAGTTAACAGTTCTTAAAAATTATGAAAAAGCTACGTCCCTGTACACAAATACCATGATATAAAGGTATACCTCAATGTTTTTTACTTTAAAAATATGCTTGGATCACTGATAGTCATTGCTTGAGTTTTGGAGGTTCTCGCAAACCTGCTTTTCATGGGAGACAGAGGTAGTTGAATATACCAAGCAGTTTTACAGACTGGACTCCAAAAAATCATGTCTCAATCAAACAAACAACATTTCTGTTGTTGCAGCATTTCTACCTCAGGTTTGTGCTGCAGCACTCAGAGGCGGTGATATGGGCTTCCTAAGGAAGTAAGCAGGCGTACAGGTTTCTGAATTCACTTGGATGTGAGGCCAAGGAAAATAGCAAAGGAAAATAGCTGGCAGTCAACACATTCCATTTTGTTGTAGAACCATCAGTCTCTGCTGCCTTGACATCAGAATCAAGGACTGCATTCTCTCAAGGGATTTTTTCAAATTACACTATAGTGCCTACTGACAGAAGAAAAAGCAATGAGATAGAAAAAAAGAAAGAGCTCTGTCAGTGGTACAGCCAAGCTTACTAGTTTGAAAGGAAAAATATTATTTCTCCAAACTTTCCCATAAGCTATAAAAATTCAGTGTGAGGAAGGCTCGTGAGAAGGTGACAGAACAAGAAAAGGCTATAAAGCCAGACTAAAGTAGCCATATCCTTTATCATTCTGCTCCACACACACATTGCATTGGTGCCGTAGTCATACCACTCCATGTGGTCTGTATGATCCTCTCATGTATTGCTTGGCTCATCCCTGCACTATTCCTCTCTCCACATTTCTGGTTGCTGTAAGAAGGGCTGTTTCTTGTCATGGTCAGGGCTTGCCCGGCTGCATGTTGTGGCAGGTCTCGCCTGTCAGTCTGGCTGGAAGAGGAATCCTTAAAAGCCTGCAGGCTAGCTGTTAGGAGCATACACTCTTCTGATGAGGGAGCACAAGTATTTCAGGGTGGCTAATCTGTAGACAAGTTCCTATTAAAACGAGGTGCTTAGAAAGCATTATCTAGGTATAACCTGAAAGAGGAAACAACAGTTTAAGCTCATTTATATGAGATGGAAACAGCTTTTCCTCACAGTATTTCTATCCAGCTGAAGTGCTGCATTAACAGGAGGTGTTGCAAATTCAGTCACACATCTTAGAGTCAAACTGTGAACCTGTAGTCTCATTACTCACTACTAAAGGCTTTCCAGACCAATTTATGCATTTAGTTGCTTCTACTTAATCTGATGGCCTTCTAGCTCTGCGTCTGTGATATCCGTATAACCTCACTGTGATGCAAATCTCTTAGTGGTCCTTGCTCCCAGGAGAACCCTGAAATTAAAGATTCAAAAGCTCCAGGAGCTTTCCAGCTATCATAAAACATCTTGAGGGGAAAAAAGACTGGTGCCATTGACCAAAAATCTTGCTGGTGTAGATGAGAGATTTTCTGAAATGTCCCTGAAGCAATTGAATGAAATAGTGAATGTTCATGTGTGTGGCTAAAATGGAGGGATGGCAGTAAATATATAGGAGGAGTTGATGTGTTTAGTAGAAAGAATTTTTCATCTGCTTTTTAGGGCACTGCACTTTGGAAAGAGAAAATGCAGCAAATCCAAATTTTTTACATTGTAGCTTTGCTTGAAAATTTTAATGGGTGATTGTAACAGGTTCAAACCCGTTCTCAGTTCATTACTGGAGGCAGGGAACAGGTCAAAACTATTGCTCCCTTAGAGACTTTAGCTATGCATGTGAGGTAACCTAAAAGACACCTCTGCCAAGGAGAGTCACTGCCTGTGCTCGTGGTACAAGCTGCTGAATATCTGGACCTTTGATAGCAGTATTTCTTTGAATGACAATTTAAAACAATAGCACAGGGACACAGACAAAATAAAGCACTACCTGCAAGCACCCCAGCTCTTCCACTTGGCGATCTTACATGTTTTACTGTTCCTCTCCCTCACACATTTTCTAGCTCCCCATGTCACACCACGTATGCTGCAATTTCCCACGTTTCACCAAAAAGACTAGACTGGGAAATAACGCAAGGGTCAGAGTATGTTCCTAAAATGCTTGTTACTAGGGTCACCACACACACGTAGATAGGTCCTCAGGGCTGCTGCAAGGCTGAGCAGTGAGTACCATCCCCTACAGTAGAGATGATGCCCTACACTGTCACCTGTAGGGCTTCCTGATGCATTAAAGCAAGGGGAAGGGAACTGGTGCAAATCCCAACATTCCTTCAGTATGGTGCCGGAAGAAGGCCAGCACCCAGAGCAGAGACCTCAGGAATGATCTTAGACCTACTGGATTAGAGTGATTGTAGCATCACAGGGAGAAAACCATCCATAAATCATAATCAAAATGGCAAGGCTAGGCTTTTACAGGGTTCTGACATGATATGGGAACAGGACTTAAAAGGACTTTAATCTGTGCTGCAAGATTCAATCATACTCTGCTTGCCTATTTTGTAAATAGTCTTTAGACAGTAGACCACTTAAAAGGTGAAGGCTGTGTCTGGCAAAAGATGAAAAAGCTCCCTTAAAGGTCCTGCCCTATTGATTGTGAGCAAGGAAGGGTGAGAGCAAAGGATCTCCCTGGTGTACTGCTCTCAGTGGAGGGGCTCCTGACCCAGCAATGCCTATGGGGTACATAAGCCCTACATAAAGCCCCACCAGTTTAATTTCCACCCCAAGGCTCAAGTTCACAACTTTCCCATCCCACCCTTGTAGTCAGAGTAAGCCCCCAGGTACATTTTGTAGCTGATCGTATAAGCAAAACCCCCTTTGTATGGGGAGCAAAGGTGGGTGCTTTTCTCACATTCCCCTATGACCGTGGATTGGCTCCATAGAGTCAGAGCTGACAGGGCTTGGGGAGGGCTCTGGCAGGACTGACTCACTTCCAAAGAGGAACCATTCCAAAATCAACCAGAATTTAAAGGTGGACCTACTGGTAGGAAGTGGGGAGTGTCACGCACCTGGTGTGTGACATCTGCCTGGTGCTCCCTGCAGACCCTAATGCCCATTGCAGAGAAGGGCAGGGGGGCACTCAGTCATGAGCTGAGGGGCCCTGAACTAGGGCATCCCTCCCCTATGGGAACATGGTGATGAAATAGTAGGTCTCAGAGCCCTAGAGAAGCAGGAGCCTGATCACTCTGCATTGCCTTCACTGTACTCCTCCCTTTCCCTGGGACGTCTGTTTTGCTCTGCCCATGGCAGGATTTTTGTTCCTCTGACTGTTTTGATTCTGAGCTACACTAAATGCAGCATATTTTCCTAACATGTCTGCAATGCAGCTGGACTATAGCAACACAACCAAACCCAAACCATTTTACACTTCACTTAGCTCGCTCATACAGTTAAGCAATTCTCCTAAGTGCAAGCAGCTCAGCAGCATGCCAGGAACCAGCAGCCCAGTCCTACACCCTGCTTATAGTACTGTTTTTCAGGGAAAAAGCACTCACACCAAAACATTGATTCCAGCAGTGCATTTTAAGACATTAAGAGAAGTCCAGTGTTATCTGAGAGCGACCATATTCTTTCCCTGCTTTCGGTAGGGAAAAGCTGCCCCTTGCTACAGCAACACAGAGGCAGCAAACATTTCTAGTCCATACCAAGGCACTTTGGCAGGGATTTGCTTGACATCAAAAGGCTTACAAGTACTACCTCAGCAAGGTTTCTCCACAAGAACTGCCTGTCATGTTCAGTCACTGACTGCCAAAATGCCAGAGGAACCAACGACCCCTTCAAACAGGCAAGAGTCTCTGCAACACCCCAGCACTTCAGAATTTTGTCACAAGCTGCTTTTCCACTTATAGTTCTTCTCTTCAGAGTGTCAGAATCTAAGTCCATGGTGCCGACCACTTTGTTCTGCAGCTGAGAGTTCAAAGTACTTGTCTCCAGAATCAGCTGTTCCTTTGTTAAACCAGTTTCAGTGCACTGGGACTGTAGAAATCGTCAGCCACCTTTTGAGTGGAAACAGTGCTTTGCCTTTAACTTTGCTATTAAACACTGATGATATGGGTGTGGGGTTTAAAAAAAAATCAAAAAATAACTAAACTTAGAAGTGAAATGCCTGATGGTCAACATGGAAACTCCAGTTCTCTACACACCTAGAATTTAGGAAATGTAGGAATTGTTTTGTTTGCTGCTGTTCAGGGATAGGTCTAAGCGAAAAAATCAAAGCTTTCGGGGAAAAAAAAAAAAGCAACTGAAAACAGAGAGGCTAAACACAGCAAAAAGCAGCAGAGAGCAAGTCCCCACAGATCTCTTCCCAGTACTCAGTTTGGAGGGTGTTCCCCTCCAACTTGGTCCCATTGCTGCAGGCAAGACACGCGGTCCCACCTTGGCAAGCAAAAGCTTTCTTACTCACCATTGCCGGCAGATCCTCCAGCCAGAGCCAGGGCAGAGAGCAGGGTGATCAGCCTGGGGCTCCACATGCTGCCCCGGCAGTGCTCCCACCTGAGGGGTGCTCTGGCAGGCTCCCTGCTGCACCCAAACATCTACATTTCCTGCTTCCTGCCGGGGAGCATTTGAGCTGCATTTCTTCAGGAGATGGACTCTCTTTGATGGGTTTTAGGAAGTGATGTAATTCCGTCTGGGCCTGTCAAGCAAGCAATGATTGCAAAAGAAAGAAGAAGAAAAAAACCAGAAGTTTCTCTTCAGGCACACACTTGGCTGAAGTACCTTTATGCTGTAGGTAAGAGAACTCCTGCTCTCTTCCTCTCCTTTCAGTCCTGACTTTATTACCTTCTATTTTTATCTACACACAGTGCCATAGATCATACAAATTCAAATCAGATACAAAACTTCATATATGTAAGTTAGCAGGAGGGTTTTATGTCACTTTTTAGAGTGGTTAAGCCAGAAAATTTCTATAGTGCCTCCCCTCCTGCCTTGGTTTTCAAGCTGTAATTCTCCCCACATCGGGGTGGGAGACTCTATGCAATTACAGTCCCAAAAGGCAGCCCTCAAGTGGGCTGTCTGCAGCGAATGGGGTGAATGGCTGGCTCTCCTAGGAGCCTATAACTGAGTATTTTGGGCTGGTTCGTGCAGAGGAAGTGGAAAAAAGCAGAAAACCACATTGTTTTTTGTTATGAGCAGGTGCTGAGACACCGGTATGATGGTGGCTGCAGATGGCAGGGGCCAGAAGGTTTCAATCCCCACCAGGATGCAGGGCCTGGCACGGGGGCCCACGGCGCCACAGTTGATTGATGTGGCAAGGGAAAGGTAATCCTGCCTCCCTTCCTCTTTATTTTTGCTCCCCCTTGGCAGTCTCTGTCTATGTGTGCACACCTTGGCTGTTGCCCCCCCCCAAATGCTGTTGTCATCGTCCCCCCCACCACTGTAAAAATAAGTGCTAGGTCTAAAAATAATCTGAGTTGAGGAGTGTCTGCAATCCAGATTTTACCTGGAGCATCACAGGTTAGAGCTATTTTAAACACTTGCATGACAGTTTCCAGTAGTAATCTAAGGAAGGAGGGTTGAATGGTGACTGTGTAGGAGATTCATAGTACTTCCCCTAGACATCAGTCTGTAAAAATCTGATTTCTGGTCAGAATTTGTTGAAGCTGGTGAATCTTTCTGTTCAGATTGGTGGGAAGTGACCAATTGCTTCTCTGCCTCTCCAGCTAACAATTTTTCTTAACATACTGATGCTTTTACATGCCATCAGTTATAGGTTATTTAGCTTGAGTAGCTAAGAAATAGGTCAGTGATTCATTTAATGACCAGCTTGTTGATAGATTTCAGCCACTTGAATGATATAGTTAACTAAAAATCTGAACTGGTTGCTTAGTATTGGCAATGTATGGTTATGAACTTCATAAAATAGTGGAGAGAAAAAGTAAAGTTGCAACATTTGCACTTTATCTACCTAAGTAGATAAAGAGGAGCTCTGAGTTTTGAAGCCAGTCAAATATTTCTAGGAGATATTTTTTAATATAATGTCATAGTCATACACATTAACACTTAACAGACAGAAGTGTCAGAGGTGAGACTTGCTAATACTTTCAAGATTTTTCCTTTAGAAAATGACAGAAACTCCAAGGATTAGTAATAGTGTCTAATTGACATAGATGTTTGAATGATGGAAGTCCAGAAATTGAGGCTACCTATCTGTGCTCAGAGATGATTTTGTCTAGTCTGGCAAGAGGAAAACTGATAATGGGCTGGTGGCCAGCACACGCCAAGCCTGTCTGTGTTTTCAGGAGCAGAGTCTCAGAACTCAAGGCTGTCACTGTTGTCCATCCTCAGCTTTCCTTGAACTTTAGGAAACAGTAGACACTATTTAACAGTATTTTCATTGCTTTAATGTACTGAAAAGATGTGCTATACTCCATTTGATTTCTTCTCCATCTCCTTCCTGACTTTGGCACTTTAATACCACATAGCTCATGTGCGGCAAACATGTTCTTCTGATTTATCCTGCCCTGCATATTTGTGGTTTTGCCCCATTCTGTAGACTCAGCCCAGCTTGCTCATCCATTGTGAAAACATAAACCTAGATAGAGAAACTGGAAGGGAAAACAAGAAAGGATTTGTGTTTGTTTTGTACCTTTGTTGCATTTTTACACCATATTTCTAATGCAAAGAACTATATACTTTTCTCTTTTCCCTTTCAGCCTTTCTACATAGGTTGCAGCATTTCCCCTCAAGTTCCCATCAACTATTATTGACAAATGTTTGGCTAAATACTCATCACTGCCCCTTGAAAGCAAGACAGCCATCTACTGCTGTGTACACAAGTATGATTTCTAAGGCAAATAAAAGTAAGAAGTAAAAGTCAAGAAATGTGACTCTTGGCCACAGTACCTTTTAATTAAGATTTTAGAGGGATACAAAGGCAGTTTGGCATGCATTTGACTATTCTATTTTTTTTTTTTTTTTTTTTTTTTTTTTTTTTTTTTTTTTTTTTTTGTAGAGAAGGAGGAATAAGGTATTTTGGATGCTGCCAGACAGACTCTCAAGCAAGCGCAGTTACCTCAGTCCATCCCCAGAAGCACTGGGATCCTACTTCCCTGAAGTACTCCCAGAAGGCTCCCTTTGGCCTGCCTGGGAAGCAGGGTTTGTACCTTTACCTTGGTTGTTGTCTTCAGTCTCATGTGTCTCTCTTCAAAGTTGAAATTCAGAAACCAGAAGTTGTAGTGACAACTTTGCTGCAAAACAAACTTGTGCATTTGGAAACCCATGTAGCTTCAGTCATTGACGATTTTTGTATGATAATTTCATAGGCCATAGTGCATTTACTAGGATCCATAATGCACTTTAGCAAAAAGAAGTGTCTTTTCACAGATAAAACACTAAATTTTCGGGGCGCTTACAATGTATGCTGCCATCTGGAAACATTTGTACATGTTCAATGTTACTGTTTCATTTGTTTTTAGAGTATAAAGGGCATTTCTGAACACAAAACTAGGCTGTTTGCTAGTGTTGTTCCCTAATAGAGAAGGATTTGCATCACTGAGATTACAGGATGTCATTAGAGTGACATTTTCAGAAAAACAGAAATCTATTGCAATGCTGCAAACCATTGCATGCTCTTCTTGTTCCTTTTTCCTGTGGGAACAACAACAGCTAAACTTTTTCAAGTGAAGAGGTAAGCTGATGGTTAGTTACAGAGCTTTTATTAAAAACTTGCTAGTGCAGCTTGTCTGCTGCAGTCTGCAGCAGCTAATCCACCTGTTCCGAAGTGCAGGCAGATGCTACAGCCAGCCAACTTCTGCTAGTCCCTTAATGATTTGTTTCTGTCTCTGACATATGTTGAAAAAGGACAGATAAAATTTTCCCACAGGTTACTATGAAAGAATGGAAAATTGCAATTCACTGCAATATTTAGGAAAAAAAACCAAAACCAAACATCAAAGCAAAAGAGCCTGTGCAAAGCCCATAGGGACTTTCTTGAGTCAGCCAGCGTGTCAGCTGCAATGGCACTTCTGTGGGCTGCTGAGCGAAGTAAGATTTGTAGAATCAAGGCTAAAATCCATCCTTGTGTAGAAATCTCATGGGGACATGGAACTGTAATCACAGTTGCATTTGTTTCAGAGGAACCAATGCCTGACTGACTTGCAGATGACAAAGCTTTCTTTCCAACAAACTCAAATTTAGATTATATGAAAAGATAAGTTACATTTTACTTCAGCCACAGAGGTGCTTTAGGAAAAGTTTTAGATCTTTCGGAAACCGATGTCGCCAGTATAAATCAGAACAAAGCTTAGAACAATGAGATATTATCCCTAACTGGAACAATGTAATATAACTAAAATGAGAGTGACAATAAAAGCATAAAAACAAGTATCTGCTGATTTTAGGAATCTCTTTGCTTAACTGGACTTATAATTGTCTTTTATTTTCTTTTTCTTTTTTTTTTTTCCTTCCATGTGCATAATACAGGCTGTTATTTCATGCCAACAATATTATAGATACTTAAATAGAAACAGAAATAAAATACAAAACTCAACTTGAAAATATCCACATGTTTGTCTCTACAAAATAATACTTATAAATATTTAGATATTTGCATCTGTTGGGGGTTGGGGTTTTGTTCCTTTAATGTATGAGTTTGGAGAATTTTTTCCCATTGTAATGCTAACAAAACCCGCCGGCTGTGCCCAGGGTCTTGTGATGGCCCTGGACGGGCGGGTAGGTGGGACTGAAGCTACTCAGAGGACCTCAAGGGCTTCCGGGCAGGGCTACCCAGAGGAGTGTGCGGGCTTGTGCAGGGGCACTTCTGTTTCCGGCGAGAGAGCGGAGAGGAGGCACCCCCTCGGCCCGCACCGCACGTGGGAGAGAGGCAGACAGCCAGACCCTGCTGCAATCAGCTGTCCTGCTACCTCGGAGGCACTGCTGACCACCAAAGACCAAACGCCTCTTGCCTTTTGGGAATACAGCTGATCTCCGGACACAACAGTGAGTGAGGAGCTGCTCCCACCTGAGCCAGCCCGGCTCCGGCTGCTCCCCTCCACCTCCCTCGCTCCCTCCTGCGCTGCGGCACGTGTTACAGCCCCGGGGACGGACACAGACCGAGTGTGTCCGCGGCTAAAGAAAGGACTAGAACTGGGTTATTTTCTTCTGTTCTTTTTGTCGGTAATTTAATAACTGTTGTTGTTTTCTACTTGTGCTGTTAGTTAGAGTAGTAAAGAGCTGTTACTTCTACCCCCTTATCTCTGCCTTGAGTCCTTGATTTGAAACAATTATAACACTTGGAGGGGATGAAATTGATTTCTCTGTTTCAAAGGGAAACTTCTGCCTTTTATTGGCAGAACCCTGTCCTAAAACCAGGACAGCATCTAAGTTTCCTTTAACAAAATAAAAAAGGGGTTCAAATAGAGACTTCTAAGATCAAAAATATCTGAAATGGAATAGAGAGCACTGGCAGACTTGAAGTGTAGCTGTACACTTCGTTTCTACTCATTTTTGGGAAAGCAGTACATGGATTATACATTTTGCGCATGCTGAAAAATTCCTAAGTTATTTATTACTTGTGTAAATTCCTAAAATAGATGATGCCTCCATTCCGTTGTAGTACTGACTGTATTTCGAAAGATGTGTCCTCTTGGAAGCTCAGCTTTCCCTCAAGGAAAATCCACAGCTGAAACTGCACTTTCAAAAGGACAATGTCTGGTCAGCAAAGTCATCTTGTTATTTGACCACAAGAGAAACACAATTACTAGCTGACGTATGTAGTTCCCAGCAGAGCTTTCCTCTAGCCTAGTGGGGATTCACCAATAAAATCCTTCACATAACAACTTTCCTAAACTTCCATCCTTGAAATCTAGGTGGGACTCCATGAGGTCTATCTTTGTCTCAATGCAGGTTGGATAAAGGTAGAATGAACCACCCAAAGTACAACTTTAGGGTTTGGGGTTTTTTAAAGCCTGAACTTACCTCAATGCTAACAGCTTCACATTCCTTGTGGTAGCTAAATAATTAGTGCCTTCTCCTAAGTTTGCAACTTCAGAGTGCTCATGGGCTTCAACAGTGGTTGTACCCTTTTTTGCTCCCCCAAACTGCCTGTTTTACCATAGAAAACCCAGGTTTTGGGGCCAGGATGCTGTGCCCCACTTATTTTCAAAACTGTGCAGAGCAGCCTCATGAGACATGAAGCCATGAGCATCTCAGACAAGCAGCCAAGGCCTGAGCAATGCAATTCCGAGAATGAAATTTTCAGGCACTTTTATTCATTGTAACATACCACTACTGTGAGGGAAATTTGCAATTTATTAATCTTTTGTATTTTGTCCTTCCAAGGTCAGTGCTGGAATGAAATTGAAATAAAAATCATCAGTTTTTAAAAAGGCTTGGGTCACCTTCTTGACCTTTTATTTATGAAAGATCAGGCTTTTGCTTCTTTGTGGAACAGCACAGGGGTTTATTAGTTAAAGATTTGTATCATTCTTTGAAAATAATTATGCATATGTTGTATTAGGATTTACGCTAATGGAATTAGAGACTGAAATTATAAAAATAGAAATACAAATTTTTTGCTGGGTTGCAGCATCCCAAACTTGTATTAAGTACACAGCTGGTCATAACAATCCAAGTCGTAGTTAAAGGAACAAATGGGTCTTTGGGCACTGCAACTCTATTGTCAGGAGAGGGTCCCCTTCCACTCTTAGTCAAGGGTTGAGGAGCACATCTGACCAGAAGTGGACCCCAAAAGATGAGCCATGTAATAAGCTAGGAAGAATTAACTTGCTTGAGATACCTCGCAGATGTGTGTTCAAAAGCCTGTTCAGATCAGGAGCTGACTCCCGAGTCTCTAGTATCAGGAATAAAGCTGTTTTGTACAGAAATGGCTGAGCAGGCACAGGAGAGCAGCAGACCTTCCAGCACAGATAGATACATGGCAGACAATACAAATGTAATGCTAGAAGGAGTATCCATGCAATTTAGAAAAAACCTTTGGAGAATGGAAATTCTCTGTGTCTGCTCCTGGGAGTGAGAGAAGAAACATATCCATAAGTGGATGTCTTTGCATGGGTGTCCCACGCAAGGATCAGAGCCTTATCCGGTCACAGGCTTTCATGTGCCAGTTCACTTGATAGATGCATGGTCAGCAACTTAAAAATGGGGGAAAAAGCCTTCAGCTGGTGAATTATCTTTACATGAAATGCCAGTGCTGCATGTCTTACATGGAGGTGTCTACTCAGAAATTGTCACTTACAAGTCAATGTTAGCTTAAGATCTCGCTTAAAAAAACCCCACAGTGCTCTGCAGAAATTGAAATATTTCTCTTAAAGAGATAACAAGAAGTGAGATTGATGAAGTAAAGGATTGAAAACCAAACAGAAATCTGTCTTGGGTGCAATCACTGAGGAATTCAGTGAAATGAAGAGTAGAGATAAGGTATTTGAGGGGAAGTAAACTAGATTTTTTTAAATCCTCCTTACTTTCATTACTAGGATGCTTCAGCTGGATGTCTGAAGGTATTTTTTCAGCTGTGAACAATTCCTAAGAAGAGAATAAAATCTGAGAAGTACATTCCGTCAGGAATACTAAATCATAAAACACACACCAGCACATCCAAACTGTAATGTGAGTACTAAAATTTTTCCAGCCACACCTAAAGCATCTGAAGATAATCTTTGATGTCCTAAAATAATGCTGCTTAAATGTTGTTTGGTACATTTTCAGGTTGTGGCAGCTCTCATTTGATCTTCCCATCTAGATCCCTTTTTGCATTCTTGAATTAAATGTTTTAGACTTTTTCCTTTGCATATTTTCACTGTAATTACTGACCTTTACTTCACAAATAGTTTATATAGAGTCCAGACTCTAAAGAAACATTAAAGACAAACTTTTTAAAAGCTTCGCAGATACCTAAAAATGCAAATAACCACTAACTACATTTAAGAGTATGGATATCTGATCTGGGGCAAATTTTGTTCCTAGATGATTTTTAAAATTTATTTTCCATGGTTTGTCATTTAAATACCTTTAAAGGACCTAGCCCAAGTGTTCAGTTCTAGGGTAGGGTCATGAAAGGGGTTATGAAGTAGGGTTAGGAGCCAACTTTTAAAATTATGGCAGCAGCCTCCAGTCCTGTCACAATGCAGCTTTGCAGAATTTGAGAACATATTTAAGCATACTAATAGTCACAGTAGAATTAAATAAACAGCATCCATCTTTAAACCAGATGGATATTAAAGGAAAAAAACTGTGATCGTCTGCAGATAGACTGTATTTATAATGTGTATGCAAGTGAGAGGCTAAATTAAGGCTGTTTGGAAGCCTCTCAGCCTGCGCCTGTTTAACTCCAGGCCCCTGAATCAAAATGTGTTAGTGGCCCTGAGGACACTGCTTGTCTATGCAAGTGGAAACTAAGACTGAAACAATGAACCATAGCTAATTATTAGAAAACAAACATATTTTTGAAACACATATTTTAAAAAAATATTCAGTTAAAGCACTTTCTATATGGCATTATGTTTTAAGACTGGTTTGACCATCACAGATGCTAATATGTGATACATTCTTTTGTCAGGGTGATTATAGTAAATCCACATCTTGCTAATTCAAAAAGTTTTCAACAGCCTTTGCGGTACCAAGGAAGCTGTTTCACAAATTTTACACTTTTGTCTAGAATCTGAAATCAGAAACCATGCTGAAACCTGGAAAATCATATCTCTGCACCCTCATTTTTAGATGGAAATGTGAGTAGTGTCTTGCCTACAATTATTATTTCACTGAAAACCCAGTCTCAACACAGGGTGTATTTAATCACTGACCAGGTCTTCATACAGGTGATAGTATTTTTTGGTGATATGCATCCAAAATGCCATCAGTCACAACCCAGGGAGGGATATGCTAAGGGCATTTGTAGCAGAAAGCATTGCTTCTCAACACCAATGTGTTTAAATCTAACTTTCAGTTCAGTATAGCTGACTGCTGTGCTGCAAGACTACCTGAAAAAAAAGAAATCATAAATTTGGCTTTCTAATTGAGTCTGATATGGGGAGAAATCCTTTTCTAAGAGCCAGGTTGGATGCACTGCAGCACATTTTCACTGGATCTGTGTTTTGATTGGTATCTCTGATAGCAGTACAGGATGGCACATCTTCATTAAATTTTTTTTTTGTTTGCTTTAGACAGCTATGACACTGAAATATACTTCAGTATATATACTAGCAACCCAATTACACATCCTAATAGCAGTACACAGACTGATACCCCTTAACTCCAGTGGCTCCTTTTCTATGCATCTGTCTATGTCACAGTCAGACCCCTGTGCCAAAATGTAGGTGTACCAAGTGTGGTCTGAAGTGAGAAGATCATGGTTCTGACAGGCTGCTATCTTGCCTATATCCTGCTCTCTGAGGCTTGATCTTCCATCAGAAGGTACAGGTTTTATACTTAAGTGTATCCTAAGTATGAGGCAAGCAATACTAAAATTCTGTAAGAACTGGCATTCAGCCAGTCATGGGCAGATAAAGTAAGAATGAAAGAAGTCAGTCCTAACTAATTGCTGCTAATAAAACCCCTGATGGAAAGAATTGTAGACATGATCCTATAGCAAATACAAGCTTCCTGGAAGGGAACATATAATTCCTCTCTTAAACCATTTTGGTTCGGAGTACTAAATTGTGAAGCTTTATGTCTTCTACCATGTCTGCAAAGGTCAATCCACACCTAACCTGAGTCTACACCCTTCTTGAATGCAAATAAGGGCAGATCTCAGCATGGTTTAAATTCTTATAATTTCATCTCCATACAGAGAGAAATGTGGAGTTCATTTGAGGTTCACAACTCATTCTTTTCCCATTAGACCTGGAAATGCTTTTAGAGAATGCAAGTATCTGATACTCAACAAAAACCAAAAACCAAAAAAATACCCAAAAGCCTGCTAAATATAGGTGCTATATTTAAGCCTGTAAATCAGGAGGGTGGATGGCGCAGAACCATACCAGGTTTCTAAACCGGGGGACTGATCAGACCAGGCATGCATCTGACAGGGAATTTTTAATCTCTGAGGAGCTGGAATGGCAGACAGGAAGGAGAAGGATGAATGGTTAAAAGCAAACCTGTACCTGCATTGCTGCTTTTGGAGGATGTAATTTCACAAATATGTGCCTTGCTTGAGGAGTGAGCATCCTAATAAGAGGCTGGTTCAGCCCACTTGGGAGGCAGAGCAGCAGTTAAACCTCCCACTGGCTGGATCCCATGGGCTGTTTTCTACACATTGCAAATTTTGTTCCTAATCCTAGCAGGTCAATATGCTTCTGAACTCTAGCAGAGCTCCCCTCAAAGAACACTGTTCAAAATAATCCCCTTTGTGAGGCTGCACCAGTGCAAGCCACTGGGTTCTTCCCCTGAGAGATGAGGTGAGAGGATAATCTGAAGGAAGTTTTAAATTAATAAAGCTACCTAATCCCCATTCCAAATTATTCTTAAGAAATCTTACATTAAAGTAAATTTCATATAATCTCATTGTCCAGGACGCCATCTGCCATCCCAGTATTACTCCTCAACAGATCATCACAGGCATTTCACAAGGAATGCAGGTTTGGAGTTGCACATGTGCATTATGGCTGGGTATAAATAATGGTGTAGATATTGTTAGGGAATGATCAAGTCACTTTACTAAAGCTATTTAACCATGAATATTTAAGATGAAATTGCAACATGATTTCTAGCCACCCAAGCATTATATTTACCAAATGCTCTCCTGTTAGCTCTGGCAGCCAAGTTGTTGGCACCAGATTAGACTTTGACAAAGCTCCGAAGGTGTTGTATGATTTAGGGCACCTAAATCTGCATGAGATGAGTGAAGGCCAGGTGAGGATGGGACACAAAATCAACAAGTTTTATTATACATTTAGTTCAGCTTTATCTTTTCTAGTTTGGATTGCTGTTGTCAACTTCTATACAGTGAAAGGGTATGAAAAACAGCATTGCCAACTTGCCAAGAAATTATCAAACCCTAAATTTCTTTTGGTTCAAAAGAGAATTTCTGTTGCTTTTTGAAAAGATTGGGTTGGTAATAAGGCACATATGCGAAGCCTCCTGATGGGGCTTTGGAGAGCTGTTTGTATTCTTTCAACACCAAAGCCAAAAGCCTATAGCTCTGTCTGCCTGTACTTATATTTCTGTCCTGCTCTTGCATGTCTATAGCATTTGCCACATCTGCTCCTGCTTCTCTGCAGATGTTCACTGTATAACGCACTGAGTCTGGTCACCTTCAGCTCTCATAGAGAATTAAGGATTTGTCTCTACTAAAATTGAATGGTAATTTAAATTTTAATTGTTTGCCTTCGCCATGTGTTGAGTATACATGTAACACTCAGAGCCACTTTTTCTCAGAGCAGTAAAACTGATATCCATTGTGCCAGTTTTTCAAAAATAGTTTGGGAGTTGTTGATAACAGCATATAGTAAGTATCTCTAATTCAGATGCCAAGTTTCATATTACCAAGCATCCCTCAGTTAACTTCTGAAAAGCCATGTCAATTTTCAAGCTCATCGGACTGTTACTGAAATGTCTAGACTCTGCAGAAAGTCTTACACAGAAATGCTGTTTCAGCCTTGCCTTGTCCCTAGGCAAAAGTCTGTTTGCTTACTGAACGTCAGTGAGCTCTGGGCAGGGCAGTGACAGTTTACACAGATCGTGTGTCATTAGCTCTGCGGAAGAACCAAACTTGTGTCAATTTTGAAGTGGAGCTAAATTGTGGGTGGCCATTTCTTGCTATCCAGAATTCAGAGAACTTATGGTGTTACCTCTCATAATAATTTCAGTGACTTAAATTATATATGGATATGGACTTACAGAGGACTCTCAATGCTGTTTTTTAATAAAAGGTTCTGCTTAACCTGACTTACAAATTCTCCTTGAGTTCCTGCAGGGGAATCTCAATAGACCAGGACCATACCTTTTAACTCCTCCTTTTTTATGTTCTACCTGCCTTTTTCTATGATCTCTGGCCATATGGGCTTGCTACAAAGCAGAACACAGCACAAATATCTGAAGTCTCACAAACAGCTATTGAAATAGCAAAGAGCAAAAATAAACAACAAAAGACATAGGTTTGAATAAAAACCTTGATAGATACTAGCTAATGTTTGAGCTAGCTTTCAGTATTTTAATGCAGCATTGTAACACAGCTATGTCACTTTTGGGTTACCAAAAGCAACCTCACTGACTTGATGCTGAAGAACATAATCACTATCTAACCATAGCATAAAAGAAAAGCTGCAGAGAAAAAGCACACTGCTGTCCATACTAATATCAAAATATTAAAGTAAACAACAGCCTTAGTTACCTGCCTTTTGTATAAAAAGTTCTACATTTTAAATATGATGCAATCTAAAGTTTTATTTTTCCTCTCCCTCCAAAAGCTACCACTCCAAGATATAAAAAGCCTGTGTCTTGGTCGTTCACCCAGACAATGTAAAGAAATCTCCAGCTCAAACAGTGTGCACAGGCTAAACATTTACACAGCACACTGCTTCCTTCTCCACTGTTAGCATATCAGATCTGGGTGTCTGCATCTCCCCGTGACAAACACCTGAAACAGCAATAACTTCAGAATGGATTTCATTTTCACTCACTATAAATGTGACCAAAATCCAAGTGAGGAGAAATATTTGGGCTCCTAAATAATTTTGAAAGCTATAGTGTTAGAATATAAAGTGTCTGACTTACAGAACCAGTTTCAGCAAGTGCATTTTAGCTTGGTTTCTCAAAATGAAGAAGTAGTCATGTATTCTCTAAAGATACAGGATTTCGACAGGTTGTATGTTTTATAAAGCAAGTTCCACAACTCACCTTCAAAGTTAAGGCCAAATTAGTAAATCCTTCCTGTTGTTTTTATGAGGGAGTATGACAACACTCAGTAATTCACTTCCTTCCTTTCCAGCTAATGACATTACTTCCCATCTCCTGATATTCTAAGCCTCTTCTTGCAAAAATTAGATTTCCTGTAGAGTGAACCCTTGTTTAACCAAGATTTGCTGCTTACATATGTGAGTCTTTCTCATTCAGATCCAACACTTTCACACTCTGAATTCTCTCAGAAGGAAACAGAGTTTCTTTATCCAGAACCCAGGCCTGTGAGGGCTACATGGAGTCAAATCATAACAGATTACACATTTACTATATGGATAAGAGGAACTTTTCCCTAAACTTGCCTTTAGCAGGAGAAGCTGTTGCAAATAAACAGATTTTAAATCAAAAGATTACTATAGGAAAATTATCTGCAGATGTCTGTGGGATTTAGATGAACTTCAAAAAAGCTTAGTCAGAATAGAAATAAGGTTTCATAAGCTTGTTCTAAAGTATTTAGGCAAACAGAAGGTGACACAGATTGTTAATTTAAAAAATTTTGCATTTTAAAATAATAAATACCTAGAAGAGATAATTCAAAGGAGTATACCTTTTTCACAGGTATATAAATCTCTATAAATCTCCATGTAGGACTTTATTTATTGGGATTTCAACAGAAATTTCTAATTTAGTTTGAATATGCTTTGGATGGAATTCACATAATATATTTCATAACAGGAAAAAAAAGTTTGCGAAAGGGGTTCTAGTAAAATATTCATACAGCCAAAAGCTTTTTCTCACCAATCCTAATATTTTTCCTGTTTTCCAACAATCTGATACATTTTCTGAAATGATTTCACAAATTGATAGACTGTCCTACACCAGGAAAAAAAAAAAAAAGTAAACAATGCTATAACCAAACTACTTATTTAAAATTGAAGATTCACAAATGCATGAATTTTTCTCATGGTTTAATTATAGGCAGCATAATAGATTTTTTATTACGCAGGCTTCCTAAAGGCCATCAATAAAATATTTTCTTCTTCCTCTAAATTAGAAAAATTATTATCTCCAACTTTTGAAAAAGAATTAAATTGATAGATATGGAAAAGATTTAAAACAGGTTTTGAAAAAACCCAGAAGGTCATATACATGGCAGATTTTGGCTCTGATATGATGACATTGTTTGAAATGCATACTCAAATACATTTAAATGTACTGTGATTTACACAACTTCACACTGCAATCATGCAAATAGCATCCTTGTTAATCGGACTTATAGTGATAAACCACATTAGTGTATTGAATCCTACAGCAAAGCCTCCAAGTATTGAAAATAAAACGATTTCAGTGAGGTTTTTACTGCAGATACTGGTTGGTTTTTTTCTGAATTCACTGTAGAAATACATAGAGTTACACAGAAATACCTACATCAAATCTATGCACCAAATAGGCTGAAAAGGAGAGAATGACCTTCCTTTTTGAACTCTTCAAAGACCTAGAATGGTTTGTTTGCCTTTTGACTCTTGGATAAATGACTATGCCATTCGAGTGTATCCATCCACACATAAGCAGTTTTAAGAAAACAAAACAACACTTTCAAAGCTGTGGTAACTTTCTGCTGTTCATCATCTGCTGCAAGAGTAAATGATAGCCAGAATTCTGGATGAAGGGCAAAATATATTTCTTTTTAAAATGCCTTACTTCTCAGAACTTAAGCATGTATTTTCTGTGTTATTCAATTTTGTGTTTACATATCAAAAGCAAAAAAGGTTTTAATATTTAAATACACAAAAGGTGATAAATATTTACTGAAACATTAGTGAAATTGTTTTTGTGTAGAAGTGCTAGTCTTTTCTTGACGAAAGAATTCCAAGTGGTCAACAGTTTATCCTGAGTGCACCAAACTGCTCAAAGAATTTCTTTTGCCTCCACAGTCAGCATTTTAAGGGTTCAGCTTACTCCTTCTCTCCACCTCAAATACGTGTTATTTGCTCCTGATTTTGTGGAAAATTTCAGTTCATAGCCCTTTTTCATGGTTTTCTAATGTTCTTCTAGGCACCTGAGCAAAACACACCAGAGAACATTTCAGCAATGCTTGTTATTTAACTATCTATCTTTGATTATGTACTTTCTTTTTTTCCAATTACATGCTCTCCCACTTCGCTAAAATATTTATTCACATGCTACATGTTGAATAAAATTCTCCAAGTCAGCTAGAGAATCATGAAGAGAATCATCTGTGTCTTGACTTCTGAGAAACTTCCAAAGGGTATCTAAAGCACTCAAAGCCTCGTTTGTGCATGGTAAAAGCTGTTCAGTTCCCTGAAGTTGATCACCTTCATCTTTATCCTCAGCACCAACAAATGTCTCAGCTTTATTTGATGCCCTTTCTTTGGCACACATCCTTTCATTATTTGTGGGCACTTCATAAGTTACCAAGCCATCATCTAGAGCTGCATATTCTTCCAAAGACAAACCCTCTGGAAACTCTCCAGCTGCAGGTGCATATGCAATCAAATCAAAATCACTTTCAACCTCATTGTTGTTATAATTTATCTCAGTTTCTAATTTGAAAGTTGCTCCATTGTAACATTTTACAATAGTCTCTGGTGTTACTTCCCTCCAGCACAGGTACAGCATCTCAATTGCATCAAGAAGGGTCAGCATAAACTCTTCATTACTTTCTACACAGTCAACAAATCTCTTGATAAGACAGTGCCTGTACTTAACCTTCAGACTTCTGATAATCCTTTCTTTCATAACTATACATGAAAAAGAGTCTGGAGGAAAGAACACTACTTTGACACTCAGCAGGTTCTTCTGTGTGAGGTGGGAGAGAATCAACAAGAATAACCACTTGGTGCTGCTGTGCTTGAAATCTGTTATCAAGTTTATGCATCCACTGTTCAAAGATTCCTGAAGTCATACATGCCCC
Source organism: Muscicapa striata striata (assembly GCA_030060385.1). NCBI lineage: Eukaryota > Metazoa > Chordata > Aves > Passeriformes > Muscicapidae > Muscicapa > Muscicapa striata. Next base: position 440,457 of record JAREIS010000304.1, on the reverse strand, counting down.
ATCATTTGCTTCCTAATTCACTGGCAGCGATTTCACATCTTCAAAAGAGCATTGATTTTTGCTTCTTCCTATAATGAGCAGTGGGAGTTTCTCAGAGCCAGCCATATTTGTACCCACCACTGCAGTAATGCTCCCTTTGCTTTGTTTACCCACGGAGCAAGTTTCCCCTTTAAATGCAAACGTGTTACGTGGTAACATCTGATACAACAACTTAGTCTCCTGTACGTAAAACACATTTTTTGGCTGATAATAATTTAAAAAATAAGGAAGCACATTTTGGTACCAAAGAGTTGAAGCACCCACTGCAGGAGCAGCAGCTGCTTTTACAGGCTCAGCTCTGAAAACTAAACCATACCTCGACTTGAAACGATCGAGCCAGCCATTGCTGCATATAAAATCACTGTGTCCAAGCTTCTGGGCAAAATCATTCGCCTGGAGGAGCAATATACGGCCATTGACCGGCACATTCAAGCACTGTGCAATTCTGTACCACTTCATTAATGCCTCCTCCAGGTCGGGATAAAAAGCAGTCCTCAGTCTTTTCTTTTTAGGATCAAACCGTAAAGTTTCAAAGGCTTCCAAAACTTTTTCCTTATTCTTCATAATTGAAGACAGGGAGTTCTTCTTGATGCCATACTTGGCTGCAATGTACGCCTTTTTCTTGCCGCTCTCCGCAGCGCTTATGATGTCAATTCTCCTCGACAGATACGCTCTTTTGCTTCCTCACTGTGGGTTCGGGCAAAGCCTCTGCCATGGCACCGAGCAGTGCCGCGCTCATCCGTGCCCACAGTCGAGCACGCTCCTTCTCTGCCGCTCTGGTCGCTCTCCCAGCAGGCGGCCTGATCTCACGGGCACTGCACTTGGCGGAACTGGAGCAGCCTCCAGGGCGGTGCTGGCGGTGGTTGCCATGGCTGTGACCATAGACATGACGGCCTAGAGGGTCCGCCGCCGTCATCCTCTTTCCGGCCCGGCGCTTCCGGCTCCTACTGCTACCGGAGAAGGAAGAAAATAAAACTTGAGAGAGCCTTGACGCCCCGCCCGGCCTTCTCCGTCCACCCTTCCCTTCCTACGTCCTGCCCTCCCGTCCCCTGCAGGACGACGCCCCTGGGGCCGCAGCGGCGCCGCCGACAGGTGAGGAATGGGCCTGGCCGGGGCAGCCTCTGGGCCCAGGTTCGGGGAGGGCCGGGCCGCGCCTCACGCTCCGTCCCGTTCGACGTGTCACCCCGCGGGAGAGGCCGCCCTTCCTCAGGCTCCGCGGCCGCACCGGTAGTGCCCAGCGGGTCGGGTTCGGCCTGGCTCGTACGCTCCGCTCCGGGGGTGCTGGGCGGCCGGACAGGCAGGGCAGCCCCCGAGCTCGGGAGCAGGCGGGTTCCGCGAGAGAGAAAGGGAAGCTGTGTGCTGGTGGAGGAAGAAAACTGTAGATGCTATGTAAATTTTGTGCCCCTGGGAGTTATTCCACATCCTTTAAATTACTGTTTTAAGTGTGCCAATTTTAGTTTTGCTTACTGTTCTTAAAGCATGGAAACGCTTTGGTGTTGATTGACAAGCAGGTGTTGCATGTGGTATTGTCTTCAAACTAGATGCAGTTCTTCCGGTATTTCTTATAGTACCTCTCTAATAGGTTACTTTTAACCGAAACCTCCTAGTAGCCTTTCATCTTGCATGAAAGTCGTTGGATAGGATCATTCTGAACATCCAGCCCAGGTGTAGTTTCAGTTTCTCATGAGTGCTATTCATACTTGGTGGAAAAGGTAGCAAGGAGCTATCACTTTGCAGTCGGTGGCTCTGTTACCTAAGAGTTGATTCTCTAGAGACGGTAACAGAAGGGTTCTTTTCTGCAGGGCTGGAGAAGGATGTTATTTGATCACTGCAACTCCAGAACTTTCTGAATCGTGTGTATGTCTATGAATGTGCGTATGTATGTATGTGTGTACATGCACAGTTAAAATGTCAGGAATAAGAAAAAAAGAAGTCTTAGATTGGAAAAACTGGAAGCTGAGGCAGTATCTTAATCAGCTGTTCTTTTCCCGATTTGGTAGAAGTTGAAATCATAATGGGAGCCCATGGCTTAGCTAATCTGGAGATGAGCATTAAAGTGTTTAGGGCCGGGTTGATGTAGCATGGGGAGTATGAAAGTCAGCAGCAGCCCTGTTCGCCAGTCTTTGTCCCCATCATGTCTTCTAATTCCCAGGCATAACTAGATCTTGCAAGTAGAACAGCCAGGGAATTCAAGAGCATTAAGAGGAAACTATGGTGTGATTGCATCAGGAAGTGTTTAATGCAGGTCTTTACAGTATTTTTTAAAAAATGGTTGATCTCTATCTTCACAAGAATTAGTGAAAGTGTTCTTTGTTAGAAATTGAAATTAAGAAAACATCTATAAAATTATCATTTTCCCACCAGCACTAGGATTTTATGCAATGGTACAAAATTTTATGTTCTTTATGCAGTTAAGAAATAACAGTAAAAGTATGTAATAAACTTCATTTTAGACAGAAGATATCTTACTGTTGCCCTATTGGCAATTAATTTAGGCAAAAAATAAGTGAAGGAACCAGTGCATCTTGCTTAGAAAAGCAGGTCTGATTGTTGAGAATCCCACGGTTCTTATTTCTGAGACCATCAATCATTTATGCAAGTGATGTATGTGAAGAATATACATCTTATTCAAAATTAATTTTTTGTTGATGACATTTACTTCATATTTTCATGAATAAGCAAACATGAATTTGCCTTTCTTATGAAAAGTACATAAAATTGCTCTTATAACCATGAATTGGTTATAACCATATATGGTTAAATATCACTTATGTCTCCATAAATATAATTTATATTTATCATAAATGGTTAAATGTCTCCTTATGTCTCCATACTAGGGGAAGCTTACTACGTTGTTGCTTTGTTTTGCTTTTTACTTTGCCAGTTGAAAAAGTGATACATAAATCCCCAATTCCCAAAAATTGTGTGGTTTTATTTATGGCGAGCAAAATTTAAAATTACTGAGGCTGTAATTCAATATGCATTTAAGGTAGCTTCACCATGGGGGGAATGATTCTTAAGTCTGGTCTATGTCTTCTGTTCTATTGTGGTGCAGTATTTGTGTGGATTTGCAGATTTAGTATAGTGGGGTAAGAACCCAGAAGAGCAGGAGTGATATGGACAGGATTTCAGTTCTTGTCAGAATATGGATCAAACATGTTTTTTCCAAGTAGAATCTCATTGAGTTGTTCTATTGCAGCAGCTGGTAGGTAGCAAATGTCCTGGTACACCAGTCACCTAATGTGTTCTAAAGTTTGGCTACTTTAGAGAAGAAACAAACCAAGCCCTGGATAACACAATCCATGCTGTACTGGGGATTAGTGGCCTCTTATAAAGAGCAGTGCTTTGCTGGCACCTGCAAGAACTACAGAGATGCAAAAGTCTGCATGTATTTCTGTAATGGAACCTTAAATGCTTTATGTATGTAAATGTCATGATTACCACAATTTCACATGAGTATCTTCAATTCTGAATCTTGGTGAAGGTGTAGAAAATCCAGTATTTGATGTTCACATCCCCTTTTTTTTTGCTGTAGAAGCAATAGTCAGGAAATTCTATAGTTAAATTTGAATGTGCAGATGAACTTTTTATGAAAGCCGCCTTTAATCTACATTTTTTCACCTTCTCATGTTTTAAAGTTGATCACTGTGATCCTGCAGAGCCGTATTGAAATTGTTAGCACTACTTGTAGAAAAAGAACGCTACAAAAATTGCTCTTGGAGGGCTGTTGTAACACAAATGGTGAATTCATTTTGATTTTTGAAAATTAATTATTTGCCTTTATGCTGTGTCTTCTACATGGATTTGTGAGATGGTTCTTGCACCTAGGTTCTTATATCTATCAAAAGTTCTTAAATCTATTAAAAATGTTTTTGTCTGTAGCATTTAATAGTTTAGAACAGTGTTACATGGTATATAGGCTTGTGTGTGATGTACAAATATAACTCCAGGAACATGGATGTGGTAGAACTGAAGAACAGATTGTCTTAATGAAGGCTCTACTACAAGATGAATTTAGCTTTTTGTTTAACAAATAGAGCAGGAAAATCACACTTATTCACCTATTCTGTAATGTAATTGTTTTAGCTACTCAGAAATAAGCTGTTAAGCGCAGAGGTTGTCAGCCACAAGCAGAGTTTGGACTGGGCCATGTGGGCAAACAGCATCTCTGCTGTACAGTGTTCCATGATCAAAAGAAATTTAAAGAATAAAGACAGCTATAGAAGGATGTTAAACTTATTTCTTAGTTACTTCAAAGGGAATTTTATATTGATTTGAGAAAAATCCAACTTCATGCAGTGATAGCCCTGAATGATGTGTTTTTCTGGAGAAAAATCTCTTATTTTACGTATTCGGTTTTCCAAAATAAAGTAATAGGTTATCCAGTGTAATATGATCTAGATGATCTAGGTGACTCAGTTTCTCACCCTTGGTGTCCTTATTTTATTTCCCTTGCTATGTGAGCTGCTTTCCTTATTAATTATTTGCTTTAATTAGAATGTTTTATAGCTCAGGAATTTGAAATACAATATAAACACAAATAGCAATCTCTTTATAGTTTTTCTTAATCTGATATGTGTCTGAACATGTGTGAAAGGGTGCAAGACTTAATGAACTGAAGTCATGTGTGATTATATGTAATACTGGCAGATTGATTAATTTTTAATGATTGAATGTCTCCGCCTCTCAAACAGCTGAGTGGATTGTGGTGTCACCTGTAGTTACCAGCTATTTGGAATCAAATTTAGATACTTTCCTTACTTAAGCTAAAGTTGTGTATGTAATTCATTGTTTATGATCACTATTCTCACAGAGTTGATTGCTTTCGCATGTGCTCAGTGTTAACTTTCTTTGCCTCTGTAGCTGAGATTTTTCGAGGCAAAAATGAAAGGGATTCTGTTTCTATTAAACACAACAGACTTATAGCTTAATAAATTTCAGTTGCTTAGCATCAGTATAATCTTGCAATGCTTGGATAAATCTTATGTCTTAACAAAATTGATACAGTCAATGTATTGTTGCAGATGGCAGTATACATATCAGCTGAAGAACCTTGTTTCAGGATTTTATTTTGCAAGCTTAGCTGTCCTTGGGGACAGGTCCTTGCTTTGGCAGTGGAAGCTTACACTAGACTGTATTCCTGATCTCTCTCAGATTTTTGGAGAGCTAAAGACCTGGTCACCATCAAGAGAAGGAGGTTTCACTTCGCTCTAGCAGAACTTGTCAAAGAAATGTTTTCTAAAAGCCTACTTAGGTTTCTGTGAGGTGCAACATCCAGCTCCTTTCACTTCGATTAATGCAATGCCAAACCTGTTTGGTTTTCAGGTATGTCAGAACACAGCAGTGAATCCACACTTGATGAGTCTCATCCATCTGCAGAAGAGGTCCAGTCTGGCTCTGAGGTGATTGGGTGATAGTTGTATTAGTGTAAAATGAACCAATCCTAACAAGTTTCAGATTACAAAAAATTCTGCTGTACATAAGCACAGTGTTGTTAGTCTGGGGATGTGAATTCATGTACAGCATCTTAAATGGGTGGGGTTGCTTTTGAGACACTATTAAGAACAGTCCAATAAATTCAAAGTAAAGGATTACTTTAGCCAGTAGTCTGTTGCTGTGCTGCAGTATTTGTTTTGTAAGTTGAATAGATTTAGGCATGGTAGAACCTGAAATGTGTGAATATTGCAGGAAGAAAGGGTTGATATTTAAAAGGCATTATTCTTTGTGTAACCTCACTGTGACAAGGTATTCTATCTACTGCTGAAGGAGTGAATCTTTTTTTTTCCTGAGAGCAGATACAGCTTGTACCTTTTCTGTGGAGAAGTCTGTGGCATATTTGAATTATGAACAAATTCCTAAGGTTCCCAATATTATTTAGCTAATCAGGTATGTTTGGGATGCTCTTTCAGAAAGATAGAGTCAACATTTTCCTGACTGTTCTAGAGTAAAAATGAAAAAAAAATAATGCTGACTTGGTCACTATTGGAGTTTCAGTGACAGTTTTTAAACTTTGTTTTTAAACTTTCAGTAAAAACAGAATAGTGATTCTATTTAGCATATTTCCAAATCTGATATTTGTAAACACAGATGTACAAAGAAAATACAGATTGTTACTGAAGGATGATTCTATTTTTAAAAAATAAAATGTGCATCTGAAATGCAATGTTTTCCTCTAGTGCTTGTGTTATTCATGACTAATAATTAATACAAATTTAGGAACTTATTTAGATTTACTTTAGGTTGTTTATATATATGATAAATTTTCTTCTGAGGAATCAATTTCTTTGCTTAGTTTAAGTCAGCTGTGGGCTACATTTGCCAAAGAGACACTTGATTCAGCAATCATACTCCGTATTTCCACAGAAATGCTGCTGTGGTTTGGTGGTTTAGTTTTCTCTTAGATTAGTAACCTTACCATAGATCCAGAGGTAGAGAGACCTGGCTGCTGGATTTGGCAGTAGCCTACAGTCAGAGTATTATTTTGAGATCTGCACTGCTGAAGTAGGCTGTGGGCAGTCCTTCATTCTCAGTAGTTTCTTTACTGCATTACTATCTGCTCTGTTTCATAGGCACAAGTATTGGAGGTGTGCCTGCTTTGGAGAATTGATGGGAGTGGAGAAATTACCCATCCTTTTTTTGAGCACAGGTCACTTTCTTTTGATCTGCAGTGTTTATGGAATCTTGTTTGCTGTAGAAGTATATTGTTCTGGGTCAGGAAAGAGGTGATGGGATGGTGAAAGCAGCTGGGGGGAAGAAAAGGGCAAGGATTGGTTCTTAGCAGTGCAAACTTAAACTGTTGACTAAAATGGAGATGGTAGTTTCTTTTTATATATAACTGCTGAGTTAAATTAGCAGTTTATCCCACTTCCCCTTTTCAGCTGCTCATTTCATGGCTTTGGTGCTTGCCTGACCTCACTGAAAACAGATTCAGCTCACTGAAGCTGAAAAATTACCTGGTGAGAAGGTCTACTGCCAGGTTAGTGAGTTGTGTTTGGTGACTGTAGTCAGGTGAGTGTTGGGGAAGTGAGGCACTGTGTGCTTCAAAGTAGAGACTGGAAAATTAGAGTGGTGAAGTGTCCCCTTTTCAGCAATGGGAAACTGTTCTAGTTCAAACATAGCATTAGCAAGTAATTTTTTGCTTTCTCCGAACTAGATACATAGTAAATTTTTGCTTTCTCTGACTCACGTACTAATGCCAAAAAAAATAAGTGAATCGCTTCTAGTTGTCCAGAGAAGCTGATGAATTTCTGTTTTCTAATATATGTATTTATTAGAGATGTGTATATATGCACTGAGCATGTATATCTCTAAATAAAAGCATAAAAATATATGAATGTCAGTATTTGCAAAATTATTTGAGATACTTGAACTTGTTGAAGAGCGCCTAGGTCAAGTATTTGAAGTATTTGTTTTTCCTATAATTAGACATGCAGTGTTGTTTGTGATCCCTAGCAAAGTGCCCCTTGATAGTAGGGGACTTTCCCTTTGCACTGTGTTCTCTGATAATTTGTAGAAAAGACAACAGAAATAGCTGTGAACAGAACATGGCCTATGCTAATGCCTCTGTGTTGTGCAAGTAGCTATGACAGGCCAAGCATTTTGAAAAATATCTTGCTTGGCCATATCAAATGGAAGCGTAGTTCTAGCAGTCTTAGAGCTCAAGCACATGTAAGATTTAGAGCAAGCTTAAGAAACTTGAGCTGTTGGACAGATTTCCCAAATCAAAATGTAATGCGGCAGGTAACTAGGACATTTAGTCTAATAATGTTGTATAGCAACTCTCTGTGAGGAGCAGGGAGTTGGACTTGATCCTTATGGATGGGTCCTTTACAACTTGAGATATTCTAAATTCTATGGAATGAAACAAATTACTGTTTTAAAAGTACTCATAAAATAAGCATAGACCTCTTGGTGTGCTTCAGTAGAAGCACATTTATTGGAGCCCACAGACAGTGACTATGATATGTGAAAGTGGAAAAAATGTTAAGAATGGAGTATGACAGAAGATGTTCCAGTTGAGAATGATGCAAGTGATGCTCAGTAAGTACCAGTAAAATCTTTTGTGTTACATTGATACTCTGTGAAGCTTCACATGTGGTTGGAGAAGCTGATGGTACTTCAGATCCTGATCTCAGGCTGGACCTCTTCCTGACTCTTGAACTGAAAAGAGCTGGTTCAGTTTGATGATTTAAGACTTTTAAGGGTAGAAGAGTTCCTATTCTCAAGTACCTTTTGATGGTGCACCTTGTCTTGCCAGTCTAGCACAAGTGTACATGCTGGTTTGAGGACTTCAGACAACTCTTACGTAAGTGAACAAACTCTGCCTCAGTTGTGTGTTGATTTTTCTACTGTTTATACTTTAGATGACTGATGAAGCTGCCTTGCAGAGTTAGGAGTAGCTTTTTGAAAGGAATGGAATTTTCACTTCCTCTTAATTTTGGAGTATTAAGCTGCCCATTCTCTCTTCAGGTGCTTGTAAATTATGTGCAGTTCTTCTGGGAATGTCTCTTCTGGACTATACCTTAGGTTGTACGTGAAAGCAAGTGGTTGCACAGCTGCTGTTCATGATGCAGCTGCATTTAAAACGAACTTTGAATCCTGATTTCTCTTGGTACTTTTGAGTTCTTTTGGCGCTTTTGAATTTCACTTCAGGTTTGCTGGTGTTGACTTCATGAGAGTTGCATACCAACAGTTTAGTCAGAAGGTGGCACTATATTATGGTAAAATAAGCAACTGAAACTATTTTAAAGTTTGGAATCATTGCATTTTGTGTAACACATGATTAAACATATTGCTCTTCTCTAGTATTTATTGTTTATGAATAGCTTTTTTTTTTAGCCCAGCTCATTATACCTTGACATACAGAAACTACTCTAAGGCTCAAGTGTGCATGTAAAACATTTGTCTGAGCCTGTGCCTCATTTGTGTTCTATTCCCCCAATGCCAATGGGTTAAATTTTAGATTTTCTCTTAGATCTGAAAATTTTAAATTACTTCCAACTGAGCTGTGCTGGAGTATTATTGTGATTCAATGATGTGATTAAATAAACATACAGACTGAGTGTATCAGAGTATTTCCAGTTGGATTTTGAAATAAAATTAACTATTATGAAACCCATACATCAAATATTTTCATGTGGATTACTCATTGGAAATGTAAGACAAACGCTAACCTGTTTCTTTTTACAGGAAAGTGCAATGGCTCAAGAATCTCCCAAAAATGCAGCGGCAGAAATTCCTGTGACTAGCAATGGACAGCTGGAAGATTCTCATGAGTACAGCTTTAACAGGGTCAGAATTTTCTTTGCTGTCTGCCATGGTACCATTATTAGAAATGTTGAAGTTACAAGTCGATGCATAGCAGTCTTCACTTGACAGAGTTTTCTGAAGGTTGACTGAAAAAACTCCTTTGAAGCTCAGAGTTGACATAACACGGTGTGGTTGTATATTGCAATAATTCTTTTTGTATAAAAGGCACATTTGTTGTGGCAGAGGCTGAGTTTTTCCCCCTCTGCTCGGTACAGGTGAACGATCAGCTTTGCTCGTGCCCAGGCGTCCAGCAGAGAGTGCTGGGACACAGCATGTGGAATTTGGGGTTGGGCTCCTTTTATTTGGATTTTTGTTTGGAAATATGAAGGCAAGTTAATTGTCCATGTTTAATTGATATCTGCTGAGGTTTAGGTTTTAAGGAAAGCTCTTAAATTTTAACAGTTCCATACTGACTTGCAGCACAGAATTATTCCTATAAGAAATACTCAGCAGAGCTTCAACATTTTATTGTGTTTTACTAAAATGCTGATAAGAGGGAGGAACCTTCAAAAGATTTGTTGTTCAACTAAGATCTACCAGTGTAGATGTAAAATGTAAAAATTAGTTGAGTGTTTAATGAAATAAAGTTAAAACTACATTTCTATAAAGATGTATGTTTAGGGAGACAAGCTTGGGAAATGCATCTTGAAATGGTAAGAATTTTGGGTTCACCTCAAGGTGGGGAAACAGACTTAGTAATGTGAAGCTTGATGACCTTGCTGCTGTTGTGACTTGACTACTGTCTGAGTTACCTTTTCCTTACATAGTGATTACTTCTGCAGTGCAATGCATGCAACACTTATGTACAGCAAATGGAACTTCCACTCTTGGTGACTGTGTTAGAGCCCTTGCTCAGGCAAAATGTAAAGCTGGAATTTTAAAGTGGTTTTTGTGTATGGCCATATGTGCAAGTTGAAGTAGATTTTTCCTGCATGCTAACTGTTTTGCTGGCTTGAAGTCAACTATATTTTGAAACTTCTGCTTCGACAAAAATGGGTCAAATCTTTGGTTAAATTGCAGAAAAACCTGTACTCTGCAAGCATGTTTGAACTTGCTGTAATTATTTTTGCAGTGCTTATTCTGAGATCAATGAAGAAGTGCGCTTCAATTATTTTTTTGAACTGTCTTGTACAAGTTCACACCTGCATGTGTGACCTGAAGTCAGAATATGTGATAATCAAAGCTTCTTATAAACAAAACAAAGAAAATATACTTCTTGGAATTAACATCTAGGTCTGTTTACTAATCTGTTAGTCTCTAATTCTAATATTTAGCTTCTATTCATCTTGCTTCATGTTTGTAATTTCTAATGTTAAATGCCGCGCTTTCTCCTTTTTTTCCTTGCCAGGTAATTTTTTGCTTTTACCTAAAGCAATATTCATTGCACATGAAAATTTTGTGATCTTTTTTTATACAACTTATGGAAATGACAAGCCAAGTACTGGTTTTTATGAGGTCACTTAAGAAAGGGGCAAGAAACCATGTCCCCTCTAATTTGTGCTGTTACCACAGTGCTCAGTATGAATATGTGACCGTAGTAGAGTTTAGAGCACTCCAGTATGCTGATTTTGATTGCACCTTCTTGGGAAGCTGAGAACAAGGTTGTTTTATTTTCCTGCTTCCTTATTTTTATGATCGGGAAATATTCATTTAGATGCTGTACAATTCAGACGTAAAGAATAAAATACTACTTGTTTGGTAATTTTTGGTCTTCTGCATCTATTTTGCCACTAAGACTTGAGCAGCTTTGATTGTATGTTTTTGAGTAAAGAGGTATTTGTACAACCTTTCCTTTAGAATTTTTTAATTACAAAACTGCACTTTCTTCTAGAGTTGTGTTCTTTTTAGCAGTTCCATCAGACCTCATCCATAAGCTACTCAGGCATGAAAATGCACATTTATGTTTCACCAAATGCAGTATGCATTCAAGCATGAGAAGTATTTAATTTTGCAAGGCAGCTCAGAGCAAATGTATTTACCTGGAAATGAGAAATAGGGTTGCTCCTTTTTTAAAGAAGTTTTGCAAAATATCAGACAGCATAGATTGTCCTAATGTCATTTCAGAAGGAAGCATGTTAGTTCAATTTCTGTTGGAATGTGACATAGCACTAATTGATGCATCTTCTTGGTATAATACATATTTAAAAGGAAGCTTAAGTGTTTTCCTAACTGTAAAATCTCACACACAATGCTACATTCTAATTCTCTAATAAGACATGCCCATGGAATTCAGACAAGTTTTGTCCTGCCCATATGATGGATGTAAACTCTTCTACTCAAAAAAGCTGTAGCTTCAGTCATCATTGGATCAAATATCTAACATTCTTTCAGTACAAAAAAATATGACATAGTGCTTTTTTAACTCCCCAAGCTCTGTTGGATCTCACTTGAGCTTTAAGAACTTCATGTATGAAACTGTTCGCTGATGTTTGGGTGTTTGTTAGAAGACTTCAGCATTTCCTAATCAAAAGTTTTTCTTAGTACTTTGTATAAGAAATCCCAACATACAAAAAAGTCTGGCTGGATTATTACTCACGTATTTTATTTCACTTACCCCTCACTTCCAGAGCCCAGTTTTCCTCCCGTGCTGTTGTAATGATGTGATTAGCATAGTGGTGTTTTAATGTGACTGAGGGGACTGGGAGCTGAGGACGGTAGGAAGGAGGGAAGTATATTATTGCTATTATTCTTATATGCAAGAGCATGTCATATAGTGTGAGAGCTGCATAGGAATAAACTAAATTTTTCAGAAAACAGTTTGATCTGTGTGTAAAGATAGTCAAGCAGCTGTAAGCAAATTGTTATGTTTAAATTATTGCACAAAATCTATATGATATTCTTATCAGTTTGAGCCTGAATTTGTTTAATTTCATTTTTGATACTGCCTCTTCTCATGGTTCTTACTGTACTTTTATGGGAACAAAATTATAGTTAAGCATGCATATAAAACTAGTAATAAACTTCAGGATGCAAAAAGATAATGAACTTTGTTGTGAATCTTCGTCTTACCTGATCTTATTTTATAATTCTAGTATCTGATGAATCTGAGTGCATGTGTTTACTGTCTTGTACTGTAATTTTATTGCCAGACTGCACAAATAGATAAAGTCAATCCTCTTTTGTTTTTTGCCTTTTGAAAAAAAAATGCCAGCTTTGTCACTCACATTCTGCCTGCAATGTTTGAGTTCATCTCTTAGGTTTTGCTATGTTGACTGACATAGTTAGATTTTTACTTTGGGTAATTATAGTTTAATAAATGTAGAACTGATATAAAATCTATTTCTAGAACTGTGTCGGTTCTAGAAAACTGGTTTGAGAACATAAAAAAGTCAAATGTTCTTCATAGAGTCTGAAAAACCAAAAATACACATGTTAATGATGAGAGTGGGAGGGGAACTAAAAATAGATTCTAGTATGACATTAGGTAAATCAAAGGGATGTAGTAGAAAGGGTCTTTGATTGAAGAGCAGTGTATTGGAGAATAGAGAAAATGTGTTATTCTGTTATTTGCCACTTCATCAAAGATTAAAGCCTTCAGGTCTTCTCCAATTTATTTACGTTGAATTTATCCTGATGTGAGGATCTAGTGGCTTAATTAATGGAGAACAGGAATTGAGTGATGTAATGGAGCGAGGAGAAGAAGACAATGTCGAGTATGTACGAGGAGCTCTACTTGCATGTGATTTTGATAAGAAGTTAAATTTCAGAGCCCATGTATCTTACTGGATAGATGTTATGTCTGTCTACATAACCTTTTGTTCCATAGGACTTGTAATCACACTTTGTATTGTGAACTTTACAATTAGGTATGCTGTGAGTTTTTCCTGAAGTCAATTTGAGTAGTTTTATTTAAAATGTCATCCACCATTAAAAAAAAACAAGCGTGTGATTGGTCTGGTATTAGTTGCTCCACTGTTGAACTAGCCATTGGTGTGAGGTTTTAAGAATACCTTAATTCAAAGTATTAAAGGCAAGTAAAACTGTATCTGTTAAACCTCCTGTTGGTACTAAACAGAAGTTAATGCTTAGTGATGCATTACTAATGAAGTAGTATAACTAAGAAATCAATATGGTGGTGCTTCCTTAGTTGCTCCTTAGTTAAGTAAGTTTCTATAAATTAAATTTTGGGTGGGTTGTTTTCTGCTTCTGGAGAAACAATACAGTTCTGGTCTTTCCTGTCTTCATTTTAGGTTATTTTGGATAGCATGTTTGGGAAGTATAATTTTGGCAATAGTCTTGTAATTCAGCCAACATTCCTTCATGAACATGCATTCCGAATGACTTCTTTGCTGTGTCTGCTGTCTCAACAGGATTGCTGTGTCAAAAATCCATACTGGCTCATCAGATGATCTGTATAATAGAGTTGTGTAAATAAGGCTAACCTGACTGAAAATATATTTAGTTTAATACAGTGATTTGAAGTCATTAAAATGGGATTTTAACAATGTTTAAAGTAGCTTAAATGTTCTATGACATATAGGTTTAAACTGTCTTGAGTAGACCTAATTAAGCTAGCATGCCTACTCTGTTTAGCTATATTTAATACTTTTGTTCCTTGCTAAATGTTTGAGAATGGGGTAGGTAATGCAGCCTTTTAACTTGGGAATCTTCTGAGTTGTGGTTTTTTTGTACCTCTAACTCTGGTTTCAGTGAACTTACAAAATTAAAATACTCTTCCTTGGTGGTAATTGCATAAATGTGGTTTCAGCCTCATACAAATGAAAATTATTAATGAAGCATTTTTCTGTTTGTTTTTTGGTGATGGTGTGAAGCGTTTCGGCCCACCCAGACCCCAGGATGGTGTCAGTGAAGTGGCTAAATAAATTATAAAGGGACAGGAACAACTAAAGGGCTAGAGACTGAAAGCTTTAATATAAGGAGAAATAAAAAGGGGCGCACAAGAGCGCAACATAAAACATAACCCAAAATGCCTGCTCATAGCTACCTCTAAGAAATAAAGTCCTTGCTCCCTAAAAATACAATGCTCACAGATATATGTAGCTCCTTTAGAAAACTCCAAATGGGGTCGATCGCACACTTACACAGACTGTGAAGGATTGTTCTAGAAGGCTCTCAGACAATCAGAGACTGTTGTGTAGTCTTTGTGCATAATCATTCCCAGTCATTCCCACAGTCCTTTTCTTCTCCTTTTTTCTCGTCACTCTTTACTGGATGTTATCTATCTTGGCTTCTCAGTGTCCAGGGCCCAGTGTTGTTTCCTGCTGTGTGGCTGGTTCACAGCCTGTTCCTTCCAGGATAGACTGCTGCAATGGTAATCGCTTAATGGATCTGTAGGTCATGTTTCAATAAATTTTGAGCGATTCTGAAGGTTTGAATTCACCTTTTACGAAGAATCTTAAACTTAACTAGGACAGCAATACATATTCAAAATACAATCATATTGTAGGAAGGGAATCTGTCCTCACTTCCTATGTTGTAAGAGCCAACATTTAGTGGGAACAAAACTAAAAGCTATTTGTGTTGCCTTCTTACCACTCAAACATTAAGTACACTCATTCCTTCTGTTAAGTGTGACATTTTGTGCAGTGTTTCTAAATTATCCCTCTTTGTATGTTATTGAAGGGATAAACTATTTTGTCAGTATGATTACAGATTTTTTTTTTTGCTAGCTTTTTTGTTTATCTACACTTGTGTAAAGAAAAAAAACACAAGACAATCAGTTGCAAGAATGACATTAAAACTTTTAGTTTACATGCAGCAATGTGTCTCCCCTGAACAGTAACTTGCATGTTTGCAAACAACAAAAAAGTATTGTTTTGATAATCGCTGACTTTTTGTCAATTCTGGTTGTGTATAAATCAACAAATGGTAAAGTTTTCTTTTAAATTCATATGCAAGAATATAATTCTTCATAAAGATATATTTGAACTGGTTTATAAGTGTTTAAAAAGGGTTTTGAATTGAACTTTGCCTTTCTTTAAATAGAAATTTGCCTTTTTCATGGTGGAAAAAAAGTAGATCTCTTTGAATAAATATGTGTTTGTATACATATCCATATGTATATATATTCATGTAAAAAACTCTGGTATCTATATATGCACTATTGTAGATCTTTAAAATTTTCATATTCCAAATACTAAGTTTTTATTTAAGAGATGGATTGATTGTAGTATTTTGATTTATTTAGTTCTGTAGTTTGTTCAGCTTGTGTTTATATTGTGTTCAGATTAGAATTACCTTGAGTGTATGAGTGTATGGAAGTAGTGCAGTTGCTTAGGTTTAAATACAAACTTTTGTCTTTACAAAGCAGATGTTCTGCATTTTAACCTTAAATACAGATGATTGCTTAGATTCCTATTGTGAACGTACTTAAGCAGGTTAGCTGTCTACATTTGTTTGGCTACAGGTTTAGATATTTCTGAAAACTACACAACACGCCAGGGTATCTTCAGGAAAAAGATAATTTATGCCATGTCCTTTTTGCGAAATCAGTTCATCTTCTCTGCAATCTGGTTATCCTTTTTCCAGTCTCTCTGCTTTTTCATCTTCTAGTGACTTGCTGCATTTTGGGTTAAATGGACTCTAATAGCTAAACTAAGTTGAAGCAAAGGCTTTCCAGCATACCACCAACTGCAAGTACTTAAATGGATGCATCAATGTTAAGTCAGTTGTAAAGACTGAAAACATTATGTATCCAAAATTCTAATATGCTTAAGTTTAGGAGATCAGGTTCTGCATGTGACTACTATTTGTTTTTCACACTGTTTGTTTTTCTTTTCTTTTTCTTTTTTTTTTTTTTTTTTTTAATAATGCTTCAGGTGCACAAATACAGCATGATCTATTAGCGAGTAGACTGTTCATGTAAGTGAAGGTTTGGCTGTATGAATTGGTTACTCTTTGCAGTAACATGCTGGATTTTTGATGTCAGTGAGATTTCTGGAGTACACATGGAAAAATTAATTTGCTGGAATTCATATGTTTGTAGTTCTTCCTTTTTTCTTCTTTCCAGAGGTTTGTCCTAAACTGAAGACATCTAAAAAAATCTGGGGGGATGTGATCCAAAATTACTTCTTGACAATCTGAGCCTCTAGGCAGTATGAGTATCATTCTTATGTGCTACCTTGCTTCTGGTTTGTGGATTGAACGACTACAGTTATAGGTCAAACAGGGATTAGATTTTAAAGGTTGTGTTTTCTTTGTAATTAGAAGCATTGCATGTATCATAAACAGTTAGTACATTTATCTAATACACTGACATCTTAAAGCTATGTATAGCTTTTCTCTAGTGGTCCTCTATACTTTTTCCACTTTTTAACCTCTGTATGGAAGCTGAGGAGATGCAAAATAGTACCTGATTCCAGGCACTGACAGTTTTCTGATTTCTTGATGATTTTATTTTTTGTAACTGCATTTTACCTTTTTGCTTACACTTTCGTAGTACTTTTTCACTCACTTTTTACTTCTATGAATTAATGATTTTAAACTGCTTTAAAACATGAACTTTTTAAAGTACTGTGTCTAATTCCGTCACACCAGAGGCTTAAACTTCAATTAGATCACTGGCAATATAGTCCAGGAAACCTATGATGAGCATTTTGTAGAGATAGGTAAGACAGCAAAAATGGGCAGTAGGATGATATGTGAGCTGTGGTGTGTGGAGACTTTCTTAGGTCTGTGCTGGGTTTCAGTGAAGAAACTTTGGTTATTTGAGAGCTGGTTGAAATAGTTGATTTAGCCCTCAAAAGTTAAACAAGGTCATCTCAGGCAATTTTAAATGAAGGAGTTTCAAAAGCAAACAAAAGTAAGCAGCAGCTTTGTGCTCTGAGCATTTATGATGCAGAATAGATGCCCAGAAGGAAGCTGTTTTAAGTAATGTCTTTCTGGATGTCTCTCCCATGTCACATATTTAAAAGATTTCATGTGCTATTTGTAAGAAATAAGGATGCTATAAATTTTAAGGCTATTCCTGGCTTGGTGATTTTTTTTTAATCTTCAACATTATGATTGTTGCTTTCATATTTTTGGTTTGTAAGGTGTTTTCTGCTTGATAATCCTATATCATTCTGCACTCCTGTCAGTTTTGAACTGGAAACTTTATTAAATTGACATGGTTGCTTGGACCAGCTTCAGACCACATAACTTGATGCTTCTGGCCACATTTTTGGTAACTGCTTCTCTAGGACATGGCATTCTACTTGGTCATCAATAAAAAAAAAAAAATCTAGAATAAATACTCAGGCTATACTTACAGTGTTCCTCATTAATTTATGTTTTATTTGTACATACCAGTAGAAAGCTGTGACACCAGCAAGGACTTTTCCAGGTTGAAGGCAGGATTGTTGTCTGAGAGCTGCTTAAACTGTGTTGTAATACTTTAGAGTCACTTAAATAACATTTTATTTTGTCTTTAACATTCCATTTTTATTCATATATTTTCTAGAACTTGAAATGTTCATTACCAGTTGGACTTGGACTTTCTGAAACCAAAATAACATCTCATGGCTTTGATGGTGCCAAAGAGGGAGTTGTTGAGGCAGGACAGTTTCCAAGTAAAGGTAAATGCTATTTTTTGTATTTTTCAATTTAAAATCTTTAGGCATATTCTTACATGGTCAAAAATACAATGTTCTGTAGCTGCTTTGAGCATTTTGGATGAATGTACACATTTGAGATTTGCGTTAGTGACAAGCAGTTTATTTTTTCTTGCAGCTGGGTGGTTAAAATAGAGAATATATGCTACACTCATAGTATCTGTCATGGGACTGGAGGAAACTACTTAGTCTTAAGTTGGTCTGCACTTACAGGAAGGGAAGGCCTTGTGCTCCTTGAACTGGTGCCCGGCTGAAGAATTTTACTATTTCATTGTGTTGAAGTTTTCTTCAAATTTTGCAAGTTATTGTTCTGATTTGAAACATAACTGGAGAGTTATTTATTTGTTATACACACTTCACTTACTGAGAGTAGATTAAAAACTGGGATTTATCTTGTCAGATCAATGTATGCCTTAGAGAACCTAAGTGATGTTAAACAGTGAGAAATGCAAAGTGATAGACAAGCCAATAATGTTACTATTTCCTGTCTAAAAGCAATAGAATACCATGATATTGTATGGGCACATGGTATTTAACGAATTATGTACCTTTGACAGTTTCTGAATTTGAAAGATTTGAAATTTATATCAGATGTGCAGCTGTGAAAGTAAGTCTCTTTGTAGTCATAAATTTAATTTACATTTTGCTTCATTTCCTGTTTGTTAAAATTCTTTGCCTATGAAAACAGTTGATTTACATGTTGTATTTTACGTACAGTACAAGGTGAATGCTGTGTTTCTTTATGTCTTTGGAAATAACAAAATATCTAGCTAAAAACAGGAGCAGATGGCAAACTGCTCACCATTCCTGCCTTTTTGTATTCCATTACCAGGATAACTCTTGCAGCTAAGTGTATTAGCCTGTATAAGGGAATACATAGGGCTACACTAATATGCTTGAAATGCAAATGTTCTGTGGAAATTTCTATACGCAAATTATGAGCTTTGGACACTTTGGGTATCACAGATTTTCTCCAAGGATATTTTCTTTGGATTTTTCTGATGTTCTAACAAAAATCAGAGAGAGAGAAGTGATTAAAGCTAGGGCTTCCTATGAAACCATGGAGAAAAGTTGAATGATTACCCTATTTCTAAAAATTTTGTTTTCTGTTTGAGTATCCTTATTAGGGCTTCATTTTTGAATGTAAAATAGATAGTGCTAGAGGGGAAGGGCTTTTAGGATTTGGGGGATGTTGAATGATGAAGCATGCATAAGGCTGTGTTAATACTCTGTCAAATTATAAGGATTTTTTAACTGGTTGTTTTGGCTTGCTTGCTGAAATGATTCAGGCAGGATCTTGCAGTCAAACTTTTATTCCTGGATTAATTCAGTTGCAGCTCTTTTCAATGTATATCTACAGAAGGACACAGCAAGTGAGCTGTCTTTGTCTCATCTTTTCTGTGCAGTTGGATCCAAATAATTGGATTTATTTATCTCATGTTAGTAGTGCTCCGTGGAATGTTTTAAAGCTGATTGTTGATCCAATTACTTTGAGTGATGTTTTTGGTGCTACTGATAAGTAAATTTTGTTGAAACTGCAAAGTTTAGATTTGATTTTCTTTCCCCTCATCATACTAGCCCTGAAGTATATTGGGATTTCTCAGCAAAACCAGTTAAAGTTCCCCCCCCAGTATGGTGGTCAGTCATCATTACAGAGGAAGAGCTAACTTACTTGTTTTTTAAATCCTGAAAATTCCATAAGGATATCACTTCAGATTTACCTGTTACAAAAGAGTGGCAAGACTCTGAAAAGCGTAATGAGCCTAATCCTAAAACATCTTTTAAAGTTCATTTAAAGTTGGTTGCATTTTGTTTTGGTTTGGGTTTTTTCTGTTTGTTTGTTTTGTTTGGGTGCTTTTTTAAGAGGAAAAGCAAGTGCTATAAAATCTTTATTTTGGGAATGAGTTTACACACCTTCATAGCTAATGACTTGTATGATCTTCGGAATAACTTATTTCTGCATGTTTGCATAGACTTAAGAGCTGATGTTAATAAAGTGTATCTGAAATTGACAGAGATTTCAGGCTTACTTCACCCCTTAATACTTTAAGTACCATTCAGTGACAGTGCAGATTGAATTCTACCTAGACCTGAAAATAATGTTTCAGCTGTGGATTGTTATATAACAGTTTTCCATTGAATTTTCTGTTTATGGTCTGTACTTTACTGGTGAACCCTTCAGTTGGATTTTGATTGTTCTTACAGAAAAAAAAAATCATCATGAAAAAGATTTAATCGAGAAGACTTGCAATAGTTCACATGGAGAGATGCACCTCTTAGAAAACATTTCCATCAGAAATTCCAACAACTTTTCTGTGAATACTTCTCTAGTTGCTGAAGCAAATGTTTCTTTGTTTTGAAAACATGTCTCTGTAAGAATGCACATTCACTTCTAAGGGAAGATGATGGATTTTCATGGTTAACTGTCCCCTTTTCAGGTTCCTCAGCATCACCCAAATCATCTGTTATATCTCCTAGCAGTGCAGCAGCTGGCAGACTGGCTGGACAAGGTTGTGATTTAATTATTCCCACAGGTATCAAAGCACTGAGTGGATAATGCCCTTGTCTCTGCTGACACTGCACTAACCCTTCCATGTTTCTAGTTATTTGATGTACTATTAGTTGAAAATAAAATTTCTGTGGGATTTTGGTGGCACTCACTTCTGAGCTCAGCAGTTTACAGTTGAAAAATTAACCTCTGCTTTTCTCTCTCTAAGCTGCTTTAACTCTGTAAAATTAAAATTATAACTAATGTTAACAAATAGTAGATGAAATAGGACTGACCAAAATCTTTTCTTTAGCTTAAAGCTGAAACTTTTAGCATTTTTTGCCCAAATGGTCACATATTCCAATAGACTATGGGGGCAGCGATTAGGAATTCACAACACCTGAACTCAGCTTTGCTGCTTGACTCATTTTGTGCCTTTGGGCAAAGTACTTAACATCTTAGTCTGCTTCCTCCTGCATGAAAGGAGAAAACTTAACTCAATTACTTCATAAGGGTGTTGAGAGGGTTAATTACTTAATGATTGCATAGCGTGTTGAAGATGTAAAGAACTTAATGCTAGAGGAGTATCTTGAGGCATCTGTATAGACTTTTCTCCAAACTCTTGCTTGCATAAATAACTTGGTAAAACTAAGACCGTACGTAGCAGTAGGGATCAGAGTCAGGAGTAGTTAAAATTAATATGGACATGAATAAATAAAAATGTTGCTTTAAAAGTGACAGTACTTAGCAGTTCTTAATATTTAGGACATTAGGAATTTTATAAAATTGAATCATGGAATCCACGTGCTATTCTATATTAGCTTGAAAATGCTGAGTAATGACAGTTTATGGTGGTGATTGACCATAGGTATTTTAATTTGTTGCTTTAAATCTCTTCTTTGCTGGTTTTATACTCATGGATTGTAGAATTAATTGTTCCTAATACTATGAGCTTATAAAACTGAAATTAATTAATTAAATATTGGCGAAACACATCTTCTGGAAAGAATGGCTTTCATTGGAAAAGATTAAAAAATTCTGTACTTCATGACAACAGTATGCCAGTAAATGTTGTTTAATGGTCTTCAGGTTGTAAACAGACTTTTAGATTGACTAAATGCAAAAGAGTGTTCAACTGTTGGAGTTTTTAAACATAGATTAAGTAATAAATATGTCTCAAAAGCTGTGTTAAGCTTTCAGTATGCTTAATTCAGCCTATTACTTCATGAAATAATGAGATATATATATAAATTTTATATCAGTTTTAAAGTAAGTCTTTCTTTCTGGAACTGATTTTAGAAATCTGCTTATTCATCTTAAGTTCTTACTGTCATCTTGCTCTGCTTTTGGATGTGCAATTGCACAAAACTGGTGCTAATCCCTTAAAACAAACTAACAAACAAAAAGCCCAGACCCAAGACCTTCAAGATTTGCTTTGTGTCTGACACAGGGGGTAGAGCTCAGCAGAAGAGTGGACCTGTTGTGTTAGCAGATGAAGTAAAGAATCCAGCAATGGAAAAACTGGAATTGGTGAGAAAGTGGAGCCTGAACACTTACAAGGTATGCAGCCATATGTGTGCATGTGTATGTATGTATTTTATAAGTGAGTTTACTACTAGATAGCAAGGAATAGAGCTGTATGAAAGTAAGCTGTTGTTGCAGTGTGCATAAGCAAGAATGTATAAGAAAGGGTTAGTTTTCTTCCACGTGTAACGTTCTTTGTTAAATCCGTGGTGTAATATGGAAAATCTTTAATAGGTATTACTGATTCAGCAAATGTTCCATTTCTCATGTTCCCTTCATCATTCCAAATGTAGATATTTCAACACTAAAGCTTGGAATTAAATCTCTTTGCTCTTTTTGAGCTGACTGCTGATACAATAAGATTTTAGTTGATGTGAAAAAATGAGGAGCATCTATAAACTCAAAACTTGCTAATTGCTATTCTGATGGTTTTGTTTCGTCTTGCCTGATTGTTTTTTCTTAGTGTTGTAATAGTTGCTTCAATTTGTGTGTGTTTTATATGCTTCTACTTCATGATCAGTTGAGATTTGATGAAATTAAAAGAATAACGTAAGAATAATGAAAAGATGCTTTAAGCACACCAGTTTGCTAGAAGTGACTCTCATTAAAAAGCTATAAGGTAAGGAACAATTGTCAGGGAATGCATTCCTGTCAAAAGTTTTAAACAAAGACCAGTTTTGAAAAATAGCTTATTGTTACGCTTGCAGCTTAAATACAGAGTTGTGGACAGGTGCATCAGTGAGGTCTACATCAAACTATGAAGAAATTAACAATCTTTTAAAAGGCCAAATCCCTCCAGTGATCTTTAAGTCCAGATACGAACATCTTCCTCGGTAAGGAGGAGAAGCAGGGATGGAGACATTCTACTCCTAGTAGATGCTTATGCTGTCTTTCTGTTAGAATCAGAAGGGTTTTTAAAAATTTTTTATGTCTAATTAAATGACTTTTAGATTTGCTACATTTCTTGTGATCTAAATATTGTTGAAACTGCGGAAGTTGCAATCCAGTGGTATTCTGGGGTGCCTTAGGAAGAACATTGCCAGCAGGTTGAGGGAGATGATCCTGCCTCTCTACTCAGCCCTGATGAGGCCGTATCTGGAGTGCTGTGTCCAGTCCTGGGCTTCTCAGGACAAGAGAGACATGGAGCTCCTGGAATAGGTTCAGTGGAGGGCAGCAAAGATGATGAGGGGACTGGAGCAGCTTTCTTATGAGAAAAGGTTGAGGGAGCTGGGCCTGTTCAGCCTTGAGATGACTGAGAAGGGATCTCGTGCCTATAAAGAATCTGAGGGGAGGGTGTCAAGAGAATGGATCCAGGTTCTTCCTAGTGGTGCCAAGCAACAGGACCAGAGGCAGTGGGCAGAAACTGATGCACAGAAAGTTCCACCTGAACATGAGGAAGAACTTCTTTACTGTGCAGGTAACTCTGCACTGTAACAGGTTGCCGAGAGTGGTTGTGGAGTCCCCCTCACTGGAGATACTCAAGAACCATCTGGACACAATCCTGTGCAACGTGCTCTAGGATGGACTGCTTGAGCAGAGATGTTGAACCAGAGGACCCACTGTGGTCCTTTCCACCCTGACACCCTGACATTCTGTGATTCTGTCTGTCAGCTACTTTGGAATGTGGTGTGGTCCAATCAGAATATGTGCTATTCAGCTGAAGCTGTTCTTTAAAGTTCTCGTCTCTTTAAAACATTGACTCTTGGATTCAAATCTCCTACACTACACTAAATAGGACAGGACTTGACCTTATTTTGGTTCCCTGATTTAGAAAACAAACCCACAAAATCTCACAATGTCTCAAAGTCACTGACATGAAACAACAGCCAGAGGACTAGTGGAAAATGTTGGGAAATGTTGGGTCTTGGATCTTTGTTTAGAACATTATTTCCTTGGCTGTAGTGTCTGCTAAGTCCAGATTTTTAGGGCTTAAGCCTCCCCCTTGCTGAGATCCAGAATCAGACCAGTAATGATATAGCAAATAAAGACTAGCATTTGCAGAAAACAACATGTTTACTTTTATCTATTCCCAAACATGCCTAAGATGTGTCAGAGTTCTGTATTGACTTGCTGTACACTCTTTTTTTGAGGTATAAGATCATTCAGAGAACTTACGAACTCATTTTGAGTTGATGGAGTATTGTGCAACTGTACTTGGAGATGCCATACATTTGTGTTGTAGGCGTCGAACAAAAGGTATATTAAATATGATTAAGGACAGTATTTAAATCTGTGGACATATTGGCTTGTTTTGGTTCCTGTCAGGAAGATCATAGGAAGAAGTGTCCTCCTTATCTCATAATAGCTAACTGTTCACAGATTTGAAGATGCAGAAATAAACAACAGGAGTAAACAACAGCACTTGAATCCCTCTGAATTTAAAATCCCTGGGATCAATGTACCAGACATTAATCTACAAGGGGAGTTAGTGGTGAAATTTGTTGTTAGGAAGTTCTTTAGGAATCTGACATGAGTAGTTCCTATACCATGGTGTCTGTATCAGGGGTTGAGAAATCTTAATTATTGAGTAATGTTTAGAAGTCATTTCCATCTGTAAACGCTTTTGCAACTACCATTGCCCTTCACATTTTCCAGTTGAATGCTCTCTAGTAATCATGAGTTAGTGTGAAGAGAAATTGCCCTTCTTTCCATAGTCTAGTGACAAGATCTTTTTCTGTTCTTGCTTCTGTCCATGCCTTCCCCTTTGGATAAAAAAGACTTTTTCTGTCGAGCAAAAACATTTAGGCCCAAGAAGATCAAGACTCTTCCTGAGTCTTCTTTCAGCAGTTCTAACAAGCTTATATTTTTGTTTTTCGTACAACTTCTTAAACTTTGAGGGGGAAAAAAAGGAAAAAAACTGTTTTACAAACCTCTCTTAACACTGGGCTACTAGAAGAACATTTATTTCTGAGACATGCCCAGTAATGCCTCTGTTCATCTTTGGCATATACAATTTAAAATATATTTCTCTTAAATATATTTTGGTAACTGTGCTGGAGCCTGCTTTGCCTTCTTCCTAATCCTGTCTCACAGGAGGAAATGAGTAAATAATTCTAGTGGGTGCGCTGGCGTTTGGCCAACACTAAACCCACTACATAAATTGGTGCATTGGCCGGGAAATCTCAAATTAGCGAACCAAAACCACTGCAGTAACTTTTTTTTTTTTCCTCTGAGTTGTTTTCCTTAAGCTTTGCATTGGATGACTTCTTTTTGAGTTGCATGGTCTTTTTCATGTCAGTTTCCTTTATAGATCATTTTAGAACAAAGCATGATGAATTTAATGCGTGAAATTTTCTTTGCTAGTGAGAATATAGATCAACTTGTGTGCTTCTACTAGTCTGCTTAGAATTGGAGTAAATCAGAATAGATTGGGGAATTATCTTTTTCTACATCTGAGTTTAAAAAGTATGCAATGTAAATCTTACCAATTACTGGTTTTTCCTCACTTGTAACTACTGTGCTTTTTTTAAGGTGTTTTGCTGTGACTTATGAAACAGCTACCCCTTACCTGAACACAATTCCTTAATTTGTAATTTATCGTTGCTTTCAAAAATTTTGCTTTTCGTGATTCAGATTTTTCTCTTGCATTTCCATGGGAGTTTGTGTTTGAGCATCAGTTCTTTTGGAAAATAGCCAGAATTTGACCATCACTTCCATAGTTCCTAATGAAAGGCTTATTTATGCTCAGAGCACACTCAGAGCTAAGCTGTATGTTGCAATTTCTCTTGGAGTATTTGGTAATGAAGTTGTATTCTATGTTACGATTTGTTGTGCTCTCCCAAATTTGTGGTGCTTGACTGACAAAGGTCACCTAGATTAGCTGTGCATTTTCTTGTGAATTACTTGAATCTAACAAGGTAGCCCAAGTAGTCTGTATCTTGTGGCCTAAAGCTTGTGGGTCATGACTAACTTGATCTCCTTAGTCATTCTTGAGTCTCTCCTGTGTTCATCTATTACAATAAGAAGGAACATGGAAGTTCTAGCAGGTTGAACGTGCATCTCCTTTGGACACAAGTAAAGATGGTATTAAAGTCCTTGAATTGGGAAACCTTGCGCAATCCAGTGCTGTAGTGTATTTGGGGAGTACTTATTAGATAAGCTTGGGCATTATTTCACATTAAAAAAAAAAAAGCAGCTTTGTGGTTAGGGTAAGTCCTTTTAGAGTAGTTGTAGCCTTTAATACTAACTTAATTTCCTTCTAACTTTTGTTTCTAGCAGTCATTTTTTATATGTCTAAGTTGGTTATCTGTTCATGCCTTGGGACTACAGATTAACTTCAAGTGACTTACTATAGCAGTAAATAATTCTGTTATCCGTAGAGAAACAGCGTAGCTTAGCTACGCATCTGCTTTGCAAGTGGCTTTTTCTATGTCTCAGTCAAAGGAAACCCCACTGTGCATCGTGGGAGGTTCACTGCCAAGCTAGCCTCCAGTCTCTGGCAGAGAAGGTGCCACGGATCAGTGGAATGTGTTAGCAGCCTGCCTTGACGCAGCCATAGGCTGGGTGAGAGTGTATACAGCCATGGAAGAGCACATTTCCTGCTCAGTATGTAGTGAACTGCAAGCCCACTAACAATTTGACTTATGACAGAAAAGAAATAGTCTTTCTGAGTCAATCATCTCCATTTTATAGATGTGTAAATAATAAGTGCATTTTAATACTTTTGCGTATTTCTCAGTAGGAGTTCCCAGTTCCCTAGTCAGCTTTAAAAAAAACATGGTGAAAACCACCACCTTCTTACTTGCCCCCTAAAAAAAACCTCAAAATGAACATTTTTGGAAAATGTAGCATGGATGTTCTGATCAGATAATTGGTAGACAAAACCCAAAAGATTACTAACTAGACATTTTTATGCAGAATAATAATGCTCCTATAAATTGACTTAAATGCAGTGGGCTAAAATGCTTTTTTTTATTTTATGAGATTCACCAAACCTATAAAGAGGTAAGTGTTCTTTTACTTGAGAAACAATAAGTTATGCTCTTGATTTGCTAACTTGAATATTCATTTTAGTAGGAGTTGAGACTTGTCAAACTGTTCTTGCTGAGTCCTGATAAACTTCTAAAGACTGTGTTGTTTTTTCAGTTTGTTGTGCAAACTTATATTGGGAGGGGTGGTTGTGAAAGAATTGTGTGTAATTATATGTCCCTTGAAGCTGAAAATGGGTGTATGCTGTGTTGTCTTGAATGTACTTGAATCTTCTTAATTTAATTTTTTTTCTGCAGTGTACACGTCAGATCATCTCTGAAAAACTGGGTCGCGGCTCAAGAACAGTAGACTTGGAACTAGAAGCTCAGATAGATATATTGAAAGACAACAAAAAAAAATATGAAAATATTTTGAGACTGGCACAGACACTGTCCACACAACTGTTCCAGATGGTACATACCCAAAGGCAACTTGGAGATGCATTTGCTGACCTGAGTTTGAAATCATTGGAACTTCATGTAAGAGTTTTATAAGTGTTAAAAAAATACAGTGGTACAGATGAAGATAAGCCAAATTGACTCATGCAGGGTATCTGCTAGTTAACAGCTAGTTTTATAAGCATTGTAGTTAACAAAATATTACATGCTTTTTGCGTTGAAAGTTTATGTGATTCACTTAAAACTGTAGGAAATCATTGAAATTACTGTAATTCTTTATTGTTTCTTAAATGTTAGCCTCTAGTTGATGGTTGAACTCGAGAACTGACAATTTTGCTTTGTAGAGAAGATGCATTTTAGTATTAATTTTGCACCTAATGAAATGTCATCAAAGTGCTCCAGAGTGTTACATCATTTCAATTACAAAATGTCTTTGGGGAATGTGCCAGGGAATAAGTAGATTCATTTCACTTGTGTGCATTGAATGTGAGTAAATTACTTTTCTGTAGCATATTTAATCCTTGAGATTTGATCTCAAAGTCCTTTTTTAATCAGAATTTTCCTACTAATCAGGCTCATCTGTATTCTTATGTTGTCTGGAGTTGCTGAGCAAGAGAGGCAATCTTGAGATATCTGGGTTGTTAAGATTCCATGGTTTAGAAGTTAATGTAACACTGGCACTTTCTGTTGCCAGAAGTAATGCTGTTTGCTGTAAAGAGAGACAAGGTGGATGTTGCTTACAGAGTACAGTAGCTGGCTTGCTTCTACATTGCTTGTTTGGCATTTTTGAAGTTAAAACAATTTGATCCTTTGGAAAACCAATATTAAATGATTTAATAATTCCCTAAACCAGCTGCTGAAACAGCTCAAATTATCTTTGTGATTTTAAAAACATCTGTCTTTTCAAAATTGTCTTTTCCCATTGAATTTTAAGGGAATGGGTGGAATTCATGCTTGCACAGAGGAACCTTAAGTGATAGCTAGCTGAAAAAATGTGAAACTCCTACACTAATGCAGAGAAATTTTTAATATTAGTCTGACAGATGAAAATCTGTGAATGTAGAGCACTTCAAGCAACTAAGAAATTAAATTATCTGCTAAAAGAACTTTTAATAATCAGTTCATTCTTTACACATCTGGGCATGTGGTTTGTGGCAGAACTTAGTGATTATTATGAAATATGTGCTGAAGCTGGGTGTTTCTTCCACAACTTGGACGGAATCTGGCAGCATGCTCATTTAATGAATCTTGGGGTTTTTCCCATGGATAGCTTATAACTTCTAATGGAAGTAACTGGTCTTCCAGGTTTATTCAACATCTTGTATTGGTCTTGGAATTTGTTTCCGTTATTCATCTCTTGTGTAGATTCTTGAATGGGGTTGTTTATGAAAATCAAATAAAGGTTTCTGCTGCTGTAGTAAAAGTTTTTGTTTTTACTTCTTTTTTTTTTTTTAAGTTTTGCTTTGCTTCTTGGAGACTTGCCTGGTGTTTGTCTTCTTTCCTCTTTCTGTTTTCCCTCTGTTTAATCTGTAATTTATTATCATCTGTAGCCTGGCCTACCTTTGGATATTTGGATTTTTGCCTCTAAAACTTGTACAGGACTAAAAGTAAAATTTCTGAATAGTTAGTCTTTAATGTTTAATGTGATAACAATATATAAGCTTAAATAAAATTTAAAAGCCCCCCAAGTCTTAAGGTAATACTTCTTCTTTTATACATCATAACAAAACACAATTTAATGTGGTATCTGGTGAGGTATTACTTCATGTGAATAGGTTGCTGTTTCTCTTTTGGATACAAACATAACTGCTGGTTCCAAGCTCATGTGCCTCTAATTATTTAGGCAATTTTAATTTACCTTAGCATAGAGTATAAACTGAGTGTAAACTGGTGAAGAAAGAATTTTCTCTGTGTTTTGTAGGAGGTATCTGCAGAGGTCATGGACAAAACTGAGAAGTTTGTACAAAACTATGAGCCATTAGAAGGACATGATTGTTGGTTAGCATATTCCTTAGTACTGCAGACCACTGCAGTCCCATCCTTTTTACCTCCCCCTTTGAACAGATAGTGTTTTTGATTTGGGTCTGGGATGATCTGGGTGAGAGCACCAGCTGAAAAACTAATTGGAGTCTTGCTGCAGGAGGAAAAATATATGGGACTAATCTGCTGCAAGGGGAAGTCCTATTGTTGTTGTCTGTGCTAGCATGCTACTATTTCTTTGTGCTAGCACTCATGTTAGCTGTGTAGCTGGCAATGTTAGAGCAAAGCCAGCTGGAAAATACTTGTTTTAGTTTGTTTTTTTCCAGCAAAATCTGTAGCAATTTAGCCAACTGCTTTTGCTGCCCAAGCAGCTGTACAAAGTAAAGATGACAGATCTTTAGCAGTTTTTACAGAGTTTAGCTCGTGCAGACTTGCAGTTCTCTTCCTTTTTTCTTCTCCATCAGTTGCTCACTTCCACTGCACCTTCTTTTCTAGAGGACTCTTCCCTTACATTACCCATTACTGTTACTGTCATGAACTTGTTAACATGAAATATTATTTGGCTCTGGTGTTAATTTTCTAGACATATGAAAAGAAACTGGGAGAATACAGTACTTCTGAGTCAGTTGTTGGTAGTGTGCAAGCAGAAAAAGACCAAAGTTCCAAATATGAACCTAGTGTGTCTTATAGTCATTACAATCAGGGATTGTATGCTTTTTCTAAGAATTCCCATCTGTAGAATATGGAGATGCCATATGGAAGACATAGATATAATAATTGGGTTCATTTTGCATCCATGGATTAGGAAAATCTTTGCAGCCTTGGTCAGCTTACACTGCTGTTAACAAAGAGACATGGACAAGCATATGTCTAAATGTGACTAAAATGCCTTGGAAATAATTTTGCCGTTGTCCCTTTGAAATTTATGGATGAGCTACATTAAAAATTTTCTAAAAAAAATCATTATAATGCTCTGCTCTTCAATTATTTACCCCCTATTAAATCATGATAGATATTCGGGGGTTTTTTGCAGTGTTCCTTTACAGAATATAAGAATAAAACTTAGTAGCTAATTAATGCTGTGTTCCCTTTGTGAATTCAGTTACAATACTGTATTTAATGTAGCAGTGTCTCTGTTTGTATTAAAGCATTACATAGACAAACATGAGAGATGCTGGATTAAAACCCTGCTGTATGACAATGTGAAGATTGCATTACCACTTTCTTTTAAGTAACATTCAAGATATCAGTGTGCAGAAAAATCACATTATAAAATAGGATTTAACATCATGTGTGTCAACATGATTTTAAATCCTAACAACGTAACAAAAAAAAATCCTAACATAATAACAAAATCGTAAACTATGTTTTACTGATGTTGGAGAGATTTTATAAGAACTGTGAACTAAATAGTGTATTGAAATCATATTGGATTAATCATAATCATGCCCAAACAGAAATGAAAGACCTGCCACATCTGTGTTTGCATTTTTTTATATCGTTGCTGATGAATACTACGATTTCAACTGATCTACAGCTTTGTTTTATTTGTTCTTTGTTTATAGGAGGAGTTTGGCTACAATGCAGATACGCAGAAACTTCTAGCTAAAAATGGAGAAACACTTCTCGGGGCTATTAACTTTTTTATTGCCAGTGTGAATACACTGGTGAATAAAACAATTGAGGATACATTGTTGACTGTGAAACAGTACGAAAGTGCCAGGTAGCTATCCTGTGTCTAGCTCTTTTCCTTATGAATTAATCCTCGGGAAGCAGACTCTGTATCAGCTTAGGCCGTGTATTTGAGTGACTAACCTGTCAGATAAAAACCTTAAAACACAGCTCTCATCTAATGAGAGTTTCTGTTTAAATGTAAATGATTGCACAAGTCTTCAAATATTTTGTACATGTTCCCTTGTAGACTGAATTTTACTTGTTAGCTGTAGGGGTAATTATAGCTGGTTTTTCCAATGTGCTAGATTAAGGTGGCTTTTTAAGTAGTGTGACAGTGGAAGATTTAACACTAGCTGCATTGCAATAGGTAAAATAATCTTTGATTGAAAGACATTTAGTCTTATGGCTCTGTTGATGAACAAGGCCTGCAATTCACACTTCAGTTTTATGCAGAAGTCACAGGCTTGGTCAGAAAGGGGAAAATAAAACAGAAATTTCTTAGCAAGTGAATAATGGGTTTCCTACCCTGGGGAAGGTTACTTTTAGTTGTGGCATAATATTCTAAAGGGTTCCTTGGGGACTCATAGCTCTTTTTGTTGAGTGGTTCCATTCTTTCACTTCCTAGAATAAAGTACATTTATTTTAATTTGACAAAGAATGTAGTTAATGCATATAATTTTTTGTGATATTTGGGTTATCTTAGGTCAGAAATTGCAAGCTGCTTGAGTCTTGAATTTCTTTCCCCCTCTTTTTTAATTGTTCTGTTCTAATGTTTTTTTTTTAAAACTAAATAGTAAGTTATTCTTTTGAAATTTAGGTAAACTTTCAAAGGCATGAAAGGCAGAATTAATGCTTTATTTTTGACATGTTTGAAAAAAAAATAATTGGTTCTTACATTTTCCAGGTATCCCCTTGAAAATTTATGCAAAATATGTCTGCTGTGATTGTTCTTGTCAGTCATTTTCAATATGTGGTTCTTCCCTCTTGAAATACCTTCATTGCTTTCCCTTTCAGTTCACTAAAGAGATAAAATATTTTGCCATTTTTATAAGGCAAATAAATTATAAAGGTTCTTCACTGA
The DNA here is from genome assembly GCA_030060385.1 of Muscicapa striata striata. Taxonomy (NCBI): domain Eukaryota; kingdom Metazoa; phylum Chordata; class Aves; order Passeriformes; family Muscicapidae; genus Muscicapa; species Muscicapa striata. The sequence continues at coordinate 408,444 of JAREIS010000304.1, read as the reverse complement.
CATGGCCAGTTTATAATTTTGCACTGTGAAAATTGGTTGCCTTTATTTTTGTGCCTCTTCTTTCATGTCCCCAGTTGCACTTCAGAATTCAGCAGTTACCCTCTTCTATCAACTCTGTATTAGGTTAATAGTTTTCTTTTGGAATTAAGCCGTAAATTACATTTAAATCCTCAAGCATAGTGGCAATGAGAATCAGGAAGAGCCCTGTGAATATTACTCCTTTTACCTCTGAAAAGCTTGTATTTTTCTTTTGAGCAGTTACATCAACTGAAAATTGTGTTTTATAACCAGTTTTTAATCCTGATTTGTTTCCAGCTTAAGAAATGTTGGTAAGAAAGCATATTTAAAAGGCCAGAAACAGTGTGGTTTGTCCCATTAAAATTAGTGGATATGCTAGGTTCCATTATTTGACAGCTACAAAAAGTATGGAAGGAAGAGTGATGCTTTTGGCAGGGCTGCACCATCTTTTTGCAGTCTGTTTTTCCATAAGACGGACAAGTTATCAGAAAGTGGAAGAGCTATGAAATGTCCAATTAATGCATGTGGAGAAGCCTGGAGTGTGCTGAAAATGCTTTAGGTCAAGAGTTTGGTGTAAGTGGCCTATTCCTCAAACATCTGCTTGAAGGGGGTGTCCAGCTCTTGCTGTTCCTCTTACGCTCAACACAAACACTCCAGTGAACTGATTCAACAGCAGAAGAATGACCTGAAAAATACTTGCTAGCTTTTTCTGATTAGTAGGTCGAGATGTCCCAGGAAAAGCTCTGATGACTGAAGCCTGTAAAAAACAGAGGGGCTGAGAGCATTTTGCTGAGACAGGAATAGAAAAGAGAGGGTGCTTCTTGAGGCAGTTTTATACAATGTGGTTGATAAATAAGAGGAAGGAGAAAAAAACTTGACCAACTTTTTTTGGTTTTTTTCTGTATTTAATTGTTTTGTTCATCTTCTGTTGTACTTGGACTTATATGTGAGGTACGTTTTGAGACACTGCCCTTAGATAGGGGTTTTTATCCTTCTCCTTTTTCTTCTCAGGATTGAATACGATGCTTATCGAACAGACCTGGAAGAGCTGAATCTTGGCCCTCGTGATGCAAACACTCTGCCAAAGATTGAACAATCACAGCAACTGTTTCAAGTTCATAAAGAGAAATATGACAAAATGCGTAATGACGTATCTATCAAATTGAAATTTTTGGAAGAAAATAAGGTAAGCTACTATTTCTCATCTTATGTTTAGGAGTTTTGTTCTAGAGGTTTCTACTTTCAAGAAGTATTTTAAGTTATTACATCTTTAAATATATATTAATTTAAAAATAGAGCAAGCAAAGAAAATAAACTGAATTTTCTGAATTCTTGCTGTATCACGGGAGGGCACACTTTTAGAGCAGGCACTTTTAGAAGTCCCTAAGCAAGCTGCTCCAGCTACAAATGACAAACAGTATGGCAGTAAGTTTCTTGTTGATACAGGAGGTTTCAAGTTTGCAAAAGCATTACTTTTCCAGTTTACCACATTTAATGGTTAAATGGGTCATATAATTGCTGATTTAATATTCAAAGTAATACATATGTTTGGCAGCACTGTCATGGAGGTTATGTACAAAGAAAGCGACAGAACTATGAAGAGGCTTCTTCAAAATAAAGCTTTCTTTAAGAATTTGAACTTAGAAGTACTACTTTCTATAAATAATGCCCTTATCGTTTCATAATTTAAAACAGGACTCTTGAACTGTTGGTTTGAAGGGTGAGGTTTTTTCCCATAGTGTTCATTTCAACCCTACTATTTAATCCATACCCTCATAATGATGGGATTCTTACCCTTCTTATCCTACCAGGCAAAAATGAAACTGCCATACAAAACTTTTAAACTGTCCTTTCTTTGATAAATAAGTCCTTTTAAATTGTCTCTAATTAGATGTGAAAATTATGGTCTTTCAAGATCTAATTTTTGTTCAAATTCATGCTAAATGAGATGGTTATAATCATGTGTGCCTATATTTTCCATGTCTTCAGAGGAAAGAAAATGTGATTAAAATTTACATAGGAGATAGTTGTCAGTTTATCCAGGGTTAATAATATCAGTGGGTTAGCATTTTCAGTATGGGTTGATTAATGTATTTTAAAAATTGAAACACAGGTAAGAAGAACAGCCTGACAAAGAATTCATGACTGGCCCCAGATGAAAATAGGAAACCATGCTCCTTGCATGGAAGGAGCAAATTTTAAAGGAAAAATCATGGGGACAAGCTAAACCAATTAAAATGAATTATTATTTTGTATTCTTGAATATATTGTCACATATTCAGTTGCATCAGCTTCTTAGAATAAAGATGGAGGTCAGGGAAGAAACATCAACCATCAACAGATGATAAGAAAAAGGTCAAGAAAATAAGCAAACTTTCTGGTTTCCAAACAATATATGCTTAAAACATAGCTCCTGAGCACTGTTCCTTCATACAGGCATCTGCATTAGGACTCCCTGGTCTGGAATCACATAGGCATCAAAAGTTGGCTTAGTGATGGACCAGAACATCAGGTGACTAGAAAATTGGCATTGGCCTGACTTTATTTCTGGTTCTTGCTGAAAAAGTTGGAAAATAAAAGGATGGAAAAAAATCATTTTGAAATTAATTTTCTTGAAAAAGCTGAAGTGTAATATAAATGCTGATAGTGAGTCTTTAATTAGAAAATGCTCCTGAGAACTGAGTTTTAAAACTCTGCTAGGTTGAAAACAGGTATGCTGAAAATGTGTTCCTACTCTCCCCGCCTTTGTTTTCTTCTTTTAGTAAGTTGATGCTACCACTACAATGTACCTCTGTTAAAATGGTTTAATCCTTTCAGTTCATATGTGTACAGGATTTCTGATGTTTTAAGTTCAAATTAGTTTAAAATAGGACTTAGCTTGTTTCCTCATGGTTTCCATTATCTATATAACACACTTACTAATTCATGTGTGTATGTATAGGAAGGCTTCAGAGCAAAAACATTTTATTTCTTTCTTGTACAAACACATGTCCATAATTTTTTTTAAACTAAATTAGAAAGATTAGGGAACACTGAAGAAGTTGTCTTCCAGTGACAGTCTTGAATTAGACCAAGCATCCTGTTAGCAGTCACAGCCTATAAATGGTTTCTGAAAGAGACTGTTTTTTCCTTCCTTCTTTTTAAATTAATACAGTAGGGAATCTCACATGCTTAAGCCTTCTTATCAGTGGTTGACATTTCTCAGTTTCGACACTAGAGATGTAAAAATAGTTACTAGAGGGCGTGTGTAATTTTGTTCCTAAATAAGCTATAGAAAGGACTTCCTTTACACTTAATTATATTTAAGCCAATATTTATCTGCTGGGAGATTTTATGAGGTAAGCTTTATTTTTTTCTATTTGTTATATAAGATTACGTTTTGTCATCATGGCAATAGTTTGAAGTGAGTGAAGGAAGTAGCTTACCCTGTAGTGTTGGAGTAGCAGGTACGATGACTTCTGCCTGCCTTGGAGAAGAAGGACATAAATTGATGGAGAAGCAGTGGAAAGGGAAAGTGATGTGTTTTCATCAAAGTCTCTGCTCTGGGGTGCAGAGCAGCAGCGTATGGGCTTTGCACTGCAATGGCCTAGGACAGAAAAGCTCGCTCTGTGGTTTGCAAGTCCTTTGTTTCATGTGGCTGAGGGTGCTGGTACAGAAGCATTGCCTTTTACACTTCAGCTGGCTTTCTTAAAAAAAAAATGTATAAGAAGGGAGCAGGAGCAGCAACAATTCTATGCTGTCTGCTCTTGGCAGTGTATTTCTGTAAAGTTCTCAGCATAAAGTGAGCATTCTGTAGGAGAATAGTTTGTAGGGATAGGACATAAAGCAATTTTCCTCAATGAATTACAGCTGTACTGATTGCCGAGCAGTGGAGACATCTTGCCTGCCCAGTGAGGATGGGTATTATGAAAGAGTGGAGAATTGGTTAGCTGGCCACTAGTTAAAGTTGGAGAACCAGTGTTTGCCGCAGTTTGGGGTGGAGTCTGCTGGCTGTGCTGTGAGGAGGTAAGGGACATGTGGTCGTGGAAGGGACGGACAAGGTAGGAAGATGCTGTGTGATGGACAGACAGGGTTAGGTGCTGGGTAAGGGATAGGTTGGGGGTTTAGCCAGTCAAGCACAAGGAAACTTGCAGAGAGGAGAGAAGGTGTCAGTGCTTTGTGGAGCTGCCTATGAGGAAAGGAGTCAGAGTTGTCTGAAAGAAGGCATGAGAAGTTTTTAATAAAAAACTGATGATGGTATTAGTCCAGTCCATCTTGACATAATTACTACACACTCAACTTTTTATAATGGCTGTAGGTGAACAGATCTTTGTTTTCTGAGCAAATACATTCAGTCTCATCTCTTGATGAAAAGAGAATAGCTACTGGAAGAAAGGGAGTATTTGGTATTCAAGAGGAGCAGAAAGATCAGGAGAATCTTTAGAGAGTTCCTGTTTAACATTGGTTGGTAGGAGTGAGATGGGTCCCAATGTCGCCATCTGATAACATTTCCTAATGTTATCAGTGCAGATATATCAGATATAGAACAGGAAAAACCTCAAATTACTTTTTAGTTCAGGTTTTCCCTGTTCTTGCTGTTTATGGCAGCATAAATCCATTGATTCAGTCAGGAGCAGTTCAGCTATCAGGACTGTTTTCCTAGTAAATGGTGCTGCATAGAACCTCTGAAGGCAGTTAACTGGCTCGTGGCCTCTGTTTGGTCTGTGTTGCTGCAAATGTCACTAAAGAACCCATAATTTAGATGGCCCTATCTAGGTTTTCCCTACATGGGGAAGTGGCATTGATCGCATGGTTGCAGTCTCTTTGTGCCTGTTCTCCTCAGTTCATGTGCTAATATTTCAATTAAAAGACCTCAAAGGCTCAGAGAGCTGCATTTACAGTAAAGCTGGAATTGCAAGTTTCTGTCTATACAAATTTCTATTGACTTTTATTACAGCATTTAATTTTGAAACTAGAACTCATTTTTCTTAATGCTGATACAAAGTTTTATTGGTGCTATCCCCAGCTGGCAGAGTTCTGTAGAAAGTTCATAGCATTTGCTAATGACTAAAAGGATAGTTGCATTCAAAATCTCCATCTTACAAAGAATTTTTTTTTAAATAAGGATGATGGCCTGTTCTTAGTTCAAAGATTTGTCATTTCTGAAAACAGTTTAGAAGGTTTTGTCCTTTTGAGAAGAAAACCCTGTTACTCTCTGATGCACATAAGAAATGTCAAACGCCATTCTATGTAGAGAAAGAAATTGACTTTGCTTCTATGAGTTGTACTTCAGGGGTTTGATTCTTAAATGATTGCTTCCACAAATGAAAGTAATCTGCAATCCAATGGAGACCCAGATGATGAAACTGTTTAGACTAAGTGCCTTCTAATTAAGATAGCTAGGAGATTGTGGTGGTTTCGAAGAGGTACAAACTCACAGAAAGACTTGAAGAGGTGCTGTCTTTTTGGTCGTTGAGATGACTGAAACAGGCTGAATGAGGAGAGTATAAAGAAATATACGCATACTTTGCCACAGAAAATACAGTGTTCAGAGGGAGGTGGGGAAAGAGGACAGGGAAAAAACTGAAATGTTAAGAGCATCCATATGATAAGTCAAATCCAACCTGTAGTATCTTCTGTATATGACACTCAAGTCTTCTGTATAGGTCATGTCTGGTTTTTATGCTTATTCACAAAGTTTAATTTTGTTTTGAGATATATTTGCCAGTTGTATTATGGAGTACTTACTCTGCTTATAATTAGAAACAAATAAGTATATGTAGTTAATGAACAAGTAACAAAGATTTTAAACTATTTTTCAACTGTAAAACATGATGGCTTTTTGACAGCTGTGTTAGTCATACACTGGAACCTGTATTTTAGCAGCATACCATTATCATTCTTTGATTGAGGCAAATCTTCAAACACTCCTATCCTGGAATCGGTGCTACAGCTTGGTGATCAAGAGTTGGCCTTTACTGCTGTAATCTGATAATTGTTTCAAGGCTTTGCTGCAAAAAAAAAGTGAACCCTTCATCCTCCCCTTTCCCCCCGCTGCCTTCTCCGTAGCGTTTGTAAAAGCATTTTTGCAGCTGTGTAGAGAATCATACTGGGGAACTGATCCAGGTTAGAGCAGATACGTTGTTGTCTGCTTAATTTTAATCTAGATCTTTTCTTTGATTCAACTGGTTGCATGAATGTTTTGCCAACAGAGGGCAAAGGTGAAATGCAGTGTGGAAGTTGGAATCAATGACTGGATATGGGAGTGGGTAATTTCCCGTTCCCCAGGTTGGAGTGAGGCTCTTCCATGGGAGAAGTGGGTAAATTTGAACTGGGTTTTAAATGAATAGTTGGGTGTCCAGTCTTTAGCTGTGGTTGCAGGTGGTTTTGCTGTGGATATCGGGTGTTTTGAAGTGTTATAGCTTCTTTGTCTTTGCTGGCTGCTGCTTCATAGTAGAGCTTCTTTGTATGGTGTCAGACAGTTTAAGTGGTTGTTTTCTAGAAAAACTTTATCTTAAAGTTACTTGAATGAAGATATAAAAAGAAGATCCCACTATCAGTTTTGGGATTCACTTAGCAATCAGCGTCTGAAGGAGGAGAGTAGAAGTTGTAATACTTTGAACCTTCGCAACCAGTTTGATAACATCACAAAATATATATCACAATGATCTAGGGGACAGAATCTCATACAATGAGACAGCTTTAGTTGTTAAAAAAATCCCTGCAAAACAAACCATATTTTTTCAGTCCAAATTATCTGCGTCTACACTGTCAATTCCTGCTTGTTTATGTGCGCACACATCCTTGAGCCTAGGCCTGATGGAATTTTTTAAATTATCAGAAGATTGTGGGGCAGTTCACAGAAGGTTTATGTTAAAAGTTAACCTAACAAAGTCGTTTCAGACTGAACTTGGGCTGGGAGGGGAGGTTTGTTACCCTTGTTTCATTTGAGTTCCTATAAACTAGGAGTAAAACTCTTGTAGCATTTTAATAATATGCTATAGCAGTGAGTGTACTTCTCTGTAGAATTCCTGGCTTGGATTTCATGAAGTCTTCCATGTCAGTGATGAATGAATCTGCTTTAGAAAAGCACTATGCTTTCTATCTAACCTTTTAAAAGCAAACCCTTCATGTTGTTGTAGCATTTTCCACTTGTAAAGTGTAATATTTTGGTAATTAACATTTTTATAGATGAAAAATATGTGTATTTATATATGTATCTGCCCACACAAACTGAAGAAGAGGCCATCTTTTTATGATGAGCTCTGTTTGAATAAGTGTAGTTAGCTAAATCCTGTATCTCCTAGATGTTAAAATGTCTGTATGTGATAAATTCTGCAAATTCTTTTGTAAATTTTAAAAAAAGTTGCCTAAAGGTATGATGGGGAATTCCTATCTAACCATTTGTACCTCTCATGTATTTTCTTGGAGAGCCTTTTGGTGGAATAAAGTATCATTTTGCATTGTTAATGAGACAAAAGTCTATTCTTTGGTATGTATTTGCATAAATTAACCTGAATTATTAGGGGAAACATTGGGAGAAAACCTAGGGATTCCAGTTTTCAGATTGTCAGAGCAACTTAGATGAAAATTTGGGCCAGCAATGAAGAGTTTTTCACTTAATTTTTGAATTGAGTCTGCTATTGAGTTAAAAAAAAAAGTGATCAGAAATTTTAACTTTGTGCAGAATTTGTATATATTCCTGCAGGGATACACACACATGCTCAGCCCTTTTTTTCTCAAGGAATTTTTAAAATATATTTATTACATTTCTGAGTACATGTTGCACTCCTCAGGTGTCATAGTGTGTAAAATATAATGATAGAGAGTTTAGAGATCTTTCATTAAATGAGGATGACAAGGGCTTCTGTATTGAGTTGCATGTATTTCCGAGAAGTACGGTAGCCAGTAACAAAAATCTTAAAACAGGCATGGCCCACTGGTAGGCACAGGCGAAACCTGGCCCAAGGACAGCTTTTATTCCCAGCATGGTAGAAGTAGACTGTCCCCTGTGGATTGTACTGAGACATGTGACAGTTATCTAAAATTTGCATAGAGAAAGCTTAATCTGTTACCTCCCACATCTTCCCTTGGGGCTCACTCAGCCACCTTGTTCCTCTTTTCCATTCCATATTGGCTGCCTGCTGTTGGGTTCAGCCTTGTAGGCTGGAGACAGGTACAGGGTCACCACTGTGGGGTTTGGGGTCTGATACAAGACTAAGGTGGTGCTGGGCAGAGAGTACACTCAGGAACAAAAACAATAGGGTTTGGCTGCAGGAGAAACTGGACAGATGCCTTTCAGCATACTTCTGTCCATTCACAGTGTCAGGTTTCCTGGTGCCCTGGGATGGAAATGTAACATTTGCTTAACTTTGACTTTATCAATGAGACTGTAGGTTAACAGACAGGCTGGAAGAGAAAGAGTGGTGCCCTCCAGCTGCCCTTGTGCTCTTCTCCCCAGGTTTTGGTTGCTGCTTTGACATTCATGACTACTTTGCACAAATGTTAGAGTCAAGATACTGACAAAGTGCTGTAAATAATCCTATGTTACAGGAGATGGGCAAGAAATATTGCTGAGAGAAGGACATCAGTTTAATTTGATTTAGGTGTCCATCAGCTGGAAAGCATCAACTCTCTGCAAGGGGGGCAAACGCATGAATTGTATACTCAGATAATGTCCTTCCCATGTACTGTTTCAGGAAGGTCCATTTGGCCTGCAGGCACGTATCTTAGAGGTTCTGCATCTAATTTCAAGGCATCAAGTACTTGTAATCAAGTGTTTGATATTTGATAACATTATGCTGTTTAGTGAATTGTGTTTGCTCTGTGAATGCTGAGTTGGTATTGACTGTTAAACACACTTTATGAAAACTCTGAATCAATTTAATGTTAAAGAAATTCATATTTGCATTTCATATCTGTATTTTTAAGCTTTTGTGAAATAAATCTATAGGAAATCTGAGCATTTTAAATACACCTGTTTCTTTATAACTGACCTGTGATGATGTTAACATCAACCTCTTCCTCTTAATTCTCTCCTTGCCTGCAGGTGAAGGTATTGCACAATCAGCTTGTTCTGTTCCACAATGCCATTGCAGCATACTTTGCTGGCAATCAAAAGCAGCTTGAACAGACACTTAAACAGTTCCACATCAAATTGAAAACTCCTGGCGCAGATGCCCCGTCCTGGCTTGAAGAACAGTAATCAGATCACAGAAGAGGACCCAATGTTAACCTAAAATTCTTTAAATCTGAGAATAATTAAGGGTTGGGTTGAAGGACTGTTGTACTGATTCTTGAACAGACAGCTTTAAATTTTTTTCCCCTTTTATAATACTGTAAAACTGAATTTGATAGGAAAGTGGGTGACTTTAAGGTAACTAAAGTAATTTCTGTAATTTCAAATATAGAGCACTCCTTTTGTATGTAAAGGTTAGCGTTTCTGTAACTGGGATGGGGGAGGGAAAGAGGGAGGGGAAACAACTACTATAGATTTGCACTGACAAATTATGCTTGTGATTTCTGGTATTTTGGTGGCTAGTCAAAATATTTCCGAATGGAGGTTTACATGATTTGTACCAACATCTGGTATTTTCTAGATGAATATAGAAAACATCTTTAGTACTTTTCGTATGACTTTTAAAAAAAAGGAGAAAGTTAAAAGAATGTTTTGCAGATGAATAATGTAAGGCCTATATGTGGTATCTGCATATAAGGCAACAGTAGCAGATGGCTCATTGACAAGTGGAATTGCAGCAAATACCTGTTTTTAAAATGTACCTTTCCATCAAAGGGTTAAAAAAAAACAAAGAAAAAACACTAAAGCAAGAATCACTGTCAGTCTGAAGCTTCTGAGCACATTTTTGCTTTGCACCAAGTGGTTTGCTGAGTGAGGCCAACCATTAAATGTACTAATTTCATTTAAAATGTTTCTTTCTCTATGAAACAAATACCATACTAGCCTTAAATCACCTAAAAAGATATGTGCCTTTTTATAATGTAATATTTTCAACCAGTGTACATAATCTAAGAACCCTTTCATGTATAGTTTGTCAGTTCCCAACAAGGGGAAGACGACTGTCTAAATGCTATGCCATTGTACACTTAGAGCAAGTTAAAGTGTTAGTTAAGCTTCATGGGCAGGTATGATTTTGAGAGGAAATTGAGCTAGTATGTTTTTTCTGTTTAATTGAAAAGCATACTTCAGTAATGGGAGTAATATGGAGAACACATTTTTAATTTCTTCATTTCTGTAGTGTTTAAATGTGAAATTATATGTCAATTTTATCACAGTTAAAATTCAATATATTGGAGTCCTCATTTGCACATGTTATGTTGCTTTATGTTAAGTAAAATGAAATGCTTCAAATATGTTATTTACAACGGTGTGGATTGTATGATTTATGTACTGTACGTTCAAACAACTTTCAGCTGACATTCTTAAAGTTTTCAGTGCTTAACACAACTGTAATGTAACTGTAAATCAAACATTTTAATCATTCCTCATCAAATTCTTGGCCTGACAGAGCCTTCTTTATGTTTTTGTTCTGTCAGAATCTGTTGAAATAGCTCAATTACATTCTCTAGAATGTATATCTTTTGTGAATTTTGTATTCCTATTAAACGTGTTTGCAGTCAAACTTTCTTGACTTGTGATGGTTTAAAGTAGAAGGGAGCTTCTGCAGTGAAAGCTTAGCCCTGTTTTTGTGACTTGTTATCCCTGCCCAAGAATATCTCAGAAAACAGTCCTAGGTGTGGTGCTGTTTTAACAGTGAGCAAGTTCAGCTGGAAAGTGAATTCATAATGAAACAAATCTTTCAATATATGTGGTTTTCTACTTGCACTTTTAAAGGAAATTAAATTTCGTTTACAATTCTTACGAAGCCATTGACTTGCACTGAATCCTGGCACACGTGATCTGACAGTGCAAGGAAAGTGAGCTGAGTGACTTTAGGGTTGAGCTGGGAAATGCATTATTGCAGGGGTGAAGAATGCAAACCCACTGATCACAAGGCAAGTACTGACTTTCAGAACACTATAGGAAAAAGGTTCATAAGGAATGTGCTCTTGGTTTCTCTCTCAGAATCTCGTGTCTCCTGCTGAGGATTCCTGCTGCTCAGAAGGAACTTATAAGTCAGAAATGGTAAGAGTCAACTTGAATCTGCAGTTGCCTTAAGAAAGCCTGATGTGGCATTGTGTAACCCTCAAACTTTTGCAATGGCTTAAAACTGCTGGTGTCTCTTCATGTGGAAGAAAAGGTGGGACCAAAGAGATTACTTGCTAAAACCTGTTGGTGTATTGTTTAATACCAGGGGTGTTGGAGGTTAGATTTTCTTTTCCTTGCTACCTATGGAATTTTTTTCCCATTGAGTTGCTAAGAAGCACTGATTGCTGGAGGAGCAACATGATTGAGATGGAGGAGGGGAAGCTCCTCTGATTTTTGGAAGTTTCTCTCAGAGGAACAGAGATACCACGAGATTAGAAGCAGGTTAAAGGAGAGTGGGGGCAGTTCCTCTTGCTCACTCTTGGCTTCAGATGAGGACAGTCACTGCTCCCACCGCCATAACCCAGCCAGGAGCTGCCTCTACTGCTGCTGCTGGACCCCGCACTCCTGCCCTGCAGGGATGCCCTGCCATTTCAGCTTGCTGTTTCCCAGAGTCCTGCTGGAGCACCGGGACCGACACTGCTCCAGGGTTCGTTAGGCAAAGCCTCTCTTTTCCATCCCTTCCCATCTCGGACACAGCCGCCATCGCCGCGTGCTCCCCGAGCTCGCGCCACAGCGCCCCCTGCAGCCACGGGGGAATCATCGCACCTGCCCTGCCCGCCGGGAGCCACCAGCGCTCCCTGCCGGCTGTGACAGGAACTGCACCAAAGGGAACGTGCCTGTGGCTGAGAGGGCTGGTACTGGGTTCCTGTTCTGCTTGTTATTAATGCCATAGTTGGTGTTTTGTTTGCCTTGTAATACATACTGGTAAAGAACTGTTATTCCTATCCCCATATCTTTGCCTGAGAGCCCCTTAGTTTCAAAATTATAAGAATGGGATGGAAGCGGTTTCTGCCTTCCCTAGCAGACACCTGTCTTTCAAACCAAGACAAGGAGGAAGGAAGAATTACTTTCATTTTGCTTATCAAAGCAATTGTTCTAATGGGTAGCCTCAGTGAGGAGGGTTCTCTGTTCAGCTGCTCAATAGGTCATGAAACTGATAGTAGCCTGCTATAGTACTGTAACTTTCATTGTCACTGCTAAAATACATGTACTTATGAAATAATTCTAGCTCATAACTTATATTTAAAATTACCTTTTTAGATCTAACCAAATTTAGAAACTTGTATCAAGAGACTGTAAGAGAAAAGACACTTCAGTGTTCCCATTGAGAAGTTATTATGGTTTCAGGCTTTCTTATTTTCGCAAAAAAGCATTATAATTATCTTAAGGTTGTAATGTGGCCTTTATCTAGGTAGATAGTTGTTGGGATGGGGTCTTTTTGTTGTTTGTAGAGGAGGCCATACCCACCTAGTAGAGACTTGTCTGGGAAAGATTTCATCTCTGTTAATAAATTTTTACATTAATGCTTACATTGTTATGTGAGATTTCTTAGGATGAAGAACTCAAAGCAATTAGTAATATTTTCAGATATGCTGTTGTGGCTGCTGTACCAGAGACTTGGGGAGCAGTTTTGATTCTCAGTGACCATACTATAAGTTATCTCTACTCTTGGCTTGTTTGAAACTTGTTGTTCCTGTTATTTTGTTCATCTCAATTCTACAAACAGCTTTTCTGCTCTAAAAATGCTCTTTGGCTTACTTCATGCATTGACAAGCCCCTTACAAAGAACTTTTCTGGTTATAAAATGTATCTGTATTTTTATTTGGAAAGAGATCTACATAAGCAGAGTACAGTAACACACCAACATTGTTAAAATAACAGGGTTTTTTCAATCTTCAGTCCACTGTTTTTTCCAAAAACCTTTTCTCTAGTCTGTCTGTCCTTTAAGAAGTGATTAAAGTAATGTAAAAGAAAAGCTAAATGTTTGTCTCAACTATGTTTTGAACTCAATGGGGGGCATATTCACTTTTTATGCTTTGCTTATCTGCTCTTGTTCCTTGTTGTGGTGGTACAAGAAGTGTAAGGTATTGTCATTATTTAGTATTTCTGAGCTGTAATTGTCATAATGTTTCATGGGGCTTTTTCAGTCTGGTTATATTTTCCATGTTGCATGCTTGGTGTAAGGGTTGTTGTACTAGTCACAAAATTTTTTACATTAGTCATGAATCTTACCGTATTTTGTGGTAGCTCCCACCCTAAAATTACCAAACAACTTGTTGCTAAGTGGTGTGAAATTGACAGGGTTTTTTTTTTTATTAAATATTTATTAGACAGAGAATTTGACTGCTGCTTGATTTATATTTCTTTAATTTCTTACTATTTGGCCTTGTTAGTTGTTCTTTGACATCTTTGTGTTCTTTTCAGATACTCTGTTGTTAAAGTAGGAATACACAGAAAACAAGCGTTTTCTGTCTGTGACAGTTCTTGTTCACCTCCCTACACCTGTTTTCACCAGTGTCCTTCCTCTTCATTTCCACGAGTCTTGTGTGGAAACTAAATGGCCAGGAAGATGGGGTTGTTTACATGTTTTTGTCATCATGGCAATAGTTTGAAGTGAGCAAAGGAAGTAGCTTACCCTGTAGTGTAGGAATAGCAGGTACGATTGTTTGTGTCTGCCTTGGAGAAGAAGGACATAAATTGATGGAGAAGCAGTGGAAAGGGCAAGTGATGTGTTGCTGTTTTTATCAGGATCCCTACTCTGGGGTGCAGAGTTAGCAGTGTACGAACTTTGCACTGCAGTGGCCTTGGACAGAAAAGCTCACTCTGTGGTTTGCAAATCCTTTGTTTCATGTGGCTGAAAGCACTGGGACAGAAGCATTGCCTTTTACACTTCAGCTGGCTTTCTAAAAAAAACCAAAAACATGCAAGAAGAGAATGGGAGCAGCAGCAATTCTCTACTGTCTGCTCTTGGTGGTGTATTTCTGTAAAGTACTTTTTCTCAGCATAAAGTGAGCATTTAACATTTTATAATGGCTGTAGGTGAACAGAGTTTGTTTTCTGAGCAAATACATTCAGTCTCATCTCTTGATGAAAATCTGTTTTTAAAGAGAATAGCTACTGGAAGAAAGGGAGTATTTGATATTCCAGGAGGAGCAGAAAGATCAGGAGAATCTTTGCAGAGTTCCTGCATAACATTGGTTGGTAGGACTGAGATGGGTCCCAGTGTGGCTGTCTGATAGCATTTCTTAATTAAGTGCAGAGATCAGATATAGAACAGAATAAACCCGAAATGACTTTTAGTTCAGGTTTTCCCTGTTCTTGCTGTTTATGGCAGCATAAATCCATTGGTTCAGTCAGGAGCAGTTCAGCTATCAGCAGTGTTTTCCTAGTACTTAACGAACAGTGTGTCTTCTGTGCTAATTAAATAATTATACATCTTGCTGCCTTTTAAAGAATACTAAGGGCTGTAAATTTAAGCACTTGAGATAAATAATGCTACAAACTAGTGTTGTCTATTCAATTTTGATTTGCCTTTCTTACATGTGTGTACACATCATGCTAGTTTTATGTGATGGTGGTAATTAATTGCAGGGTTTTGCTTTGAACGCTTACCTAACTGAGTGCTTAATTTTGAACCCAAATATAACTTGGTTTTAATGTCACAGGAGAGTCACAATTAAATTTTTCTCCTCCCTTTGCCCAAACTGTGTAGAATTGAGGGCTTGTAATGAAGTTGAGGGCTTGTAATGAAGTTGACTCCTTTTTTCAGATGGTAAAAATTGTTTTATTTCCATTAGATCTCTTCAGTTATTAGATTTGTGTTCAGCCTAAAGAATTAGAAGCTCTGTGCTCTAAGAAAAGCAGAGTTTACAGAAGACAAGGTGGTTTTTTACTTCTCATAAGAAAAAAAATGCTTTAAAAAAAGTAGTCATCCCAAAAACTGTCCCTGAGCATTTCATTAGCTAGAGATCTTAAAAATTTAGCAGTATGATTTGGTTTTGTAGTATACCAACTCATCTAAATGCTATCTGTTCTAGGGAGGTGCATTTGTTGTTTATTATAGGTGGGGCTGCTTGATCTACCTATTATTAAAGTTGCCTAATACTTCCTACTGTAAAGACCTGTTTTCAGTTGTTTATAACTCAGATTAATTTTAGCCATGTGGGCAAAATATTTGCCTGTTGAGTGTTACATGTTTAGGTGAAAAAAATCAGCTAAAAACTTAAAATTAATTTGCTAACATGTTTTGGAAAAGTTCAGGGAGAACAAACCCACAGGGTGAGGAAGACTAAAGAGTTTAACTTAACATCCAGACTGGATCCCAGGTCCTCTGCTGTCCTGTTTGGGTTCTGACTTTTTTAATACAATGCCACTATGCAAGTCTCTTGTTTGGCTTGCTCTTTCCATCTTTTCAAGAGAACATTTGTGCTCATGACTGGCAGCAATAAAAACATGTCCCTTTGGCTCCAGCACAAGCAGTCACAGTCAAAGTGGCAAAGTGCTTCCTTGCCGATGACCTCAGGGCTGACCTGACACTCTCGAGGAATGTCCACACTGGCTCAAAGCGGAATGTGTCCACTCCAGCTGCTGCTAATCCTGCCAAGCGGAGATGTGTGCTGTGATGAGAATTGCCTTTTACTGCAATTGAACTATTTTCACTCAGTGAATTTTCAGCTTAAAGGATTGGGTTCTGGCATTACATTCCTTACATTTTCCTTTTGTTCTAATATTACTTTTTTAAATTGAGGTGATTCAAGCAGGCTGTCTTGCCAGACCAGTAGGTCAGATCTCTGGCTGCAGAACTGTGAGTAGGAATGGTGTAACCTCAGCGACCATGGGCCTGGGCTCTAGGCCTGGGGCCAGAGGAGGCCACCTGGGCTCCCACTCGTCCTCTGATTCCTGCCTCCCAACACCTGAGCAGAGTAAATAGCACAGATGAGGCCCTACACACTCAGGTAAGACATGATTTTGTCCTGCTGCTCCTGCCTTCCCACCCCTGGTTATGCCAAGGTATTATTTTCTCTCTCCTGTGCTCAGGTCAGAAGTTCTAGTGACCTATTAAGCAAGACTGGAAGTGAGGTTTCTTCTTCTTCCCTCCCTCCTTTCTCAGGAAAGGGCAAGTTTCTGTTTCTGCCTTTGGAATTTGCCTTCTGTAAAAAGTAGTGTTGGGGTGTGTGGGCTGATTATTAATTGACTTGAGTGAGGTTCTTCACCTTTACTCTTCCTGGGAAAATGTTCTCTTTTTTTTGTTGTTTGGTTTTTTGTTTTTGTTTTTTTTTTTTGTTTTTGTTTTTTTAGAAACAGGATTTGATTTCTTGATAAAATATTTTAGAACCATTTGTATGTATGTTTGCTGTCTTATCAGTGAATGGTACTATGGCTTTCGGGTATCCACAATTCACATATGCTGCCTGGAGCACTGTAACCCATGGCTATGATCACATCTTAAATTCGTCTGCACTTCTCTCACACCATCCGCTTTGGAGTCACAAAGGGTCAGTCTTGCCTGCTTCCCCGAGTTTGCAGGGTTGAGCCGGCGGGGAGCACCCGGGTGAGGGATGCGCTTGCTCGGCAGCGTGGGCAGAGAGGGCGGAAGGCTTCAGCCGTGGAGAGCCCGTTCCTTCCAGCTGGGCGCGCTGCTGGTAGCACCGCTGTCCTGTTTCCATAGAAATAGTTGCTGTGAGTGCGGTGACAGCATGCGGGCAATGATGGATGGATGAATGTGTGGGTGGATCAGCTCAGCCGGAGCTGGCTTAGACCCAGTGCCCCCAGAGGCGCCACTGCGTATCTCCGTTCGCCGCGGCACCGGCGGTGGGTCGCGAGTCCCTCTCCTACCGCACGGGCTTTTGGTGGCACGAAGCCCCGCTGGCCCGCGGCTGGCCCGTGGTCGCCGCCGTCACCTGCCGCGGCCCCACCCGGCCGCGCTTGCGCTGCCCCGCCCCGCGCTCCGGCGGTGCGGCCGGGCCGGGCGCGATGGGAGGAAGCGGCGGCGGCGCTGGACCAGGCTGCGCCGCGTGCTCCCGCGGGCGCCGAGGTGAGCGGGGGCACGGGGACCCCCGGGCCGGGCGGGGACTCGGCGCTGCCGGGGGCGCGGCCGGGTAGGTTCTTCGCCGCTTTCTCGAGGCGTAGGAGGAGGGAGAGCTCCCGGGAAAACGGGCTCCCTCCCCGCGGGACCCCGGGCCCGGCCGACCCCTGCCACGACGGGAGAGCCGCTGCCCCCGCTCCTGCGCACGGCGGGGCAAGCTCTGGCCCCGCAACGTCCTGCGAGGTACAGCGGGGTCGCGCCGCTCCCGCCGGGCCGGGGCGCCGGGGTCCGGCAGGAGCCGGCGGGCAGGGAACGCGGTGTTACCTCGGGTGTAGCCGGGCCGCAAACGTCCTCCGCGGTGCCCCGTGGCCTGCGACGTCGGTGGAAGAGAATTCCGGAGTAAGGATCTGTCGTGGCCCCTCGGGTGGTCCAGGCGGCAGGGTCCCCGCCGGGCACTTCAGCCATACACCTGGTCCAGGCGGAGAACGCGGCGGTGGGGCTGAGGGGTGCTCCCATGGGAGCACTTTCCCTGCGGCGGGGCGATCGCGGCACCTGGGAGCCCGAACAAAAAGTAGCTGGAGTCGAGCCCCCCGTCCGAGTCCCGTCGGGTCCTTGCCTGGCCCACGCCGGCTGGCAGGGACGCAGTGCCGCACTGGGCTTTTGTGCGATGCATTGAGTGGGGAAGTGCGAAGTCGCTGAATAGCGTGAGCTGCGTATTCTTTGTACCCCTCAGGTTGTGGCAGGATCAGGGGCTGGTTATCGGCGTTTGCAGCTTCTCTGCCTGCAGTAGTTGCTCCCTTTGTCAGGTTGCTGTTGAGACACAGACACCCAAATGCTGTGGTTGGGCTCGGCGTTGTTCCCATGAGAACTAGAAGGGCACCTGATACAGAAACGTGGGTAGGGGAGAGCATAAGGTGTGAGTTAAAGGGAGTCATGTCTTGCAGTATGAATTACGAAATGCCCTTCAGTGTGTCGTGCACTTCACCTGTTAATTTGTGTATGCAAACACAGTCCGTGTCCGTCTCAGTGACAACTGCCTTTTTTGCAGGAAACAAATTGCTTTAGAGTGTTTCTCTTACCTGGGGAGAAAGTTGCCCCCACCCTCTGATTTTAAAATTACATTTCCAAGTTAGATTAGCCTGCCTAAAACAATGAATGAGACAAAGAAATAAAATATTTCTTTTATGCCGAATATGGACACAATTAAAACGTGCAGTAAATACATTACTTTAGAGCTTTGGTGCTTCTCTGGCTTTTTGGAAAACAAACATGCAACAATGAGGTATAATTGCAACATCTTAAATGATTGTTCTTTCGCCTATTTTTTTTCCCCATCAATCCTTTAAAAGGTGTGGAGAGACTCCTAAGGAGTTAAAATTTTGCTTGGCTTCTGTTACCATCCCAGTCCCAGCGTGTCTTGGTAATCTGTAGTTCACAGTTGGAATGGCTGCGTTGTTCCCCACCTCCTCCTGCTGTACTTCCTGCTCAGAGGCACCTGCTGATATCAGCAAGTACCCTATAACCTGTCCTGGCTGCCAGCTTTTCTCCTCTCCTACCCACGGTAGTGGTGGGAGCCTGTGCTGGGAACAGCTTTGATCCGCTCCTCCAGAAAGGCAGCATGAGAAGGGAATTTTGACCCTTCTCCTGGTATCTGGTAACTCGAGACCACCATCCTCTGTCACCTGGATCCTGCTTATCTGTCAGAAAACAAAGCTGAATGCCAGCCTTTATGCTGTGCCTTTTCTTTTATGCCCTCCTTCCAAATGCTGGTTCTTCCCCTTTCCTGGTTCCAGCTGTTACCTCATATAACGCAGTATGGGGTTTGTTGGATTAGATACAGGAAAAACTGTTTTTATCTTTGCATGTAGCTTGGGATGTTTTCTTCCCCATGCCTTTTCCACTCCTTTCAATAGGAGTCTAGCTCAGAAGTGCTCAGGTCTGAGATCAGTCGTTTTCCACTCCTGTGTGTTAGCTCTGGGACTCAGATGATTAATCTCCTACAACTCTGTTCCATTAGGATTTCCCGTTTTTCCTATAGCATGCAAGTCTCAAAATGAGGTTCTTGAATGTTGCCTGGGCACAGTCAGTCAGTCTGTGTCTTTTCTTTGTCTTTTTCTTTGTCCTTTTCTTTGTCTTTTTCTTTGTCTTTTTCTTTGTCTTTTTCTTTGTCTTTTTCTTTGTCTTTTTCTTTGTCTTTTTCTTTGTCTTTTCTTTGTCTTTTCTTTTTTTTCTTTTCTTTTTTGTCTTTTTTCTTTGTCTTTTTCTTTGTCTTTTTCTTTGTCTTTTTCTTTGTCTTTTTCTTTGTCTTTTTCTTTGTCTTTTTCTTTGTCTTTTTCTTTGTCTTTTTCTTTGTCTTTTTCTTTGTCTTTTTCTTTGTCTTTTTCTTTTAATAATAATGTTGAATACGCCTTTGTGATGGTGGAAAACTAGCTAATACATTTTTCATTTTTAAGTAAGTAGTAGGGAGGAAAAGTGTTTTTCCTAGTTGAATATTTCTTTAAATTAATGCAACACTTAATTGCTTTGAATGGTTAATCTCTTTCCACCACCTTGCATCTGCTTTTTTATGCCTCTCTGCTTCTATGATCATGAATTTGGGAGGAGAAGTGTGAACTTAGAGCCCTGTAAGAGCAGCTGGGTATTAATGCTGACTTAAATTTGAAACAGTCTATCCTGATCCACTTTCTTTGTAGCTTCTCTCCTTTTTACCATACTATTAAAATATTTTCCATCATGCCTGTGATTTGAACCTCATAGAGGTTTTTATGTATGTTTTCTGTTCTTGTAAACTCCCAGATAACATAAGGCATGAGATTAGAAAACCTGAAGCAGGAGAGAGGAATACATTGCTACCTGAGCAAGGTTTTGAGAAGAAAAGGTGCAGTGCATGATTTTGTGTTGTTTTCCATTGATTTCAGTGAAGTTCTGAGTGACTGAGTCCTTGCAGACCAAGAGGGAATTTGCCCTAAGGCTTGTTTCTGTGACTTAGGTCTGTTTGTTCATGTACAGTCTAGTGATGGATCTCTGGCAAAAACAGTGACTTTTTTCATCACTATTATACAATGTCAAATTGATCTGAGTGCTATTAGCTCCATGTGAACCCTGCTGAGGAGACATACTACAAAGTCACTGCTGAATTTCTGATTTGATGTTGTTCTTGTGCCAGTGCATTACTTGAGCTTTTTCTTTTGAGTTTTCCTGAGACTGAGTTTTGCTCAGGCACTGTCTGTCTCCTGTCTAATTTTGTATTGTGTGGCATCTTTGAATTTTTAGAATTTTTTATGTAAATTCCCTAATATTTTTTTTTATAGCTTCCAAATTTTCATAAAATCATTAGATTCCTCATTGAAACACTTTAATTTGTTTTCTCTGAGACCTATGAATTAAATATGTTTCAATTGATTTGGCTTATCAAAAGTGTGAGGTTTGTGGAAGTCATGTTCTTACCTGAAGGTTTGCTGCTAGTAGCAGCATTTTTATTTAGAAGGTGACAGTATAAGAAAAGTGCTAAAGCCCATTGTGATTCCTGTTGTTTTATGAGATAATCTAGCGGTAAAAACTTCCCAAAGTATTTAAAGCTTTGCACATGTGAAATGTGTAGGATGTGTAGGGTCCTGTTCCTACCAGCTTGTCTGGGCTTTCTCTCTCTCTGTTATTGAACTGACCCTATTAACCTAGATGCTGAAGTAAATTATAAAGGACAGCTTAATCAAACTGTGGTCTTTCTTTTCTGAGTGTATTTTGGGGGGTAGTGCAGCCAGACCAGTAATACATACCAGTTCATGCTCAGCAAACAGACACTTTAGGGACTGCATACTATTTTTGCCCTTATTGACAGTTGTGTGAAAAATACAAAGGAAAAAAAAGTACTACACTAGGCTAGACTGTTAAATCATCACCAAATTTTTAGCTATTTTAATGTAATTTGGATTTGAACCATGAGTTTAAGGTATTCAAACAGGGTCTGTTTGCTGCAATTAATCCAGTACCATAGTTTGTACTGTGTGCAGTCACCTTTAAAAGCTTATCTGAAATTAGCAGTGGAATAATACTTGTTTTAATAATTTGAAATAAATGTATTATCTTACAAAACTGCACTGAAAAGAGATTAACAGGTAGTTTTGATACTTATTGTGGATAATTTAGAGGTATTCTTGATTTATATATGTTCTTGAAAAGACACCTAAAGATGTTTGAAATCTTGGTGTGGATAAATGTTAAACAACTGCCCTTTGAAAGACTTTTGATTCACTAAATTTCCCTTCTTCTGGATTGAAAACTTGATAGCTGTTGTACCTTAGTTTTGGTGTCTTTTCAGTGCAAGGGACAATGTCCAATGTCTGTGTTCTGAGTGTTCCTATTGTCCTTTGTCACAGGTTGTGGAGATGGTACAATCCTCTCTTGTGCTGCCAGTGCTGCCAGATAGGGTTTGAGAGGGCTTGATCCCAGTGACTGCCGTGCTGACTGTTCAATGTTTCAAACCCATCCAAGGAAGTAACACTCTCCCCTTTGGAGAGGCTGTAAAATGCATGTTATGAATTGTCTCTCCTTGGTCAATGATAAAGAAAATGGAGCTATTCCAGTTGCAACAGGGTTAATGACTGAGGATACGACAACCACACCTCAACCTTCTCAGCCTGCAGCATCACTGCCCCCTGCACCATGTCCTCTCACAGGGGCTTCCCCAGCTCCTCCACTTCCCCCAGGGATGCCACCCCCACCACCACCCCCTCCTCCACTGCCTGGCCCGAACATACCTCTGCCTCCACAGCTGGTAAATGGTCATGACGGCCACGGCAAAAAAAAACGAATGCGGAGCTTTTTCTGGAAAACTATCCCTGAGGAGCAAGTCCGTGGTAAAAACAATATCTGGACAATTGCTGCAAGGCCACAGTATCAAATTGATACGAAGACAATTGAGGAACTTTTTGGGCAGCAAGAAGAAGCCAAACCCCAGGACTCTAGAAACCGATCTTTAAAGTCTTCATTTAAAGAAACTAAAGAGGAGGTAAGAATTAAAGTAAAATCTTTTTTTTATAAAATGCTATAGGAGTTGATGTGAATTCTGCCTTGGCTTTTTCTCAGTCATGTTTCATCCTTACGGCAAATTTGTCTTGATTCAAAGGAGCGGGGAATGATGGGAAGCATAAACTCTTTGTTCTTAGTGGCGCTTATTTTTCGAAGAGCTAACTGTGTTTTATTATTTTAACTTGCTAAGTGCTGTGATTTGATCACCTGTTAAAATAAATATGAGTAAGTGGAGGGAGCTGAAAGTATCTGTATTTACTCATGTTGGATAGCCCATGAGTTTCGAGTGGGGAAGACAATTGTATTGTCTCTTCAACTCTTTTTCTATGTCTGTGATGCAAACATGTACCAGACCAGAGAGAAGAGAGTCCTATTTGCAAGGGTTAGTGCTTTATATGTCCACAGTCTCCTAGAGACATGAGGAAGGGGAATGCCGGTATGGTCACAAGGTTATAGAACATAATATAGTGATTAAGCATATTTGTTATTTGATAATTTTAAAGTTTCCACTTTCAAAAACATGGCTTTCCTGCTAAGAAAAACTTTACTTCATTTTCCCTGCTTTTTCTGGACATGAAGATATTCTTCCAAGAAGGTCCCAAGGTTGCCACTGATTTCTGTTCTGGTGGCGAGGAGTGCTCTGTACGGAGTACTCTCAGGTTCAGACACTCTCCAGGGAACTGATAAGTAGCTTTTCTAGTTCTTAAATCCTCATTTATAGACAGCTGCTTCATGAAGTCTGAATTTAATTGTCTCAAGTGATCTTTCTCTGAAGTAATTGGAGGGCTGAAATGCAGATCTAATCACTAGTGTGTGTCTGCATACGTGTTAGCTTGTAAACAAAATAGAGAGGGCATGGGGTTAAGAGATGTAACAATGCATCAATTTTTAGTGAGAAAATAGGAACATGAAGTTGCTGACATCTTGCAGGATTCAGGAGATGTCAAAATAAGATCAGAAAGGACAAGATGAGAAACCAATGCGCTGATAGCACGCATGTTGTACATATTGAAATTAAAGGTTTAAAAAAGCATGTGTATTGTAACTCTGAAACCCTGACATCGGGAAGTAGTAATTTGGGCCATCATCAGAGGTAGTGATTAACCTCTGCAGTGTTTTCAGGCTATGTTCATCTGCGAATCAGGAGTGTAGTGAGTGGACTTCCTGTGCCGAGTACAGACGTACAGAGCTCTGGCCTCCTGCATTTCCATAGAAGCTCCCCCTTTCAGGACTGCTATGTAATAAAGATCTAGTTCTAGTAAATATTACAATAAGTTTCATAAACTGAATGTGGCCCACAGTGTGCAATTGGTAGGTCAGAGAAAACCCCAGTGTGCTCCAGAACTCATTCAGTGGTGGAGATTAAAATCAGAGGCATGCAAAACCAGGGATTCACCAAGATACAATGCCTTGGAAACCAAACCTTGCCTTGCTAAAAGTTACAGTTTTTGTGCATCTGTCTGGAGCTGGCATGGTGGTGCAGTGCATTTGCACTGCTTGATCCCTGTGCACCCTGGTTCAGGGCTCCCATGGTGACTTCGCATGTGGCAAGTGGTGAGGCAACAGGACTTGCTTCTGAATGATGCCACTTAAGTGACAAAATGTTCCACTCACTAAGCTTTGTCAACCTGCTGCAGCAGTGTGTCAGACAGCAGTGGTGAGCAATTTCTTATGTGTTAATGGACTTTACAGTTCTATCTGCTTAGTAAGGAGGGAAGGAAATAATCCTGAGGACCTGTGTGTTATTGGAGGTGCGGAAGTAAAGATGCACAGCAGCTCACATGCTTCACGCTATTGCAGGCGTGGTCAAGGAGCTGGAGATAGGAGCACAGGCCTTGTTTGTGACTCCTGCGACTGGTGCTGTCAGCTGCCATCGCATGTTTCAATGTGGGATAGTTATCCTCAGCTCACTCTGGTAAAACCTATAGTGGCTGACAGGAGCTGGGGACAGGCTGAGGTGCACAGAATCAGTGTGACCTTGTGGACAGCATGTAAGTGTGAGGCTGAGGGAGCTTTAGTTCTGTGTGTGGCTTTGTTGCTGGCCAGCCAGGGGCAGGTGGGCAAAACATATTATGTTTTGGTACCTCTGTTCCTTTTGTGTGAAAGAGTTGATTTTAAGACAGTGCTTTATGGTCTAGCAGTGAGAAGTGTTCTTAGAAGTTTACGTAGTGGAATTAGCCTAGTTGGCTTAGTGTGTCACCCATGAATTCTCAAGACAACTTCAAGTGCACAAGCTCAACTTCTACTTGGATTCAAATCTGAAAAAAACAGCATGTGTCCAAAGTGCTGTACCGAAGAGCAGGGCCAGAGAGTGCTCTGTTGTCCCTGTGGGGTCCCTCTTGGTGCAATGGTGTAGCTTCAGTGGAAGCAGTGAAGAGTTACTCTTCAGCCAGTGTTGAGGGCACTGCCCTACAGACTGTGGAGGAGATTTGGGGTTTCATACCTTTGCCAGAGGTCACTGTTGATTGTTAAATCGTGAGCAGTTTTGGTAAAAGTTCTACATGTCGGAGCCTACAACATTGCATGTCCTTTTAATTCCTTACTCAACAGTGATTTATACAGGGAGTTTAGATGTAATATCATCATTATAACAGAAATCCCTTTTGAGGCTAGAGTCAAATTCCTACAGCAAATGCTTTCGTTTTTGTAAACAATGCCTCACCAAACATTTAGGAGATTAATTAACATGTTTCCTTGACTAAAGGCTTAATTTTCCCTATGGTTCCATGTAATTTGAGGCTCTGAAAAATAGGGGGTGCAAGGTTAAGTTTACGCGCCAATTTACTTTCCCCATCCTTCAGTGGTGTCCCAGCGTGGCGCAACAGGTACTCACCCAGGCTGTAGTTAGCCTGGCAGTGGAGTGGGCAAAACATCTTCTTGTCAGCCAGAGGAACTAGTCTGGCTTTCTCCTTCAAACTGTGCCTCTGCTCCTGTCTCTAACCTCACCCCACCTGTCTACTGGCTCTGGACAGTTATTGGAGAATGTAATACACCTATTGCACCTTCTGTAAACATACTTAAGTAAGCAGTTCAGCAGAGTGCTGTGGGGTTTTTCATTTGTTTTCTACTGGAGTAGTTGCTGCTCTTTGAGTGAGTTGTGATGTCTTGATGACTGCAAAAAAATGCAGTGAATTCCAGAACCCGTATAAGGGGATTGAGAGGAGGGAGACAGAAGGAAGATGGAAAGAGTGAACTGGATGTCTGTTGGCCCCTCTCTTAGACATGCCCTCTCAGTTTTCTCTGTGCTGGCTCTGATGGTCATTCTACGTTCTTGAGAGCTGATTCAACCTATTAATCCAGAGAACAACTAACAGCAAGAACCAAATGAGTTGAGTACCAGTGCCTGCCTAAGGGAAGGAGCAGGCTAGGAGCATGATATGGGAGGATGACACAGAGTGGGGACAGCTCTTTATTAAGTTGCTAGGTTCGCTGTGCTGTATAATGACTCCAGGCATGGAGTGATGGTTAGTGTGTTGTAATGTGAAGTGGAAGTTGAGATGGGAAGTTATTTATGTCCTTCCTAACCTTTAGAGATTGCACTGTTTATAATGCAGAGGTGGCAAGTGTGTGTGACCTGTGATGTTTTGCATGGGCTTGCGAAGTGCAGGTGTGGAGATGGTGGAAAGTATCTGAGAGAATTGTAGTATTCCCAGGATGGGAATTCTCTGAGGATGAGAATGGAGAAAGCTCCCCTGAATTTATCGAAAGTAAATAATAAGAAACCATATGAGAGGCTTTTTTGCTATAGGGAATCCCAGTGGTACTAGGAATGCCTATTCCCAATTCACAGTTATAGTCCAGTGTAACTTTTTGAGTCAAGAAGTCCAGAGGTATTACTGGTGGGACAGCACTTCAAAACCTCTTTAGATGGCAAACAAAGACCTGAAACATGCTGTGCTGTCAGCAGTGTTGATGGTTTGAAGAGAAGACAGGAGCTGACTTAGCAGAATTTGGAAAAAGCTGTTGTAATGTTCAAAGGGTAAAAAGCAACAGCAGACAGTGCTCTGCATGAAGGAAATCAAATGAAATCTGGGTGGAGAAGAGTAGACATTGTGAACAGATGTTCAAGCTGAGGTTATGAAGCTAACATGCAACTGAATGTGAAATGGAAGATAGTGTATTTGTGTGCAAGGAGTAGGAGCTTGTATTTATGGCATATCTATCAGGTTCCCCTTTTTTCCTCCTTGTGCTCGCATCTGGAAACTCCTTGAAGGTAGTTACGTAATGACAGGAGTTTCAAACACTTCTGATAAGTTGAATTAGACACCAAGCAAAGAGTGACCAGAAAGTGAGACTTGTTCTGATTGTATGGTTAAACAAGAAATCAGAGGAAAAATAGAATACAGTCATATACAGAACAAGAAATGTATGTAAAATCCTGGTACTTAAGAACAGCTGTGACTTGTTGGGCTGATAAGACAAATGCAGCTGTATATGTTCCCATTTGTTGTTTTTCTTCAAGGGAAGATATTAAAAAAATTACATAATATGTTTTGAGGTTGTACTGTAAATCTGAGTTGTGCCATGGAAAACAAAGGTTTGCTCAGCTGATGATCAGTCTCCTTGTTACAGTTACTGACTGTGATTTAAAAAATGTACACAAGATTAACTCTGAATATGCTTAAAAAACCCAAACAATCCAAAAGCCAAACTATGGTAAAGCTTATAGGCTTAAACTAGTACAGAGAAATCAGAGAATTAGGGGTGACTGGAGCTACAGTTAGAGAGGTCAATGAGAGGTCCCTGCAGTAAAACATTTGAAAAAGATAAGATACTACAGGGGGAGAGATAGATGAACCTGTCCTGTGTTAAGGGGCTTTTCCTTAATGATCTGTTGGGGGCCTCGCAACTCTTAAGATACAGGAAAATAAACTACAATCTGTCCCCTTATCTCTGCATATGCTAAAACTGAAGGGCTTTGGGCTACCAACCATCTAATTAAAACCAGTATGCTGATATTTCCTGTGTTTCCTAGTCTTTGCTGTTTTCAGAAGAGAGGAAATTCCAGAATTTCAGAAAACTTTTCAATATGACTCACTATTTTCAGCAGACAAAGAGGCTGTCTCCTGGGTGTATGTTGAGGATAGCCCATTAATCATCCCTATATTTTCACTGTCACCAGCTGACTGCAGGCTAATTCAATTCCATGATAATGCCAATGCTGCATTTGTATATCTACTTCTAATCTAAGCACTGTTCACAAAGGTCAAAATGCCTTTCCAGTTGTCAAAACCACAAACAGCATGCAAGTCCAACAGTAGTCTTGAACATCTATGTGTACTGAGCTCTTTTATTGTAGCAGTCAGGTGGAATTGTTAAGGTGAAACAATTCTCTTGTCATTGTAAATCTCATTACTTTTGTAGCTGTTATCACCAAAATAGCTGTGGTAAAATTTTACCCTTAAGGGCACAATGTGCTAAAACAGGGCAAACCTCTCAGGTTTAAAGTTGTATGCTGTTATAGGAAGAAAAACTAGTATAAAATAGGCACTTTGATTTTAAAATTTTTTACAAAATCAGGGGGAAAGATTGTGGAGTGATTTTTGGTTTGTGTTTTTTTTTTTCCCTCTGCCTAATTTTCAGAATTGTATGTGTAAGATGATACAGCAAACAAACTTTGAAATACAAAGCTGGGATAGACTGTTATTTTATTATGGATTTCCGTTTGCTTCTAGGTAAGCAAACGGATTTGAGCATTATGTGTTTCAGGGTTGATTCAAGATCAACTTACTTATCTTCCCCTGAATCACTGTGACTGTTAGTTGGCATGAATTAAATCAGTAGTGCACCTGACCTCTGCTTAGGAATCCCATCCTCATGTTTGTTGCAAAACCTCTAAGTTTACTTGAGTTTTGAAGTGTGGTGTGCACTAACCTTGGGGCCTTCAAATACAATATAGTGTATTACCTGATAAGCAGCATTTTGCAGCTTCAGGGTTATGAAATAAGCAAGAAGAATGTTTTTACTTTATAATGAAATAGAAGTATTGATTCCTTCCTTCCTTATATGTTGCATGGAATTTTTTGCTTCACTTGGAGAAGGGTGATGTGAGTGTACTATATATTTCCCTGGTAAAAACTAGTTTTGTAGTATATGAGCTTTGTTGATAAGAAATGGCCCTATATTTATTTGGCGTGGGATTTGGTGCAAACAGTTATCCATAGCTATTTAAGAAATGTATCTGTATTATATGCTATTTTCTTAGGTATTGTTAGATTAATCTTTCTTGCTTTGTCTTTCAGGTTTCCATTTTGGATGCAAAACGAAGTATGAACATTGGGATATTTCTCAAACAATTCAAAAAGTAGGAATTCTTTGTAGTTTTCATAAAATTGTTCTCTGTTCTTTGTGGAGTTTGCAGTTTGATGCAGTTTTCCCAGAAGTAATTTGACATAATTTGTTTTCTAATATGTTTAGTTTTGAGTACGTTTATGACTTAGCATCAAACATTTAGAGATTGCTGATGTTAACTAGTTGAAGTGCGTTTTCATGTGTGATTAAGGGAAGCCCTTTTACCTCATGTAACACTGTCTGTGAGCTGCCTTTCACTGCTTCCTCTCTTTATAAACAATTAGAAAGGGGCAATGTGAGCAACTTTTTCAAGAGCGAGCCGTTTATTGCTGATGATGTTGTCCTTCGGTAAAGACATCACTGAAAATGGTGTCAGAGCTGTGCTGCTGTGGACACTGATGCATCCACTAACTCTGTTGAGTAGCCCAGCCATGGTTTTTTCAATCTGTGTAACTCTTCTCCCTACAAGTGTTAGAAATACGTGTGCACAATTGTTTTTTCAAGGTCTGCCGAATCCATCATTGAAGATATTTATAATGGAAGAAGTCAGCCCTATGGTTCTGAACTGCTGCATGAATTTCTTAAATTATTACCAGAAGCAGAGGAGGTAAATGATAGTTTTATGTAGAACTTATTTTTTGTAGAGTTCTGCTGACTGGGATTCCAAAATGAAGCTCTGTAAAAGAGGAATCTCAGCTCCTTCCTGAGGCTAGGGAACAGGGAGCCACTGAGTGCAAATGTTTAACCTTCATTTGATTTGTGGTTTTGAGGTTGCAGTGTAGTCATTCCCTTCGCATCAAGTAATTTCATTTGCTTTTAAGCAGTTGATAAGACATCTTTTGTTTTCATGATGTCCCTTTTGTCCCATAAACAACAAGACCTGGAACCTTCCTGTGCGCAGATAATTGCTCTAGGGAGGTCAGGAAATTCCTTTTCAAAGTATATTCTAAGCAAACAAATTTCACTTCTTTGGCACCTGCCTCGAACTTTCCCATTGCAGTTTCTGTGAGCTGAATATTGGTAGTCCTATGCTACTGCCTTTTTGCCTTCTGGTTCACTGCCTGCTTGGTTTGTCTGGGTCTCTTCCTGGGCCTGGTCACTGGGTTTCAATAGGCCAGAAAGGCACCTCCAATGTGCAGCACCCATGGAATTTGCTAACATGGCTTAGTGCTCAAAGGAGATGTGTTAGAAGGCACAGAATTACCAGCAGTACTTACTCAGTGTTCCTGTGATCATTATATGACCAACATCCAAGCACAGCTTTCTCCCTTCCTAGTCCCAAACTTCAAGTTTGTTCACATGATTAAAGAGGTAAAGTTTAATCAACTGACCTGGGAGCCCTGCTTAATGATGTACAGTTCCTTGCCTGCTTATTATTGGCACTGACCCATTTGTATGTACTTGAGAGAAGTGTAAACCACAAACCTGACAAAATTAGCATTAGAATTGCTTGAGTGCTTCACATCAAGGTGAGTGGCTGAAACTTGGAAAATTGCTAAGTTAAGGTCCACATACAGATCAACCACAGTTCACATGCTTTACCACTTCAAGGTCATACTGTCAAAGCACTTTGTTTTGTCTTTGCAGCAGCAAATCTTGGATCCAGTCATCAGTAGAATAT
The DNA here is from genome assembly GCA_030060385.1 of Muscicapa striata striata. Lineage (NCBI taxonomy): Eukaryota > Metazoa > Chordata > Aves > Passeriformes > Muscicapidae > Muscicapa > Muscicapa striata. Next base: position 378,435 of record JAREIS010000304.1, on the reverse strand, counting down.
GTTACAGTCTTTTGCTGTCAAATTTGTGACCCAAAATTGGGCTGCCTTTGCAGAGAATCTTGTAAAAATTGTGTTACATTAGTATGCTTGATTAATATATCTCTTAGAGTTGGGGGATATCAACAAGTTGAAATGTAATCAGTCAAAACAAAATAGGTGACAGTAGTTCTGGGACCTCAAAACCATTCCCTCTCCCCTCTTTGTTTGCATTTTAGTACATATTCCGTTATATAAATAGAATTTATCTCCTTTCTCTGAAAGTCAGAGAACAGTGGAGTGACTTGTAGTGAAAGAGTGACTCGTAGTTAACTTTGTGTCTAGTCAGAAAATTAGACTGAAAGAAAAGTACTTTTTCTTCTTTTTCTCTTTCTGGCTTGGGTCTTGGTTGTTATTTTATGACAAGAAGAAAATCTTTCAGCTAGTCTATGCGATATAACTATTGTCATTCAACTAGAATTGTAGTGTAATTTGTTGAATTTTATCAGTTTATCAGTTTTATCAGTTTATCAGTTTTTGCTCACCTAGATGAATTAGCTATCCAGTAGGTGCTGCTAGGAGTGAAAAAGTATGTTTATTTATTTGACAACAGATTTGACAACAGGCTTGTCTTTAAAGATAGTGGGGCCAGAGAATTTAAGAAGTACTTTTAAGGAGTCTTGAGGAATTAGTAGAAAATATTCTATAATACAGGAGAGGATTAGAAATTAAGGGGCATCAGACATGGGATTTGTTGCTGTTCCCAAGGGAAGGCTGGAAAGAGGCTGCTTTCCACTGCACAGGTGTTGTAAGTAATTAACTGCATGCATCAGAAACAGGAAAGACTCGCTTTCTCTTTGCTACTCTTCTCATAATTGTTAAACTTTTTGTGATTTTTCCCCTTGAGAGCTGAGTGGGTGGTGGTAGGCAAGACAGGAGAAAATCCTGAATATAAGGACCTGATGCTTCTGCTGGTATGGAAAAATGTTTCTATGCCTTCACGTCTTCATGCTTGGTGTGATCAAAGAATCGGTGGGTCCAGTAACTTACTTACTACAGTGGCTTCTAAAATTTTAGTGTAGGCATTTAAAAATCTTGTTCTTTTTAGGAGCCTCGGAGCTTTTTTTTTTTTTCACCATTTTTTTCTCTAAATGTACATTCATTGTTCTTCTGCTACATCCCCTTACTTTTTCTTAGTTTATTATCTGCCTTCTAGTCTGAATACCTGTCTCCTAGAATAGTGATTTATCATTTGCTAAGGGAAAGGTGTTAGAAGCTTACAGCCCCACAAATAATCGAGAACCACTAGCGATGCCAGGTGAAGTGGTATTATTTTTTCTGCTCTCCCCTCTTCAGTTTAATACTCCCTAATTTCTTTTTGTCATATCATGAGGTAGCTTTGACAAGCTGTCATCACATTGGCCTGTCCTTGCTTAACGTTGCACCCATCCTCAGGGGAAGTATTCCCTGGGATTGCCCTTTGGATACTTCTTTTCTCCTAATGACCTGCTTTGTTTTTGTAAGAGTTGAGAATTACTCTGAGCAGAGACTTAAGCACTCAAATCCTGAAAGGGTTAGTAGCTATTCAGTTACCAGGGCAGACTGTCTTGGTGTAACCGTGGATGGGCTTCTGCAGTTTCTCTTTGTATGCTCTTTGCAGCAGCTCAGATATTTACAGTCACATTTGCCTGTATGCACGTTTCTTGCAAGTTGGAAAGAGGGCCAAGTGCCTTCTGTAGGCTTGTGCTCAGCACCAGTAACTGTGCTTTGAGATGTCTTCTGCTTTATTTTTTCTATTTTACCATAAATCCTTAGTCTGTAAAAGTGAAAGGAGGGAGAGGAGTGTTATTCCTGGCCATAGCTGTAGAAAGGGCAACTGTTGAAACCATTTTGTTTCTTCTTTTTTACCAAGAAGTTTAAGTTTGCAGTTTACCTAGTGTGAGTAAGCACCAGCTTTGTACTCCAATTGTATCTTGTCTAGAAGTGTGATACCCAGTCACATTACCTGAATGTGCCACATGTCTCTTGTTTGACATTTGTGAAAATATTTTAGATCGCTTCAGTTCATAGTATCTCAGGCATGGCTTTTTAATGATGGAGGCTAGGTACTTGGGCTAGCAAATACAGTTAACATCTGTTGTCTTTAAAATCATTCTATTTGCAGTATTGTCATGTGGCAACTCTATTTGCATGCAGAAATAGGTGTCAGCATTACTAATTTTCTAGGTGTTTTCTATGAAAAATCCCAACAGCTATCAAAGCTGTGGAGATTTTGGCACGTAAATGGCAAATACCGTCTCCTTACTGAATGTTTTTCTCAAACAGAATAAGACTATTATTGAAGTATTGGCACTGGTGTGAAGTCTTTTATGCAACTTAAAACATTTGGGTATTTTCAAATCTTTAATTTGAAAACTTGACTAATACTTGCAGGTGGCCATGAGCAGGTGGAGCTTGCTGCAAGGCTCCACTCATCATTTTGCTCAGAGCCATCTGTGGGTGTGTGGCCTGGCCACTATACAATGATTAGAAAAAAGGCCAAGCAAATTTATAAAAGTTCTCAGCACATCAACAGGTAGGATAAGATCACTGATTTTGTTTAAGCCTTCTTAGAAGTCCTACTGTTTGTACTGTACTTGCTTAGCAGTTTTGTAAGGAGAAAGAAGCACCTATTTGGAGTCTCCTCTACTTCATCCCTTTTTCTTCAGTTTGGTTCTTTTCCAGGGAACCTTGACTGAAACAGTGGTCTTGTGAAAAGATTCCCAGTTGTTTCTCTATGTTACCCTATTAAAATGGCTGCCAGCTTTTATTTACTGACATCCTGACTAGAGCAGAGAAGAAGCTTTAAGCTACTTTTATGTGCACATTATTGCACTCTTCAACAGGCCCAGACTGGCAAAAGCTGAGAGAGTCCAGTGTTTAACAAACTAGAATAGCCAGAATTTGTACTTTAAATACATACAGAAGAGAGCATATAATACTGGTAATAGGCTCACCCACACACATGCACACCCAGGTTATCAACACAATGTCTGAACTTCCTTTATAATGTTTCAAGCCTGTCCTTCGCTCATGTACTCTGACTTCAAACCCTGGTTGTCCATCACCTGCTTTATTGGAACTGTTTCTGTCAGTTCTACCCTTTTCAAACCTTGTCTGTAGTTAAATGCCTACTCCTTTCCTCAGCCAGTGCTTTATAGGGTTGACCATCCTTCAGAGCTTTCATCTCCTTTTACTTTTTTGCCCTTTATGATTACTGGCAAGTTTTTCTCCCTTTCTTTTTATCATTTGCTGGTAGTAGTTTGCCAGTGCCCTGGGTTGTGCCCCATTGTGGCTCACTGCCTCATACATCTACTGCTTTCCCACTGCCCTTGTAGCATGTAGGATTCTACTGTGATGCATTTTGGGGCATTGGTATTTTTTAACTCTGTTTTTGAAGTGCCCTGAATATTTGCAGTGGTATGGAGATATTAAATAATAATAATAATAATAATAATCATAATCATAATCATAATCATAATACAAAAATGCCAATAAATCCACAGAGAGAATGTTTGTTCCTCTTCATCAAAGATCCTGCTTAGCTACAAGATCCTGCAAGCTACTTGTTTTATGCCATAAAATAAAATCCCACTAGAAATGCTACTGCAAGCTTAAAAATTACTAATAACTTGAATACAGTAGCTTTTGTGTCTGCCAGGTATAATGGCATACTTGCAATGGGCATCTCTACTGCAATTGTTCACAAATCAAATCAAAGATCAGGCTTTCTATGTTTCATAAGTGTTCTTAAAATTAAGCAAATTACACATGTGAGAACCTTGTGTGTCTAAAATCAGATTTAGTGTGGAGGGGCATGTACGGACAGCGCAAATGCCTATTCCATATACAAATATAATGAAAAATTAAGTTAGTAGCTTGGCACCTAATTTGAGTAATACAGAACTGAGCATACGATGTAATTATGCTCTCTTGAATATACACATTACACTGCCATATCTCAGTACATGGCTGCCTACTCTTGTGAAAAAGTTCTGTTGTGCCTCAAAAGAGGAGGTCAAGGCCAGAACCCATAGGGTTATTCATTACGATTTTATAATAAGCCACATTTTTAGCTCTCTTTTGTTCTCAGCCTATCTACTATATGTGTTAACGTAGTTAATGGTGAACATTGTTGTCAATCCCCATGGTTTCTTTGCAGCTTCTGGCTGCAATTGGTATTTGAATTTGACTCCCACTTCTGGAGGCCATCAGAGAATCTCTGTTTTCTTCTACGATACTTGGACAACATGGCAGCAGAGAGTAGAGGCAGTCCCATGGGATTTTGAATAGTCTCCCTTGGAATGTGTAATGACAGACATCCAAAGTGTGTTCCAGTAATTTTTTAGCTTTGGCGTTCAGAAGTTGGGATTTTTTTGGAGTTTATTGTAGTGTTGATAAAGTCAAATAACTTTTTTTTCCTTCATGGTGAGAATTTTTTAATTATGAAATTTTTAATAAAGCAGGAAACACAGAATAATTGATCTCCTATCATTACCTTAGCTATTTCCCAGACTGTTAACTGTTTCATAGCCAAGTTAACAGATGATTTAGTCTTCTATATGTAAAACTTAAGACACATATGGAGAACCAGTGCTGAATTCCAGGGTGAAAAGGACTTTATAACTCTGTCGTGTTCCTGTTTTGTGTGCTTGTGGAATGGGTTACTGTTTTCCACCATCCTTGGGTTTTGGGCTTCTTGGGTGAGCTGCCTTGATGCTTCTTACAAACGTAGTTTGGGATATCTAAGGAGAAGACAAAGGGGGTTAAGGTGGCTGATGTAGGCTGGGAAAAGTGGAACCAGGTAGTGAGCACATCTTTGTTTCAAGTCTGATTACACAAACTTTATTCTGGGTTTACTATTGCCCAAAGCCTTTGACATAGTGACATTCATATCCCATCAGAAGGCAGCTTTGTCAGTGTCTTCTCTAGTGCATGTTTAGGAATGTTCCTCCTCTGAATTAATTCTGGGATATAGTACTGGCTTGTATGACTCCAGACATTTTTCCTGGTAGGGTAGAAGAAAGAGGATTTCATCCAATGCATATAAAACTAAAATTCCACATAGAAAACATTGATTGCTACTTACTATTGAAAGTATATTTAAATATAGTACTGGTAGCAGGGATAAGTTAATATTCCTGTGGGTGTCTCAGGATCTAATGTTATTCACTTTCTGTGAATTTAAGTCTTCAAATTACATCTTCTTGTAATCTGTGGCTTATATGATCTGATTTTGGTGAGGTGTTGTTTTTTTGGTGGACTGCTTTTCTTTCTTTCCTCACTTTCTCGCATGTCTGAATGCCTCTATCCTTTTCTGATATTTGCAAGACACTAAAATGAGGTTGGAGAATTTGCACGCTTTTGTTTTTTAAGTTGCAGACCACTATTTTTGTTAAGCTAGGTTAAAGAACACCTTTAAAAACTGAGATAGTATACTATCTCTCATTCCCCACTTAATGATGTAGAAAAAGTATTTATTTTGGGTTTGTTTCTTGCTCAATTAGCACCTTAGAATTATCAGGAATGTCAAGCCTGGTCTTTCCTGGTTTTTTTTTTTTTTTGTTGGCAGACTTCTTGAATTACTCAGTAAATTAGGAGTTTTCTCAGGCCTAAAAAAATGGTATGCTGTTTATCTTTAGAAGGAGCTTTTGTTTGAGTGTCTTAAATTTAGGATGGCAGTGTTAGGAAATGAAGCTAGATAGCCTGAATAAAATTGCTCTCAGATTAGACATCTCTTTCTTGGCCATAAGATCTTCTTTATTACGTTTTTTCCTGTTCATTTGTTTGTTGTTGTGTTTTTTAATTTGAAAATTAATTCTTTTACATTCTCTGTTTAACTTGTATTTTTCTCTTTCTTAATGTGTTCTCAACATTTCTATTTTTTATGGTGTGGAAAAAATGGGAATAAAGCAGGAAAAAAGCTGTTAAAAGAATCCTGATTTGACATAATGTATTATTTTTCTTCTGCTACGGATCAGTTGCTTTTTACTGTCAAAGCAGAAAAATAAGTGATTCATTTGTAGGCTGATTCTTTTTAAAAAAAAAAAACAACTGTGTATATCTTGCTAAATCATGGCAGTGAGGTGACTGTTGATGCCCTAGTGTAGTGTCCCTCTGTCCAATAGCTTAATATGCTTCCTAAAAGTGAAAACTGCCTGTGTAAATGTGGTTGTGAATGGGCTTTAAGTATGATGTTACAGAAAGGAAGGATGATGGCCTGGTGTGTAAATCAGTGGAAACATACGACTGCTGCTGTGTGTGAACTTGTTGATCGAATGAAGAGACAGTGTAACTGAGAGTGAGCTCTGCTTTTGGACGCAGTTGCTGTGTTGGAAGATGTGGAAGAAATTCCAGTTATGCTTAAACATATGTGCATGTATTTTTCAGTTCTTCTGTATAAACAAATAGTAAGTATGTGGGTGGATCAGTGGCTTCCAGATCATGCAAATATATGGATTTTGGTGGGGCTGGGAAGGAAGATCAGCAAAATTAATGCAATGGTATTTCCTTTGCATGTAAATGGTGTCCTCAGAGTACTGAGAGCACTGACAGCAAATTGCTTAAAATGCAAGACTGCATTTATCTTTAAAATATTTCATATGAATTAAAAAAATACAAACTCAAGATAATGAAGTTTAATCCTTAAGAGCATTTTAGGGAAAATGATTGAAGCAAGTATCTTGAAAAAAACTGTAACTTTAGCTGCATTGTGCCAATAAGATCTAGGCAGTCCTATGCTGGATATTCTGAACACCATTAAACAATGCCCTAGTGTACATCACAGTTGTTGAAGAGTTGAGGGTTATTTTTCAGATCATCATCAGTATCCTAAACATAGTGATGAAAACAATCATTGATCAGAAATCAAAATCACCAGTGAGAATGGTAGCATCATGGTTTCTGCTGCTGGACTGTGTAGCTAGATTTTGGGAGAAGAGTGACACTATTTTTAAAACTCTTTTTGTGGTTGGGGGATGTGGAAATTACAGAATCTTGGGACAGTAAAGCCATTCAGTTGCTGGGTGGACTTCCCACTGCCTTCATTTAAATTTACTGCTTTTCAAGGTATTGCCTTCTGAAGTCAAGTTAATCTTGATCTTTGATGAAAATTCTTTGCTAGTGTTTATTTCTCTTTTCTAGGTAAAGAAATTAAAAGCCTTTGCTGGAGATGTATCAAAACTGTCTCAAGCTGATTCCTTCATGTATTTACTAATCCAGGTGCCAAAGTAAGGAGATCATTGGTTTGTTCTGTTTATAAGTGTTCTTTTTTGGCTGTCAGTTCTAAACCTGTTTGTGTACTCCAGCTATGCTCTTAGGATTGAAGCCATGGTGTTGGAGAGGGAGTTCTCACCCTCCTGTGCTTCTCTACAGGATGACATGAAAATTATAAGACAGGCAACAAAAGGTAATTAAATACGTTGGGACATGCCTAATACTCTTGTTTTTGTTAGCATGTTAATTAGTCTGCATTACGAAGACCAGAGCTTGAATTTCAGGTACCTTAGCTATTAAAAGGAGGCTAACTCCCCTCTGACAAATGCCATTAGAGTGTGCCTGGTGGATCTTTGCTTCTAAAATCAAAAATCTCAAGACTTTGGGTACACTAGCAACAAATTCATGTTTAAAGCCTATATGTCATATGTCCTAAACTGACAGAAGCAAAAATGTCTATGGCCAAATTGGGATGTCATCTTTCGAATATAGTTTGCTCATTCCTGCACTGCTCTCCCTCTGATGGAATGTGGTTGTTACACCTCTCTGCTTATTCTTTCAGGGATCCATAGAAAAAAAGTCTATTTTTAAGTTTCTCTATAGGCCGCTTCCTTTTGAGGTTGCAGTGTTGATAGGTTAAAATCTTTATTGTAGAGAATACTGTTGCCATTCCTTGGTTTTCTGTTTTTATTCTCTATGTTTCTCTAGACACCTGTTTTGCTCTTTACATTTCTCAGGTTTTGAACTGCTACAGATAGCTATTTGTTGGGTAATGTAGTGTCTTCTAGTCTGCAGGAAAATAGTTTATTTCCTGGTTTCAGTTAAACATTAATGCTGACCCTTTACAGCCTCTTTGTCCTGTTCCTCAATATGAAATTCCTATTTCATGTTGGAAATTTTTTGACAGACTACTAGATCATTACTTAGACTGCTTCTAGTGGTATAAAAAGGTACAGTAAGAAAAATATTCAACTATGAGTGCTGGTAATTAGAATAGTCCTTTCAAGTGAAAGCAAAGGGAAAAAAAAAAACATTTTCTCAGAAGTGGGGATTCAACTTGTCATTGACTCAGGATAGCGTGCAGTACCTTATCATTAGGTCTGAGTTTGGCCTTTTATTAGGATCTCTTTTAAATTATTTTTCTTAGTGTTTTGAGCAACAGACATATGTGAGGGAATATGTTTTGTATAAAAGCAGCAATGCCTTAATGTCCTTCGTGTCCTTCACCCAAGACATATGTAAAGTGGTGAATTAATTTCCTTCAGAGAGGAAGACACTTTGGCCTCCAGCTCCTGCATCAGGCCAGTCATGCAAATCACTGACTGGGCCTTCCCTGTGTTTAGTCCACTTTGTCATGTGCTCTTCTCCATTTGGTCTTTTCACTTCAAGGTTTGTTGATAGCCTGAAGTTTTTTAGGAATTATGTCTCCTTTTCTGTTGCTGCCTCCTAGGTTTCTTTCCTGTAATTAAACTGAGAGAATATTTGCTTCAATTTTAAAGCTGGTAATCACTAAGAGTTAGAATGGTCTAAAACAGCCTGGTGGATTCTCATTTAGCCTGCAAATGGATGTATGTCACAGTGACACGGAGCAAGCTCTTACTCTGTGAAGTCTTTAGAAGTTGCCTTCTCCTCTTGGCCTTGTGAAATTTCCTATTCTTTTATTTATTCTCTCCTCCCTCTTCCTCCTTGCTTCCTCACTTTGGATCTAGCTTGTTAGATCAAAGGTTATTTAATTATTTCTATGTTTTTCAGCTGCCAGTATTGATTGTGTATTAATGTGTAAGGGCTATGGGCTTCCAAAATGATTGATTACTGTATTGTGTTGAGCAGCTGAATGCAGGATAAATTATTGAATGTGGACTTGGAACAAAAATAGTTTTTAAAAGTATCTGCACTGCAATCAAAAGGATTCCACCTTTTATTTTGTTCATTAGAAACGTATAGTACCTCACATTAAAACTAGCTCATGGTGATTTTCTTGCCATATGGGTAATTGCAAATTTGGAGTTGCTTGGTTTGCTGTGCCAGAACTCTTTATTGACTCTTTACAGTTTTGAATTTCCACATCTTATTTCTAAGGTGGTCCCTCTGGTGCACATATATTGATTTTTGCACATATGTTGTTTTTTGCTCATATGTGGCTGGGTGAAAAGGTGTATGAATTCAGATAGAACACTACTGTGCATTTTGCAAAGAAATTAACAAATGTACAAACCAGGCTTGTATGATGGGAAAAATTTAAAAGGCAGTTTTATTCCATTTGATTCTTTGTCACACTGAATATAACTTCATGCTAAAACATTTTTGATATGACAAGTAAAACAAATGCTGCTCTGAGTTGGTGATCATACAGAAATAACATGATGATTCATAGTGGGAGTGGGATAAGCAAGGAAAATTTAAACATTGCCTGTTATCTTTTCGGGCCTTATGACCAAGTCTTCTAAAAAAAGAATAACTCTTCAAAAGCCCAATCCTGGCAGATGGCAAATGGATCTTGCAGGGTGCAGAACACTTGCCTCACACTAGAATAATTAGTAGGTGGTGAGAATACTTAATCCCGTGCATGAGACACTTCATAAATTTTTGGATTAGACCCCAGATGTTTCCTTACCTGCTGGAGGTTGCCTTGGAAATACTACACTTGCTAAGTTAAAGTCTGAACGTACACTTGAGGTTTGTCAGTTGTGCTTGTGAATTGAAATTATATAGTACCATTATCTTTCTCACAACCTCTTCTGTTTATTGTACTTTCTTGTCAAATTAAAAAAAAATAAGCCACGAGATGAAGAGGAGCTTGGTAACTGACTATATTTCTAAACAAACAATTGTTAGATGGCAATTTTCTTGTTCCTTACAGAGTTAATGACTTGTGAGGAGCTGCATTCCATATTGCACTTGGTCCTTCAGGCTGGGAATATTATGAATGCGGTAAGTGACATCCCAAAGGGAGGCGGCTGATGGACCATACTTCCTTGTTAGTATTGCAGTGCTCTGATGTCATGCCTCAGCTTCTTATTTGCTCTTTTGCAAATTGTTTCTTTTTAGGGAGGTTATGCTGGCAATGCTGTTGGATTTAAACTCTCGTCACTGCTCAAGCTGGCAGACACAAAAGCAAACAAACCCGGGATGAGTCTGCTGCATTTTGTTGCTCTGGTATAGAAAATCTATTTTGCTGGTATAAGCAACTTCTACAAATACAGGTTCATTAATTGATAGACAATAAAAGGGACAATGTGCCTCCAAAAAAGCAACTTTCTCACAGCTTTGATCTAATCTTCACCTTTTCTCTCCTGTCACAAAATTCACCAAAAATTACCTCTACCTGGTCATCCTATCCAGAACCCCATGGAAAGCTTAAGTTTTTAAATCATATAGAAACTTGCCTTCATCAAACTTCTTAATTGTAGATTTTCTCTTATTGTCCCAGATTCTCACTCTTTGGAAGTGGCTTATTTTGATAAAAATTCTCTCAGTGCTCCCATTGAATCTTTTGAGTGGCCTTCTTGATAGCTTTTTTTCTCCCTCAACAACTGATGTGTGTCATTTTAAAATCTGCTGTGATGTTTTAAAGCTGCTGCAGGCATTTTCAAGCTATTTTTCCTTCCTTTCAAACTTTTTGATTTTAGAAGGGAGAGAGTTTAAATGCATCTACATGGCTTTGGTTATCTGTGAGCAAACTGGCTTGACAGATTTCCAGCCAGCGAACTATAGGATATAAATTGACGTTTGTGCAGGAAGCCTCATATTTGCTTAAACAATGGCATCACTAAATTGTTCTTTCCCTGACCTTCCTTATTAATATATCTGGCTTGTGTTTACTGGCAGGAGGAGCTATTGTTTTATGCTGCAAAATGGAAGCTGTTGTTTAAATCTCCAGTTGTAATCCCTGTTTTTCATTGAGGGGTGTCGTCCATTCAGTTGTGTTGGGTTTGAATGGGAAGAAAAACAGTGCCGGAGAGAAAATTTTAAGTGCCCTCACAGAAAGTTTAAAACTGCCAGACTTAGGGATTTTGGCATGGTGGAATGTTAATGGATTGTGTGTGTTTTGGTTTTGTTCTGTTTGTTTCAGGAAGCCCAAAAGAAAGATGCTGCTCTTCTCAACTTTTCTGAAAAAATTAGGAGTGTTCATGATGCCGCCAGGTGAGTTAAAAGAAAACTGAAAACTTATGACGGGAATTTCAGTTTTCTTGTTTGTGAAGCAATGAGCCTTATTCAGGAAAGTCTTGGCACAAAACCAGATTTACAAATGTTTACTGTAGCTTTGAGTTCTTAATTTCCATTTACTAGCAGAAGTATGCCTGCAATGTGCCTTCAGGTATGAGGGTTTTTTATTACATTATCTCCGTAGGTTTTTGGTGATTCTGTCTCTGTCAAATACATGTGCCTGTTCATTACTTTAAAGGGATTGAACTAAAAGCATGATACTGTTCTTCCTTAAACCAATTTTCATCAGTCTCTGAGCAGGCTACAATACTTTTCCAAATCTGGTACCAGGGGCAGGTACTGATCCTGGCTTTGCTTAGATACTTTTTGAGGTTTCATTTGCTGTCTTGGTTGGAAAATCTGAAGGGTTTGTGGCTCTGCATTTTTTCAGCTTAAAGTCTTAAGCTGCATAATTTTAAACTGAAGCTGATTTGTACTCAATAATTGTATTTACTTTTGTGAGACAGTATGATCTAAATATGAAACCTGGAAGCTAGCAATGCTGAAGTTCTGTTCCTAGTTTTGCTACTTCCTTCCTCTTGAGCTTAGGGCAGTCTATTTGCATTCTTTTCCCAGCTGCAAAGTGGATCCAGTTTCTTAGATCTGATTGAGGGTTAAGTAATGTCTGCAAAAGACTGAAATCTTCTGAGGAAAGGAGTGGCCATGGAGTTAATCAGAAAATTTTTGAGACACCACCTGTGTGGCTCTCTGCCATCCAACCCACACACCTTTTTGGCAGTTTGCCATGTGACCTGCTGGGGAATGTAGCATCTAAGCCCCTGGCAAAGAGGAGAGGAGCAGTTAGAATCCTAAATTTGGTGATATTTATTTTCTAACCACTTTGTTCTTTGATCACATTTGTTAATGCTGAAAGTCTTATGTTGAAACTCATGCTGAAGTCTATTCAGGGAGTGCACTCTGTACATGAAAATGAAGCAAAATTAAATATGTACCTCACCACTGGGCATGAGGAAGGTCTTTAGAGAGAACATTCATGTACAAGTTGCTCATAAATCCACCCAATTAGAGCATGTTAAAACAGCTACCATTATCTGCTTTATTTTTGTTGTCTTGCCTTCTTTACATGTACGCATACTCTTCGTCCTTCACAGGCAGAAAAATGTAGCCTGTATTTTCTACTACTTTTCTTAGCTGTAAAAACACAAAACAGGGAACTAAACTTTGCAGATGAAGTATGCAGAGAAAAATCATCACACATTATATTCATTTGTGTGTGTACTGACAAACTTATCTGTGTGTCACCATCTTCTGCCGTGTGTGTTACAGTCAAGCTGCCAAAGGTTCTTCAGCTTAGCATTTGAAAGTCATGCTGCTGGTGGAACAACCTTAGGAGGAGCATGTGTACAGTTGTTAGTTCTTACCATTTGGCAAACTGTCGTGCTTCAATTCCTAGGCAAAACTTAGTTCTCATTTGAAGGAAATGCCATAGGTTTAGAAGCATTTACCCTTGAAGTGACTGGGAGATTTAGGTGGAAATTCTTGTATGGAGTGTGACTCACCCAGGAGAACGCTTAGATTACACCAGATCAGAGGTCTTTTACCGTGATCTTCAGTTTCTGAGCTCCCTTTTCACAGCAGCAGCTTCACTGCTGGTATTTAGTAGAAGGATGAAATGTTGTAACTGTGGGGTTGAGACTGTGTGGGTTGCATTGCTGTGACTGCTTAGAAGAGTGTCCTGCACTCAAATAGTCATGTAGTCTGTTGGACCAAGCAAAGCATCCGTCTGGAACAAATTGGCTTTTTCCTTTTCCTAGGTTAATTTTCAGTTCACAGATATGGGTGGCCATCTTGAAAATGTGTGCTAGGACAGGCACCAGGAGAGAAAAGGAACACCTGGATAGAGGCAGGGCAGCATTAACCTTTCTAAGGTTAGGTGGATAGGGTGGGTAGAACTGGCTGGAGTTAATCAAGAGAACACACCCCATGGGAATCTTTTCAGGTTGCAAATAAGAAGAAATGTGCTTATCTCTCTCCTAATTTTCAGTGTCTGGAAAGATTTCCTAAACAGGCAGATCTTGTTTGATAGCCCGTTTGCACCTCATGTCAAGCCTTCACTTTTGCAGCATGTTGTGGCTAACCTTTGGGCCACTCCTTCTCCTTTCATAAACATTCTCTGTATATGCTATTTTTAGGTTATCCATTGATAATGTAGAAGCAGAGCTCCACTCACTGTCTGTCAAGACAAGATCTGTTAAAGAGAGCATCAGACGAGACCCAAAACTCTTTCACCAGATGGAAAACTTTCTCCAGGTTTGTAGCATATCTGTGTTAATGTGTTACTGTCGCCTGAATACAGCAGCATTACTCAGCTAAGTGTAATTTGTGTGGACCTGTTAACAAACACAAGCACTGTTTTAATATGCCTAGCCTGTCAGTTGTACTAAGGTGTTCCAGCCTCATGCTCATGTTTGTCAAGTAAGAGTGTTGGAAGGGTTGTGTTTTTACAGGGAGGGATATTGAGTGTACATTGCCCAAGGCTTGTTAGGCAAGCGTGTTTAGCACATGCAAAATTACTGATGAAGATTAGTAGTTAAAATATAAGACAGTTTGGAGTGATCTCTGGTTTTGTACTTTGCAGCTGCCCGAAATATAATGTCTGCATGTTATGTTATTTGGGAGTACCTCAGTTTTAGCTGAGAGTGTGCTGTGCGTACAAATCTTGATTGCTGGGTGGCTGAAAGCTAGAAGGTTAAGGGACTCTTTTCTCTACTAATTTACCCTTAACACGGAGTCTCTTATTTAGACTCATACCATTATATACATGTGGGTTCTCATTTTTTAAATTTTATTAAGTACTGCAGCGACATTACACGCCTGGATGTATATAGCACTTACCTTGGAAGCAGAGTTCTTGGTATTTTCTGAGTATATGGTGATGCCTCGAGAAATACATATTATACTTCAATAAAATTATTTTTTTTCTGTTTCATGCTACAGATAATTATTAAAAGTAAGAAGCCAGGTGTTGATCTGGAACTTAACCCGCCCTGATTTTTCAACTTGCAGATGTAGCTAATAGTCCCTGTAGTTTTTCAGGACATGAAAAGCTGATGAAGAAAGGGGCAGGTTAAGATTGAAATACCTGTCCTCATTCACTCTGAATTGTTGGCTTTTATTCATTGCACCCAGACTCTTTAATGTTATGTTTTAACATGTTTAGGATTTAAAAAAATTTAATAGATGGTTTTATTTAACATTACAACCTTTAGGCCACATTCCAAAAGAAATGTTGGGGAAAAATAGAATTTTAAAAATGCATACCTTACATAAACACTTCTGGATTTTGTTTCTAAATTACAAGTGATAGCCAAGCTGATCCAAAAGTCAGCTTTAATTATTTCACCCTTGTGAATAAATTCCTGAAATATGTGGGAGGAACTGTTTTTTGATGTATGCTTTTATCAGTTGTCCAATTTATCTTCAGTCCAGGTTTTATTGTGGGCACTTTTTCCCCTCTTTTTTCTTTTTTTTTTTTCTTAAGACTAGCAAGTCATATTTGTTCCTATCCTAGTGGTATAATTTTCCAAGTAATTCCTGAATGCATGTTTGGATTAAGTGGTTGCCGGTGCCTCCAGCTGCATTTTCCCACCCCAATGCTGCATTATGAAAACTATTTAGGTGACTATGAGTTAGAGAAGAGATTTGTCTGAAAAATTAACTTTTCTTCTCAGGTTACATTAAGCTACAGGTAGTGTCAGTTGTGGGATTGCACAAGAATAGAAGTGGATAGCTGGTAATGCAGATAGAGGAGATGGGGCAGTGATCTAAGTGTTTTGAGCAGTTCTGCTGCTCAAAGTCTAATCACAGCCTTATTCTGTTCCTCCTGAGTCTTCTTCCAAACTACTCCCATCCTGTCTGTATTGCTCTACACTTAACGATTCAAAGTGCTGCTTTATGGGACATTTTCTGGATGTCTTAAAATACGTGTATTTTCAGTGGTTCGTTTCAAGAGTGAAAACCCTTTTTGTTGAGGTCTAGGGTCATCTTAGGAAGGAATTGATTTTGTGATGTATATCCATGAAATCAGTTCACTTGTGTTTTTGGAGAAGTGGGGAGGAGAAATTAATCCTTTATGCGTAGTTGAATGTTAAGGGGGAAATGGGAAGATAAAGAATGAGGAGCTTTTAAGGAGCTCCCATGAGGTCTGTCAGTGTTCTAGTACAGTCTTTGATTTTACTTATCTAAAAACTAAAGCTGTAAGTTTGTTCAAGGGCTTTTGAGTTTTTTCCTGGTTTCCATCCTAGTCTCTAGAATGTACATTTTGATTGACCCATTTTTCCTAACCTTTTTTATTCAGTTTGCTGAAATGGCATGTTTCCTTTTCTTAGTACAAATTCTCCTTCAAAATGTTAATTTCCTGGGCTCTATAACAACTTCTAGGTTGGAACATGAATTTTCATAAGTTCCTAATATATATACATGACCTCTTGTGACTTTAATTTTTCTGTCTGCTTCACATATGTATGGTTTTTGCTGCAGTTTGCTGTAAGGTATCTAAAGGAGCTTGAATACCAGAAAGCAGAATTGCAAAAGGAGGGAAATGCTCTCATTGACTTTTTCTGTGAAGACAAAGAAACTATGAAGTTGGATGAATGTTTCCAGATATTTAGGGACTTCTGCATAAGATTCAACACGGCTGTTAAGGTAAGAGCACTGAATGAGGTTCTCACACTTAAAATGAATATTGGCTCACATTAATTAAGTTGGTTTTTCTGCTTAAGGGGCATTTTGTATCTTGTAGTATTTGATCTATTTGTTCAAATGGCTACAGATAACTGCAGTCCTGGAAGCATTCCTTGCCAGAAGCCAGGTTGGAAATGGCCATTGTGAGCAGCCCTGCTGCTCTGCATCTTGTTTCAGGCGAGTGAGACCGCTGGGATGATACATCAGCGTTGTTCATTGGCCTGCTTGTAAGTGGGCACTTCTCATCTCTTTTGGTGAGGAGGCTGGCGTCTGCTAAGCTGAGCTGTGAGACAGATTGCACAGACTTCCTGACTACAGCTCGCTGTTTAGGCCTTGGTCTGGTAGTGTTAGATTGTTGGAAAGGCCTTGAGGTGTGGCACGCCACTCCTTGGATGTACCTGCCTGAATCCGCACTGCCTCGGGCTCTCCGCTGCCTTCCTTTATATGGCTAGAGGCACTTTACCAAGTAAAGGGCTGTGTATTCTATTTTTTCCTTTCAAAGGATTTTTGCGGATGAAAACTTAAGAAGTGAAACAGGCCTGTGGCAGCAAGATACCTTATCCCCAGTGTGAGCATTCATTCGCTGAGTACTGTGAATTGGTCCTAAATAATTCAGAAAATGTGCTAAGGTGGAAGAGCAGTATTGATATTGGTTAGTTCTGGTTCAGCAAAGTCTGCCTATTGTTACATATATTTCTTAGGTCTCTATAAATAGCATGAATTAGTTGGATCAGTTGCCCTTTTTCAGTCTGCATTTGACCGCACTTTGGATAAAAGCTTTGGTTCAGAAAGAAAAAGTCTCAATTCGTAGCAAGCTGACAGGATGTTCAGCTAATGTGCCTGTTGTACCATTAGTTTACCTATCCTTTACCACCCAAGACAACACATGGTTACACGAGAGTGAACATTGCACAAATGTATAAAACCAAATGGTGATAGCTATTGCAGGTAGTTTAGCAAGAGGTGACTTCATCCATATATGTTCAAATATTGAGGATTGAGGATTTCATTCATAGTCGCATATTACAAGTGGTTGTTGGATAGCTGTGACTTTTGAGTTCCTCTCTCTGTAGTAAGCAGCTACACTCTAAAAAATGACAAATTAGACTCTTACTTGCAAATTTTGAGCTTTGCTTGCTAACTGTGGACCATTGTTCTTGCAAAATTAGCAGAACAACTTAGAATAAAAATGGCAGTTTTGACAAAAGGATGTGATGTCTAAACAGCATATCTAGCAGTCTAAAAAGATGACCATGTGCACATATTTCAAATGCTTAAGCATTTTTTGGAATTTTTTTGCATGTCTATGTGCTTAAAATAAATTTTTCATCTGAGTAAAATCTCCTAAAATATGTTCTGGGTGAGGTTAAAATATTCTTTTTCTTATATGGAATATGGTATTAACATCTGCAACTATTTTTAACCATTTTTCTTCACAATGATATATTTAAAGTTGAGCTTTAGCATTTGGCAAGAATTCATTCTGTAATTCCATACCTGTGAAAGAAAGCTTCCTGCCAAATATTTTTCCTGAAATGCAAGGTTTTTTTTTTGCTTTCTTAGATGTTCAGATTTCTTAGGTCTTCAATGTATTTTATCTTTCAGAGCCCAGTGTAGTCTCAAATCCACTTTAAGAGGTGTAGATTAATCCATTCATTGCAAAGCTTTTGTTTATTGAAAGCTTTCAGGTGACTTTTTCTAGTGGTGTAGCTCTTCTGTTGTCACAATGGGAAGATTAAACTACAGAACTTTAGACAAATAAAGGTGTGATTTTTTTTAAACAGTGATTAGACCAGATTGATTAGATCAGATTTAACAACATGCTGGAAAATCATGTAATTTTTGAATCCTCTTTGAAGATTAGCCTCTTCCTTCTTTCTTTTGCTACAGCTGTACTGGCTGCAGCAAGCAAAGTTCTTCATTTCAGAAAGTAACCCAGAAAGATCAACCAAAGGTGCAGTTAGATTAAATCTGGAGCGTAGAGGTAACAGTTAAAATGCTGATATTCACAGTAAATCACTGCTAATTATTTTAGTAAAAAGGTTTTACTGTGTTGTCTTTCAAATTCAAACTACGTCGTCTATGGCTTTCTGAACCAGAATCCCTCAGCTTAGCTGCCAAAATCTCCATCCTACCCTGGGCAATCTGTACTACAGTTGCCAGTTTTTGAAACCAGCAGTGATTATGAGATCTAAAATTTGGAGTGAGACATTGATGGTCCTTGAATGGTGTCAGTTGATGTCTAAGTATTGTGAGGCATTGTGTTAACTTTTCTATTTGCTTTCATATGCAATTAAGCAATGCCTTTTCACAAAATTTTGTCTATAATGTTAGAGGAAAGTAGGACTGTGTTGAAATTTGACTTGCTGAGGAACAATTGCAGCTGTAGTAAGGTAGGCTGGAAAAACCACGTTGGCTGTGTGCTGGTCAAACAAGTTTGTCTTAAAATATGAATGTAAATATTAGTTTACTCACCTGATAAGACTACTACCTTTAAACTTTGCGAGGACTTGATGCTCTCCATCTTACATCTGGAGTTGTTGGGCACTGGAACAGCTCCCCAGGGAAGAGGTTGTGGCACCAAGCCTGATAGAGTTTAAGCAGTGTTTGGACAATGCTGCCAGTGACTCTTGGGGATGGTCCTGTCCAGGACCAGGGGTTAAATTCAGTGAGCCCTGTGGGTCCCTTCCAACTCACCATATACTGTAATTCTAAGATATGACATCTGCTTGGGTTTGATGGGTCAATTTGTTGGTCTGGTGCATTTTTTATTTTTTTTTTTGTGTACGCTGACCGGATGGTTGTGTTAACCCTTTTAGTATGCAGGCAGCTGCTCTCCATAGGGTTAATGGTTACAGGCTGTGCTTTCCACAGTGATTTCATGCTTGTGTATGTATTGGAGGTTGGGAGTGGGTGAGAGCAATGGGAGCTAACTTCACTAGAAAGAAATAAAGGGAGAGAGGAAGGAGTGTGTCTTGTTCTTATGCATAGAACACTGTCCTCTGAGACATGTATTTGTGATTTTCCTCCTTCAGGAGAATAGGGAGCGAGAGATCCAGGAACTTCATAGTCTGCAAAGGCAAAAGGAGCTGGAGGAGAAGCGTCGATCCTGGGCAGCTGGAGAGCTTGGGAGCTTTGGGCGGAGCAGCAGTGAAAATGATGTAGAGATGTTGGCTAAAAACAGACTTGGCGAATTTCTTCCCTTCTTGCAGCAGAGGCCTCAAAGCCCTTTGTACAGAAACACAAATTCCAGACGCTCCAGACTTTCTTTGGGGATGACTGCAGACAGGGAGTTGCAGAGTTTCCTGGAAATCTCAAAAGATGAGGATCCAAACAAGTTCAATAGCCTTCCCCGTGCAAACACCCGACAAGCAAGACCAAATGTAGCCTGGACGGAATCCAAAGAAACAAGGAATCTCAACTTAAATACCTTGCACTTACAACAACAGTCTGAAATGGAAGTGAAAAATGGTGGCCCTGTGCAGGTACCTCCAGCTCAGCCTAGTCACCTCAGCAGCTTAGCCAGTCCTGGTGCCCATTACTCACAGAGGAGCACTGATTACAGCTTGCACACTTCCAATATGTCCTGCGAGGAGTCCACAGATATAAATGCTCTGGCCCTTGCAATTGAGGAGCATGAACTTGTTAAAGGGTTATGTAAATTTGATATTCAAGGAGCAAAACCTGCAGAAGATGCACCTTTAATGTATTTAGACGATGCTGGCGGGACAGACCTGGAGACTCTAGATGATCTAAGCTTTCATTCCCTGAGCACTGCCCATGATGAGCTGCCTCCAGTTTGCAGCAGCTCCAGAGAGGCCCACAACCATCAAGCCAAGGCAGTGAGTTGCAAGAATGAAGTTTTAGAGCCCAGCAGCAGCAGCCCTATGTCTATGGATACAAGTGTTTCAGGAAGTAGGGAAGATGGGCCAGTGTGCTACATGTCAGATACCACAACTGATTGTTCTTTGACATTAGACTCTGAAGAGGGAAATTATTTTAAATCAGCAGGCAATGAAATAAATGAGGGTGGCAAAGCATGCTCTTCTGGCAATGATGTTCAACACAAGGCTAGATCTTTCTTCTCAAACCTGAACTCCACCTCTGACAAGGACCTGTCTCTTCACACTTCTGCCAATGATAAGGATGATGCTGATAGCAAGCACACTCCTCCTAAAGAAAAACCCATAAAAAATAAAGATCTAGTAGGACTGAAGACAAACTCTCTAAAAGATCGCTCTCCAAGCTCCACAAAATCCAGTGGCACTCGCCCAGGCCACACAGCTCCTTCCAGACCTGTCAGAACTTTGAATGCCTCTGAGAATGAAAGTATGAGGAAAGTGGTGCCTATTTCTCGGTCAAACAGGGCACCCAGCAGTATAAAAAAGCCAGAAGCCAAACCAGCCCTTCGTGAAAGCAGTACGGTGGAAAGTCGGCTGTCTCAGCGTAGCTCTGTCCGAGGCACAATAGACACACTGCCAAGAAGTCCCTATAGGCACAGCATGTCAGTAGAAGAGCCGAAGTTACGAAGGGGCACTGTCACCTCAAGCAGTGCTCATTTTGATAGGGACAGAGTTGCTCTCAAGAAGCCAAGCTCTAAACCTATTAGGAGTAATGTCAAATCAAAGAGAGATGAAACAAAGATGTGTCGCTCCAGTGTAAAACCCCACACCCCTGCAGATGACACCAAGGTTGCCACAATCAGTAATCCCAAAGCACCAGCGGCTGTCCCGAACTTTGCAAGGAATACAGTGGCCTCTTCTTCAAAGCGTGCAAAAGTGGATCTATCCAGCTCAGGTAGACCTCCACCCATCACAAGGTCTGTGTCCCAGAGGCTGCCTAAAGTGAAGCCAGCAGCAACCTCTGATGATCCAAATCCAAAGGAGAACAGTGTGAGTACCTTAAAGAGAGCAAGTAGTGCCAGAGTAGTTGGAAGAAGCATCCTGCAGGGAGAAGCTGTCTGCACGAAAGCAGAGCCTACACCAAAGGAACAGGGAACAGTGGAAAAGGCATCTCTTAAACTGAAGGATGCAAACCAAACCACAATTGGTAAAATACTGAAGCCATTATTGAAATAAGGGAGAAGGGTTTTTTTTAACCTTGGAATGTGAACACTTGTCCAAGCACTGGATATCTGTGTCGTGAAATTCCTTAAAACAGTAACCTTGCCAATACATGGCATCATGTGCTTATTGAAGTATGGCACACTGTTGGGAAAGAGCAAGTAGCTGTGTTCTGGTCTAAATCCTTTTTTATGAATTTGAATGTATTTAAAGCTGCTGTGATGGAATGTGAGCAGAACAGAAAATCTTTGCATTTGTTCTCAAAAAAATTACTGAAAACCAAAACGTTTTAAGAAGTTTTAACTATGAGATGAAACAATTTCTGACAGAAAACATGGATTAAGGCCAGTTTTTTGTGTACATAAGATTCTTCCTAGGACTCAAGCCTTTGTGATTGTTGGTTTCTTATTTGATGTCAAAATGAATCCTATGAAACAGTACAGAAATGAACTCTAGGTGATTGTACTTTCCATTGCTTTCAATTCCTTGGATTCGGGAGCTCTTTTTTGCATGTTGCAAAGTCCATTGCTGGCAATTGGACAGACTGGGAACTGCTGGCCAAAAAATTATAAAATTGTGTGCTGTTTGTGGCTGTCCGTAACCTCCCTAAAGAATTTATAGCATGTTTTATGAATGTGTATGTGTGTCTGGGGAAGGCTTTCTGCTGGGCAGGAGGCTTGTTCTCCAAGAATGTGGCAGCATTTTCTTGCATGCACAAGTGGGTATGGCTGGTGCTGCATTGGATAGCACAGCTGGAGGCTGTGCCTGTTGGAAGGGCCATTGGCATGACGACTGCTCCTGACTTGTTTTGATCACAAGTAAACTTGCCAGCTTTTGGTCATAGAGAAGTGCCATATATTTATGATACATATCAGGATGTTTGCAGCTCAGCTCTTGAAGGCTGCAACATAGTGCTGAGCACTTTCTTACTGTTCCATGTTTCCACTGGTTTGTATACTACCAAACTACTTGAATGTTGCAATGGCTCTGATTGAGCCATTCGTTCCCCTGCCTCCTCATCCTCCTCCTCCACTCCTTCTCCTTGTCAACAAGAATATTTAGCATGAAACACAGAGCTTACGCATGGCAATGTTTTTGTAGAGTTCTTCGGTTGCTTCAGATGTGGTTTTTAATGTTTAAAGACTAAAGGAATTAAACTAGCATTTGATAAGCTTTTTTGCAAAGTAAAAACACCCCTTTTTCCTGCAGATACAGAAAAAAAGTTCTGTCAGACTAAGATACAGAGAATGAGGAAAAAGTCATTCAGCATGCTGTACATCTTCCCAAGAGAAATGTATTTAGGTGGAGAAAGTGCTGTTCTCCTAAGCATTTTACTTAAAGAACTGCCTTTTATTCACTTACTAATTAAGCCTCATTTAAGAATAAAATAAAAAACAAAAGGGAAATCTCTTTGGACAAGCGGCATTGACATATTTGTGCTAAATCTGTTTGTCTGCTCTATCCCTCTGTGCTGGGAGAGCATAATTTAGTGAGAATGAGCTCACATGCTTTTCACTGGCTGGTATCACGACAGGTAACTTTGGGGTTTGAATCAGGCAAGGGGCCTTTAGCTCCTTCCACATACTAGCCAATCTGGATGCAGACATCATACCCAAACACCATAAAGTATTGCACAGGGCCTCTTGTTTGAGTCTATCCCACAGGGAGAATTTATAGAGCCCACTTTTCTGCAAGGGCAAATATTTTGCTTTTTTGCTTTTTGAATAAGCTTTTTTTGGATGCTGCCTCCCTTGTAGGTTAGATACAAGAGCATCTCCCTTGTTATTTGTATCTGTGTGGATACATCTGCAAGAGCAGATGATTGACTTCTTTCCTTTTTTTTTTTTTTTTTTAAAGAAACCAATAAATTTTACTGGTAGCAAGCTTAAAAAATAATTTAAATGTATTTGGAACATGTAAATAAATTTCTATAAATCTGCGTAAAAGAAAACTGTATTTAATGGAACATTTATACATTTCGGAGTAACTTGGTAGTTTAATAAAGTTCCCGTCTACTGGGTATGAGGTTTGTACTTTCTTCTTCCTGTTACACTCTTGGCTTTGGTCCTGAGATCTCAAGCAACCAAGTCTGGATGGGTGATTGTGGGAAGGACTCTACAGCAAAAATCGTGGTTTTTTAAATCCTGGATTTGTTTTTATTTTGAGACATGCAGTTGAACTTCAGTTTTTGAACATTTCTAGGTTGGGACTTTCTGCACAGGTTTGGGTATAAAATGGAAGGCATTAGATGGTAGATGCAGCACTTCATGTGCACACTGTGTGTTGTGGCCAAGACAAATGTTCATGGCATTAACAAGTCTGGATCTGTTGCTATCTTCATGCCTTTGAGCTTAGCACACTTTATCAGGAAATTCTGGTCTACAGCTCCCAGGACTGTGGAAATACAGAACAGCTTGTTTTGCAGGAGCAGGTGGTGACTTTTGCACTGCAATTGTGAAGTTTTCAGTTTTGTCCCATTCTCCCATTATTTTTCCTTCTTTATTGAATACAAAAGAACATCTGTGTGGCTGAAAAAAAAGTGAAATCCAGCCAGCCTCCTTGTCCTCAGGGAACACTTCCTTCTCTCTGCTGTGGAAATTATTTCTGGACTGGAGTTGCTGCTTTTTGAAAACTTGTTTAGCCCCTGACTTTTCTAGTTTGGTGAGTGTCTCTCCCTGTTTGGAGTGGCAAACACCTGCTGTCTGCCAGTGCTGAGTGACAGCTGCTGGTAGAATCTACATGGGAAAGCCTTTGCAATGAAAAGGTACATCTCAAAAGTGTGGATTTTAAACTTCATTTTTATGTCAAAAGGGTTTATAATTACCAATTTGTTGTTTAAACTACTAGGTGTCAGAGACAGCAATGCCTTTTAGGTTAAATTTCCCATGTCATACAATTTTCCCGAGGGCTAGCAAGGCATGGCACTTGCCTGATTGCAGTTGGCTTTCAAGAAAGGACTGAGACCTTATCTCCCACTTTGTTCTGCTGAGGGGCTAATGCTTCTGACTATGACCAGGGTGCCTCAATCTCCTCTGGTTGCTACTGAGGTGGCAGTGAAATGGGGAGCCCCGGGGACCATGAGAGGAATCTAGGGCTGGTGAAGATTGAAGATAGAGGGAAGCTGTAGGAGTAAGAGGTGCTGATTCATACTTGCAGGAATTTAATATTTACATCTCATGTGGGAACTGCATACAAATGAGGGGCTTGGTGGATCCCTCATTACAGCAGCTCATTAAATTATCAAGAAAGACAGAAAGGGTTCCCATCCCACCTCCCACAGTGTACAAGCCTGGACTATGTAGTTCAAAATAACCTGTCAGTCAGTATCGTTCTAATCTTAGGGTCCGTCTGTGTGGACAGATGCAGACAGCCAAACAGCTCCTGCCTAACCCTTTCTGAGCCAGCTCCTTTCTGGAGGTGTTCCCTGGGCGCTGATCCCGAGCTCCCACTCCAGGACTGTCACTGCACATCCTCCTGGGCTCGGTGCCTCTGGCTCAGCTGCACTGCTCCACCAGCACTGCCCAGAGCCCTGATTGCCTGCCCCTAGACAGGCCTGCCCACTGCTGTGTGAGAGAAAATCCCTGTGAGAGAGGCCCTGCTAAACACTGCTCCTTTCAGATTTGGCTGCACAATGTTTTCCATTAACTTGATACATGCTGTTTACATCCTTCTGCCACCAGTGCCAGAGATAACTGCCTTGGGAACAGCTCCGTAGAGGTATTGTTAACAGCTGCTGGAAACAAAGTTTGTTTTAGTCACCTCACTATCTAAATAGCCAAGAATATGTTACTTTTTTATTAGTCATAAGCTGATACTAAAAACTTTGTGGTGTTCTCCTGGTTGAAAAATGCATTCCAGAAATCTTGTATGCTGTTAAAACTGGCAGCTGAGGAGGTATCTGTGCAAGTCTGAAAGAAAGTGATGCAGAGGCGAAGGACGTGTGAAGGTACATACTGCAAGGCATGTGATTGGCACCACCAGCATTAAATACTTCCACTCAGAGAAAATTGTTTCATGCCAGTGGTTGTTCCTTGCCATATAATTGGTTTCTGTGCCTTTTCAGCCTGAAGGCTGAGGTTGCAGGATATAGGCATTGATTTCCTCATCTGGCAACTTGCTCTGATTAAAAAAAAAAAAAAATCAATCTGCAGCTGCTGATGTCCTTACTTTCATCACTGAAGCACTGGAGATATGAACAGGTTGACTTCAGTGATGGTGTTTAGGGTGAAGTTGGCAGTGGCTGAGCAAATGCTCAGCAAGGGTGGCCTTGTGTGCATGGAGGGGAGAGAGTTACTGAGTTTCTGAGACCGTTCACAACATCTGAAGCAGACAGTCTCCCTTTGATCAGAGATATGCCTCTTCTGCTTTTGATCAGGTCTGAACAATAGCTCCTTGTTTGTCCTATTCTAACCTTTCTTGTTGGGAAGAGGAGGGGAAAAAAAGCAAGAAACTTTGATGCTTCCTCATGGGTCAAGATGAGCAAAGATATAAACTCTACCTACTTTGGTTTTTATCTTCTTTAAACAATAGGACTTTGACTCATAAATAAAGCTGTGAGCTTCAAATAACTCTCTGCTGCATAGGGATAGCAGATATTTTCAGTGGCTGCAGTGATCCAGCAGCAAAATAAGCATAAAAACAAGAACTCTGTTTAGCTCCAGAGTACCTCTCAGTGATTGTTCCTTCTTCTCTGAAAACAAACCCTAGCAACTGAAACCCACACAATGTTCATTTGGGCACCTAAGAGGAGCTGGCTAGGAAACTTGATTCCACTTCTAAATAATTGTTTACAATTCATTTTATTTTCATTTATTCTTCAATTTCTTTGTCATTAGAAGTAAAAAGATGACCTTCAAGAGAGCAGTAAATCAGGGTTGAGGCATAAAAAGCTACTATCACCTTCAGTTCCCTGGTGCTTGCTCCTCATGGTTCTTTTCTGTAGGTTTGGGGAAACAGATTGATTCTCTATGTGCACTTTTGGAAGTTTCTTCAAAAGAGTAGGATTTTACATCTTTCAGGTGGGCTAGCACAAGTTGTGGGAAGGAATTTAATATATATCTAAGGTGGGTATATGTGCTCACTTGATGTTAAGAATTACTGAAGTCCAGTAACTGGTGTGCTTTGTGGGGAAAAGTGCATAAGGAAGAAAGTGACAAAAACAAATAGGCACAAGTGGATACAAGTGTTCAGAACCCTTACAGGTCCCTTTCTGTCTGCTGTTTCTGGCAACTCTAGGTTTAAACCACAGTCTTCAGGAGAAACCAGGATTCCCCTGTGCCTGACTCCACTGAATCACAGCAGAAAGCAATTAATTCCCTGAGAACTGCTGGAGTCACTTGAGTTCTGGGCCTGAAAATAGGACACGTTGCTAACTTCATGTTTTGGTTTCTGGTGTTTCTCATGCAGCATTTTAAACTGATTCACCCGTATTCCCTATGCAAAACTTCAATCCCTGTTGTTAGGAAGAGAAATGAGTGTAAATGTGGTTTAGATTTTTTCCCCACCCTTTTACAGCTGCATTTGCCCCTCTATGTCCCATGACTGCTTCCTCCCACTTCTGTTTCCTGTATTATAATCTTCCATCTTCCTTTTAAATTTTCCATCATCTGTTAATAACTCATCCCTCTTGTAACATGGCAGGTTTTCTGTACTCGTCCATTTGCTTCATCCTGCATTCTCTCTGTTTCTCGGTTCCAGTGGCTGTTTTGCTCCATCACTTTCTTCTTGCCTGTGTGAGTCCTTCCCAAATGTCTCTGCAAAATCTGAAAACTGAAACTTTTTGCTGCCAGCTTCCAGTAAAGTGTGGGAATAGAGGAACAAAATGAACTCAGGTTATTAAGGCTTACATGTCTGTATTTTGCAGCTTTGCCTTGTTACTGCAAGTGAGTCGCTGAGGGAGGCAATTACTGAGAAGTGCACCTTTGTGTCTTTTCTTTGTGGATATTGCTCATCCCCTACGTTGAGCAGCTTATGAGAGCTGAGAATCTGAGCACATTGGGTGATTTTGCAGAGGTGGGTGAGGAAAGTTTGTTCAAATAAAGGTGTGACTAATTTAGCCTTGCAGTGTCTAAAAAGCCCTAATGACGACAGCTTCAAAAGCCATTTTGTGAAGTGATTTCTAACCCCACCCATCATCTTGGTATGAAAGCAAACACATTTGTGCTGTCGGTTGGGTGCTGCTTCCCTGTGCACCAGAGCAAAATAATTGTATAACTATTTCTTCAATTTGCACCTAGCTTTTCATGGTGTAGGGCTCCAGGATATTTTGGGTTTCTCTGATAAGACTAGGACAACAACCTTTTTATAAGAGCACATGAAAGCCCAAAGATAGCTCTTGAAGAGTATATTCAAATTTTCCTTCTGCTGGAATAACTAACTTTCACTATGTGAAAGCGGGAGCACTTGGAACACATGCATAGTATATTCATACCGTAGGCACTGCTTATTGCTGGAAGTACTTGGTGCTTACATGTGTTCTGTCTAAAGAGAACAGAATCCTGCTTAAGAAGTCTTTCCTCCCAGGAGGTTATAGCCTAAGCAATTGAAAATTGAGCTGAGAAGGCATCTGCAGAGGTCACCCAGCCCAGCCTCCTCCTCCAAGAAGAGCTAACTTCACACATAGGTCACTTTGCTGAGGGCCATAGGATGTTGCTCTTAGCACAAAGGAATTATAAGAGGGAGAAGTATGATTTGCTACTAAAATAAGGGTTCTGAAGATGAGAAAACCCTAGGGGAAATGCTGGTCTTCTGTAGGCTATGGCTTGAAAGCTGGGAATATACTGCAATTTTTAATGCTAGCCTGTCTGAGGTGGCTGATGGTGATATGAAGTCAGTAAAGCAAGTAAAGACAGGAGGTTGGCAAGAAATGTGAGAGAAAACTGAAAAGCAGCAAGCAACCTACTGAATGCAAGAAAGAAGTTTGTGGCTTAAGGGACACCAGAGGTAAAAAAAAAAAAATACTGAAAATTGCAAAGGCTTGTGGGAACAGTGGACATTTTCAGTTTAGATTAAGAAAGAGGAAGAGAGGTGAGTGATGCTCACTAGCCAGGCTGAGGATTGGTCCAACACTGTTAACTGAGCACAGATGAATGTGGACAGGTGCTGTCAGCACCAAAATCAATCTGTGTGAAACTGAGAAATTACCCCTGTGAGCTCAACAGCTCAACCTTTCCTGGCAGAGGTTTGCTTACCCTCTTCTGGAAAGAATTAAGGACCAAATAGAATAGCAAGTTACAGTAAGTGTTCCCAATGACTAACTTGTGTCCTGCAGGATGGGATGCCTCTTTATGCATACACCGCTAAGCAGCAGGTCTCCTGGCAAATATGATACTTCTGATGCCTGTTTTTCCTTGCAGTGTGACTTTGTGAATGAAACCAGCACCTTCACGCTTATAGTAGAGCTGCTGTGGTCACCCCAAGTAGTACAAATACGTATATGAAGTGTGCAAAACAGCAGTTAACCAGGAAGCCAAGAAATGTAGAAAATATTTTTACATTGCTGCAAAGTGCTGCCTGAGTTACTGTGAGGGATTTGATGCAATCTGTTGCCAGAGACTTGATAGTCAAGTGGATGGAGCATGGGCTGGATCATCTAGCAGCTCTTGATGGTGCTTTTAGTGGCCTCTGCAAAATAAGAGACTGGTTCATATGCAGATGGTTCTAGATCAGAATTCATGCTCTGGAGGACTTCATATTGAGTAAGGCAGCAAAGGAGATGGCAGTAGGGAGAATATGAATTGCACAAGCTGAATCTTAACTCCTGCCCTCCCTGTGTGTACCTTGCAGTAGGAATGTAACCAATTTTCACTGACTACTTGGAGCTACTAAACAATATAACTACCAAATCAGACCCTGCAAGACAATTTACAGATGAATTGTCAACTGAAGGTATGTCACAGAGGCTGTGGAAGGGGTGTTAGCTAGGGGAGATCTTTAAACCATTGTGAGGAATATCCCTGAAATCTTGGTCTGTTCCTTGTCTGTGCAACAAGTAGAGGAGCAAGGCCACTGGGCACAGCCCTGTGGCCCCAGAGGTTGTGGTGTCCTCAAACCTGCACAAAGACAGTATCTGAAATAATATGAAATGTGGCATAAGCAACCCATGGGAGAAGGGCATATGGAAGCAGGAGACATTTTGTAATTGTAGAAGCAACCAAGAATATTAAAAAAAAATCATAAAGCAGAGATTTGCAAGAATGTGTAGCTTGAAAATTCAACATTAATTGGCAGTGGAGTGCATGACTAATCACAGAGGTCTATTGTATGATTGAGTTTAAACTCTTGTTTAATGAAAGTGCTTCTCTGAATGTCTCATTTAAAGTACAGTAAATACCTCTGAATAAAATGTCCAGCCTTAATATACAACATTTTAAATGACAGAGAAATCACCCCAACCTTTGGTAAATAGTTTGAACACATAATCACGCTCTCTGTTTAAAACTGTCATAGGATTTCTAGCACAAATTAATCGGGGTGGAGTGTCTAATTGCTGGTAACTGGATCTGTTACAATGTTGTGTGCCAAACTGGCAAGCTCTTATTATCATATTTCTGCTTGATTAAGCCTTTGCAGAAAAGGAGTTGTGATTTCCTCCACTGGGGGTCCACAGTGGATCTGGGGCCATCCTGTGCTCCAGAGACAGTGTGGGGTGGAAATACCTGGAAGGTTTAGTCCCAATGTGCTTCCACTGCCAAGCTGGGATGGAGGAACCTTGTTCTCAGCAGGGTGTGGTGGCTTTTGGCATTGGGGGCATTGTTGTTGCTCATAGGTACTGGCTCTTAGCCTCGGGCTTGTTCCCCCTCAGCTCCATGCAGTCAGAGGCTGCCATGGGACGGTGGCTCTGGCTGGCAGGGTGCTGCCTGCCTGCTGGCCTCAGGGAGATCCACAGGGACAATTTAGAAACCTGCTCAGTAGAGTTAAGTTTGACAGCAAAGTTAAGTGGAAGCTCTGGGAGGTTGGATCTGTGTTTTCTGCAGTGGTTTCCCAAAACTACTCTAGGTAACCCAAGTTCAGTCTCTTTTACATTAAAAATGTGCCTAACAAAAAGGACTTATTTCAGAAATACACAATAGTTGTGTTTAAAAGGTTATTTAACCAGGCATCCACTATCTGGCCAACTAAGAGTCCTCACGCTTCTGGAAATCACGAGGGCTGTCTTTGGCCAGACCTGTTATACTTGCTGTTCCTTTCTCCCTGACTGGGACAATGTGGATGCTGATAAACTTTATGACTTTCCTGTCTGTTGTCTTCTGCAGCTGGCCTGCAGCTCTTTGGCCTGATCCTCCTGTCCCTAAGTGAAGAATATGTATTTTTCAGTAAACCTCTCTCCTTCCCCTTGGGGCTGTATTGAGCATTCTGTAATTAAGGAGACAGTGATAACGTCTAATGACTCATTTACTGACATCCTTTTAAAAGGGAACTCTGTCCCCTTTTCTCCTGGGTTTCCTTTCCTCCTTCCCTTCCACTAAAGCTGATGAGAAACCTTGAGCTATCCTACAGATTAAATGGCAGTTATGCCACTTGCTTCTCAATTGACCATTTTCTTTATTTTAAGGGTGCATTTAAGAAGAGAGAACTCTTTTTTCCTTTCCTTTCTTTTCCTTTTTCCCCACAATCTTTTTACTTCGTTGTTGTTGTTGTTGAGCAGACCTGAGCTGTGCTTCTCCCTGATCACTCATGTTCACTGTCATATGGAAATGAAAAGTCTCACAGTTGAGCACAACACGTTTGCTGCAGTGCCTCAAGGTGACTGTAAAACAGGTGGCCTCATCTCGGGTTGTTCTCCTTTATTGATATTATTGCAGAGTCCTGTGCTATGGCAACCAAAGGAGTTGCACCCTCTGGAGCTGGAGTGGGGCGGAGGGACGAAGGACTCTGCAACTGCTGTTAGGAACCAGCCCTACTGCAGCCAGCGCCCTGCCAGCACGCGTGTTTATCCACCACTGTGGTGAGTCACGGGTGCCATGCTCCACCAAAGCCACCTCCAGCAGCCTCCCCATGAATCACTGCAGCCTGAGAGGACTTGCAACAATTCCTGGGCCACCAGAAGAATGATCTCATTGCCTGCTGAGTGGAATAAGGATAAAGTCACATGGAACACTGCTCCCTGAGCCAGGAACGTGGCATCCCAGCAAAGAGCTTTCAGGTGACCTAAGCGGGCATGTGATTCAGCATTACAGGACCAAACAGGGCAAAGATCCTTCTCGCAGGGAAGGAAGGAAGGAAGGTACTGCAATCTACAAATAATTAATTTGAGACAACTTTCATAACAAAACTTATAAGGCAAGAAGGAATTATATGGTAGAGGGTCTGCAAAGGATTTAGCTTTAGGTAATTCTCTTTGCATTGACTGTTTTTGTCTCCTTTTTTCGTTCTCCAAGTGGTATTGCCTACTCCAAGTGATCACAATGTGAAGTCTGATGATGTAATCTTTGTCCATTGTGTCCAGCCCATGGAGCTGAGTTACTGTGATACCAGTTCAAACTCACTTGTCAAACCCAGCTGAAGGATTTCTTCCAGTTTTTTCTAGCTGAAATAAAGTGCTTTTGCCTCTTCTAGAAAATTAATTTGTGGCAGTTTTCCATTGCATTTCCATTTGTTGTTATTTCTAAGAAATTGCTGATTTCTGAGCAAGCATCCAGTGGTCTTTTCTGATTTCAAACATAAAAAATAGTAACCCTTTGCTCCTTCTTGTAAGACAAATCTTTAAATGCTATGAAAAGCGCTAGTTATTTTAAATGCATGGACTTCTAAAATCAAAACCAATGCAGAAAATTGGTAAACATTTAAAATCATCTTGATATTGTAAAAGGCTGATAATTTAACAAAAATTTTAAACCAATGACAATGAGGTGGCTCAAAGCTGCTTCTTGCCTCTATTGCTGTCAGCTGGGGTTCAGATCTCAGGAGAAAGTGGAGAAAATTTATTCTCAGAGATCCCTGGGGTTTCAAGATGCCATGTCTGCTGGTTCCAAAGCATGGGTGGGAAGCCAGTGGGCTGTAGCAAGGAGCAGTTAGGCAGAGCTCAACTTCTGCACATATTCGCTCCTTGAATTGTGAGTGTTGGCCATTATCTCTCTTCCTGGGCAAGGCATCTTCACATGTTGCTGTTAATGGGATAGTGCTAATAATCGTCAAAGTAGTATTTTAGTGGCTGGTTTCCATTCCTTGACTCTGTTAGGTGTGTATTCGTGGCTAACCACATGTAACAGCAGGGGTTAGATAATGAAATCATTGGGGTAAGCACTGATAGGATTGAAGAAAATCCCCCCCAGAAGGAGCTCCCTCACTGTCAACCATCAAACAGCACCACCCAACGCACATCCATGAATTTTCCCTTCCCCAGGCCTGGTGTTGTCTCGTGTCATGGAAAAGCCTTGTGAAAATCTCAACTGATGATAAATGTGGTGGTTCTCAGCTGCAAGTTGGTCCAATGGTGTCAAGCACCACAGCTGAAATACTTATGAAAATTGGCCTGCTGTTTTCCTCTTCTGTTCAGCTTCTGGTTTCAACATCTGTTGACCTCATGGCAGCCTGATTGCTTAGTGGGTAAAGGGAACGAGCTGCTATACTAGAATAAAGAAGCCTGTGGGATGCACTGCATGACCTGGGAAGCTCTCTAATGACTTTGTAGGTAAGACGGAAGCTATCAGGTAAAAACTCTTTACCTTTCCCAGGAGAGGTACTTTGCTGGGGAAGGGTGCATCTGAGCGTGGCACCAGCCAGAGCTGGAGCACCAAGGGCACAATTTGCATGGCCTCTGTGAATACCAGCTCTGTTCTGGCTTGTGGGGTTTTAAGGAAGGGAGCTGTAATTGTGATGACATCAGGCAGCTAACATCAAATTCAGGCTTGGTGAACTCCAAATATGCCCACTCCATGGAGGTGAATCTGGAGCCTTCTGAAAAGACTTTCCTTAGCTGCTGTGCTCACTCTTTTGAGTCATAGCTGCAGCGTGTGTGGTGCTGCCCAAGTGCAGCAAATGGCACAAGGCTCACACACTGGGAGAGGTGTCTCAATAGCTCTCCCTGCAGCATGTTGAGTGATCTTGAAAATGCTGATACTTTTCCTTAAAAAGTCAGAGTATATGTGCATGAGACAGGGTGTGGGTTAGTTGCTGCTTTTCACATCTCACTCCTATGGGGGCTGGAAGTGTGACACTGGCAGCTGGTTCCCCAAGGTGGTCCCCGCTCTCTGAAAGCTTTAGAGATGAGAAGGTGGGCAAAGGAGCTAAAATTTTTGAATTGTGGCTATAAATGGAAGAGGGGATTTGAGATGTTGTCCACTGAAGTGGCTGGAAAGCCGAAGTTTGGAAATGTTCTGAGCACAGAGGAAACAAATTGCTTATGACCCCAGAGCTCACTCAGACCTGCTCTATGCACAAATATGGCCAAAAATTATTTTTAAGAGCTACACAGGGCTGGGGAAAGACAAAGAAGCAAAATCTCTTGGTTGGCTGCCTGGTGTGCTGGAGGGGAAAAGGAGCCCCAGAGCCTCATGCCAGGCAGCAGATCCTTTGGGGAGGAGATGCTCCAGGGTGACTGATAGAGGTGCAGCACACTTTCTACACCTCTGATATTCAGCAGTGACCAAGCCGAGGACACAGTCCTGCCAGGCATATGAGGCAGTGTAGCTCCCACCTCTGCCTTCCACCCTCCCCACAGAGGAGCACATGGATGAGCATGGTGGGGCCTTGGACCTCCAGAAAATTTATTCCCAGTGCCCCTAAATCCGTGCTTGTGCTTGGCTCTGCAAGCTGGATGCAGGCACCTTGTTTTCATGGATGAGAAAGCTCAGTGTACTCAAATATTTTATTTTTTTTCTCCCCTGTCTTTTATCAGTTTATTCATCATAATAGGATTATGCTTGTGTTCCTCTTGGCCCAGTCCCAGGGGTGCCTTTTATCCACTAGGAATAGTCAACAGCCAAAGCCAAGCTGTCTTGTTTCAGGATGGCCAGCTGGGGCTATGTGAATGGCACACCCTAAAGTTAACTCTGTGACCGAATGACTCCTCACTGCTGTCTTAATCGCTTGAGACTGCAGCGTAGCCCCAGCGTGTGAACTGAGGTCTTCCTTTTGGGATACACCTGGGTTTAACTAGTGAAATGCATCATGAGTTGTCCAAAATATGAGGCAGTGGTCTACACAAAGTACTTTATCTAAAGGCACTTTGAAGGAAATGGATGTGGATATGGTATCTGATAGAAAACATACTCAAGACTCCCTCCTTTCTTTAGACTGTTTTACATCACAGACTGGTGCTGCTTTTCTGGCAGTTTTCGATATTCTGAGCTTTTGAGAAGTAGAATCCTGATGCTTCCCAGTGAAGAATCTAGCTCTGCTGCTGCATGTTGGAAACAAAGCTTTGCTGTTTAATTATTTTTTTTAAGAGAGAAAGAATGAGGAACATGGTGGGAAGAGCATAGGGAATGACATGAGTGAGACAAGCAGAGCCAAAGGCATCAGCAGGTAGTGACCAAGAGGTATGAAATGTCAGCAGGTAGGAGCAGGTTCCCAGTGTGACTCCTTGAAGAAGCAGCTGCTCCAGGAGCAGTCAGGTTGAGGCATGCACCATGTAAGTGATGAGTTGTTCATCATTACTCAGGGGAGCAAGACAAATGAGAAATCAATTGAACATCAAACCATTGTTTCTGATTGCCTATGTCAAAAATAAATGATTCATTGAGTGCTTTAATTGATTCGTATACGTGGCTAAGGAGCTCCAGTCTTGATTTACAGATCTCTTCACCAGTCAGGCTGGAAAGTCTTGCTCCCACTCACTTTATTTGTGCAACAAACATCCTTTTCTCTTGGCCAACCCACTTAAAAATTTTTTTCTCTCTCCGATTGTTTACTTTTTCTTTAAGAGGCCGGTGATTCCTCTCACTTATATGGTGCTTTTTAATCCTCTTTTTAATTAGCAGAGGAGCCTGGGAGGGATGGGAATGGCTGTGTGTAAAGCACTGGGCTCTGTGCCCAGCAGAGCAAACAGATGACCCCATGCTCAGAGACCTGCAGTCTAGTGTACCATGGATTTATAGTGTCCACTGCCAATTAAGTGGGAAAGAGAACATTTGGTAACTTAAAAGCCTTTTGTAACCCCTTGTGAGATATACTGTGAAGTACTTTGTGTCTGGTGATCTGTATGCCTTCTGTAGATAGCAGCAGCTGCACACAGGGGCTGAGGAGGCTGTGCCTTATCCCTGCTGCTGTCTCTGTTATCTACATGCCCAAGAAGATGTTGGAGATCTGCCTCTGCTTTGCCACAGCAATTCGATAAGTTGTCAAAACAGAAGGAAAACAAGGGGGTGTTTGCCGTGGGTGAGGGGAAGGAATGGGGAGGGAGGGGTATCCCAGCTTGCGTAACCAGTGGGTGGTACCATGATGGAGAGAGGTGTCAGGACAGCTGCAAAGACAAGGAGGTCCTATCTAGCTGATTTAGGAGAGCAGGTCTCTGGCAGTCCTGACTGAAGGGAGCACAAGTGGAAAAAAGGAGGGAAAAAGAAATTTGACATTTATCTCAGTTTATCAGGTGGCTAAGGCAGATGCAGCCTTTCAATAGCCCCGTGTGCCCCCAGCCATGCAAAGGCAAATGCCCTGTCTGCCTTTTCACCACCCCAGCCTTGTCATGGCTGTATTCTGTTGGGTTGCATGGCTCTGCCTGTGTCTCTCTTTGTGCCCTGACGTCATGATGTGGGGAAGCAGAGTTATCTGGGAAGAACATTCTCCAGCCAAAAATACCTTAATGCCACCAGGCTCCTTGACTTATGGCAGCCACAACTGAGACTGAGACCAGTAAACTGGGCAAGAAAAAACAAACAGCAAGAGAAAACAAACAAACAACAAACAAACAAAAAAAAAACCCCACCAAAAATAAATTGTGGCAATCACCTGCAATTATTTGCCACCGGGTAGAAGAGTCCTAACTTAGTTGCCCAAGGGCTGATTAAGAATGGAACCTGATGAGTCGCTGACAGGAGCTGTTACGGGATGGACTGGATTTATCTGAGAAATAATGCTTTTCACCAGGTCGTTTTTCAGATGGGTAACACTTTTCAAAAACACTTCTTTTTAACACCTTTTTTTTTTTTTTTTTTTTTTAACACTTCTAAAAACAGAATTTAGCACTTTTTTTCCCACTCAGCTTTTTGCTGGGGCTGGCAGGGAGAGAGAGACAGCGCAGGAGTTGGGAGCTGCAGGGTGGGCAGGAGCTGCTTTTTTTCTGTTCCTGCACTCCGCACCATGGATATGGGACTTTGGCTGGCAGACCTCCATCAGCCTGGTGAAAAGGGTCTCCAGCTCTGGACCCACAGGTTTCCTCTCTGATTTGATCAAATGTATTAGCTGGATTTGTTTGATAGTGGAACAGCTACAGTGTTGCTACATATGTTTGTAGGTTTTGGGTGATACATTTTTGCATCGGAATGGAAGAAGCTTGTGTCCTGTGCCTGCTCAAGGGAGCCCACACAAATTAGAATAAATCAGGAAATACCTCCTGGTCTGTGCCCAAGCTGTCTCTGGTGCTTGGACGCCTGAGTGTCCCACTGTCTGACAGTGTAGCACAAGTGGGTTATCTGCCTTTATGTATCTGCCAGGAAAACCTGTTTTCTGCAATATTTTGGAATTTTGAAAGCCTATAAGGGAAGGGTCTGAGTCCTTTGCCCTGTCCAGAGAAGCTGTGCAAGCATGCACTGATGGGATGGTGGCTCCTGTGTTGACTGTCCAGCTGCAGGAGCTAAGGTGACAGCAAGCTCTCTTGAAGCTGGGTCTAGTTGTTCCACTCTTTGATGTGTAACTTCCTTCTGACAGCAATGATTCAGTGAAGACAGCATGGATCAGGTACAGTGAGGGAGGGCAGGATTAAGGAGTGGGAACTTTGCCTTCGAAATAGGGTGTTTTGGGGAGGTAGGTAGCTTGGAAGTTAAGAAAACTCCATTTGTGGTGAAAAGAAAGAAAAAAGAAAGATGCTAAAGATGTTGCTGGGCTAATAAACAATGTGATCACATAGCCACAGACCGGAACCAGTGCCTGGAAGGATGCTGATGTGCTTGTGCTGCCTTGTTACTTCTTTTCTTGTTACTGGTTAAAAGAGAGCAAGGTAAAATAAATCTAGGGAGGTTTCAATGTTCCACTTCCATAAGCCATACATTTGCAGGGAAGTGTTCAGTCCGGGTTCTGCAAAGAGGTTGCAGGAACTAATTATTCATGATTTTATCTTGCTCCTGAAATACATAAATAGCCTAAAGGTTCCTCTGATGGACTTCTTCCAGCTCTCTGATGTGCCAAAGATAATTTCTACACATACTCCCTCAACCTGTCTCCACTCCCTACCTAAAGTTTAATGTTTCTACTTGTTATGTTTACCTGTCTATACTAGACTGTAAGGTCTCCAAGGCAGGGACCTTGCTGCCTTTCATGTTGAAGTATACCTTGAAGGAGTTGTAACTTCAACAGCTATAAAACGAGATATAAATTATTAAAGCAATGTCAACTAACACAACTCTTGGGCCTTTCCTGCACTAGGCAAGTTTTCCACAGGGCTGCCAGCTGTTTCTGACACTGGCTTGGTATGATCTGTGCCAGCAGCGTTGGCAGCCCACTCCAAGAGGCAACCACTGTCATGAGAACACAGTGCCCTGCAAGGCAATCCTGTGGCTGTTACAAGTGGGCTGATGTAGTCTGTGTCCACTTGCAGTCAGGCTCCTTATGAAGTGTCAGCAGTGGCAAGGCATTTTGGAAAACTTTCACCTCAGAGAAATCACCCTGCCAGTACCAGGACCCCATGTCCCCATGGGTTTAAAAACTATCCCCCAGAACTTCTAAGAACTCAAGTCTCACAGTGCTGTGGATTTAAATTCCCTTGTGTGAGAGTGTACCAATGAAAGCAAACAGATGCATCTGCCTACAGCAGTTAAGGCAAGAAATAGGCAGAGCTGAGCAACACATGCTGCCCTGCCCCAGCTCCCACATGGCTCTGGTGCATCCCTGGGGCTGAAACCCCCACCTCACAGTGTTTCTGGGAGCCTGCCCCTGCACCCTAAATCCAAGTGCACTTGCTCTGTCACCTTCCTGTCTTTGGAGCTGGTTTCTTTGAGCAGCCTGGGATGCGTCAGGGAGAGACCTTGTTTTTATGACCTCTTGTTATGGCTGGAGGTGATGCTTTCGTGGTGACAGCTGGGGAGCAGTCTTTGATCTGGTGCATCCTGTGGGAATTCAAGCCTCTGAGTCTTATTTGCTCTGGGCAATCATTAGGAGGATTTCCCCTAAATAAAGAGCCATCAGACCTTATCAGTTGTCTTGCTATGCCTGTGTCACCATTCTTTGAAGACAGAATCTGCACAGTGAGGTCAGCCAGAGCAATCTCTGGGTAAAAGTCCGTTGTGTGCACCAAAGCAGTGCAAAACTAGAAGGACATATCCTGGCATTATTTCAGCCCCATGGCATCCCAGCAGTTCAAGGACTAGCAGCCATTGGGCCAAGAGCCAAGTCCCTATTAATTCCCTGCCAAGAACATGGCCTTTCTGGCCTCCCTTTAGTCTGCAGTAAATGTGGGCAGGGTGCCATCAGCAGGGTCTTACCAGCATCAGGTGCATCCCACTCGCCTAGGAAAAGATTGTGCAGGGCCTCGCCTAGGAAAAGATTGTGCCCCCTGGCAAGGGGGTAAGTTGGGCTGAGGCTGCTGGCAAGCGGGTGTTCAGTCCTACAAGGGGTCCCTGGCACCCACCAATAAACAGGCTGGGCTCTCTTGCTTGGAGTGGTGAAAAAAAAAAGAGCTTACTTACTTTCGGGTTTTGCAGCCCTCATCACTGTAGAATCCTAGAAATGAGCAGGGGCTGGTCGAGCAGCACGGTCAGGATTAGGGATGCAAAACTGGGACATTCAAGTTCTGCTTTTGGCTTTATTACATGCACTTTCTTTGCCTAATTGTAAAAATGCTGATAATGCCTTCACGTTTTTCATGCCAGTTTGGCTTCTGAAAGATTGACCATGGTATTTGGAGGTAAACTGCCGGGATAAAATGCTGTTGCACATAGAGATTGTTTTTCTTCTTTAGAGAAGCTTATTTCTAAAGGCAAGGGAGTGGTGATGTTAAAGGCCCTGTAAACTGGTTCACACAGGGAACTGCAGACCCTGCACCCAGCCAGACTGCTGGGCTTGGAGGTGGCTGTACATGAGACCTCAGAAGTGCCCGTAGTTTTGGTTATTTCTTTCACACATCTGCTCCTGCAGACTGTTTAAGGCTCTTCCATACTTTCAATCAGAGCTATTCTTTCACTGACCCAAGCCTGCTACTCACTGATGAATTGGGTGATGTTCATTGCAGCTTGAAATACTATTTTGCAACTCTTAATGCTTCCCATTCATTTGCTGTGGTGATTGGATTCATAACAGCAGAGATGCAGCTTTCATTGATATTTGATGCAGCAGCAATACCCTCAGCAAAGGCGTTTTTTGTATATAGGCTCCAAACCTTTCAACCACACTATCATAGAGAGCCATAATATCCCTTTTCTGCAATGTCCAGAGCCACCTGCAGCCCCTGAAAGACGACATTGTTTCCCCAATTAACCAAACAACGTGGGCAGTGTCTGTGCTGGTTGCAAGGGAGGGCTCTGGGTAATCTCTTTTTACCCTCTCTCAATCCCTCACCCTCCACATCCTCCCATCCTGTTTGAGGCTGAATTTCAGCCCCATTGCTGTTTAAAATAAAATGGAAAAATGTTTGCATGGTAGGTTATTTTAGCTGCTAAATAAGCCTCCTGATACTATGCTCACAGGTGGGGCTGACTCTCCTGGAGTGGTGATCTTGCTAGGAGGGATTCTGGCGTGCTGGGGCTTTGCATGATCAGACACAGTTTTCTTCTTGCCTTGAAGTGACCACTGGAGAAGTGGGTGTATTTTTCTTTTTAATTTTCTTTTTTATTCTCCAAAAAAAGCTCTAGTGTGGGAAGATGCTGCACTACCTTTTGCTCAGATAAAAGGAGTCTTAGCATTAGCACAGCTTAGCATTGTTCAGAGACAGGAAAATTATTCTGTCTAGTGAATATTCTAAAGAGCTGAAGTAACAGGGTGCAATCAAAACCCCAGTTTAAAAGAAGAGCTATCTTACCCCTGCTAAGCCAACAATTTAATTGTTTTGCTCATCTTTTGCAGAATAACTTTAGAGAAAGAATGGTGAAATTTCTGTAAATGGTTTTGATAAAGAAAAGGAAGATTCAGACTGTGATCTGTGCTGGCAATCAGAGGAAAAAAAAAATCTCTGCCTCAACAGATAAGGGTAGTTTATTATAGGCATATCCTTGCCTGTTTCACTGAGTGGAAAAAGGAGTTGTCACCTGCAGCTCAGTGCTGTCAAGTGCCACCCAGCAGCAACACGGTTGCCGTTTGGCAGGGTGTGATACCAGCCCTTGCTTGTTTTGGATAAACAGAGTAATGTTTTGAAGGGAATAGCAACGCTGTTTGAGGAAAAACAGAGTACTTAAAGAAAAATGGATTATACACTGAGCTAGTAAAATGCCAGGAGATGACAAAGATAATCTCTGAGCTGGCCCAGTTGCAGCCCCCTTGGAGTTGTAGTGCCTGGAGAAGTGGCTGGTGGGTTGTTATCCCAAGAGATGCAGAGAGGTATGCATAGTGCTTTGAATCATAGCTTTATCTCTGCCCTACATTTTGTCTTTCTTCCTTGTGGTTGTCTTGGAGGGGATGGAACACTGGAATCACCTTTGCATCTCAGAAGCAAGATGAAGTCATCTTAAGCGTTGGGCTCTTGGAAACGATCTTTCTCTCCTTTCAAAACCTGTGCCTATATTTGTCTTCTGACCAGTTTCCAAACAACTGCTGACACAAAGTAGGCACAAGCCTTTTCTGGCTGTGGTGTGCAGGGCTTGGGGTGAGGGGCTCTGAGGGAGTGGGAGTCCAGCAGCATTGTCCTCAGGGAGGGCTCCTGCAGGCAGGCAGTGGTGAGGCCATCCTGGGACTCCCAGACACAGTCCCTACTAAAGCCCAGCACAAAAATAGCTGGCACAAGAATAGCTTGCAGGGATTCCTCTTCCTGCTATTTCCCTCAAGACCTTAGCCACTTGTTTATCTTGTGGGAGAAGTCCACAGCTACAGTTAGCTTTGCATATTTGATCCTGTCTGAGGTCATCTCTTCATCCTATCTGCAGAATTTCTATTGCAAACGCCTATAAATGTTTCATTGAGGTAACACAATTGCTCAATGAACATACTACCTCTATTGTACCTGTGATCTCGAATACAAACGTGGCAGTCACCTCTGGTTTGTGGGCTTAGTAACAGAGATGCCAAGAAGCAAATTCCAGAGCTGACTGTCACTGGCACTTTGGAGCTGATCTCTGCAGAAGCCCTGGGAACGAGGCATGGTGCTAGCACCCCTCCACCAAACACAGGGTTAGTGTTAAATACCTCCAGGACATCTGCTGAGAACGCTGCAGTCAGTTTTGGAGCACAACCCGCAGCAGCAAATACGATTTTTTTAAAGGATGCAGGGCATGCTGCCTTCAGTTCCTACTGAGCAAGCTTGGGATTTTGGGTGCATGGCACACTTGAAAATTAGGCTGTACTTGAATGGGGAAAGGCAGAGAGATGTATGACAGGAATGATCAGAGATGCACAATGCTATCTGTAAGAAAAGAGACTGAATCAGTCAGATTTAGCCTAGAAAAGGGAGAACTCAGGGCTGCGACAGGTCTGCAATGTGACAAACAGCAGGAAGAATGGCTGCAGTTGCTCATTAGGCAAGAACCAAGGGATGCTAAATGAAATCATCAGGCAGATATTTTTTTAAGGTGTAGAGAAGGAAGAGTTTTTTTCACCTAACCATCATTGATTGGTGGAACTCATTGCCATGGGATGCTTCAGGTGCTGAAGCTATATATTGGTTCAAAACACAGGCAAATTAATGAGAAAGCAGGCTATGGAGGCCTGTTAGAGCTGCTGCTTCAGATGCCACCTGTGGCCTGGGAAGTCCCTGGGCTGCCTAGTGCTGGGATTTGCAGGGTTGCATCAGGCTCACTGCACTCTTC
The DNA here is from genome assembly GCA_030060385.1 of Muscicapa striata striata. Classification (NCBI taxonomy): domain Eukaryota; kingdom Metazoa; phylum Chordata; class Aves; order Passeriformes; family Muscicapidae; genus Muscicapa; species Muscicapa striata. The sequence goes on along the minus strand of JAREIS010000304.1, from coordinate 336,188 downwards.
CCTGATAACTCCTATGGGCCAGAGCTGCAGAACAGCTTTAGTGTGTTTTTCTTTTCCCAGGGCATACCATGCCAGACTGGAAATACTCCCTCTGTAAGGATTTTTCCCAAATGTAAAAATCAAAGGAATTCTAAATATCACAGTGAGGTACTGGGAGGGAGGGAGGGAGGAGAGCTTGGCAGCTCTCACTTGTCTGAAGTGCATTAATGTGGGAGCTGTGTCTGCCTTTGTCCCCCTCCCTCGCTTTCGTGCTGGCACCAGGGCTTCCTGACCAAGGACAAGCCAGCAGTGTGGGTACCAACACAGAAGATGCTGTGAGGGTAGCAGGACAAAGAGAGGAGGCAGGATCAACTTAGCTGCACGTAGCTGTAGCTGCACGTTAAACTTCACTAAACCCCACGTCCATACACCTAGACACCTTGTCCTCTCTCCACACTCTTGTTAATTGTGGCATATGAGATGCTACTGGATGCAGGTGTAACATCAAGAAATTGCAAGGAAACAGCTCCCACATATATACAGATGGAGAAAGAGGGGTGTGGTCTGCAGACTGATTAAAGCTCAGTGCATTTACATTTAAAATGCTTCAGTACCCAGTCAGTTTAGATAGCTTAACTTCTGAGAATTAGATAGCTAAATCATACAGAAATAGAAGCTGCACAAAGAAAGCTCTATAAAACATCAGGGCTCTGGGTATATGAGCCCTAACCTTGACTTAATTTTTGTTTAATGCAGCATTTTGCGAGGCACTTTACAGACAAGCAAAAGAAGAATTGGAAGGAGATTTTCTGTGTAAAGATATGTAAAACAAGGCTTGTGATTTGTTTATTACATGAAAGAACACAGAGCTTAGGATAAAAGGATATAAAATAAATGCCATGGGAACCCAAAAAACTGCACTTTTTTCTTGGCATAGAGAGAGATAAAACACAGATTGTGTCAGGTTGCCTCATTTGAACCTGCCTGCTTGGGTTAAATGATGCTAACATTGGCTCTAGGTCTGCTCTACCCAAAGGTCTCTGCTGCTTTGCAAGGAGTCATACTTTTGGGGTGGGCTCTTGTATGCAGCCATCCAGACCTTCTGGTCTGCATGCAGGACATAGGAGACCTCATGGGGAGTTTGCTGTAGTTGCAGGAGGGCTCTCTCAGGGGGCTACAGGCTTGGGGTCATAAGGACACTGACAACCCTGACAAGGGGACCATCAATGGATGTGATCTACAGAGAATAAATCCAGACTGACTCCTAGGCTGTTTATCGTAAACCAAAAATTACCTTTGGAAACCGGTCTTGAAAAACAACAGAGGTGACAGCAGTGCTTCCCTGTGGCACAGCATTCCTGGCCTTCCATGGAAATTTGTGAGCTCTGCTGTATAATCTGGTCTCTTACTCCTGGTTATCCTATATTAATCACTTGGAAAAATTGTGGTCACCCAGGAAAAATGTACTCACCCCAAGGCATGCACGCATGGGATTATTTACCTGCGCTCTGGAAGGGCAGAGCTGCTTGGCACTGCGCAGACCGTGAGGAGTTGTGCTCAGCCTTTTCCTCACTGGACAGAAGGCACTTCTTTCCCAGAAGTGGGGGAAGCTGCAAGGTGCAGGGACATCTCCTAATCTCCTATGCCCTTTGTTCATCCCTTGGACGGTTTGTTTTTTTTGGTTTAAACTCTCCATCCAGCTAACATCATTCTTCTTCCTTCATTGTTTCTTTCCTTTCTTTACTCTCTTTTCTCTCACTTTCCTCTACTGATGCCTGAGAAATACCACAGAAAGGTTCATTTTAGACACTATTTCCCCTTGTCCTTGCTTGTCCACCCAAATGCACCCAGCTAGGCTCTCTCTCCTTTCGCTTTGCCTGTCTCCTTACTTTGACAGTAACCCCAGAGTTTGTCTCTGCAAACAAGCCACACCTATCAGGGGTGGAAGCTCCTTGGGATGCAGCAAGACACCATTGCCCCCTGCCCTCTCTCCAGAGCTGAAGCTCTTTTTTAAGGCCTGAAGCAAAAGTGAAAATCTCTGCAGTGTAAATCCTCAGCCAAATAGCACAAGGTAGTGAGGGGGGAGAAGCTAATCTATTCAGGTCATTAAGACGTGGGCAGCCTGTCCTAACTCAGTCTGTCCTAACAATCTCCTTTGAAATCCTATATGTATGTAATTCATCTTATGCTTCAGTGGATCCTGCCTGAAACTGGTATTGCAATTCTGTTTCTATGCATCTGCTTTTGTATTCAGTACTTTGAATTAGTTTACATAAATGGATGGGTTTAATTTGCATTCCCACTGTAACTGACTTGCAGCTGTGTGGGGTTAGGCTCCCTCCACCCAATTTTTGGCAGGGGGCAGAGTTACTGAAGGCATAAGGAGCCCTGTGTGAGGTACCAGCAGACATGTGCTCTCTGGCAGAGGATGGGGCAGCTCTGCAGTGTCACCTGCCCTGCTCTCACAGTTCTTTTGGCTGCTTGGAGCAGTCTGTGCTACCCTGACCACATGGAGTGAGGCCATAAAGGCTGTAACAGTCTGCATCAGCCCGTGAGGGACACCAAGAGCTGACTGTGCTGACTGTGATAGCTTTAAAGCTAGCTGGCTTTATTTGCATAAGGGTTTGTTTGGTTTCCTTTATGAGTGATTTTGAAAGATCAAATTGTTCCTAAAACATGCTTTCCAGGCTGATTGAGTTGCCATTAGCCATGACCATACCTGCAGCCAGTTGTTGGTATCCCTGTCCTATTCCACACCAGCATGGAAATTGTGACAGGGTGTGGGACTTCTCATCAGTGTTTTGCTTTGCAGCATCTACCACAGCCCTGCTCCAATCTTAATTTAGTGTCTCCGGATGTGACCACAACAGATACCTTGTGATAGGCCAGGCAGGCCACTTGTAGGCATGAGTATCTCTGCTGTGGAGATTCACCATCTTTATTTTGGCAAAGCAAATAATGCTTTCACATGTAAAGGAAGGGCAGCAAGAGGCCTCCTGACAGTGGTTGTCCTTTCATTGTTATGCAGCAAAAGGCTCCTAGGGAAAAGACACCATCCTGCTTCCTGTAGGGCATCTCCCACTGCAGCTTGATATTTTATCAGCTTGGTATAACTGGGGTGTGTGTGTGTCATTCATGTCTCCCTTTGCTGTCTGTCTCTGAAGGCTTCACTGGAGCTTGTGGCCTGGAGCCTGCAGGTACAGCAGATGAACACAAAGAAATGACAGAGAGAATTATGTTAATTCAATGCTCTTCAACACTCAGAGCCACTGCATTGGTCTCAGGTCAAACCTGAAGCTTTCACTGTAAACAATACTGACAGATGCTGTAGTTAAAACAATCTCGTCTGTCCTAGGAGGACACACAACTCCTTGTTAAGTGCAGGAACTAGTTGTGGGGATTATAAAGCCAAGTAGAAGAGGCAGGGAGGGAAGAACAACACCATGTTTAGTGCTAAATCTGTGCTGAACAGTGTCAATGGTAATATACAGGCGGAGAAAAGACACCTCACTATGGCCGCTGTGGGTGACCATCACAGGACCGGGCCTGCCGGGAGATCTGTGGCATAATATATAGAGAGATGGGAACTATGAAGTTGCCTTGAAACAAAGAACTTTTAATGTAACAAAAATAACAAACATAGAAACCGCATGGTGCAATAGGCAATCTCCAAAGACCCTGAAACCTGGAAAGCACAGAGGTATATAGATGGAGCGGAGGACATAGGATCCAGTCAATAACGAGGATAAGGAACAAAACCATGATACATAACTTGCAACCAGCCAACCGTATACTGAAACCAAGAACAACACCTTATTTGTAAAAACTATTTAACATAATAATTCCTGTGAGACAACTCCTCTCTCTATTCTCTCTCCATAGTGTAAAAGGATGTCCTTCCTCCTACCTAGGTTCTCCCAGAGTTTGAAGCTGAAGCTCTCTGCATCTGCACATGAAGCCAGCTTCCTGTCCACCCCAATTTCCACACTTCACATTTTTCCTGGCTGGATGTTTCGTGGCTGAAGGATTGATTTTGGAGTTTGATCGACAAAAACTGAGACAAAAACTATTGTTGTTTCTGGCAGACCTAAAAAGTCAAGCTGTCTCCAGATTATTCAACTCTCCTCAGTATCACCTGTAAACTCAGCAGCAGAGTCAAAGCAAAGCTTTGCCATTTCATCCTGGTGAATCTTCTCATGTGCTAGCAGTTTTTAGCCAAATTTTCCTGTCTCTCAGCCAGGGAGCAGTGCTTTTCCCAGCTGAACTCTGGTATCCAAGAGAACTGGCATGGCAGCCGTCTGGCACTGGCAGCAAAGCTACCCCTGTGCCTCATGGCTGGCCTCATAGTTTTGGCCAGTGACTACCATGGGGCAGAGGCTACTTTTACATCTCCCTGTCCTAGCTGCCTGTGTATAGGCAGTGGTAATAGGGTCACTGTGCCCTGGTTATCCCCATCAGTGGGTGGACTCAAGAGATGCTACCTGAGGCATCAGTTTGGACCAGTGCAAGCCTGTCAGAGGACAAGGGATTTATTAGTCTTTTTTCTCCTCACATCAGGTAGTGCGCAAGTTCAGCCTGTTCATTAGCAAGGAAGAGCCATCTGCCCAATTCTGTAACTAACTGGAAGGTGCTTTGAACTATGGCCATATGACAGGGATTTGGTGATGTTAACAGTCTTCCCTCAGCTGAAAGAGGCCCTCTCCCTTCTGCTCCCAGCCAAAACCCTGCCTTTCAGAGAAAAAAGTACATTCCATTCAGCTTATTCTATCAGTAAGCCCTGTACTCAGCTGTGCTGTGCCGTGAGGGGTTCTGGGTAGAAACAGAGACACCAGATTCCCTTGCACCTCTCCCTGCATGCTGTGACTCACCAGCTCTCCTCTTTCATTCTCCATCAGGGATGCAAGATCCCTGATCAGCAAAACTAATTCATGATTTTTTAATGCAGTGTCTCAGGGTAAGGTGCTGCAGCTCATGGACAAGATTGCCTTTGAAATGAAAGGTGATTTGAAACATGCTGTCAGAAACCCTCCAACTGGTCTCTGCCACATCCCTAGCAGAGGTGCCACCCCCCCCCCCGCTCCCTTTTTATTTCTCTCTCCCCCTTCTTCCATTTCTTGCATAGAGCTCCTTGGCTGCAGCATACTGTATGGACTTGTAGTAGGATTAATGTGGCTTGAAGCCTGAGACTATAGTCAGCTTGGATTTATGTCAGTAGGCATGGGTTCCATGGTACTGGAAAGCAAGCAGGCTGGCAGTGGCTGCAAGTGGTGGTTGTCATCTCTGCAGCCTGGATGCGCAGGAGAAAACACCAGGTTTGAGGGGCCAGGAGTTGGGGATCCTCTGACAGGACACTCACACGGCTCTGCCTCTGGGTCATGCTGCCACCATCCCCTTGCCCCTGTGAGGATGAAGGAGGATCTTCTCCATATGCACCATAAACCATGGTTGAACTGGGCTTTTGGGCAGTGAGGTCCCATATGCTGGCTGCTCCACGGCCCCACAAAACTGGGGTGTGCAAAAGCCAGAGACGATCCCCAAAGGGGCAAGGTGATCATGTATTTCTTACAGGGCAGAGTCAAATCTTGCAAACCCTCTCAGGACATATCTGTGCTTGGGCAGGCTTTGGTATGCTTATAGCCCTGTGGCCTGCCTGCTCTTGTAGAGTCTCCAGGGCTGTCCAGCCAGGGTGCATGGGGCTCAGGGCCATCTGTATCCAGCTCCCCGAGCACCACAGGTATGATGGGCTGGGCTTGCAAAAAGGCACCTGAGTTTTCCCTCTCTAAAAGGTGCTGCAGTAGAACTGGAAGTCCTGACTGAAGGCTGGTATGAAAGCATGCTGGGTGACTGACAAGCCTCAGCAGGTCTGGAGGCAAGTCTCCTTGGTGGCACAGGGAATGGTGCAATGTGGGACTTGGGAATGGAGCACCTCTGTACAGCCAAGGAGGCTTTAATGCGACAGTGACACTTGGCTAAGGATGCCATCTAAGTTTGCCTAAAGCCCAATAAAAAAAAGTTTCATTTTAAAACTTCCTAACATCAAATTTCAACTACAGATACTGATTTGCTTTCTGAAATTAAATATCAAATTATCTTAGAAATTATTAAAAATCTGGGTTAATACATGGCTATGCTCTTCAAATTTATTAATCTCCTCACAGCTACTCACCAGGCACAGAGGGCCCATTTTTTAAATCAGGCTATGATGCTCCAACTGTGTGCTCTTTGAGACTTTCTGTAAAGCATCAGGTGGTCACACCACACTTCAGTGCCTGCATGTAACAAGGCTCACTCATACATCTGTTTAGCAATAATGCAGCTACCAAATGTCACCTGTCACAGGCAACTAAGCAATGTGACATTGATGACTCACCCCACGTTCCTGGGAACACCTTGGCCATGGACACACTTTTGTGAGTGTACCACACCCTTTCCTGCAGGCTTTAACACACCTTGACTGCAAAGCACCTTGGCATTGTTGACTTTAAAAAAGTGGTCTTTTTACTGCTTAGCCACTTGGCTACCATAAAAGAAACCTACTGCTGTACAACCCATTTTGCATAATGTACAGTTAAAACATCTCAGTGGTGTCATCCTGCAGACATTTGCCGCTTAAAGAGCTGGGATGCAGAAAGCATTCATTTTAGAGTAGTCTTAACCTGAAGTTATAATAATATGGCACACATGAGGAATGATGAAAATAAGAGATGATATACTCTATCTTTGCAGATAGATGCATTTGATTGGGTAAATTACAAAAATAGGCTTATTTTGGGTAATACAGTTAGACTTGGACAGAAACATTATATTTGCAGATTCATTATGGTTTACTATTTTTTTTTCACATGACCATGTAATTTGTGTAAGTGTATTGCAAAGTTCTAAGATTTGGTTCTGTTTTTACATTGGTTTATCTGGTTTATATTGGGCCCCCTGTAATGCAGAGTTAGCTTATCCCTATTCTCATTTTAACACATAATCTAAATAATGTTTAATGCTACAAGCTGTGGTTGTGTTTGCATTCTGTTCCTAGCTCACTAGAGTCCATTTTATTTGTCGACAGATAAAATGAAAGTTTATCCAGGCAATCTGCATCCTAAATTTTTTTAGATGTTGCAATTACTTGATTTGCTAATATATACTTTAAAAACCTTTCTCTCGTTTTGTTTCCACATTCATTTATCTCCTCTGTTTATAACATCTTAAAAAATTACAAAGCAGATTTCCCACCACCAAACTTGTTTAGTTATGGAAGCATTTATAAGTAAAGTAGTTTACAAAATAAGTGGGATGGTTTTAACATCTTTACAGTGGGATAACCCTTCTACTGTGGTGAGCAGGGCAGACTTAAGTCTTCCTGCCTCCAAAGAGGTGGAGACAGAGCACAGCCAATGCCCTGTGTAAACAAGACCTGGTAGGGTCACTTCTTTCAAGTGAGCTGTTCCAGGGCAGCGTGTTCCACTGAGCCAAGTTTTCAGCCTCTCATCACCACTCCCCATGCAGGATGGGCGTGACAGGTGCTTTGCTACCTGGTGTGCCTGTATTCTGATTGTTCCCCTGAAATTTTTGTTCTGTCCAGACCGTGAGGATAGGGTTTTATTTTACAATTGCTTTTCCTGCGACATCCCTCCCCAAGGACGACAGGCAGTTTTGTGTCCCTTTTGCTGCCACCAGATCATCTGAAAGGCTGGAAAGGCAACCACAGGGAAAGCAGAGATGCTTTCCTCCAGTCTCCCAGGCTCTAGAGCAGCTGTTAATGAGCAGAAGGGTTTTCACTAAATGGGCAGAGGCTGCCAAACTCCCTGTTCCCTACTTAACCAAAATAAGCTATGACAGAGATGGCTATTCCACTCCATGAACTGTGGGCCATGCAGAAGACCTTCCTTTCATTTCCCAAACTCATTTTTGGCTGCCAAATCTACCCAGACTGACATCATCCTCCACTAAGGGTGAATCAGCATGGTTGGGAAGTATGGTTTTGCAATCTCTTAATGACAATTTGCCACAGCTTGTCCCTGTATCAACTGTCCAGGGAAACAACATTAGTGCCCAGTAAGCAAGAAACAAGTTGCATCTTGCGACTTAGGCAATGCAGCTGCTGCTGCAGCCGTGCACATGGCCTGGGAGGAATTTTGTTGCTCAGCTCCATCTAGTGGCACCGGCTTCGGAAGGACGGCGGTGGCCGTGGGAGGGGACATGGCCCGTGGGGACATTGAGTGTCTGTCAGGTGTGTTTAATTACAGCTCTTCTTTCTTCGGGTAGATGCATGTGTAAATGTGCAAATCACTGTGAATATTGTAATACGTACACAAAAGGGGCAGAAGAGTTGAAATTATGCAGAACCACCAAAATTAGGGTCAGAGCTGCTCTGTGTAGCTGCTTGTTTTCCTGTCACTTTTCTGCTTTCTTTAGGGGATGTTTTGCTCAGTTATTGCATCCTGCCTCAGTCAGAAGATGAGCTCTGAGACCACCACTGGGTGTGCCTGCATGTCACTTCAAATCCTCAATCCTGAGCTAAACTGTTCCTTGAAATGCAGTATATAATATTCTTAAAGGAGTGGGGAGGAATGACAGCAACTACAGCAAGCATGATCCAAAGTAGCAGTATGGGTCTCAAAATCTGTTGGAGAATGTTTGGGCTGGGTTTCAGCTTCAGTCCCAGAAAGAGCTTGGCCAAGCAAGCCAGGATAGATGGCACAAAACGCCATTTATTCCTGGCCAGGGATTGGCTAGGCTTCAGTCAACCTTGGAAAGTCAATTCAGCTTCAGGAGCCAGAATGGATAAGATTCATATCAATCTGTTGGCAGGTTGTAACACTTCTTGTATTTCCCATGGCAACTTAATGTAGGAGAACCAGAAAGTGAGAGTGACTCAAAGCAGTGGAGAAGGGGTAATGCCAAAATCAGCAGGATTGTGAAAAGCCTATTTGCATTTTTCCCCAGGGATCCTTGTTTTTAATATAGAGAGGTGCTAAAACTAAAGATACTTGCTTTTGATGACATAGGTTTTCTTAATGACATCCTCAAATAGGAATTTCTTGGACATACTACTCCATTTGGAGATTGGAGTGAATAGCAGGGATCCACACTCTGCACTTTGCTGAGATGAGGCACATTTGGAGCGGCTTCCTGAGTCCTCAAGATCAACAAATCCATATGAAAGCAATGCTCAGCTTTTACACACTGCAGAACCTTTCAACTTCAAAGTGCTTTGCACGCATTAACTCATCTGAGGTGTGTTCCATCATGAAACTGTTACGCCTTTGTTTTTTTGTACCACGCTATTTTTATATATATTTACCTGGTGCCTAGAGGCCCAGCTGAGCTCAGGGCTCTGTCATTCATAGACAGAATAAGAAAACAGCTTCTTTATGTATGAGCTCATGATGTAAAAGAGTAGCAATGGATGGGAAAGGAGAGAGAAGTACTGTGAAGTGAAGTATGCCTCATGTCGCTCAGCCAGCAGCTTGTGGGCCACAGGCTTTATGAGTTCAAGACTAGCACGCAATCTGTTGGAATCCACACATCCTGTTAATGTCAAAGTTGGCAAGAAGGCCTGACAGTCATTTTACCTCCAGATGTGAACAGGCTAATACGGACAAAATTGTATGCAACACCCTCTCAACTAGTCTTTTGCTTGGGTCCTTTCCTTCTTGTCCGTTAAACCAAACCAAGCCTTATTCTTATTGAAATCACTCTTTACACACTATATACAACCCCCCACCTCAGTTATAGTGTCCACTCTTTGTGACCTCAGCTGGATAACTCACACATCTAACTTACAGCGTTGTGTATGCATACACACATGCTGAAGTAGAGACAATGTCAAGTCTGACATTTCTCAGCTACAGGTTGCCATTGTAACTGCACTGCAGTGTCTTGACAGTTTGGCCACAGAAAAAAATGTATAGCTTTGTGAAATCTGAAATGCTGCTAGAAGAGCTTTTCTAACAGCTCAGATAATTAATTTGTTCAATGCTTTGAAACTACGAAAGAACAGAAAAACAGCAAATACTATCACAGTACTTTACATAAAGAATCTGCGCATGGCAGTGAGGAGCAGTCTCATGAATCCAAAGTAAATTCAGAAATGTGCCTGTAAAGTGGTAGAAGACTGTGCAACCTGGGGCATCTCTGGGGGGAAAGAAAAAAAAAAAAAAAAAAAAAAGAAAATAAACTTTTCCTTCAAGGAAGCTGCAAATACAAATGAATTGGTTGCAAACCATATGTTGCAGATAATGGCTCAGGAGTCAATACAGGAGTGTATGTCCAGGTGTCAACTATGTAACTGCATGTAGATTTGGAGACTTGATGCCACGACCCTTGAAAGACAGGGACCATTAACTTCCCAAGAATAATTCTGTAGGAAATCAGCCCTGAGGATCAGGCAGATCCTAACAATTTGCTATGGACCTTCCTGTGGGATTTGACAGTGGCTACAAGCTCTGTAGGAGATCTCCGGATGATGGCTTTAGGGCAGTCTGGAAAGGCTGGCCTTTCAAACTACATAGGTAGACACTTTCCTCCTAGAATAATTTCCAGTGTGCTTTAGAGTATTATCTTAACATCCCTTTGACAGCTATTTCATCTAGTTTATATTTCATCCTCCTCTCTCCTGCCTTGTACAAGGAGATATACTTGTATAAGTCTTTCTGGGGCAGAGCCTTGTTCTGCTTTTGTGTGCCTAATATAATAAGGCCCCACCTTGAGGGGCCCTAGGCACTGTCCTAATAAATAAGCTGAATTAATTGCATGTTTGTCTCCTTTAACCATGTGGGAGGAATAATGCTAATGGACCTTTATCTTCTGTTGTCAGTTTTCCAAAGTTTGCTTTGGATGTTCATGACAATTCAGGCATGTGCCATAGAACTTGCCTATGCAACCTGTCTTGGTAAAGAACTTAATTCCTGTGGCCTTTCTGGGACCTGACACCAATTTTTAAAGTAATCTTCCACTCTGGTAACTCAAGTTCTCGCGACAGCTCTCTGGGCCTCTGACCAATTTCATGCTGGCTTGAAAATGGCAGTCAGAAATGGATAAATGGCAAATACACAATTTATCTAAATTGTGGAGAAGCAAATAAAGAAATACTTGTAAAGATTTTGCTTCATCTTCACTTTGCCTTAATGCAATTTATCACCTTTCAACATGTCACATGCACTTCTTAATTACTGCAACCCTTCCATCATATTTGTAATTTTAAAAAAGCCAATTATATTACAGTCTCGATTGCCTAATAGTTGTAGTAAAATGTACACGTGTAAGTAAGGATGGTTGTTCTTTCTTGCTTGTTTTTGTACTATTAGCCTTTCAGATATCTAGGTTATATAATTGTTCCCTTTGGTTTGAGATCAAGTTTTCAGATTAACTATGGCTCTGCTGTAGTGCACTGGGGAGCAGACATATGGCTAATCCACCTGACAGGCTCTGGCTCCTCATTCCTTAAAAGCATGTGGATGGATGATTTTGGTGTTAAAATGGCACTGTCAGTTATGTATTATGTGAAATCAAGGTCTCAATCTCCATGTTTAAACCAGCACTAGGAATAACAAGTTCAGCGCTGGAATGTAGTGCTACTGCTCTTGCACATGAGCTTGCAGATATGTAGGAGTCTCAGCTTCCTCCGCATAGTAGGGGTATTATTACACGCTTAGCAACTCTGAAAGTTAGACATGTATAAAACCCAAACCCATCTTTGTTTTCCATTAATTAATCATAATTTAAAAACACCTTTTTGAGCCCTTCTCTTACGGATGTAGGATATACGATATTTTGTCCTACCTCCAGAGACATCCTGCCAATGAGGTTTCCATGACTCAATTTATGATTTGCTCTTGTCAAATGTGTATTGAGAGAGTATCCAGCAGACCTGTCAGACTGCAACACTGAAGTGGTAACCAACCAAACAAAAGATGACAAGGTGGGCAATACTTTTTAAGGGGTGCAAAACTGAGACAAAAAATAAGCTGAAATACATGTACACTTTTCTCAAATGTGTCTTGGTATAACATTTAACTGTAAGGATGTGACTAGGCTGTGCCCTCAAGTATTTGCAGAAATGCAGGCTCAGGTCCACCTACACAGCCCACCAAGCAAGGTTTCATGTGGGTACAAGGTATGCATGCCCATTAAAAGCAATTTGCAACGGAGAGACATGATAAACAGCTGCTTTGTCAGTTTTTGTTGGGTCATTGACACGGTACCCAATAGAAAAATAGCTTTTAAAAAAATGCTCCTTAGATACCGCAGCAGGCTTTGTCCCTTCACATGGATGAGGGCAGGCTGCTCTGGAGAATGTAATTGCATTTCCCTCTTCAGAAGGAAGATGCTTGTAGAGTTAAAAAGGCAACTATTAAACAGAAATACTAAGAAAAATGCTCTTTTCAGGATTTAAAAGAGGATTCTAAAAAGCCAAAGGCTTTGAGAAGGCTTGAGGAAAACGATGCAATTAGATTACCAGATCACTTTGCAAATAACCAAAAACTCCTGTAATGAAAATTAGAGTATGTACAAAATAAAGCAACTGTGAAACACTGAGATGCTGTCTTCCCTGAGAATAATGATCGGTTCATTGCTATCAAAACAAGACATAAACAAAACTATGCTAAAGTGATATTGTAGCATGAGATGATGGAAGTATATAAAGGTAGGGAGAGATATGGGGAGGAAGAAAGGGTTTGGCTTGCTGGTGCTGCAGGTGGGGAAGCAGGACTTAGGATACTCCAGGAAGAGATTGAGCAACGGGAATGCTTTTTGGGTGGAAAAGACAGCAAACAGAAGCCAATTCAGACCAAGTCTGAAGTCTGTGAGTTAGTTATTATTAGAGTTTATAGCTTAGTTCTTTCAGACGTTGAGAGTCAAGAGGTTGACATATTACAATAAACACTGAGTTAGTTCACCTACTGTAAGCAGCAGCTCTGTAATACAAAAAAACCCACACATGCTTTCATTTAACTCATTATATCACTTAAGTGGTTGAAAGAGGCAATGCATCCAAGGACATCTGAAGATATTACTGCATCTTTTTGTTGCACTCACTTCAGTGTGGTCCTACCACCAAGCTTTGACAGCAATTCTCAGGAAAAAAAAATGTATTTTAAAAAATTATAAATCAAATTTGTAGGCCTAGCTCTCACAGCTGCGGGCAGAGGAGGGGCTGCCTTAGACTTTTCTTGGACTTTTCTTAGACTTTTTTGTCAAAGTTGGGTTGAGAGCTAGAACTAAAAGAAAAACATTTTTCCCCAAAGAATTTTTGCTCAGAATGAGCAAATGACATTTTCCCAAATGACATTCTGACAGAAGGGAAAGCTGAGAAAACTCGTTTTGGCTGCTTCATGCCTAGCAACGTGTAAACTCTGCAGCTTGCACCTGGCACGACTGCTCTGGCCAGCCCTGATGGGCGGCTGCAGCCTCGGCAACGAGAAAATGCACGAAAAGCCAGCAGAGACGGCAACTCCGCATCGCTTCCCGCTAGCAGATGGCATTGACGGAGCTCTTTGGAGAACACTTGGTAGTCTTTTTTTCCTCCTGCGCTTTTAGGGGAAAGGAGAGCTGGGCCAAGGGTAAATTACGGAAGGGGGTGCGACAGTGTGCTGGAACCGAGCTCCATTCTAGCTAGCCCTGGGCGGCTTTGCTTCTGGGATATAAAAGCCCACAAATGGGATGTTGCCGGCTCGTTGGGGAGTTGCTGCAAAGAAAATGTTTTATAGGGGCACCACGCTGGCGGCCCAGAGCCCGCCCCTCACGGACGGGCAGGCCCAGGCCGCCGCTAGGTGGCGCCAGAGGCTTTGTGGCGGGCACGAGGCCGAGGGTCATTTCACTGCTGGCCGGCGGCTGGAGTAAATTCCCGAATTTTACGTGAGAGGAAGGGAGTGTGAGGCGCACGTAGGACATGGCACAGGTAGTGTAGTAGAGTAAGAGATGAGGCTGGAGTTGAGAGCCGTTTAAAATCTGTGTTAGAGCTATTCATCGCACAGGTGATGTGTATTTCCCTTGGGATTTAGGTATTGTCTTTCATGACATACATTAAAAAACGGTCATGCCTGATCACCAACATGCTTAAAGGTGCGTGGAGTAAAGAAAAGTAAAGAAACCTGAGACTTGCTGGTGGGAGAGGATGAATCTTAGCGGCCTCTTGGTGAGTGATACAAGACCTGGATCTCAGCACTGTGAGTGAGACCGAGACCATGCAACTTTTGAATAAAACTACAGGTGAGCACCACAGGCTGAGAACTGGTGCTTTGGGCAGAATTTCAATTTTTTTTGCCTGTTAGTCTGAAGAGTCAGACTAAAACTTCTGTTCTCCATGAAGAGGTCCAGTCTTGATTTGGAAACACCAAGCGAAGATGAAAAAACTTTCCCTAGGTATCTTGCTCTTTGGTTATTCACCTTGTAGATTACACCTTTGTCTGATTTCACAAATTAGTTTTCTTGGCTTGAACTACAGAGTTTTTCTGGTGTGTATGTGGGTGTGTGTGAGTGTGTTTCTCTACTGTGTTAAAGATCTCTCTAATTTAATTTTCTCCTTTTGAAGGATTTATATACTGAAACTGATTCATCTCTTTAGTCTTCCCTTTGATAGCCCAAACAGCTTCATAGGCCTCTCCTGCAAAGTATTTTCTTGATCTCTCACCTTTTCTTTGTGGTGCTTTATACCTCCTCCCAAGTTCTTAATCAAAGATCTGCGAAACAAGCTCTTCTTGCACTGCTGCCTTCCCCTGCAGCACAGTGCAAAAACAGGGACTGTGCCGCACACTCATTTTGCTTCTTCAGATGTGTCTGTAGTGTCTTAGTTTTGTCTTAAGAATTCTTTTCAAGTTCTTTGCTTGCTAGAACCTGCTGTTATTCTGCAAGGCTTGTGCTTGCTATCTAACATTGTATTGCATTTGCTTGAGTGCTATGTATTACTGAACTGAATTTACTTATTATCAAGTTATTTTACTCTTTGTCAGTCTCAGGATGTTAAGCATACATGTGTATGCATCAGATGTACAAACGTGTGCTAGGTACAGTTTTATTTCATAGAAGAGGGAGGAAAAAGTTTTGTTTTTTTTTAATGGGCTATGTACCCAGAATGAAACCCTGCAGAACCCCACTAGAAACTTGCTTAGCTGATAATGTTTCCCCAGTGTCTTTGTGAGTTTTCCAAGTTAGTAATTTCTGAGTGCATGTACTGTGCTTTCATTGTTGCAGGGTAAGAGCTACCTTTTAATGTGCAGTACCCTGCAGCTCTGTGTCAAGAGCTCCACTGAAGTTGTTGCACTTCCATGATAATCATTGGTAATCAATCCCACAATCTCAGAGCATGCAATCAGGTTTGTGAGCTGGTGTCTATTTTCCGTATAATTGGACAGGCCAACCCTACTTATATTCTCATCCTTTCATTCTTTATTGATTTCATTGCATGGGTTTTGTCATTATCTTGCCATGCTCTGAGGGTTATAATTACT
Source organism: Muscicapa striata striata (assembly GCA_030060385.1). Lineage (NCBI taxonomy): Eukaryota > Metazoa > Chordata > Aves > Passeriformes > Muscicapidae > Muscicapa > Muscicapa striata. The sequence continues at coordinate 320,763 of JAREIS010000304.1, read as the reverse complement.
CATGTCGACCCAATCTCCTGTTCAGTGAGTATCAGTACAATGCTTCAGTCTCCTGGCATGTTCCCAGTTTTTTGAAGCGGACTCTCTTCTCAGTGTAATTGGAAGAGGTACGAAATTAGATACTGCTGCAGCCCCTAAGTCTCATGAGCAGCTTGATACCAAAGAGCTGGATAAATGAAAAGTAATCATGACACTGATACTGTTCTGATCTGTTGATTCACAAGAACATCTTGTGTCTTTAAACCTCTATTTGACCTTCATGTTCCTGTAAATTTTATACTCTTTAAAACTGTAGTCTGGAAAGGTAAATACTGTCCCCTTTCTATGGCAATATGTTTTGCATAATTCCTAGCAGTTTTTGAAATTCCATTTTCATTCTTACTGGTGTATTTTATTTTCTTCAAATGGACAGTGAAGAGTAACAGAGGGACTGTCTGTATCATTTTACCAGACTCTAATCTTTAACTGGGTTGTAACAAATTAATCTGACCCAGAACAGACACAGTTTTCAGACCAGCCATCTGTTCATATCCTCTCTTTTAACCACTGCACAAAGTAGTCTGAAAGATGTAGGGCAGGAAAGAGAATGGGCAGATAAACTGGTCTCCAGAACAATCCTCCAAAGAATCTTATCCTTCTTTCCAGGAGAAAGGGATATCATTGGATATGTGATTTACAAATCACATTTGTAAAGAGGAGTTTCATAATTAATTTCCTTCTGCTTTGGCTGATTCTCTGCAATTGGATCTGTGTTTCCCCTGCTAACTGGGAAACTTTTGTTTCTGTGGTGATCACTGTTTGCCATTACCAAACCTACAGATAGATGCAGGAAGACGTCTTAGATTTCACAGTATGGCTTAGCCCTATCCATTAATATCTATAAAAATAATTTCAGAGTTTTGGAAGATTGAAGATTCACGCATGCAAAATAGAGAGTTTATTGGAGAGGGGTTTTCTTGGTTATTTGTTTTTTAATTAGGATTATTAAAATTTTTTTAGATATAAATTATCAAAAATCCTTTCTAAAAATTTTATTTTAAAAAATTTGGAATTATATTGCTAAATTTAGGAGATTACATCTGTGCTTAGTCTCCCGAGGTGTGCACCAGGGTGGTTTGTTGTTGTGACTATACTTGTGGGTATACCTAGAAGTTTGGAACAGGAGCTAAAACTTTACTGACTATAGACAGCAGACTATTGAAATGGAAGGTCATTTAGACATTAGTCTTCATAAAGTGGTTGTTGAACAAGAGGAGGGGGGTCTGATTTCAGTCATATTGGTAATTTTTGGCTTTTTCATGCAATTCTGTGATACAATGGGTGACTTTTGTGCTCATGAAAAAGAGAATTGTTTTTTATGACAGATGGTTTGTGACCGTTGAAGAATAAGCTTCTGCCCTGGTTCTTCTGTTATTGCAGTCCTAGCTTTAAGTCCTTTATTGAAGTACTGATGCAGCAACATGTTGGATGCAGGGCTGTGTGGTGATGTCAGTCAATTGCATGTGCATCAGAGCTCTGAAATGCAATATAAGCTATTAAGTGAAGTTCCTGGCTAAAACTGTAGCTGCTCCTGATCTGTAGAATGGTAGCTTTTTCCTTGGTGGTGATGCCCCTTTGCTCTTGCACCCATACCCCAGGCCCGCTGCTGTCACTACTCTGCATGGGGCACCGGTGGTGATGGCTCTTCTCTGTCACAGAGTACAAAGCTGGTGTGCCCAACTATGCGTAGTGTAGGGATAATGGGCAACCTTCAAATGTTGCCACCAGGAAAGTTCCATTATGACATGGAAAAAAAAAGTCATTCCCATGGGGGTGGCAGAGTACTGGAAACAAAGCCAGAGATGTGATTGCACAATCCACATTGAACCTCAAGTGGACAAGGCCCAGGACCTCAGTATCTACCATGAACTTACCCCTGTGTGAAAAACATTTGACTAAGTGACATTCACAGATTATTTTCAGCCAAATTTTTTTTTTTTTTTAAATTATTCTTCTGCAGTCATTAGTACCCATCCTCATACCAAAGTTCATTCTGGCTCTCTGGATGATAGAAGTCATGTTTTCACCAAAAGATGATTAAGAAATGTCCTTATGTTTCTCTCTGAAAATTACCCTTTTTTCAGGCTTCTTATCTTGGTGGCTACACCTGGGAAGTCACTCAGATTCCCACAGTACTTGCATTCTTGTCTACTTTCCCACATGTGGGTTAAAGCCTTAGGCTGGAATACAAGCTCTAGAGCATAAGGAATTAACAATGGTCATTAAAAGAGGTGATTTTGAAGTAACAGGTGTATTTTCCACTGATGAGAATCTCCCATTTGCTTAAAATTACAGTAGTTAAGATCCAAACAAGCAATAGCTGTATTTCTGGCTTCCCTGCTGGGAGATAGTGGCTTAGGTAATAGGGTTCATCTCTATTTGGAGCATAATCAGCAAGCATTCATTCTCCATACAGCCAGCATATAAAATTTGCAAGAGCTGCATACCGTGCGTGCTCAATTAGTGTAAATCATTTAGCAGCCCATATGATGGATGTCTGGCTTTTGGACTAAAAAACCCCCTTGGTAATACGGGGAAATGAGTCATGAACAAATCTTCCAGTTATATATTAAATTATTATATCCACAAGAGACTCTGAAAGCTGAAGAGATTTTAGCTTTCCAGACAGCAAAGAGGAAAATGAAACGCTGTTACAGTATTTTCATTTATTCTGAGAATTTTTATTCAGTACCAAGATGGCATTTTGTTCACTCAGCAGCTGTCAGAGTATGGCCCTCATTTAGACCACTGACATCAGAGCAGGAGTGTGTTGGCTGAGTATGAGCAGCTGCAAGGGAGGCAGATGATGAGCTTCCTCCTTGCCAGTGGATGTCATACCCCTAAACCTTGTCTAAATCTCTGCCAGTCAGCAAGTGCTATGAGCAGTAAAGCTCACTTTCTCTCCTTTTTGAATAGCTCTTGTGTAATAAGGAGAGGAAACATTGCCCCCTTCCATTATATACCCTTCCTCTTGCTTTCAAAGTCACAACATGAAGGAATCTGCAGGAAAATCATATATCTTACAACTTCTTATTTGAAATGAGACCTTGTCTAGCCTTTCTTCAGACAAAATCTCTCCTCACTATTAATTATTTTTCCTGAATTTTGTCTCGATTCTCAGAAAATTTTCTTCTCTTGAATTTTCCCATTCTCTGTCTGATGCTTGTTTGTGCACCCATGTCACAGATGAAATAGGCACATCTTTGTAAGCATGACATTTAGCTGGTTGGCTGCGGAGAATAAAATGCCACAGATCAAACTCACTGATTCTTAGGGTTTGCCTGGATTGCCTTGTTAAGCAGGATTTGGCCCTGTAAGTTCTAATGAGAAAGGGGTTAATTTTTCTACGACATTTCAGTTGCAGGTGTGAGGAGGTTGTTTGTGGTTGGTTGATTGGTTAGGGGTTTTTTGTTTGTTTGTTTCGGGGACTTTAAAGGAAAAAGGAACTGATCAGGGGTTTTGAGTCATCCTTGAAGAGCCTGGGAAACTCTATCAGTTACATTAAAATGAGAGAAGAGGCTCTCTTGGGTTTTAAAGTGTATGCACTGATACTCTGCATTTGTTTCCAGTCCAGAGTCTCCAAGTGCTCTGTAATGATAGAGAGCTAGCACTACCTGCTGCATGAGGAAAAGAATCCTGCTCCTGCAGAAAAAGAAAAATGCAGTTATGGAAATCTGTCTTTTTAATACTGCCACAAAAGGATAAAGCACTTTGCAAAGATCTGGTCTCCCCAGACTCACAGTTCCAGCTCCAAGGAAGATAGGTCTTATAAATTACTTACCGCAATCAGGTAGGTGAATCAATAAGGCAATTTATTAATTCGTTGATAAGGGACGGGCAAGCAGTGATGGTGAGTCTATGCTCCACCAACACATCTGTCCTACCCCTGGTCACTGCCTCTTCTATAGGCAGTTTCTTGTTGGGCCATGTCATGCTTACTGTGCTGGGGTACAAGTCTGAGCAAGCCTGAACATGTTGGCTAGCTCCTAAGTTGCAGTGGCTACGAGCCCCTACCAGGTCTGGACAAGGTTCGAACATGTTGTCAGGTTATACTCCTAGCAAGCATGTAACAGCAGTAACAAGTCTTTTCATGTTCGCACAAGCCTGCATTTTCCTGATTCATAAAAAGTAGATACAATCCATAATTATAGTGGCAAAAAAAGAAAAAATACATAATAGCAAAAGCAAACAATTCACAGCAAAGTGATTTAAACAAATATAATGAAATAATTATCTTTTCCTTTGTCTCATGTCCATGCTTTACTTTAAGTTCAGTATTTTTGTTTATACCAATCCTATGGTGTGTTTCCATAATGACAAGAATCACTATGTAACATCTCACATAAGGGATAATAATTGTTCATGAATGTAAAAAGAGGAGAAAGAATAAGAGAACATGGATGAGAGTGCAAAGCTGTAGCATTTTGTAAATGATAATGTGAGAACCTCCTGCGGGTCATGGATCTCTTTCGTTTGATTTGTCTTTCCTTCCTGACTAGCAGATAGAGTTCTCTGTGCATAATTCTGTTTCCCTCTTCTTCCCCCATCTCTTTTCTTATGCCTAGAAACCCCTGCTGCAGGTCAGGGTGATGTGAGCTAGCTGCTTACCTGCTGTACAAAATCAGGATAAAAAGAGCCCTGCCTGAACAGGTGATGAGTGATTTGTGTGAGTCTCACTAAACTCCAATTCAGTTTTCTTCAATACTAATGGAAATAATTTCTCATTTACATGGACACTCTTGAGGTGACAATCAGACTCAAAGCTGCCCTTTGGGGAAAAAAAGCGAGGTTTGTCTCTAGGACATAATGTATACACAGCTGTTTCAAAAAGCCAACCTGGGGTGGCTGGTTGTGGAATTAGTTCAGAGGTGTCATCAGTATCTTTGCCCTGTCTTGTATTGTGCTACAGCTTCAAAGCACTTAGCAACAATAAATGTGAAAGACTTCAGGGAGCTAGTGAAATTCAGCAAAGTCTATTAAAAATGGAGGAACAAAAGTCTCTGGTAAGGCAATTAATTAGATGAACAACTAGCCATTTTTCTTTCATTCTCTTTCTTGATGGGGAACAAAGAGATGACATAGACTTTTATTCCAGAAAAAGTCACTGTCTCATGGGAGAAACAAGGTCTTCCCAAACTTTGCTGGTGACAGAAGGCAAGGAAAGGTAACTGATGAGCCATCATGCAGATGTTTACAGAGATTTAAGATTTATTTGTGAAGACTGTTCAACCCTGCAGTGTTCTCTTTAAGAAAGAAACTGACAGGTCCATTTCATTTCTCTTCCTGTCAGTGTAATTCTTCAGACCTGAGAGTGAACTGCAAATTACACACATGCAGTTCTTGGGTGGTACAGTACTCAATGCAATGGACTAGGCTATTTTTTCCTATGTGATTTTATTTGTTAGAAGTAACATGTCCAAGTCTATGACTGGACTGATACAGAAAGATAAAGTCACCATGTACATGACACACCATGTACATATATAAGAGAGTCCTGGAATAGAACATTTAAATATTTTGGTGTTGAGATGTACAGTGTTTGTGTTGGTTAATTTAATGTTTTGTGTCTATATGTTTGAGATTGATGGCACTGCCAGGGCCTCTGGCACTGACCTAGAAGAATAGTCAGCATGAACTGTCAAATATCAGGCACTACAGCTGAGGGATATTTATAACTTTTCTCCTCTGAAGGCATTAAAGGCATTGAAGGAACAATTTGTGTATAGACTTCAAATAAAAAGTAATACAAGAAAAGACTATTTTACTTTCTATAAGTATGGGGGAAGGGAAGAAGACTGTAGTATTTTTAAAATATTGGAGCAAGACACAGCTGATGCATTCTCCTTTTAAATTAGACCGGTACTGAATATGTACCAGCTAAGGAAAAAGAGAATACTTTTCTCTGTACTGGAGAAGAAAAGTAAGCAAGTCTTTACATAAATTTTAATCAAATTTGTTAGGATGGACGAAAGTTCGACAAGAAAGTTTCACAGATGAATATGCTTGGCAGAAAGCTCTTTGAATGTAGAGTCTGAAGAAGGAATAGAAACAAAAGCACATTTTGATATAGAAATAGAATTGCTGAGCCAGTTTTACTGGATAACTAAGAAGGCAAAGGGTATGTTAGTTAGAAGGGGGTTTTATGGCTCAGAGCAGAGGATAAAAACACCTCAAAGAGAAAATGTTTTTATCAAGCAAAAAGATTCCACAGGCATGCAAGACTGCTGATGTTGCAAGTAGAAAAAAGGTCTCAGAATCTTCCACTGCAAGAAAACTGAAAAACAACTTCTAGCTTAAACTGTACCATACTAACTTTTCATGATTGGAGAATAGTGTCCTGGTTTGAAAGACAGGTATCTGCTAAGAAAAGCAGGAGCCTCTCTCTGAAATGAAGACTGTAATCCCCTCCCTCCAAATTACTATAATTTTGAAATTAAGGGGCTCTCAAGCAAAGATATGGGAAATAGGAGTAACAGTTCTTTACTAGGAAAATTAAAATAGAAAATAGCATATCACAAAGAGCAAACTCTTCCCCCAAAAAAAAAAAAAACCAACCAGAAAACACTGACAGACTCAGAATACAACCTGACACCCTGTCAGTCAGGGTGTTGGTAGCAGCCCCATTAAATGGCTGCAGTCATCCTGCAGTGACAGATGTGGTTCAGTTGGAGCAGTGGTCCTGTAGAAGGGTGCAGTTTTCCTCCAAAAGTCCAGTGATGAGGTGGAAAGGTTCAGTGGAAAGAAGGCTACTTTGGTGTTCCGAATCTCAGTTTTTATCTAGGTAGGAAAGGCTTGGCTCCTCCCCCTGGCTGGAGCATCTCCCAATGGGATGATGTAATTTTGTCAGTCATACAATGGGACTTAATGGGCCAGCAGCAGACAATATCTTCCTGGAGGGAGGATGGGTTGTGGAAAAGATAAAGATGACTGCCCCACCTGATTTTAACAGATGGCCCATTAGCAGATAATCTCTTCCCACGGAGATAAGGATCACTCCCTCACCTGGTTTCAGCAGATGGTGATGGAATACATACTTTTCGTCACATCCTGTATTGCAACCTAAGACAAATAGTAACATGAATATGGTAATGTTAGTGGTTATGGTAGGCTATGGGTAAATAGTAAAGGTATTGATTGGTTGTTATGTATTAAGATGCTCAGCAAAGAAAATGATATAAAGCATTGTAACCAGAACTAGCGGTGGCTTCAGACAAGCCTACAGCTGTGGCTGACAGCTGTGGCTAGGCTGTGTCACTCATGACCTGTGAATTGCTGTATCATGTGGATACAATAAACAGCATTTTAGAGAGCCATCTGAAGTCCTACATCTCTCACTATGGCTCTTGCACAAATTTAGACCTTAGTCAATTTCTACAAAGTAGTTACATACCTACTAAATCACTTTAATTCTTGATAGATAATGTTGTACTAAAGAAAATATAGTGTGATTGTAATTGGGTTTGGAGTAATATACTTTTGGGAAACCAGATTATTAAGATAAATTTTCAACTTGACTTAATCTGTTACTCTGTGAGGTTCCTGTCATTAAACTGTGACAGGCCAGACTACCTCACTGACTTGAACTCTTTGTTGCAACTGAAATATGCACTGCTCTTCTACCTCCCTTTGCGAAAATATCCTATGGCTATTTATTTGCAGTTCTTTCCCTTCCTTAGACAAAATCAGGCTTGTGAAGTGGAGGGAAAACATCCTGATGTTATGCCATTACCCCAGTTTTTAATGACACATGACCATCTTGAGACAATTTGTTATTTCTATACTGCTTTTTAAGGTCACTACTGAAGCGAGGTAAGCAAATACATAAATTGTGTAGTTGTTCTGACACCCAGATCAGCTTTCAGGATTCAGAATTATCAGAGGATGGGTCCAAATCTGTCTGAAAAAATCTTTGAGATTAATTGTGAAGATGAAGCACAATATGATATTACACAGTACAAGCCAAAGCAAGGCGAGGTGCAGAGAGTTAGGCAGGGCTCTTACATCAGCAGTGAACTGCCCACAGTGCAAGTGAGCGCACTTGCTGAGAAAGCACCAGTATGCAAATATTTTTCTTCTTGCACACAGTTTGCAGCTTCTTACTCAAGACTTCCCTAGCACATTAATTTAAAAGAAAAAATGTAAGCCAGTTTTGGGGGATCTTAATAGTTATCTTTTTTAGATTGCTTGCAAGCAATGCTTCTATTCAGATCTCATATAATGTCACATTGGCTGCATACCTTGCGCAGCTGATGGCCTGAGGCCAACTACTCTACCTACTTTCAAGCCAACTTTGTTCACGTTATCCAGGAAATGGACTGCTGAGTGGAGGAGGTTTTGCTCTATGAAGAGCAGTAGGTTTTTTGGATGTTAACACATGTTCTATTAAATTTGAAGGCAGGAGTTGAAGAGGTAAAAATGTGGTAGAAGGCTCAGCAATATTTTTTAGCTGCTGCAGAAGTCATACAGGCAAAAAGCTCTGGTTGTATGGATCTGGATAAGGGCCTAGAGAAATTTTGGCTTTTCTTATAGGCTGTGTTCTACCCCTCACTCTTTCTATTTTAGTCTCTTTTATTTATTTTGTTTATTGACAGTTAACAAGTCTCACTTATTTTGCAATACTGAATACAGATTGTTTGAACCAAGACCTGCATATTTACTACTTTTATGAGGTACCTGGTACATAAAGTAATTAACAATTAAACTGACAACCTAATTAAGACTTCTCCTGGCATGAAGACATAATGCAAATGTTAATAGCTTTTCTTTCAAAAGCAATGCTCTCTTAAAGCCATAACAAGGAATAAATTTAATTGGGGATGTGAAAAACAAAGTTCACAATTTAGAATTTTAAAGGTTTAATAAGAGATAAAAGCAGGGATAAAAAAAAACAAAACAAAGCAAAAAAAAAACCCCTAAAAAAACCAAAACCAAACAAAAAAATTTATATACATACATACATACATACATATATATATATATATATATCTCCACGGCTGGGTTGCCCAAAGAACAGAGCATCAATGTAAAACATTGTTCTCTATGTACTGTTACATTGCTGGGATAAATGCATATTCATGAGTTTATGCATTATTCAAACATTCTTTTGAGTTTTTGATGTTCGAGGAACTCTATTCTTTGGTTTTAACCTCTGACTTTTCTGCAGGGCATTCTGTAGATTAGGTCAATATATTTTATTTCTTCCTGTGTTTCCATCCTGTTTCATACTCCCTGATAGCAAGGAGTTGATAAATCCTTCCCAGATGCTTATGCCTGGTTTCTGTCACTGTTATCACTTATAGGGGCCAGTCCACAGATGTAAGAAAAATAAGTGCTTTACACCATTCTCTAAGTTGGTTACATAGAGGTATTTTAGCCTCTATTTTAACATTTTGCTAAAGCCTACCATATATTTATCACACTACCAGCCATATAAACTATACAGCGTATACATAAACTGACAGATTATACTATAAAAAAAGCAGTTAAAAGTAAATATAAATTGTACCATATCAAAATACATGCAATGCAAAAAGCTAATCTATGAATGCGAAAGCCAATATTATATTGTCATCTATAACAGGGATACCTGACTAGGGAAGAATTCTGAAAGTGAGATGTGAATTCAACTTAAAAGGTTCAGTGCTATTTGTGGTAAAGGACCTGGATATGTGACAGCTGAACATTGCACACCTGGCTCTTCAGGATGAAAATTTCTGCCTCTAATGCTTGTACTTGGCCACTGTATAAATCAGCAAGTTTTTCCCTGCATATAGCATTGTAACATGCAAATGTTACAATAACCTATAGGAAGGGAATTTACAGAAGGCTGTGAATTAATGATTTTCGTCTGAGCTGCTGGTTTGGTTTGAAAGACAGGTGTCTGTAGGGAAGGCAAGAGCCTCCCTTGGATTGGAGAATGTAAACCCCCTCCCTCTGAATTACTGTAATTTTGAAACTAAGAGGCTCTCAGAAAAAGATATGGGGATAGGAATAACAGTTCTTTACCAGTATGTATTACAAGGCAAACAAAACACCAACTATGGCATTAATAACAAGCAGAACAGGAACCCAGTACCAGCCCTCTCAGCCACAGGCACCTTCCCTTTGGTGCAGTTCCCGTCACAGCCGGCAGGGAGCGCTGGTGGCTCCCGGCGGGCAGGGCAGGTGCGATGATTCCCCCGTGGCTGCAGGGGGCGCTGTGGCGCGAGCTCGGGGAGCACGCGGCGATGGCGGCTGTGTCCGAGATGGGAAGGGATGGAAAAGAGAGGCTTTGCTTCATGAACCCTGGAGCAGTGTCGGTCCCGGTGCTCCAGCAGGACTCTCGGAAACAGCAAGCTGAAATGGCAGGATGACCCTGCAGGGCAGGGGTGCGGGGTCCAGTAGCAGAAGAAGAGGCAGCTCCTGGCTGGGTTATGGCAATGGTAGCGACAACTGTCCTCATCTGAAGCTGACAGCGAGCGAGAGACCAACTGCCCTCTGCTCTCTTTTTATCTGCTTCTAATCTCATGGCATCTCTGTTCCTCCGAGAAAAACTTCCAAAATTCAGAGGAGTTTCCCCTTCTGCATCTCAAGTACCCAGCCACCAATGCTTCTTAGCAACTCAATGGGAAAAATGCCACAGGTAACAAGGAAAGAAAAACCCAACTCCCAACAGCTGCTAATGCAGCTCTTTCAGTAGGGTGACTGTGGAATTTAAAAAATTTCTGCAGGCAACAAGGACAGAAAAACCTAACCCCCAACAGCTGCTAATGCAGCTCTTTCAGTGGGGTGACTGGTTGGATTGTAAACCTTTTGAAACAAATAATGTTTTCTTGTGTAAGAGGCTCCAGTGTTCTTCAAGGCACCATAGTCCTGTTGAAGAGTAACCTACAATGTGGAACCTACAACATGCAGTTTGGCTTTTGTGACAATGTCAGATATGGAATCAGGATTTGGTGGTGGAGGGGAAGAAGCAGGGGAAACATTAATGGCTAATTTTATACATATGACTTACTTTAGCTACTGATGATATGATAAGAGAAAAATGCATGAAGAATTGTTGGGAAATGAAAATTATGAGAGATGAGGCAACTGAGAGACCTTTTAAAATACGATTTACTGTCTTATGACATCAGTCTCATTGAAGGGTGAGACCTATGGTGGTACATTCAATGCCATAGTAACAGAAGCCACCAAATTATTAGTTACAATGCCTTATGTTAGTTTTTTAGCCAATCACATACTTCTACAAAACTTCTTAGCATCTTTTTACACCAATCATTAATTGCTTTGCTTTTCATGGCTTTGCTGCAATGTGTCATTTTTAACCAAACATATAACACTTCACAAACCTACATTGATACAGCTTAGGCTTCTAACTAACTTTATAATAGGTTTTATTGCTAAACTTTAAAATATTTTACTATCTTACTTAAGATGTTGCTTTGCTTACATATCTCTGTTTCCTTAAAACATATTTCTACTTAAACTACAGACTTATATTCTTGTTTTATGTCTGTTTCACTGCACTGTCCTAATTCTCTAAGCCTTCACCAAGGTCCTATGTCAAACGTATCCATCTCTATCTCTGAGGCTGTCTGCACAAGGTCCTGAGAGCTCTCTGTGCTTACAATTACCACAAAAAATATTTCTTCCTCTTTGTCTATGAATGTATATAACGCACTAAATATATTTCTGCATGCTTTTAAAAAATTCTCTGCAGCACTCTCTCCTCTGTGAGCATATATGATTATGCACTAAGATGAAATTAATCCCTTATTTTGAAACTCTCAAGCTCAACATTTGCCACAGCTTTGCTTTAAGAAAGAGATTCAGACATTATGGTCTCCACCAAAGGATGGCAGATTGTTGGCAGAATCTTTTCCCGTTTTTTTTCTGCAAGTGAAACAGTTAATAAATCAGTCATGCATTATTACTGGATTAGCAATCACACTCCCAAATACTACTAGCTGTTCTCACTCTTTCTCCTGAAGATAACCTCTAAATCCTATCAAGGGACAAGATTCCTTTTGCCTTGCCAGGCATTAGCGCCCTAAAGACCTAGAGCCAAAGTCAATAGCCACCAAACTAGCTCTCTGTCATGGTGGAAGTACAGACTGCCTTAACCGGATCCACTCTTTCTTAAGAATTTTGTTTCTCCTGTCACTGCCTCCACTTCTTATTTTTTCCTTTGTTTAATTTTTTTCCAACTCAGCCAATCTGAAGCTGAACAGAAGGACATTTGCCACAATGAATCACTGAAGAGTCTGTTGTGGGGCCATACATAATGGGAGAGTTTTGCAAGGCTGAAGACTGCAGAGGAGCTGGAACCGAGAAAATGAGAAGAAAGTAGGTACTTAACAAATTCTTTCTTTCTGGTTTATTAAGCTTGTTTGGAAATGCTCACCAATGAAATGGCTTAACTCAGCAGTGACTCTTTATTTTGTCTCATAAGCTACTTTATGTTCGTTTTCATGGTATTTGTTTCATTATCACTGGGATTCATTTACAAAAGCACTGGAGTATTTTATATGCAAAAACATTTAAAAAAATAAGATTACACTTAAGTTACCATGTGCTTCATTTTTAAGGAGTCTTTGAAGTTATTTTTAAGTAGTTTTTTAAATGTTTGGGATTGAAACCTGAAATATATGGATACTAAAGTATTTTGAATAGCAGTGAATATTCTTACAGTTTCATTATGTTTTACTGCATAGAGGATTCACATTAATATATCTGTAAAATACTTTTCTTATAGCCTTGTAGGGTTTTTTGCTAACCTGTTACTAGACATGAAGGATGGTCTGGAGATTTAAAATCTTAGTATGCAGACAAAGATAACAGATATGAACTGAAAGGTATAAGCAGCGCTTAAACTCTACCTTGAAGCCATGTTGCGTGATTGTGCAAGTAACTTTTTCAAGTGCCTCCCAGTAAATACACAGCCACAGTATATTTGCACTGCACTTTCTGATGTGATCAGCACAGTTATCTTCTGTGAATGGTTAGACAAAGGAATGTGCTAATATTCAGATCAGGGTTCACTGTGTCTGACTATTAAGGTGTTAGATTATTTCACTCAGAACTGTTATTTCCTCAATTCACAAAAACTTTAGTTTATAATGTTTCTTTTCTAGAAACTGCAAACAAAAGTGGTGGACAAGAAGTGTGGGTGGGAGTTAATGGAAGAAAGCAAAGGCCAATGCAACTGGACAAGAAAGAGCAGTTAAATGTTTAAGCATCAAATCGAAAAGTATGAAAAAACTTTTCCAGTCAGCTCAAATAATTTTTTCTATGCATTGGGAGAGAAATAATGTGAAGAACAAAGTCTGGAGGCACCCAGACTGAGAGCAAACTTTGGTTTGTACCAAGAACTTCCTTAAATGAAGACCTAAATGGGCCAATTTGCTACCGTTTAGTCCACCACCCTCACCCAATATTTATTCCTCTGTGGACAGTCTCAGCTTAAAGCTCTGCTTCATGGTATGTTCACTGACAGACTTGCTGCCTATGACTGTTGGAGGTCCAGCCCAGCAGACCACGCATGTGGTCACCACTGTTGTCATGTGTTACAGGATCCATGGGTCGAAGACAGAGACAACACACATCCTAGAGGTTCCATGTGACAACATGTTTTATTGTTCAGATCCTTCTTATATAGGAGATTCAAAAGTCCCTGGTGCAGACAGCTGATTGGTCTGCCCTTAACACTGCCCAGCTCCCTGACCAGTGAGACGTCTGCAGCCCAGGGTGGAATGTCATTGGGTGAAGTCCTTGTTTGGATTTGAATATAACCTATCATTGTCCACTCAGGGGCTGGCCCATGGAACTGGGCTCAGTCTCTTGTTTATAGCTGAATTAACAGTCCAGTACAAGCCAGCTTGTACTCCGACAATTGCTCCTTTTCCTTTATTATTAAAATTTGCAAACTGCTGTCTGTTGTCCTACTTGCAAGGGGCCATTGCAGACAGGGTGACAGAAGACAGCATGGGTTTAATTTGAATGAGGTTCTACATGTGTTCCATGTATCACTGGAGCTGCAGCATTCATGTCTAAGAGCTGTCAGGCGAGAACTACTAATATTACAATCTTTCAGGCTAGCATGTCACAGACTATTTGCTTAGACGTTACAAGTTACAGCTTAACACTACAAACAATAAACCATTTCAATTAAAAACATACATATTTCTACTACTTGTCTTCCCCTTTCTTTGTTTTATCAACTATAATAAGAACAAAATATGCACTTTTGAACAAAATTAACAAGGTAAAACTTACAACTACTTATATGCTTTATCACCCAGGGTCTCCCAAGGAGTTTTCTTTCCACAATGAGGACTCAAAAGGTCTGTTCTGGCTTTCTCGTTTATCTTGAAGGAAAGGGGTTTAGCTTCTGCAAGGTCAAATTAACTGGTCAAAATGACCTGCTGTTATTTTTAGGATAGAAACACCTGGGGGCTACGGTATATTTCCTTTACCAGACAGGTTCAAGGCTTGATCAAGGCCAGAAACTTGGTTGGGAAAGATTTTCCCTATTATATTTTAAAAACAAACCTTTATTAATATTTATCAAAAGAGTTCCTTAACTCTACAAACAAGAAAACACAACCATTTAAACTGAAATTATAACTTAACTCTATAAATGGAAACATTCAACTTTAGAACTGTGGGAAAAAAATTAACTTGACAGAAGAAACAATTTGTAAACAGGAAAAAAGAGCTTGTAAACAAAGTCCTTATATGAGCTGTCATTTCAAGAGTTCCAGATTTAAACTTTAGGACATTTTTGGCAAACTATTGTTCATATTTGTAACATTGGTGTGACACCTTCACAGTAACTACAGGAGAATTAGCTAACAAAGATATGTTATATGAATCCATTTCAACTTTAGCACATGGAAATGTTGCAATCTTCCTTGTTGAGGAAGGGGCTATTAAACTAGCCTAATATTTCTTCCATTTAGTATCAGCTTATTAGAGTCTGCAGGGCATGAGAACCTTGTCAGAGTCAAAGCAGTAGCGGGCAGGGTGGCTCTGAGGCTCTGCTGACATATTGGAGGGTGGCTGCACTTTACCAGGCAAACGCCACCATGTCTGTGGGGTAAGAACTCGGCACTGCCTTTGTCAGCATTGCCTTGGCGGTTGTTGCTAAGTTCCTTGGTTTGCCCTTTTACTGCCCACATACAGGGAGCTGCTGACGTCTCACCAGGCTCGCCGAGAGGGTGATCCATCCTTTGCCGCTGAGTGGCAGCTGTGCCATGTGGCCAGCACTATTTTTTCAGGACGGCTTGATCGCTACAGCCCCCAAGGCACCGTGCCCCCACACGCCTCCCCCCGCTGCTTTTGCTGCTGCTTTCCGCTTGCTGGGCTCCCTGTAGGGCTTTTTCCATGCCCTGATCTTTGGTTTTGGTATAGGGGCGGATATCTGGTGTCCCCCTCCCCAGGGTAGCAGCTTTTTGCATGGCTGGGGCTGGCTCAGAGTGCCATGTGACCACAGGCGTCTTTTCGATACGGCGGACTTGAAGCTGCTGTCATGGCACCACATCTTTGCAGACCCGCGCGCCCCTCCCCCGCTGCTGCACCTCTGCAGAAGGCATACGGGGAGGGGATAGGCTGCTGGAAAGGGCTTCCCTGGCCCCCGCCAATGCTGCACGGCACAGGGCAGCACGAGTTCTCCTGTGACACTTAGGGCTTTTCTCTAGGCTAATCGAATCATATCGTATTATCTTTTAGTTCTCCTACAGCTACAAATTACAGCTGTTGACTGGAAACGTAGAAAGGCTTAGAGGGGCTGCCGTGGTGGCACAAACATTCCTCTCTGTCTGGTCTGTGAATGCAGAGCGGCAGTTCAGATTCAGCTGCGAATGCAATGAGACATGATGTTCTGCAGGGGGACGGTTGTGGCTTTCTCTGCTGGTATCCCTTACTTTCCTTGCTGATATGTAATCGAAGGAAAATTCCAGCTCTGGTAGGGGCGGTATGCTCGGACAGCGGTGCTTCTTTTGGGTTTTATGTCTCCAGGAACTCCCGATTAAGCATTTCCCAGATCCGCCCATGGAGGTTGGGTTGGGGGCAGAGCTACACCCCTGGAGAGTGGGAGATGGGAGCGGAACCATGCTCTATGGAGGGTGGGTTGGGGGCGCACTTTCTCGGCTGAGCCAACCAGTTCCAGGCAGGGGAGGTCAGGGTGTTTCTATGGTGACGAGGGGTGGGCGGGGGGGGAGTGGCTCTGGTGGTGAGGGGGCGGTTCTGGGAGCCTCATGGAGTTGCATCATGGTCACAGGCTGCGCAGCCACAATGGTGGCACGGTCCGACCCAGGACAGGAGCTCCACGCAGGCATGGGGTGTTCTGGCGCCGTACAGCACTTCGTGGGGGCGCATCTTCACTGCTTGCTGTGATTCCAGCTGCTGGGGCTTGCTGCGTGGGAGGGGTTGTGGAAAACAGCTCACCAGGGAACGGTCCGGGCACAGGGGGCGCATTCAGTCTGGCGCAGCTGTGTGGGGCAGCCATGTCGTTCGTCCGCCTCCTCTGCTCAGTCCTCACCATGTGCCCTGGTATTTAACAGTCTCATCAAATCTAAAGTAAATTTCCAAAGCTTTATAACTTTTATTGTGCTTTCGTTGCCTCTGGAAGCTGCTTGAATTATAAATTGGCCAGTTCATGCCCAAGTCAAGAGTATTCCAGTCAAGAGCAGCTTCTTTAGTTGTGTCTTAACCATGGTTCTTAGCCCATCTTAGTAAAGCTAACAATGCCTCTTTATCATATTCCACTGCCTATTCTTCTGAAAGAAGCAACCATACTTTCAAAGCTGGAGATTCTACATGGAGATCCATCCCCCATGACTCCAGTGGTTGTTTTCTTCAATTTTCAGGAAAATAATTCTGAATTTGAGCGGCTTTCCACTGCAAACAGCTCTGCTCTCTGCATAATTGCAGCTTTTTGCTGCTGAGTCAGGCTCTCTTTGCCATGGTTTCTCCTTTTTTCAGCTTTTTCACTGTAGATCAGGCTCTCCTTGTCTCGTTTTTTTTCTTTTCCAGCTTTTCACTGTCGGGACAGGCTCTGCATTCCACTGTATTTTTATACAGCTGTTCTCTCTCTCCCTGGTTTGCTCGTGGGATGGCTGTCATCCTCACATGAGGTCACCATGTGTTATGGGATTCGTGGGTCAAAGGTTCCATGCAAAACCAGCATATTTTACTGTTCACATCCTTCTTATATGGGAGATTCAAAAGTCCCTGGTGATTGGTCTGCCCTTAACACCGCCCAGCTCCCTGACCAGTGAGACGTCTGCAGCCCAGGGTGGAATGTCATTGGGTGAAGTCCTTGTTTGGGTTTGAATATAACCTATCATATAACCTATCAGCCCAGGGGCTGGCCCATGGAACGGGGCTGGGTCTCTTGTTTATAGCTGAATTAATAGTCCGGTATAAACCAGCTTGTAGTGCAACGGTTATGCCAAACACAAAAATCTGACGCAGGAGCCAGAGGGCTTACATGTTTCTCTAATGCTGGGTTGCTTTCTTGCAGACTCAGAACACTTACTCACCTACTATGTGAAATTTTATTTGTTGTCTTTGGGTTTCAGCTTCTCCTCAAATGGGGTAATAAAATTTTGCTTGCTTTATAAAAAATGTGGAGGAAACACAGTGCAAGTGCAAATATGACTATACAGCAGCTACCTGTGAAATGATGTGACTATTTTAGATGAAACATGATTAAGAAATTATATAGGCTGTGGACACCACTGCAGGTCCAGGCAGAATTGCAAGGCCTTCCTTCAGGCTCTGAGCTCGTTTTCTCTTTCTCATGCTGGGAAAGCCTTTCCCAGGCTGAGACAGTTTCTTAGCTCTGGCCTGTGCCTTTTCCCAGGGTGATAGCATTTGGGAAAAACAGAGAGGAATTATAACAAAGATAAAACACCTGCTGAACCCGTGGGAAACCAGGGACAAGAGCTGTTTCTTTCTCTGCCCAATGAATTGTCTGTATTTTGTTTTGCACGAACTGTATTATAAAAAGCCATGGCTTCTTCCAATAAACTGCTCTTTCTTGCACCAAGTAAGAGAGATGCCTTGTTTGCTGTGTTCCTTCGCCGCTCCGTAACCCCTCGTGCAGCAACATAGGCCTTAAGATAATTTTCAGTCCTTTAAAGCTATGAAACCCTGTAGTGTTCAGGACCTTTTGGTAGCATACCACTACCTTACACTTTTCTTTTAAAAAGAAAGAAATTAGATGTGCTGTGTAAGCATTTGCATCTAAACTTTATATGGTATGCAAACCTAGTGTGATGGAAGTAAAGGTCATACAGAGAATAATAGACTCTAAGCTCTGTGGCCTCTAGGAAAATCTAAATTCAGTTCCTGCTTTGTTTTTTTTTTTAATCATCTTGGGCAAGGTGCTTTGTCAATAAGGTCTCTCAGGACCTAGGCTACCTCTTTACAGAGGAGGCATTCTAATGGTGAATATATTAGGGATAGTCAGCTGCCTCAGTCCTGCTGTGATGGCAACCATGTGAGTACCTACAGTAGTCACCTACTCTTCCCTGCAGCACACCCTGCCTTGGGGAAGGTGGTTTCATACCTGGATGGATGATAAGTAATATTTCAGCATTGTGAGTTGGTTCCCAGACTGGTATTCAGTGGGCAACAGGAAATCATGTGTCTACAAAGAAACAAATTTGAAATGGTGAACCATATTGCCAAGCTGGAGAAAGATGCATCTTGTGGTGTGTACTCCATTATTTTTTTTCATTGTCAGTACAGCCTCAGGACACTGGAATCATGAGCCTCCTTTTCTCCAGACTAAATAACCCCAACTCCCTCAGCCACTCCTCATCGGACTTATTCTCTAGACCCTTCCCCAGCTCCACTGCCCTTCTCGGGATGTGAAAAGTGATAAAAGTAATATGTTTTCTGTTTCTTTGCTCTATTCTTGACAATGCAGTGATAAACCTGCCATGGCTCTGGCCATACCTCTGCCCAGGAGGGATGTCCCTTCAATGGGCTGTGATTAGCTTATCTCAACCCACCTGGAGAGATGGCCCTTAGGTGGGCACATCCTCCCTTATCGTGGTGAGCTATGCCAAGGGCTTCAGCTATCCCACCATGCCTTAGTGCCCATGGTGCTTCTTTGTAACCCATTGGTTTTTCCCCTTTGGTATCACCTTTGCTTTCCTCCATAAAAACCCTGGTCTCTGCCCAGATCACCAGGGAGCTGTTGTCTGTGGCTCCCTTCACAGAGCTGCTGGATAATAAAGGAACCTGTGGAATTGCCATACGATGCTGGGATAACCTCGCAAGGAGAGCTGAAATCACTGCAGAGCTGATCACTTGCAGCCAGAGGCTGCCCACTTGCTGAGGTTGTGTGGCGGCCAGGAGAACTGCCAGCTGCCTAGAAGGCTGTCCCTTGGGGGACCCTCTCTCTGGGAAGGTTGCGACATTCTGGGTTGGGTCAACAGACCCCCCAGCTGCCTACAATGCAACTGCTGGCAAATTAAAGGCCAAGTAGAGGAAGAAGATGTGTTCAGGGAGAAGATGTAATGTGTAAGATGAAATGTCCAATAGAGCATGCTGGAGCTCTCCAGACGTGTGAAATTACAGGGCTGAGCTAATGTGTAAGAAATTAGACCGACCTTCTACTGTGGGATGGTTTTCTGCCTAGTTATAAACAATTTTATCCATAGGCACTCAGAGGCATCACGTTGGGTATTGAAACCGCTGTGCCAATATTGATTCCCAAATAGAACTTTCTATGATGTTATGGTTTTTGTAATTCACCCAGGTGGGTTTTTTTTTGGTTTTTTTTTATATAGAGACTGTGGAGGTGACATGTTAATAGGATATAACAAATACACAAATATTGAAAGCTATGGTGCTTTTACCATATTGGATGCTCAGCACTGTGTAAGCATGGAACAAAAATTTACATATCCCAGACAGGGCTGTTCTGTTTCTTGTTTGAATGTTTCATTGCTTGAATAATTGTTCACAAGCACAGCATGATTTTCCCTAGCTGCTTTGCTTCAAGCTGAGGGAAAACACATGATAAAGTGAAGCAGTGCTTTTCAATGTGTTCCTCTGAGAGTGACCTGCACTTTTGGAGCCTGGAGCACACTTGCTAAAAAACTGGCTGACAAAGAAGGCGAAGGATGGGTATTCATATGGAAATCTGAAGGAAGGTTTATTACGTCTCTAAGGGCGTCCAGGGACAAAGACTAAACTCGGTTGAGGTTACAGGGTTAAATATGGAGAAAAAAAGAGGAGGGTTTGAAGGTCAAGGTCCAATAGGGACAGGGGAAAGTAGTGTGGGGGGGGGCGGCAGCCAACCAGGGGAACCAATAGGATGTCAGGGGTGGAGCAATTTGGCAAGTTAGGACCAATAGAGATCAGGAGAGGGGAGAACATTCTAGGAGGAATACAAATAAGGTGAATGGGTGCTGAACTGGGAACAACTGTACAAACCAGTAGAACTTAAGATATTAATATGTGCCTGCAAAAGCCTATGGAAGGGAGGTACTTCTCACCCTAATCTTAGAGGGGAGTTTCTCCTTGCCTGCTGCTGTCTCTCCAAGGCTGAGGCATTATAGCTCTAGTGGTAGGCCCCTGGATCTTCACAATAAAGGACAAAAAGACTAGTTTGCAGTAGATCAGTCAAAGTAAATCTCATTTAAATTGGGAAATGTGGAGTTGTTTATTTTTATTTAGTCATGTTGCCTGCCAAATATGTGCCTTCTATCTCCAGTTGCTTCAGCACTAGTCCCTTTCATGTTATGTGCATGTTTAGAAATGGAGAAGTTTGTGTTGATTTGTCGTAGTGCAGAGTTACTGAACTGCTTTTGCTTAGATTTGATACTTATCTTTTTAAAGACCAGCTGGAAATTACCACCTTGAAATGTGAGTTTCAAAGCTCACAACTGATACTGTAGAATTATCAGGAGATAAGGAGAGGTGAAAGGAATTTTCAATTTTGCTTCTTACCTTTGATTATTAGTTGCCTACAAGAAGAAATCTTTCCATAAGGACATTATGCTAGTATTCTGTCAGTAGTTTCCAGTGGCTTACTTGTCTTTTTTTACTGGAAACTACCTTACCTTCAGTTGTACTAGTGTAGCTGACTTCAAACCTTCTGTGAAACATTCAATTTAAATATGAAATAAAACAAGTTCACACTTCACTAGGGCAAACCCTTTTTGCAAATCTGTTTTGGAATGTAGTACCATGAGTTGCTGGATTGTGCAGGGCATAAACCTCTGCCATGGGGCTGTGGCTGTGAGAAGCCGAGCTAGGAACCTGTGCCAGTGGATATTCTTCATTGTTAAAGGAACAATAAGGAGCAACAACTGAAAATGCAGATTCTCTTTAGAATTAAAAGGATAGTATTGCCATTTCTGCAGAGAGTCCTCTCAGTGTTTTCTCCTATTACAATAAAGGAGATAGTCCCTTTCGTAGGTAACTCCAAGTTCCAGTTTTACTAGAAGTGTCTTCTGTGTGCCCTGCATGTCCTAAAGGAGTTGAACAGGTTGTACCTAAATTTGGAAGAGGATACATAAATAGATGGTGTTTATTCTTCTAACATCTGATTCAAAGACCTTTTAAATGTAGTAGAAGGTCACGACTGACTTAGTGAACACTGAGCCAGTAACTCCTGTTCAACAATACACTTACTGCAAGACGGTAATCAAGTGGATAGAGGCGCTTTTGCAAAGGATACCAATCATCATATGGCTCAGCTTGATTTCTTATCCCAGGTCCCTCATCAGCATGATTGCTTTCATCTCGTTGCCTAGCTTTGCAATAGCCTGAAGCGTCATAAAATCCCTCAACCCTATGCCCTTTGTTGCATACAAGTGTATACTTTGAGAGACTGCATGGAACAGACATACTTCAGCAAGCATTGAAGTCTATATAAATAGGAATGTTTTGAGGTTCTTTTGTTGCTGTTGTTTTTGTTTTGTGTAGGAGGATGATATGTTTTGATGATTTAAGATGTTTTAGGAATTTTAGAGACTTTTTAGAAGTGCATTTGGTGTTTGAAAACAGCTGGATTTTCTCCCTAAACTTGCTGAATGGAATTTATTCCACAAACCCTTTGTCATTTTCCAGAATATGGTGCCAACCCTGACTTTTTAGAATAACTGTAGTTTTCTGTCCTTATGCTGTCATCTTGTTTTCCAGGTATTTTTGATACAGAGTAAAAGCTTGAAAACATGTGTGTAAGGTGGGCACATTTCAAAAGGAAGTTTGAGTTTTTAAAGAATAATGGGACAAGAGACAAAGGAATATCAGAACACAGATCTGCTGGGAATTTCGGATCAAATGTAGGTCATCTGTTTCATGCTGTGGCATGTGGAGAAATCTCAGAATTCACTTATAGCCAGTAACTGAGCATGTGAAAATTGTTTCTGTGAAAACGAAAATCATGAAATATTGCTGTCCATGCAGTGAACATTGCTATTTTGTGGATCAGTTTTTTATGCAAATTATTTATATTTTGCTTGTATTGGTCTTTTCAGCAGGGGTCTACTGCAGAGTTCCTAGTGAATTAGGAAGGAATCCTCATTTTGAGCACTTTCGAATGTCACCACAAATATTTCTGCTGAGTACTGTAAATGGAAAGTCCAAAATAGTTAGAAAAGACTTCTCTAATCAAACATATTACAGACTATATAGCCGCGACTCATGGACCCTACAACACATAACCTTGTAAAACTTGTTTTTCCATTGAAAAACTTTTCCTTGAAAAACTTTGTTTTTCCGTTGTCTGGATACTTATATTGTATTGAAAAATCTTAGGAAAGAACAGTGATGATAAGCAAGCCAATTAATAATGCCCTTAAAGAGGTGATGCATGGGAAATTGTTGCCTGCTTTGCAGGCTTGTCATACACTGGAGTTAGGATTGATAATTGCTCTTTCAGAGGGAGAAGTATCTCTTGTCATTACTGAGCAAGGAACAGGAATATTCAGTCTTGGAGAATGTGCCAAATATTTCTGATGCAGTTAAGGAGTATGCATGTATGTATACATCAGGTTCTTGCTCAGTGCTGCCTTGCCCAGATGGAGTCATATGTCATGAATCATTGACAAGGTTTGAATCATGGTCCTGACATTTTCCCTACAGGTCTCTTTCATGCTGGGATATCTCCAGCCAGTGCAAATCAGTGGGGACAACATTTTCTTCACACTAACACTGGATTACCAGCTTCCAGCAGGCAGAACAGCTTAGAAAAAGGAAGTCCTCCTAACCTTTTCTTGGCTCTGCATGATTAATAGTGGTGGGGACTGGGCACCTTGAAAATGGCTCCAATACCCATGTCTTAATGATCATCCACACCCATCAGAGCAGAATGTTGCGTTTATTGACAGTTAACCTAAATCCCTCATAAGATAAGTTGAAGGATAATATATTTACATAAGCCAAATGTAGATAGCAAAGTTAGTAGGTGTATAAGTAAGCCAAAAGAAATGAAAGCAAATCTTTATATCCACCTTTATTTAAGCTCATCTTCAGCTAGCAAGCAGTCAGAATACTTTGGTGCTTTATGGCTGGGATCTAGTTCTTGGACAAAGCCTACTACTTTGGATTTAAATGTCACTGAGAAAACCCCTATATTTATGGGTTACATACATGTGGTGAGTGGCCAGACTTTTCTTGGAATTCTGTTCAGATTCAAGCATTCTGCCTCTTTTCCTTAATGTTTTCCTATAATTCATCACTTTCTTAGGGGTCAGTTTAAATATTCTCATACAGGACATGTAACAGTTCACCTTACTGTGGAAATGCTAATGTATTTCAGATGTTAGCTAGACAATATTCTCCTTTCCAGATTACATACAGGCTTGTTCCTTCACTGGACTATAAACGAATCATTATTCCATTGTGAGATAAGCATTCTTTCATCTGCCTGATGATGCACAAACTTCAGTACCTAGATTTTCACAAAGCCACATCCTTTTACCAACAGTACTACCAGGTACAGGCATGTAAGAGAGATAAAAAGTTAAGTACATTTCCGGTTCTTGAGGCCCATCATGTTGATATTCAGCATTTGTGGTGAGACTGTGGATTTGAGATCAAGGGTTCCCAGGCCTTGAGAGATCCAGTGACAAGTTATTGTCTGAAGCAGCAGATAAGATGGATTTACTATAGTGATCAGCTTTTTTATTTTTGTTAAAGAAACAATTGTTATTACTTACAGAATAACTATTTTTCATGCTCTATTTATAAATACCCAGGATAAAAGTAGATTCTACATAAGTTAAGGGAATCATGGGGGAGGGAAGGAGTGCTTTCATTGCTGCTGAGGAGTAGGGAATATACAAGATTATTTTGGATAAAAGCTGATTTTGTTGAATTATTTAGCAGTGATGCATTCCCTCCATCCAGCAGGAATAAACACTGAGTCTGTGTTCTGGTTTTCCAGTGTGAGGGAGCTAAGTACTGTAGTACTGTGGTATATGATCTGTTATAGAGGGTCAAGATCAAAGATCATAATGAAATGTCACTGTGAAGACCCTTCACCACTATTTTGTAAAGCTCAATAATGTGTGAGAACGTGTGAGAAAAAGAGGTCTTTTAATTAGTACCTCTACTCAGTTCTTTATTACTCGATGTAATTCCAGCTACACACAAGGGACTTAATGTTAGTGGAACTGTGCTAGTGAGAGAAGAAAATGAAGAACAAAGAAGAACCTATCTTGACTTTTTAGCTTATGTACATGTATGTACTGTTTTCCAGTTTCTTTTTGTATGTACATAAATTGATTGAAAGTTGCTTAAAAACTTTGTACTGCATGGCCTAATTGAGAGGGGAAAAAAATCTTACTGAAGACTTGGATTTTATCCATTAGTGTTTATTGTGACCTTTTTGTTTGCAATGGAAAAAAACAAACAACAAACTTTTTTACTTTCTCCTTTGCTCTTCTTCAGACCATAGTCCCTCTTCTTAATATTATGTATGAAAGTCCAACTCCACAGAGGCCTTTAGCCTCTGACTAGATGTGAGCCTTTAGCCTCCCATTGACTTCACTGATACCAAGATTTCCCCTGAACTGATAAAATGGTTAAGCACTACTAAACCACACATGCCATAATGCACACCCAAAATGCCAGTTGTTTCTTTTCAAAGACTGGCAAAAATACTGTTGCTAGATCACAGGGTATTAAACCAATGTTTCTGTTGCGAGATATCCAGCAGAACCACTGCTGATATGCAGAAGAATGTTAGTAAGCACTCCACTCCCCAAAGTGTTCTTAATGTCAAAAAGAGTGTACCTTTTAACATGTTGCTTTGGATTTTAAATACATTTGCTTATTTGCAGTGCTTTGGAATTTACCTTTTACATGAAATTCTGTCTGAATTAGAAACACTCTGTTCTGTGGGAGCTTGCAGAATTGTTTTGACTTTTTGATCATACTGCTAGTGATTATGTATCTGAATTTCCTGCCTCTCTGGATGAAGTAGTGAAGCACAGATGAAGTGATTACCTTTCATTTCAATGGGTTGAGGCCAACTGAGTTTCACTAAGCCAAACTGCTGAGTCTGTACTTCAGTCACAGCAAACTGAGACAGTGCTACAGATTACATGCAGAGTGGCTGGAAAGCTGCCTGATGGTGAAGGACCTAGAGATGCTGGTCCACGGTCGGATGTGTTCCCAGGTGGCTAAGAAGTTCAGTGACATCCTAACCTGTATCAAAAATAGAGTGGCCAGCAGGACCAGGGCAGTGATTGTCCTCCTGTACTCGGCCCTGGTGAGGCCCTCACCTCAAATCCATGAGACCTTGGAGAGCTTTTCCAGACTTTATGATTCTATGATGCTAGAACTCTTTAACTTCAGATGCTCAGTGACAAATTTGACTCTTCTGTGTATCCTCTTAATGCAGCCTCCTGTGATGTAGCTATATAGAACCAGTGAAACTTCTTTCTACTCCATCTACTCTGGACCTACAAAGAAAGATTGATGGATAAAATTCTCATTTTGATGTTAAGTGGTAACTTTTCAAGTAGGCCCAATTGATTTTGTCTGGTGATGTAAAAGAAAATCTGAAAATGTTTGGAGTATTATGGATAGAAAAGGGAAATGCAGTCATGCAATCTTCGTTATTTGAAAGTACCAAACCCACCATCCTGGTAGAGCAAGAAAAATCATCAGTTTACTAAAAGATAGTAGAACTAGGAGACCATTTTAGATTCAAGACAGCCTTGCCAGAAGCACAGACAACTCAGAGACTTCTTGACATTCTGATATAATAGTGTTTGATCCAGTAAATGAGGGACCATTCTCAAATATTTATTGTAAAAACAGTCTTAAATGATGAGAGCTATGGACTTTGCATAGGAAAAAAGGCAAGATATCCTGACTGGGACAGACTGTTAAATTCCTGTGCTGGCCTTTTGCAAGTCTGTTGATTCTTTTTCTACTTTGCTCAGCCATCTTTGCAATAGACAGGCTGTTATTTAGCTAATTGCAAGGTTTACTTGAGGTGAAGCGTCTTTGTTCAGAGATAGTGCTTTGTATCTTACACTGTCGTAACATGTAATTTCACAGAGTAGTCTATGTTCCACTCTCCAGGCAATTGAACATCATGTCAGCTTCTTACCCTAGGGAATGACTAGTTCATTGGCCATGTCATGCAATCATATCGCAAAAACCGTGGGGACTGTCAGTGTTTAATCTGCCCCTAATGAAGCCTGCCAGATCAGCTTACACTATTTGTCATTATTTTCTGGCCTGGCTGCCAGAGCCTTGGCAATGATTTGTGCTTCTAAAACAAGGAAAGAAATAGGTAGGTCTGCAGTTGTAAGCATTAACTAAAATTGAAATCCACAAGAAACCAGGCAGAAATCCACCTTTGATCTGTTTCCTGTGTGTTCTAGGCTAGATGAAGTCAGTTTAGTTTTAATCCCCATAATCACTATTCCTTGGCTGAACTCAGGCAAGATCCCTGCAGGGACTGAGGCCAGATGTAGGGCCTGCCTACTCTCTGGGGTATACTAGAGTTCAGGTTCCCTAAATCTGGAAAAATCACAGTAGAGTGCAGGCTTGTACACAGGACAGAGGCTTGTTAGTGGCCATGCACAGATTGTGTGTTTGTGCGCTGAGCTCCTTGGCATTTCTGTTATATGAGTCAGTATGCAGATCCCTGTCAGCTCAGGTGGCCCTGCACCCGCATTTGTAGACATGGCCTTAAATACCTAATGGCTCCCTTAAATACTTCAGGCAGGAATGTCAGCCTTCAAAACCTGCCATGTAGCCCAGGTGTCTGGAGATGCTAAGCAGCAGCAAGGGCTGAGCATCTAGAACATCTCCCTCAGGCACAGAAGACACTCTGCCTGTGCTCTCTGAAGCAGTTAGTTTGCTGCTTTGAAGAAGCAAAACAGCTCCTGCCATCGGGGGCACAGTATCAGAAACCTGATCCTACGCCTAATTAACAGCCAATTACTGAGGCATAGATTGGACTTTCAAGGTTAGTGCCTTAAACAACAGCCTGACTACAGGCTGCTTTGTTCCCTCCCTTTGCTATTCCCTTTGCATTCCCTTTGCTATTTGCTAATAGCAAGACAGGAGCTTCAGGAGGATTCCGAAGTTACAATAACCTAAAAAGATACAGTTAAATACGGAATGTTGGTTAAGCTTTTATCTGGCTACTAGGAGATTTGAGCTCAAATCTGTCATCTCTTGAGTACTGTAACTGGCTCTCATCTCTTCCCCAATCAGCTTTTTTAAGAAAGGGAACTTAAGAGAATGAGTATATATGAATCCCAGTTGGAGATGGGCATTTCCCTGCAGTCCAGATGAGGATACCAAGTTCATGGAGAGAATTTAAGATCTTACCATTCACAGTAGCTAAGTTAGACAGCTCTGTGCTAAAGTGCTGGCTTTTGTTGGTGTCATTACAGTGGATTGCTTAAACACAGAAATCCTAGCAGGAGGATTTGCAGACTGAAAGGCACCTTGTGGTTAGGAGCTGACACCCTTGTCTGAACCTCTTTGTGAATCTGTCTCTTCCTTTATTTACTGCTAAGGTTTCTTTTCATCATCCAAAGCATGTCAATTCAAGTAGATGGGAAGTAGGACTTTTTCACTATAATAGGACCATGAAAGAAAAGAGACTGCAATATCAAAAGCAGTACAAATCTGATGAGCAGTCAGTGCCCTAGAAATATAAGTAACCTGTCTGTGTAAAAGTCTGGCATGGAGTTAACTGGGGTGGTGTGACAACAACACATTTCTTTTGGAATAAGTGACATAATATTGTACAAAGAGTTTCTACTGACGCTTCTATATCAGACTAAAGTAGTATGTAATGTTGTGTTGTTAATGTATTTTTTCAAAGACCTGATGTAATGGTGTAGGAAAAGATGTGGAAAACATAATAAATACTGATAGAATGGGTGAAAGGCATTTTAAATAACCACTGAAAGTCTGCCTTTCTCAGCTGTATGGTAGGGTTGCTGTCATGTTCCATGAGATGTGCTGAACAATGAGCAGGTCATAGCAGCTGAACTGCATTTTTTTTCTAAATCCAATAATGGAGAGACCATTTTTGCAGATCTTGGGCTATCAGAGAAGCTTGGACTCCTAGAGTAAGCTAACTCCCTCCTGGAAAGAAACTAACAGCAAGCTCATAGGTTACAGCTGTGTTGGAGTTAGCTCCAATAAAAGTGCAGAGGCTTAAGGCTGTGGGAAAACACTTTGCAGTAGGGGTGAGTAAAAAATCACCCCCAGAATCCTCGAGTTCCAGTATGTTGATCATTGCAAGAAAGTTCTCTGCTTCTCTTATTGTCATTGGTTCCTTTTTGCTGCAATAATTTTAATATTCCTTATTGCCCTTCCCTATTGGATCCCCTCCCTAAAGTCCGCCCTAATTCCTCCCCTCCTCCAAGTTTATAAATACCTGTGCCATGCCCTAACACTTGCTTTTTCCCATTGTCCTTGTTCATGGAACAAGCCTTCCTGTACCATCTTTCCCAGTTTGTTCAGTACAAACTGTTCGGCTTGCTGTTTTTAGTTCCCAAACAATAGGGTCAGATTTTCTTTCTGCATAAAATCACCAAGTTCAGTTGTCTTGGTTTAGGGCAAATTTGGGAGGAAACCTCCGAATGGGGGTCCTCCAGGAAACAGATTCAAGGAGTCCCTCTCACAACTGGTTCGGGGAAAAATATTTCCCCAGACAGAAGAGAAATAACCTGTCTATTTAACAGACAAAGCACTTCCTGGCACAAAAATGAACAATACCAAACAGCAAAACCTCTTGCTGCTCAAGAGATGACAAACTCAGAAGAGTCCTCTCCATGGGTCACAGCCTGGCTCACTCAGTCTGTTATCAGTCCCTCCAGTGCTGGGAGACGCTGTGGCCCAGGCCAGGCCTGGTGGGTCACAGGTGTGAGCTCCAGGTGCTTCCCTCAGGTTTTCAGTCCAGAGCAGGTTCAAACAATTCCAAGAAAAAGGGGAAAGGAACAGTCCAGGGGAGCTCCTTTGCCTCAGCTAGCCAGAAAAACCAACCAAAAAGCAAAAAAGAGCTGTCTTCCACTGTCCACTGCAGACAACACAGTCTGTGTGAAGAAGGGGGAGCTCCACTTGCAGGGGAGCAAGTGCTGTCTCTCATAACAAACCCTGCACTTCTTCTCTCCCCTTCACTCCTGGAGCTCTTCTTAAAGTTGCAGAACTCAATATTCAACACCAACAGAACAGAACAGACTGTTTGGGGATACAGGCATACATAAAGTCACCCCAAGACATCAGTGAAGCCACTAACCCTAATAGCCAAGCTAGGATTGGCCAGAGGCTTCACAGCTGCATCTTTATGTGCCTGAGTCCAGCTACGAATGCAGATCTTTCTTTTGTTAGTCTAACTGCCTTCTCAGCAGTATCTCAGCCTGGTCCCTTACTGCATGATCTGAGTTTGAGGTAAGAAGAGTATGCGATGTATGTTAACTTACTGGAAGCACAATGGCACTAGTGAAATATTTGCTCCTGAGCTGTGTGCTGAGCACCCTGCCTGAGGAAGCAACAAGTGTCCATGAGTTAGATACATACAGACTATCTACGTAGATAAAGGAGAGGGATTCAAGTTCATGTTGCTTCCACACTGAGCTGGCTAGATGTTACTTAGCTCATTCCAGAAGTCATATAACCATGTTGGCTTTCACTATACTATGCTTTTCTGTATTGGGAAACTTGGCACAGCTAAGAAAAGCAGCCAAGCCTTCTCATTCTATGTCAGAATCATTTCTATTTTTAAAAAATAAGCTATTAGGTTCATTGTTTTACCTTGTTGCAATATTAATTTCTCAATTTGTCCTTGTGGCTGTCTTTGTGCAATGTACTCTTTGAAGTTCAAGGTTTTACAGAGCAAAATGTCAGAACTTCAGGAGTTTAAGTGACGGCTTAGCTCTTTCTAATCTGCTTAAGGATCTTTTCATTTTATTGCTTTTCTTTTATTGACTTTCCTAGGGCCACTAAATATATGTTTCACTAGGCACTGTCTAATTATTCCTTAATTTTGTATGTAAGATTAATTCAGAAATGGATGTACATTTTGTTGAAAATATTTTCCAAATTTTTTTTTTTATTTTAAAAAGGAAAAGATTGATTATAATGCTTTGTGGTTGTATGTCCTGTGGGTAGAACGTGAGAGCCCTGGGGTTTAAAAGTCAAATGCCAGAGAGGCCTGACTCCTGTGTAATGGTTGTCTAGGAATGTGATACTTGATAAATCATAAAATTTTCTGTCATGTGAGTTTTAGACTGTATCCTGATGATGCTGAACTTCCTCAAACTCAATTGAGGTTAACACCATGCATTAAATCTCCTTCATTTTTCTGTGTAAAAGAGAGACAATGTTTAATGCTTTCACATCTTCATACCCACCTTAAGTTTCACAGCCAAAGGAGTGTGTTAGTGTGCACAGCTTCTGTGATAAAGTACTGCTCTGTGTGATTGTCGGAGTAAATCTCCTGTATAGGTCAGTTTAGGTATTCAATGCAATTTATAGAGCAGGTTTCTTCTTTAATTTGAAAGTCCAGGGACTTTTGCCCATTGTAGTGAAACCTCTTTTAGGGATTTTATATTAGAATATGTCCAATTACTTGTGACACCAGCAAATTTTTTGTCAAATCCTGGTCTTGAACACCTGTTTGGAGAAGCCACATCCCAAACAACACTTCAGGCAGCATGAATCTCTTTTGTAAGTCTTTTTTGTGAATCTCTTTGTCCACCACTGTAGAAGCCCTTGAGCCTATCGGGGGAGCTTCTAGGGTAATGCCCTGGAAGAGTCTGCCACAGGCTTTGAGAATCCCTCAGTAGCTGAAGTGAGACAAAAAGGCTTCTCCGGTGGTGCTCTGCAGCACTACGTTAATCTGCTTCAGTTCCCTATAGGTCATTGCCCTTTGCCCCACCCTTGTACCACTGCTGTGCCCACAGACGGTTGGCCCCCAACCCCATGCTCAGCCCAGGACGCTGCATTAATTTTGGTCTTTCTCACTGGACTCCTTCAGCATGACTTTGCAATAAACCTTGCTGGAACTCAGTACAGGAGACCATTCCCATTTTCTTCGATGACCTATGTGTGGTGTGTGTGTGCATTCAGCGACTGTGCCTGTCCAAGTGGCTTTCTCAGAAGATGCTTTAGGAGAGGTAGCAGCAATAACCATCCATTTCCACAGTGCCATACACCACACAAGAAATATAGATAAATGCTGTGGGCTTTGAAGCAATGCTTCATGCCTGCTTTGTCTCACCTGGGGAGCCTGTTTTGCACTGCAGAATGTAGGAGGACCTTGCTTAAGTTCGGGGAAAATGTTCTGTAGGCCAGATGCTCTCTCTTGTTAATCTTCTGAATAGGAGGAGAGAAGAAAAATCAGTCTTCCGTGGTTATATTAATGTGCTTAATGTTAATAACAGTTGCTAGGTTGACAGGTCAGGAGAGATATCAATCCACTGAATTACAATATAGATATCTCAGAGGTAGGATTCTAGCAAAGTTTCCCCAACAGTATTGTTCAAACTGAAATCCCCAATTTTGTGTTGAGTTAAACAGGTAGCTTTGCCTTCGTAACCATTTGACTATTGGTTTGTATAACCAGGATAAGGGTTATCTGCAAGGATGGCTGAAGATAGGGGAGGGACAGGAGACATCCACTTCCCTGTTTCACCAGGGTCACAAAACATCTGTGATGTGACAACTACTTCATGTCATTCCCAATCAGGCAGGTCTCCAGCTGCTGACTTAGAAGGTTCACTCTGCCCAGCCCCATTTCTGGGGTCCTAATATCCCCGTCCCTGATGCCATCTGACAGACCTGCCCTGCCCTGCCCTCCCCACCAGGCTGTGTGTCTCTGAGCTGAGAGGAAAGTCATATAAACAGCAGTGTGCCTTCTCTATTTCTGCTCTACTGCATGCTATGCCTCACTGACTCACAAAACTCCCTTCAGGCACTTCCTGGAGTTTTGATGTAGCATGATTTCATACTATAGGGTGACTTTGAAGCTGATATTTCAGTTTTGAATGGGGTAGGTGTAAGCAGTATTTGGGCTTACATCATTAAATGAGGTCCCAGTTGCTGGAAGAATGAAAATACAGAGAAAATTTCAACTCTGCAAGATGCAATATTGATTGCTGCAGTGAGCCATGATGTCAAGTATATGCTTCCCTTCCTCCTTGCTTCCCACAAGTGCTAAATAATAGACCTTGTTTAGTGGCATTTACAAATTATTTTGTCTTTGTGACTGATGCAATGACATGTCCCCTATACTCTCATTTAATTTGTAACACCATTAGGAATTTTTTTATCCAACATTTTTAATGCAGTTTTAAAATAATTGTATTTCCTGCCCCCCAGACAAATCAACTCTAATTTATAATGAGAATTTCAGGGCTAGATTATTTAAAAAAAATAATCTAGGCCATATACATTATGTAAGGTTACCATAGTAACAGTTTCTCGGGGGAAAATCTACTGTCCGTAGTTTTCACGGTAGCCACTCCCTGCTGAGAAGGTGCCTCCGAGGGAGGTGAAAGGAATATAAATGAGAGAGAGAAAAAGATGAGCACAGATGTCATATGACCTCTGCGGCATCCCTGCACTGTTGCAGATTCAGCCGAGCGTTTCTGGGTTTGTTTTTAGTTTGTTTTTTTTGACTGCATGAGTGGCACTTTCTCTTGTCATGTAAAGTCTGGCCATCCTTTCCTCTCCTGGAACTGGTTTTACAGCTGGAGGTATGGCGATGCTCCGCCTTGGCAGTGAACTGACCACAGCAGATACTAAAGCACAGTGCTCTAGGAAACCACTGTGCATGGGAGAATTTAAATGGTAAAAGGGAATTAACCCTCTTTTTTATTAATGTTTTTTTTTTTTTTCCTGAAAGAAGTCAGCAAAGACAAACAGGTATGGAAATCTTTCCTTCCAGAGAAAAACAGGAGAGGAGGGAAGCTCAACTAATTTGTCAGTTAGTGGATTTTTTTTTTTTTGGGTACAAGCATACACTGCTTATATTCTGAAAGGAATGTAAACCCTCAAGTCCTAGGATTTGTTGACTGAGTGGAAAAAGAAAGGCAAAATGTCTTTAATGTATTTTAATATCACTTTAATAGGCAAGTATGGATTAACATTTCTGAAATCCTTTTCCACTTATTTTTTCACAAACAACGTTGATTTGTTTTATTTTTTTCAAGGGCAATAAAACTTCATTCATTCAAGGCTTAGAGCAGCCATAACTAGAGGTTAACGCTCTGGTTATTTTATCCTGTCATCTCTCTGCTGCTTTCTGGGGAAAGCAGGCTGACATGGTTATTAAATCTGCCAGCTGTGTTGTATGCACATGGGAAGCAAGTAGAGCACAGCATATAGAAAATGAGTAGCTTTCAGATAGCTGCCTTCATTTCACTGCTGCAGGACTTGAAAGGCAGCCTAAAAAGCTCTTTCTCTTCTTTGTAATCACCAGTCACTGGATCAGTGCGCAAATATCACAAGTACAGTTGCAAATGTAAGTATTCCTTGCCTTTGTGGTGCTTTCAGGTTGCTAATTAAGGTTTCTACCTTAGTCTTCTGCTTGAAAAAGCAGAGAGATGAAAGCTGAAAACATCCTGACAGGGAAAGCTTTTCGGCAGTATTGTTCTGGCTTTCAGTGGAAGAGCTGCTGAGGGAAAGGGATGCATGAAACCTTTCCAGAACGAATAGTTTGCAGTTGTGTTTGTTGATTTTGGGGATGTCTGCTTGCCATTTTGTCTGTGAGGGAAGAAGTCCAACAAATGCAGGAGATACTTATAGAGAGATGTTTTTCTGCTTAGATTAGATAATATTAGATCTACAGCAAGAAAGATACTTCACCAGTAATAGAGGGTTTGTGAACATATAGAAGAAAAAATTTCCATGTTTTTTTTCACCTGAAATATTTTTTTAAAAAATCTGTAAATGCAGACCCAGCCTTCTCATTAAGAAACTTGTCAGTACCTTATTATCAGAAGTGCAAACAAATAGTCATCATAAGGGGCACCAGTAAGTCTGCATCTGACCTGATAAGAACAATGACGATGGCACGGTGAGCATTGCATGTTTTTCACCCATCTCACTCTGTCTGTATGTGAAATGATCTTTATCTGCTACAGTGGCATCAAGACAGGATAGTAAGGTGGTTGGGAAGCAGTGGAGCTGAAGGTTTCTCAGTGTTGTGGTGATACTGTAAGGAAGAAAATTGATACTTGTCAGTGTATTTTGATCTCATAGCACTGAAGAAGCAGTACATTGGTTTTTATTCTCCTTTCTAATTCTGTATTGCAATTGTTCCATCGAGTTTATGGCTAATACATTCTTACTGTGCTGTGAATGAAATCTGCTTCTTGAAAACAATCTGTGATCAGTACCAAATATAAATGTCAGATAATTGTACAAGAAATGCAGGCTCTAGCCAGTTTTTTTCTGTTGCTGTGTCATGTTTCTTGCTTTATTTACAGTTTTTGTTATTTCTTGGGGACCATTGGTACTGTCAGCTTTTCACGAGCCATGTGAAAATGTCATTTTCACAGTTAACAGGTTTCTACCATTAAGTGATTAGGGAGAGAATATGTGTGTTGTTTGCTGTAATAGACGACTAAACATATTCATGATATAACCCCCTTGATAAAGCTGCTGGAGCACAGGTATTTGATGACTCTGTTGTTTTTATAAGCTGCTTTTGAAATACTTCAGCCTCATCTTACAGATATATATGTATAAATGCCTGTCTTCACTTAGCAAGTAAAAGCTGATTTTGAAGCTTCCCTTTCCTTTCTCTTGTCTCCTTTTCCCCCTCATAGACGTAAATTCATAGTTTTCCTGAAACTTAGCTATAAAAATGGTCATTTTTGATGACAGCTGTGGAGCTAAGCTTCCCAAGCCTGAGTGGCAGCCAGCCAGCTGCTGAGACAAGTGGTGACCTTCCAGGACAATGTCTCTCACAAAAATGTCAAAATATTAAAATGGCAGACATCAAATGCCATGTGTGAGGGGAAGGGTAGTCATCTGGTTGGCTTTCAGCTGAAGACAGTTAATCCACTTCTTGTTTGGATCATACATTGAAAGCCTCTGCCTAAGTCTCTGAAATAGAGAAATTATTCATATGCCTTCTGAATAATTTCGGAAGTTCTTCTGGGAAGATTTGGGACATGAATGGAAAATTTCAGAGGTGTTTTATTTAAAATCTGCTCAGACATCTTCTGACAGAGAGCCTGAAAAGCAGATTTTGGCCTTTGATTTTGCTCTTTACATAATATACCAGTTTTCCTCCCAAATTTCTTATCCAGAATGTAAATGGATCCTGATGAAGCTTAAGCAAAGTTCATTGATGTGCACAGGATGCTGAAATTCTGATAGCATGTGCACTTACTTTTTAGGCATATGCTCACTAAATACTAAACAATCCTCTGCAGTTTTTGGTGTTGCACCTCTGAGCTGAAATCTCATTTGCTATTACGTGCATGGATGCTTTGTAACTTTCTCTGAAGGCACTGAGGTGTGAGCATTCCCCTGCTCGCTGGTGTGTCAGATTCTCAGATACCTTTATCCCTGGTAACAGATCAGTGACACTGATCGGCTGCCTGTTTGGTTTCAGCCCTGCTACATAAACATTTCTAGGACATGTGAAACTGCCTGATGCTTTACCTTGGCTTGTAGGAAAGCCAGGCAATGTGCATGGCTGATCAGGGAACAAACCTGTTCACCTTGTGGTTGACCTCTCTTTGAGAGTAGGAAGGGGCACACCAGTAGCTGAGCCAGACCAGTCTTGTTCTTCCGGTTTTGCAACTGGCCACAGTTCAAGAGAATTTTCAATATACTCCTTGCAAAGCACAGGGTGAGCTGCCAACATGGATAACTCCTGCAAAGCATTAAATATTTAGATTTAATAGTGCCAAATCCATTGTTACTTGCCAAGATGCTTTACCAAGATGCTGAAAAGGAAAATAGGTTTTTTCCAGTATTTCTTTCCTTTATTCCGTCCCTTTCAAGGTAAGAGTTCTGTGTCACTCCAAGTTTTTTCTTTTACTACAAGCAAGCAGCTTTTTCTAATTTTGTTTTAGTGTTCTTCCCTTCTATTCAAAGAGGAAGTGTTTCCTCCCCCCTCTGCTCTTTCAAACTGGGAACACACATTCCATGATCACCTTATCTCTACTGTAGTTATAGGAAAGGCTAAGTATCCATGTTGGTCTTTTCTTTCCAGTTAGTATTCTGTGATCACTCCTCCTTTCTCCTAATTCCCTACAAGAAGAATTCTGAGGCAAATGAACTAGGTAAGGACAAATTCCCATAAACATCTTACAGTAATTAATCCCTCCTCCTTCCCTTCCTTCCTGCTTTCCCTTGTCTTCAAATTTTTATCTGCTTTCACACAAACATTTCTGTTATTTGAGAATTGAGAATTACTAAGATGTAAAAATCTGTTTGGAAGAACAATATTATGCTCATCCAGTTGAGGAATAAAAAGGCAACTGAGGCATCAATTAATGTAACTTAACTCAGATACCTAGGCTGAGTTTTGGATTTTGATTTTCAAATGACAAACCACATGAAGGCCCAATCTATTTAATCATCTGGTAATGTTAAAGAAAAAATTAACTAGGGATGCTGCTGTTTTCTGTGAGCTTTGCTTGAAGAAAAACATCTGAGACAAATAACTGCAGCAGCAGTAATTTATTTTAAATCGAATTGTACAGGGCTTGGTTGTTTCCAAAGAACTGTGCCGTGTCAGATTGATTCAATGCAGTTCATTAAACATCCGCCAGTATACCTCATATGAAATTCCGACTTGCACCAATGGCATTATCATTTTATTCTGCATTTATATTATTATTACTCTTTGCTATTTCTGTAGCATCTAGGAATACCTTTTTTTTTGTTGCTGAGCTAGGTATTGTACAGAAACAGAAGGTAATCCTTGTCCCCAGACTGCTAACAAGCTCTATTATGGATAAATCAAAACCTTCTTTGTACTCACTTACTACCTTTCTTGTTTGGCTCTTTATTTGAATTCAGAAAACAGATGTCAGTACTGTGTTACCTGAACTGGTCTTCAGGATACCAGACTTTGCTTAGACATGGGCTTGAAATTGCATGTAATTAAAATTAGAGAATGACATACACTTATTTTAAAGCTGTCTTACTGGTTCACTTGAAGTACCTCCCTTAGGTTGTTAGTGTTTAGGTATTAAGTTAATGAAGTATATTAATTGAAATTAACTCAACTGACAAAACATGACTATAATTCTAAAACATTTCTGGACCACCAAGAAAGATTTATTTTAAAATCGTTATGACACTATTGCCAATTACTAAGGTAATAAGATTCATGATAAGCTTAATTACTAAGGTAATAATATTCATTATTAAGTTTAATGAGGTATGTTTACTTCTGATGATTTACAGAATCTACAGAATCTGATTACTGACATAAAATAGCAGCAGCATGACACATGACCATCACACACTAGTTGACTCATGGATGATGTGTGATTTGGGGAGGATCACAATGTGGGTGAAGTGAGAGTTTCACAGATGAAAATCTTCATCTACGTTTTCTATAAGACCCATTTTTCCCATCACTCTACTCCTTATCCCTCTTTCAAGTAGATTTCAGGAGCAGTCACACATCTGTTAATACCACCTTTTCTGCTACCTTTTGTTTGAATGATATGGTGTAAGGTACACAGTAGTTTTTATGCTCATAAACCAGGACTAAACTGTCATCTGAAATCAGTCAGGATAACTCTCTAGTTCACAAAGCCCCATTATAATACACTATTCCATTCTGGAAGTATTTCACACATTCAGTTTATACACTCCTCAAATCATCTTTCACAAAGCAAGGCTGTAGCATGTGAATATAAGCTATAACTTAACTGAGTAATGTAACCAATGTATCTGAGCCAAAAGGCATATTTATTCTTTCTGGAAATGTATATCACACAAACCACTATGATTTCTAAGAGCCATTTATATTTTGAGGTGATAAACCTAGTTGTATATGCAGGAATAAAAAATCTGAAGGATCCCAGAAGGCCAAATTGCAGTTGATGAGATATTGTACCTTGAATTTCCTAGGATTTTTAGATTTCACTTTGAAACTATAATGTGTCATATCTCTTTTTGCGTTGCCGCTGCAACTTGTATCACTATAGTGACATATTAAAAACAAAATTTAAATTTATTCTGACAGTGTTACTGTTGTCCCTTCCATAAAGCAGTTGAAAGTATCTGTACAAATGCAAGCTAACAAACATGAAGGGCTCTTGTACTCAATTGACTTATTTTTTTTTTTACGCAGGGAATGATGAATAAAAGTCTAAAATATTATTTGCAAGCTGCAATGAATCATAAATCCAGCTTGATCTGGACGGATAAAATAGTAGAATATCAAGCTGGTTAGCTAGTACTTTGACAGAATTCTTCAGAACTCATTAGGTCAGGAATATTAAGATGGGTGCCTCTTTTCTTATGAGACAATAATGTGATTCCCAGAGGGATAAGCTAGAAGGTCAGAGACAAAACAGTTTATGCTCCATGAATGGTATGGATTGCTGTTAAGAGCATTCTGAAATCCTGTCCCATCATTAATTTATAGAAAGTATTCCTAAAAGTAATGACCTAAGACAGTAAATCAGAAATAAGCAATCACTAAAACTTGTATTTCTTTAGAAACATGGGTTGTTGTAATTTAAAGGCTTCAGTACCTTTAAGCCTCCTTTACCTATCTAGGGGAGAAATTGGAAAGAAGTTGAATCTCTCCTCTATTCTGTTTCCCCCCTACTCTTCAATTCAGTGGGAATTCACTCATTCAAGGGCCCTTTTTAAGAAATTAGAGAGTTTTCAGACTGATATTGAGCTACCTCTGATGAATAACTTGTAGTGAACCAGCTTCCATTCATATTCAGAAATAGGTTCACTGAAATAAGTGATTTTGGCAGAATGAAGAGGAGTAGGTCCTGCTGGATGTCATGGCTAGGTTTTGAAAGAGGAAGTTGACATCAACTCCCTTGGAATCTTAGTGTTGCCCTACTGACATACCTAGAATCCATAGGTTGCCTTATCTTTGTTAAGTATATGTGGCCCTCAGATTTTAAATTAGTCAGTAGTAATTGCTATGTAAAAGTCAGGGTAATTGCTATGTAAAAGTAAAGCAATGAGGCTGAAAATTGATTAAAGAATTAGATAACTAACACTCAATTTATTTTAATATGTTTGGAGTTCCCAGGACAATATACTTACTAACCTTAGACCAAGACATAGCCATCATAGAAGTCATCATACTGCATACTCCCATGGCTTCCAGCCATCAGTGTCCCTACTAGGTGGAATGTCCAAAGTACTATTTTTCTTGATAAAATAAATAGCATATGCTTTAAAGTGAGAAATAGAGAATTTGTTCAGCTTTTCTTTTGTTTTTAAGAACATGTTGAGAGTTAACATAGTGAAGCTTGTAACATAGATGCGATTGTGTAATGCTTATAATGAATAACATGGTATGACATCAGAGGTCATCTAGGAATCAATAATTATTGATGAGAAAATAAGCCATTATTATTACTGTAATTATCAGGAGACATGTGATGATTTGCTTTGGTTCTGACCTTGATTGTTCATGCACTGAAATAATAATTACAGTTAATTCCTTCTTTTCCATAAATGTTCATAGCTTGTTCAGCATCAGATAGGGGAGGACCATCAAATAAAACACTTCTGTTTCTTGGGAAGTATGAGTTTATCCTTTTGGGGCAACAAAAGGCCTCACCACTGGCTTACAGTAATGCTTTTTAAAAATGGTTTTGTCCTTAAAATGTTTTCTAAAAGGTTTTTCTTTGCTTTATTCTTGAAGATGTGAGAGCAGATAGACACATCTGAGTGCAAGTGCTATGAAGAGCAGAAGGAAAAAAGCTCTTTTTGATGTTCCTTGATCCTCAGCCAGCTAATCCTAGGATAAACCAGAGCTGATGTTATGATTTATGGAGCTGGGAAAAAATAGCTTAGATCTTTCAGCAGCAGAGACCCCACACTACTCTGACCTTGTCATCTGGAAAGCATTTTCCTGTAAATATTCTTCCCCTCTGTTTGTCAATGAGGAAAGTTTGAGTGTTGTCAGAGCAACAAGTGGTACAACATCACTATGTCTTCTGTGCTTCTGGTGAACTATCTAAATAAAGGTGTAAATAGAGTGCCTTTATAAAGAGACCCCTTCAGCTGATTGCTTTTATCAGGTATGGGGATTAAAAGCAGTTGTAGGGCTGCCTATCACACTGGCAGTGCAATTCTCAAGGTCAAGTGGGTTGCTGTCTCTTCACAGGACTATTTGTCAGTGGGTATGTGTACATACCACAGTCCTGGGCACTTTGTTATTTACTGATTCAGAACAGATGCTCAAATCGCACAGCTTTCATGAAGAAGAAATTGACAAAGAGTGCAGCTGGGGTGAGGGTGGTACAGGAAACTCCATCCATCATTCTCCAAAAAGCACAATGAACGGTTTAATTGTTGCTGCCAACAATTGTTGGCCATTTTATTTGCTATAACCAAAGTAAGATCCCACTAAGAAAAAAATGGAGAAATACAGTGACAGGGCAGTCTCTTTGTTCTCTTCACTTGGCATCATTTGCTGAATAGAGTCAGTGTCTCCGCCCGAGGGGCTCTTTAAAGGGGCGCGCGAGACCCCCTCGGACTGACATGTAGGTGATGGTTCGGGATTTGAGGTTTTTCCTCTGAGGCCGCTGGAGAAAGAGACACTGCACGAGACGATCTTCTGTTGTTGTTTTTATTTCTCATGGCTGTTTATTGTATCTTATCTACAAAGTGTCCCAGCCAGGCTGACAGAGGTCCGCTCTGCTAGGTGACCATGATCAAAATGCCCCCCTGCGAGAGGCAGGACTTATCTTTTATACTCTAAACTACGTCTTCAATATTTACAATTACCTTCCAATACAGCACAACCTTATTACAATGTCCAGTTTTGTCCCCATCCAATCTGTGGCTGCCAGCATGTCATCCAACATGGATGGCACCGAGAAGAAGTAGGAAGTGGCACACCACACCCCAAATTCTCCATGCTGAACACATGGCCCTTATCATAAACAATCCAAAAATCTACTTATTCTACATTCTAATACTCAAATTTATACTTTACTTATTTTTGTGACTTGTAATTCTTCCTGCAATGTTGGCAAATTGTCTCAAGGGGTTAAATTCAGCCCCTGAGACACCTGGGTCTCATTCTGGGGTCTCTGAGAGGCCTGCCATGGGGGTTTTTCCATCCCCAGGGAAGCCAGGGAAACACCCTGGTCTCCCACAAATAGATTCCACTGGCTTTATCTGAACCAAAACCTTCCACTATTGCTCACCTGCAAAGCATGCTTCTTGACCACAGTGAGGTCTTGAGTGGCTAACAAAGTTGTAATTAGGAGGGAACAGTGAGGAAATAGTACACTATGCAATAAAACCAGCAGTATTTCATACTGGGGAGTTTTTGTAAGACAGTATGTCTTCTGAGAGAGCTGCCCATGGGAATACTTATCCTCATACCAGAGTTTCCTTCAGTGCCTTTTGAATTTAATCTATTGTCTTTCATTGAACTGGATTGGATGTATGTGATTTAATATCTTCCTCTGTTGCGAGGTTTGTATTTAAGGGATGCTACACGAACACTAGGAAAGGACAGAAAGCAGGCTGCCTGTTTCACAAAAAAATTAATCTCCCAAGTGAGTATGGATTGGGTCACAGTGAAGTTAATGTACATATTCATGTGATGTTAAAAAAGTCATTATCTGGATTAAAGCCTCTCCCTATTCTTTAGTGTCCAGGCTCTTACTGAAAAGCTGAAGATTTTCATAATTCTCAAATAAAGACACCTGAATTTTTGTCATGCAAAGCAATCTGATTTTTCTTAATCTCGTTCTCAGAAATAACTCAATTATTTTGGCTGAT
Organism: Muscicapa striata striata; assembly: GCA_030060385.1. NCBI lineage: Eukaryota > Metazoa > Chordata > Aves > Passeriformes > Muscicapidae > Muscicapa > Muscicapa striata. The sequence goes on along the minus strand of JAREIS010000304.1, from coordinate 278,310 downwards.
TTTTTTTTTTTTAATGAGGCAAACATCTAGCATGAAAACTTTCATGCTAGCCAGTAAAGGCTATCAGTCTCTTAACAGCTGATATTGGGTCACTTAATGGAGAAATATAAAATTTCATGCTTATACATTATAGTATTAAAATGCACAATTGACAGCAAAATTCTGCTTTGGGAAACATCATGTCATTCAGTACCCCTGTGTAGCAAGGAGGTTCCTAAGTATAGTTATAACAAGATTTCTTAGAAAAGACACCTGGAATAGTAATTTGTTCTGTTGAGGAAGGTATTAAATATCTCTGTGGGTTCTTCTTCCCCTTCTAAAATGTGGTATTGGAACTTGCTGTAGAGTCTGAAATTACTGTGGATGAGGAATGAAGTGAAAGGAAAAAAGACTGGACCATCCTTGGTTTCATTTTTTGAAATGCTACTGAGAAAATTTAACTTTTTCCATCATTCACAGGTTAAACAGATTTTTGACTCTGCAGAATATTTGCTTTTCAGAATGCATGAGACTTGTTATTCTGTATTGTGGACACCAATGTTCTTGAATCCTCTGGAATATCAAGGGGTTTGCATGTGTTTGGTTTTAGGTATCATCATATCGGTGGATGCCAGTGGGATGAATTCAAGATAAGCTTCCTTTCTGGCTGACTTGTAGTTTTTTCTGTCTTTCATCTGAACTTAAAATGACAAAGAAATATAGCTTTAAAATAACTGCATGAATCTGAGCAATTGCTGAATTTTAGCAATTACAATGAAGAATCATTGCCTCCTTCTGTGATGTCTCTCTCAGCTTGAGCTTGAGTCAGAAAGAACCAAGAGCAAACAACCCTTTCAATGCAAGAAGCCTCCTTTAAGTGTGCAACATTGCTGACCTTGACAAGCACGCAGAAAAGCGCAAGTGAATGCACACAAAGTTTTGAGACCTGCTGTATATCCAGACCCTGGGTACTACACAGTATTACCTCACACAGATTTTGTTATTTGCATGCAAAATAGAATCACAGTGTGTGAGCTATAATTTAATCTATCTTGTAGCCTGGGTCAACACAAAGGCCTTGATGGAGCACTGTGTTGCAGCTGGGCAGCTCTGGCTGTTTTAACAGAATCAGGGGATCTTTGCTCAAGGAATGAGGCAGAGTAGAGTAATAAGAAGAATGAATGCTGGAAGAAGTGGCACTTTTTAAATAAAAAGCTCAGTTAAATAGGAAAAAAAGCCCAGACTGGAACTGATTTCATATTACTATAGAAATACCATAGTGATGCTAGAGATTATAATTTTATTTTATGCTACATATCATCAGGAAACCCTTAATAATATGGGTAGCATTGGCATTGCTTTTGCATATACATTTTTATTTATTTGCTTGAGCTATAATATACAATATCTCCAAACTTCTTTGCTGGCTAGGTAATATTTCAAGAGACTTTAAGTTTCTTCTCCCCAGTTAACATTTGCAAGAAACGTATCTAGAATTTTTTGTTTTCAATTTAAAAAAAAATTACATTTTGTTTGATTTTTATACTCACATTGAATAAGTTATTAAATGATATGTCTTTTACACTTTCATGTTAATTACAAGTATGTTCTTATATAGATTTCTCCCCATAATTTACAGTTGTCATATAAACATACAATCTTATATAAATACTTTCTTATGGAGAATGTTTTAAATATGTGTAGAACTCATAAGAAAATATGTCTTTCTGAAGAGTTTTATCATTCAATGAATTCCATTTCCTTTCAAATCAGTGGGCAGATACTGACCAGAACTCCATCCTTTCCATATGCATTAGCAGTTTTGTAGGTTTGCTTGAATTTTGTAGACCATACAGAAATTTTGTGGTAGGCGCTATCACTCTGAAGTAAGTTATTTTCCTGTGGACTTTTTTGTTGCTGTTCTTGCCTTTAATTAGAACCTTTCAATGTTCAGTCTGCTGATGTTGTCTGTTATCCATTTTTACCCAGGTTCTTATATGTATGATTGACTGAAGAATTATTCTATGATTATTTTAACCCCCAGTTCCGTTTTCTTAGGCTGCCGTAAAATTGCATGGCATAATTAAATCCAGACATGGGTGTGGTTTGGTTCTGATTACATGACAGGTTTAGCCTTTTTACTACTTGGATCAAGGGGACTTTTATATTTTAATTTAGTTCTCCTGCATGGCTGAGGTTTGTAGTATCTTTAATGTTAAGATCTTCTTTTCCCCTCCTGCTGCTCAGAATGCCTTTATAACAGAGCTTTGCTTGAGAACTAATATGTCCCTCTTTTTGGGGGGGGAATAGGTAGTCACTTGACTTGAGAGCACCTGGAATTCATTAAAATTCCTCTTACTAGCCTGTAATATGAGAATATGGAATACTTGGACTGTTGTGTTTGCTTGCAGGCCTGTTCTTGGACACACCACCATCTTTTTGGATTTCTTTGTCCAAATGAACAATTCTGACCTTTGTTGTGCCTCTGCAGTTTCAAGCAGTTAAATTATTTAGGTGTTTCTGCATGCTCAGTAACTGGCACACTTTGCCTGGGCTTGCTGGGTAGAAAGGGGATGTAGAAGTAAGTTTGGTATAGCAGTTTTTTTGGTATCCCACTCACTCCTATTCAGCAAGAAGGCATAAAATGCATCAATAGTCTCATTCAAGAAGTAAACTCCTGATCCAAACTGAGAGAGGGGAGGGACTAATCACATCTGCACCATTGGGCGCAGACCACTCTGGCCATTATTTAGGGGGTGTGTATCCTTTTAGTTCCTGGATAAATCCATGGCTGACCTCGTTGATGTGACTATGAAATCAGCAGGAGTTCTCATATGCTTGACAGAAATGTATATATTAAAATGCTTTTTTTGTACCGAGGTCACTGCATCACAAATCTGAGCATTTTTCCTGTGATGGGGAAATCCCTCTTAGTCTCTGAGCATCCTTTGCTCTAGCTGATGCAGGAATTTGGTTATGGAAGCAGGAACCACAGCTATCTTGAGCTACTAGTCTTCTAATCAATGCTGTCTGTTTGTTGTACAACCGTAAGGTCTTCACAAAAGAGTTCTTTTGGATATTTGCCTTGAGTTCTTCTGTGTGAGCAAGAACATAGTCCGCAGAGAAGCGTGAGAAACTGGAGAGGCAATATCTTTCTCCTTGTGACAAAGCCCACATTGCAAAGGCCATACCTAATAAGGAATTTATCAGTTTCAAAGATACCACTGGAAATGTTTATATTGATATATAGGAAAACATTCCTTGGAGACAAGTCATCTTGTAATTTGAAATTAGGGTGTATGTGTGGGCTCTTGGGTCTGTGGCTCTTTTTTGTCTCTGTCAGCGTACTTTGCCTCTGAATTTAGGTATGCTCCAAAGCCAAAGCATTTGTCCTTCTGAAATACTTATTTGGACTCTAGACCTAATTAGAGATAAGGGGTGTTTCAGCACTGTTGGCAAAATCACTCCATAACAACAGCAGAATTTAAATGTCGTGCCTAGATCAATTCACAGAATTTAACTGAGAAATGTCTGTAGTGTAATATAGTAAGGCTTAAGGTAGCTTATAGCCAGTTGGGATATAGAAGCCAGTTATGGCAGCATGGTGCCCAAGACATGCTAATTTGCTTTGCTTCTTGACTGAGTTTTCTCCTGCTTTAACAGCACGTACATTAGACATTTCAGAGGTAGCTTAGATATTTCAGAGGTAGCTTTGATACTTCTTGCTACCTTGCTGTCACAGTTCTGTCTAGAAAAAGCTTAAGACTCAAAAACTCTGACTACCAAATTCCAGGCAAGATGAGAACTGAGGCCACTGGTCTGTAAATAAGATAGAGCACAACTGAATGGGGAATGAAGGGCATGTGTAAAGAGCAGTTTGTACTTGAAAGGCCTCCTCTGAACTCCATGGCAATTGAGGCCTCTCACAAGGAAATGGAACACAAAGAAGCTAGGGAGAAAACTTGCTTTTTAGAGATGAACTTTAAACTTGTAGGTTTATGGTGCTCTATGGTGCCAAAGTTAATCTTTATACACAGTGTATGTATTTTTTGAGGTGAATCTCCTTTTATTAGTATATTTGTGTTGTGTTTGGAACGAATGAACTTTGAGGTGGTAGAAAATTTTAAAAAACTTATCTTGCCAAAGTAATTATCCTGTTTATTTGCTTTCAAAGGATATACTTCTTAAGTCAATAGTGAAAATAAATGCAGTTTGTATGTCTGAAATACCTTCAGCGAGAGCTTCAAAGAACTGTAAATGTATTCACACAGAACTTCTGTGAAATGGGTAAGATATAATATTACCATCTAACTAGAACACCAATGATAGTCATGACAATTCTTGATGTACATCAGCTATATAACCCTTGTTTCTTTCCACACAGCTCCTAATGCTGTAATTGTATTTTTAGTCACAGTTACAATTTGATAATACTCTGCTGCTTTTCCACTCCTGTGAAGCAGAGAAGCGGGTCTCTTGGTTCAGTGTGGTGTTATTTACACTATTAAGTTGCAGTGGGTCTCCCTGTTTGATCTGATCCTTGGTGTCGCATTACTGATGAGGTTGAAAGAACTGTTCTGTCTTGAAGACAGATTCTGGATGGAAAGCTGGTACATTAGGGGGAGATTTCAGCAATTGTTCAGCAGCACAGGAAGGAGTAGTTGTAAGCCTGACCTTTCTGTGTAGGGAGCCATGAAACAAGGTGCTGACAGCAGCTGTTTCACTTAAACCATTTGGAGCATAGGGATAGGTCCTATGGTCTATGTGGCCTCAAGGGGTTAGACACATCCCCAGAGTCTCTTCTGGCATTTGCTACACCTCAGGAGGCACTATCAAAGGGTTAAATAGTTCCACAGTGTGTCACTTGCTCTCTAATTAGGAAGTGGTCCAAAAGCTCAAAGTTCAAAATGCACCATGGTCTGAGCTGGGACTAAGCCCAAGTTCCCACTGACTGCAAGCTCAAATGTTAGTGTGACACATGTGCATAAGATCTCTTCCCCTTCCCACTTCTGCCATTTGTTTTCCTTTTTAACAGGAAAATTAGACATTTCAGCTACACAGTTTCACTTCTTTTGTCACTGTCTGAAGTCTTCCATTGCTTGAGCTTGTGTGTTTTCTGGGAATAACTTGTAACCTCCTTTTAAACAGAAATCAGGCCAGTAAAGCATGACAAAAATCTCACTCCACTCTGTTCTGAAGCATCTGTAACTTCAGTTGGACAACCAGGGCAGGTCTCCTCCCAGCAGCAATGTAGTTACAAACTGGTTAGACTGAGCCTCAGGGGACCTGAGGGTCCTTGTTGGCCCTGAAGGGAGATACAAACAACAGGCAAAATAGCAACCAGCTGAGCTGGTTTTGGGAAGAAAGGACAGAGTGGAGGTGGGCTGAGGCCACAAAATGGTAAAAAAACAGTTTTGGAAAGCAAAAAATAAATAGTAGAAGGCAGATGCATGGATAGTAATATGAAAAGGACAGAGTCAAAATGTCACCCATGGAGCCTGCAGCTGAGGAGTGGGCAAAGTTCTGCTGAATTGTACCATAGAATCTGCTGAGCTGGAAGGGACTCTTCAGGTTTTGGGATCTTGTGTTTAAGAATGGTGCACATTTGGGGGTCATGGTTTTAAGTTTCACCCCAGAATGGATGGTAGCTTCTTGGGGATGATAGCCATATTTTGCATATTAAAAAAAAGGGTGGTGATTCTGGTCTCTACTTTTTCCCTCTCTACCTTCAGCAACATGTGTTTATTGTTCCCCTCCACTGGCACTTCGGGTGCTTAACATGGCAGGTATATTTGAGTCAGATCATTAACCTGCCTGAAAGACACATCCAGCAAGACAAATTTGGCCTGTGAGCTTTCACACTGTTCCTGCAATGCGTGTGAGAGATGAGCAGGCCTTGTGGCTGGGAATGGCAGTAAAAAGAGGGGGGATGATGACGTTTTGATGAAAGTAAGATATTAAATTAGCTTGGCCACCACACTTAGCTGGTGCCTGGGTTGGTAATGTTGACAGTGCTGATAACAATTTTCCTGTGTCATACAAGGCTTAAGGACAAAGAGGCAGCTTCCTCCTTGGCATAATGCTATGATTGAAGTCACAGAGTTGGACCCAGGGTGACTGTCTAAAATGTACCTTTTCAACAAACTCCACAAAATCAGCTCATTCTTTCTCTCTCTTTCATTTCTTTATTTGTGGCTACTCTGAATTAGCATCTTAAATAAATTTCTATGGGAATCAGAGATGCAGTCGCTAGCTTACTTTTGTGCATCTACAAACAGTCTTTTTATAGCAGTCTTTTCACAATCTCATGTACAGTGTTTGGGCACTTGATCCATATCCATCAAGGGCTTTTCATGCCTATCCTGTTCCATTAAAAATAAAAAATCTAACAGTGTAAGGTGCATAACATGCAATATATATTTGATGGTAGAACATTTGTAGCACATATTTTATATGCACAGATGAGACATCTCTCTTTCTGGAGTGACTTTTCATCTATTCATTGTTTCTCTGACTCTCATTCTGATATATTATTTTAATATTTTGTAACAAGTAGATTGCAAAGATTGAAAAGAAAGATAGGTATCAAATAAAAAATTTGATTTCATGAAGCAAAGCATTCTCTGCATAGCAAACAAGGTAAGAAAAGAGAGCTTTGTAAGGAAGAGAGAACTGAAAAGCCAGGCCTTGTGATGAAGAGAGCTGTGGGAGTGGATCAGTAAGAAAGGAGAAACTCTGAAAAGGCCTTGAAGCTCAGGACATGAAAGCATGGCTTTCATGGAGGTGTAGGCAATGTGGCTGTGGTATGGAACAAAAGATTACCTCAGCTGCTGAATTTTTTGTGAAAACAATGCCGGTGCATTGGAAATAAGGTCCAGGCTCAATAATCAAAATAAATAAAGTAATTATATACTGTACACACAGTAGACCTCAGCAGAGATTTATATGTTAAAAATACTAGAAGAGAGCTCTGGTAAAATAATGGCGTTGGTGTGGATGGCACAGAATGAGTAGGAAATCTAGGCAAAAATAGAGGCATTGTATGTTATGTGCCTGGGTGGCAGCTGATGGAGCTGTGCAATTGCATCAGAATTGGAGACGTCATTGAAGAACATGCCTAGTACATCTTGCTGTGAAGAAAAACTTGCAAATGTGACCCGAGCACATTGCGATGCAGCACTCTGTGCCAAAACTCTCATGCAGCCTGTCAGCAGAAGCTGGAGAGCTGAGATATGCCCACCCATTTAAAAGAGGCACTAACTCTGCTGCTGCAGGGAGTTCAGTTCATTTATCAAAGCAGAGAGGAGAGAAATGACTTGTGCCAAGACTACTCAGAATGAAGTGTGATTGGACTGCTTTAATTTGACCCCAGAAAAGAGTTGAAAATTAGGAGCTGTCAGGGCATTTAATACAATACGCCTAAAACACAGGGTGAAATATGGGATGGGAGAAAAGCAGAAAAATACAAATGGATGGTTGTAAATCACTGACATAAAGTGGTGAAGGAGCCTGCACAAGCAAGTAGTAAAAGCTGGATAGGATATAACAAGAAGTAGGGTGCCTTTGGGAGTGTGAGAAAAGGAGGAATAGATGTTGAGAAAAGAATTAATCGAAAGGTCAGAGAAAAGACAGTGAAAGCCAAAAAGATGACATAGTTTTTAAGGAGGATTTTAGTTATTTCCAAAGCAAAAAAGAGCTTGAAGGGTCTGAGGCTTGAAGCACAAAGCATGATATTTTTGCAGGGAGTTATCATAAAACACTTGATGAAACAGATTTTCGTGGCAGACAGGTCTCACAGCCAGACTACAGGCATAAGAAAATAGTATGGGATGACATGGGATCACCACCTGTAAGCAGGGTATTCAATTAACTACAAACAATTCAATTCTAACAACAAAGGAGAGAGAAATTTGGGCAGACAGGTGGGAACACAGATGACTGAGGCAAGATCAGAAGGAGCTTATATTTCAGGGAGTATTCACTCCATGCAATACCTCTTTTGCCTCTGTGTTAAGATCAGTATACTAACAGAAGCATTTGCTTCTGTGCTGCATTACCTTTCCTTGAATGATGGAGTGACAGACAAGGAGGGCACAGTGAGGTGCTAAAGAGAAGGGAGACTTAACACCTCCACTTTTGACAGCAATAACTTGCTAGATCAGCTTGGTTATCTCACAGAACCTTACTCTAAGGTGTGTCTGTGACTGCTCTTTCCAGGATCAGGAACCAAAGAATAAACAGTTAAGATGGAGTCCAAGTGAAGCAATCATAGGACGATCAATGAAGGTTAGGGGGATCAGGTCAAGAAGGTCAGAGTAAGGAATTTGTGGCAGAGAAGTGAGAAATGCCACCTTCAGCTAATAAAGCAGATAAATCATGTTAGGGAGAATGAGAATAAGAAAAAGTATGGACAGAATTAGAGACTTTGCAAGTAAAACTTCCATAGAGTAAATATTAAATAAATTTAACTTAGACTACTTTTGTTTGCTTGTATGTTTGATTGACCTAAAAGAAACGGTGCACTGGAGATGCCTGCAGGCTCCCTAAAAGTGTTTCTATGAATACACAGCAAATATGTGCTTTTCCTGAATTGATCTATTGATTTTTGTTTTTCCTTCCACCTTAAGCATTTTAATGCCTTGCAGTAAACTGTCAAGCCTTAGCCCTTCCCAGTCAGTCCCTCTTGCTTCCCTGCTTAATAATGAAACACAGTATCTTGAACACCCAGAATTCGAAGCAGGAGCTAATCATTGGCTTACATTGTGGCTGGCAGGACAGGCCCGCCTCTTTGGGTTGTGCTGACAAGCTGTTTATGTTTGTGCACGGCCACCCTTTTACTCAGCCACCCGATGCTTGTAATGGGAGCAACTGTCTGAATGCTGCCGGGAGCTAAATCTTCTCATCAGAGGCACAGTGAATTTCAGCCTCTGATTCTCCCACCTTGACTCTATGGAATACTAGTAAGTAGCCTTCTGTCTTCCTGTGGCTTGTCTCATAAGACTAAGGGGATGTTTTAGCAAGGCAGGTAGGTGCTGTCATTCAGAGAGGCAGCTATTAAAACATTTTCCTCTGTCTGAAGTAAAAGAGCAGCTACTTTGTATGCAGTGTCATGACTGCAAGGACCACACAATTGCAGTGCCAAATGAGACCTTCCTGGAAAGCAGAAGGGAGGAAGTTAATAAGGACACAACCTATTTTAAACTTACTAAGTTGTTGGGATATTCATAGATATATATATATTTCATTTAATCTGCATCTAGTTCTTATTTTTAGATGCATTTACAGTATTTGATCATCCAGTCTAATTTTAAACAGCAGCACTTTTTGCCAGGTCATGAGTAGTGTGGTTTGGAAAAGTGTGAAACGGCTAGAAATGAGATACTATAAAATGAATGCTCCCCAAAATGCTGATAGGTGCTGCCATGTTTGTATATATGTACCTAGCAGTAGAAAAAAAAAGTCATGGTCAGAGATTTCAGTCGTCTTCGTTGACTGAGAATTGTTAATGGGAACTGTTCACAGCTCCACAGAGCAAAAGACTGCAGAGATTGAATGAGCATTTAATTTTCGGAATTTGAAATCAAATATTGCCTGTTTGGGCATTATTCTTCCACTTACACTGCACATATTGATGGACATTTTAGACTTTCTCTTTTACCATTTACACTAGCAAAGAAAGTCTTAATGTCCCTGTCAGAGCTGGTCACCATGCAGAATCTCAGAACTAGTCTGCTCCTAAAGTTTGGGCAAGTCCGTGTGTAGATTTCATGTGGTAACTGAGGCTCAGGCTGTGAGTTCAAGATACTGAGGGGGGGAAAAGGTGGCTGTCACTGTAAATAAGCATGTTCATTATTCCTCTTTTTAAAATCACAAGAAAGTAAGTTGCAATCAGATCTTCATTAATTAGCCTTGACTCATGGAAAAAAAAATAAAATTAAAAGCAAGTCCAAAGCAAGGTCTGATGCTATATTACTTTCAGCTTGTTTAACTTGCTCCCTGTGGATGTACCCAATAGGGGAATACCCAGGGGGTTATGCCTTTGTCTGCTGTGCTGCTTGTGTCTTGGGGCTGTGCGCAGCTTCTACAGACAGCCCTGGGGCAGCTTGGAAACTTTTGGCTCAACAATCCTACTCACCTATAGGATCTTAATGACTGAATCATTCATTGAGTTGTGGATTGCAGAGGGCCGGTCAAGCAATATTATTTTTAGAAAGCAGTGGTTAAGAGACAGCTAGACAGAAACTTTCTAATAACACTCATCAAATTACAGGCAGCTGTTATAGTTAGTATATTTTAGGTGGGTCTTGATGCTGGTGGTTGTTCAGTTCCGAGTCTTCTCTACAGCAGTAGAGAAGCAAGCATGTGTGGTAGTGTATGAATTAAAGCTAATTACCACAATAAGCTGCTTCTGTGCCAGGCTGTGAATACAAGCCAAGTGTTTCAGTCAGTTGCACTAAGCAGCAGATAGATACTAAGCCTTGATTAGTAAAGATGGTTTTTGTCTATAGATTAATAGAGCAGCATCTCACTAGTTAAATGAAAGCCATGAGATACACCACACACCTAGGAATTGTTGCTGTGCCCTCACAGGACACAGTTAGGAGCAATCAATATGCTCACCACATCATCTCTTGACTAAAGAAAGAAATCCCTCACGTATCACAAGCTCAGCACAACATGGCTGGCTCCGAAAGGGCAGACTGTGCCTGTTTGATTTGTATCAAGGTAAACAGGCCAGAAATTAAATTTTTTTTTCCCCTCCCATAGAAATAATTTTGAAGATGTGTTTAAAGGGCTTGCTAAAACGAGGTGCTGAATCAACTTTCTTCATAAAAGAAATGAATCTGAAAGGAATAAGCTATAATTGCACTTTTTGATTCTGAGCTGGTAGGCAGTTTTTCCTAATAGTTATTTCCTAATAGTAATTAACAAAGCTTTCAGGTGTCCTGGGAAGCAGAGAAGCATACCATGCTCAATCTACAGAAGAAAGATAAAATTTGCAAGGAAGCTGGAAATAAAACTGCTTACTGTGATTAATTTTCTTCCTCTGGTTCTGTAGGTGCATTTTCCAACACTTCCGTGTGGCTGAGAATTTGGTCTGCAGGTACACTTGTAATATAGCTATTGTTCAGAACTTAATGAAAGGTATTCATTTGGGTTTGACTGAAACCCTAAACTCTTACCAGTACTTCCCAAACATACTCATGATTACCAGATTATTAAATTCCCACTGCCCTTGGGAATATCAGACCAGCTCCCAAAATGGATCAATATCTTGGGAAGGAACAACTCTCTAAATTACTAAGAATTTTGAGTTCTTGCAGTGCTAATTCATGACACTGGACATTTGAATTTTTAGTGAAAGCAGAAGGCTTTGAGGGTACTTTTTGCCTCAGTGTTTATTATTAGCAAGTGCTCTGCTGATATGTCCTACATGCTTGACACATCAGTTAAGGCTGTGATAAGTGAGAGCCTGTAAGTGAAATAATATTGCATGTGTCTCCCTCCCATCAGCTGTTTGAGTCTGACCAGGAAACTGAACTGTCAGGTAACAGGAAAAAGTCTGAGGGTCTGAAAGAAGCAATGTCAGCCTTCTGTCAGGTCTGGATAGATCTCCTTGTAAAGTCAGTCACTATCAGAAGTCAGGTCTCCAGAGGGATAAAGGCTGAGATTTGCTTCCTCAGTCTCCTTGGGTAAGTTGTCCTCTGTCTTAAATCTGAACCCTCTGACTGATATCCTCAGTTTCCACCCATGCATATGAAAGCTTTTAAAAATCTTTCATGATAGCTTTTTTTTTTTCCCCTCCCCAGATCCATTTTCCTAAGAATTAGATGCTAGGTAAGGGATGTTGTTGCCACTAAAGTGGAATACACTGGTTGGTTATAAAACAATGAAAAATGCTAAGCATGCAGTCTTTTCTATTAAAAAAGCAGCAGGACTGTAGTACCCAGATATTACTCACTATACATTAAGAGCAGAGGGTCTTCCTCTATATGTGCATTTTATTTTGGTGATGTTATGTGGAGAAGGTACTTCTCTTAGGAAAGAAAAGGATTGCTAGATATGTTATATGTGCAAAATTCACCCCAGGAGAATAGAGGAAGTCTGTCAACCAGGTATTTACCACAGGTCTTGTTCTGTTGAGTGGCCTGCCTGAAATATAATGGAAAACTTGGGTTAAGACAGAAAAAAGGGATGGCTTCCTACCTTCCTTGCCTGTGACAGAGAGGGAATGGCAGTAGCTAAGTTATCTTCTGGTCTGTACTGCCCTTAAATCATCAGTATCTACCAGTTGCCACTGATTCCTTTGACTTATCTCCCTCCTGTCTAACACATCTGGCCTCTGTGCTAGCCAGCAATGCTGAAAGAAGCAACCTTCAGTGGCATTGCAGCACTTACACTAGCTATGCTCTGCTCTCATGATGGGAAGATGTTTCCTTGGACTCTATGGGTAAGCCCTAAACTTGCTTCTTACTGGAATTAGTGGCTTACAGAACAGGCTCTCTGCATTGCTGCTTTGATAGTATGTTTAAGGCACAGTCATGCAAGCTATCTTCTTTTAGGGTACATACAGGACTGGTTTATAAATTGTAGCCTCCAGATGGCTCATTTATCTCTCTAGCTCACCTCTCTCTGGCCCAGAAAGCAGACTATATCCCAGTGTATCCTTAAGTAGGCAGGAAACATTATAGATGCCATAGTTTCTTCATCCATTAAGAAGCTTTTAAATATTTGTTTCTTTCTTTTTGCCAGTGTAGTTGCCCAAAGGTCTAAGGAAGCAGCAATTGTAGCTTGTAGCATAAAATGTCCTTAATTAGGAGGGTAGCTTGCTGTGCTCTTCTTCATTGCTGCTGTCTAAAAAAAATTATCACAGCTGTCATCAGCCTTTTCCTCTTATCGCTGCTCATTCACAGCATGTGAAACTAAGAAGCAGTGTATCCATTAAAATTCAAGGAGTGCACTGCAGTTTCTCTCACGAAATGAAATCATTCTGTGGCTTTTTTTCTTTTCAAGATCTTTCTTATGCAGCATCTTCAGATGATACTTTAGCTAATGCTCCCTAATGTACTGTCAAAAGTTAACATTTTTTATACTAATATAATATACTGGCATGGAATTCTGCAGGTTTCTGGCAAAACTCTTGCTGAAGGCAATAGAGAGGCTGGTTACTTAAGGACTGAAATGGGACTGTGAGAATTACAGTATGTTCTCATATGTGTAGTTTAATTTCTTCTTCTGACTGGGATGCTTAACTTTTGCGTGATACCTTTGGCCTTCTCTTCAATTAGTTTTCAAATGTCTAAGAGCAAGTTGATAAGTATTTGATGAGGTTAATATCAACTCCAGCATTGCAGTGGCTGAACTTTCAGCACTTTTCAAACATTGCCTTCAGGAGACCACCTGTCTCCTTCTCTCCATTTTCCCTGTAATTTTCTCCTTATACCTACTCTTCTCTATCACTCTGAAATCTATGCTTAGCATTCATATACACTTTGGATTCCAGAGTTGACATCAAAACATTTCCTTGGATCATACTGGCTATGGAAAATGTTACACTGTCACATTCTAATACGCAGATGGGAAAAGTATGAGCCAGGGCTAATTTGGCTCTGGCTGCAAAAGAGGGAAGAGACATCCACATGGATAGAGCAGGCACAGCATCTCTTATATGCATGTAGGTATGAGTGGTAATTATGTCAAGACAGACTGGACTGGCACCATCGCCAGTCCTTTATTAAAAACTTCTCATGCATTCTCTCAGGCAACTCCACACAGTACTGACTCCTTTCCTGACAAGCAGCTCCATACAACTCTAACTCCTTTCCCTACAGGCAGCTCCACATAGCACTGACTTATTCTCTCTACAAGTTTTCTTCTTCCTTCTGCATGACTGGCTAAACTCCAGCCTACCCCTTACCCAGCACCTAACCTTATCTGTGTCTCACACAGCATCTTCTTACCTTATCTGTCCCTTGCACAACTGCACATCCCTTACCTCTACACAGCAGCACGCACTCCATCCCAAATTGCAGCAGACTCCAGTTCTCAAGCTCCAACTACAACCTGCAGTCAGCTAGCCCAGTCTTTTATAACACCCATCCTTATTGGGCAGGCAAGGCTATTTCCACTTCTCGGTAATCAGTACAGCTGTAATTCATTGGGAAAGATTGCCTCCTGCACCATCCTTACAAACTGTTTTCCTACAGGTATGTAGATAAAGACAGTTTCAGTAGAAGAAGTCTTGTTCCCTACCTGTCCCAAAGCTCTGCTCAGCTTCAAGCCTGTCAGCCTTTCACTCTGGCTTGTAGTGTCTTTGGGCCTCAGGCCCCTCATCCTTAGTCCAAGTCTCCAGCTTATGCCTGCATAGGGAGAGCATGTAGCTTTCCTGTCATCCATGCCCCTTGCCTCACTCACAAAGTTCACACCCTCTTCATATTTCTGCCACAACTCTTTTCCTATCCTAGAGGCACATTTTTTTTCCCTGGCAACCCATGTCCCATCCTCCTCAACCTCTGTGTTCCATGCCATTTAAGATGCTTGTTCTCCCTGCCTCTCACTCCTTAAGAGCTTCCCCAGAGCTCTTTTCTCCTTGCTGTATTCTCTTCCTAGTCTCTGTTTTCCTCACTACAGCCCAGTGTTTGCAGTCTGAGAGACAGGGGGCTCTTTGTTCTCCCCTGGAGTGTCAGGTTCTTCAGTGCAAAGGTCTCAACATACTTTCTTTTTCCTCTTTATTGTACTTGAAGGCAGGAAAGTAGGGCAGGTCCAGGGTAAACCAGGCACATACTAGTTTTTTGTGTGCTGTAAAGGGGAATAGCTCCAAGCAAAGTCAGAGAAAGACTAAGCCAAGAAATATATAAGCATGGGGGTTTTTTTTGTTTGTTTTTTTTGTTTTGTTTTGCTTTGGTTTTTTTAAAGAAAATATAGTCCTTTCTATTTTTCTTGGGAAACAAAGTGTCCAGTATTCAACAAATATCTTCTGAACCAGCTTCAAGCCCAGAGCTGCTTTTGAACTGTTTGCTGTGATTCTTCATGTGCTCATTTCTTTGTGGTACCAGTCACATGGTAACATTTCTGATTCTTGGATGAATTATGTTTTCAAACAAAAAGTGGTATTTGGACACATTACTTTTGGTTCAGAACTTTTCATGAATGCAGACGTATGAAAATGTTGTACATCAGAGTTTCCTGGATAGTTGCTTTTGAAATGAAGCTTACATGAATGGAAGTTTGTGAAAAACAGTAATTCTGAGACAGTACAATTTTACAGGAGCCAGGGCTGATGGTTAATTTCTCAGAATAGCAAACTACGATAGGAAGCAGTGCAGACCAGAAGCATGAGCCTGGCACAAACTGAGTTTATACCTATATTTAAGGGATGTGGTTGCCACTGTAATATATGATAAAATGTAATTCGTGTAGAGTTGTAAATTAATGTAGAATAAGCAATGTCTGTATAAGTAAAGTAATAATAACTTAGAAACCGAAAGCTGCAGTGGGAGAAACAGGGATTGCTTAATCCCAGCGCTGTAAACAAAAGCTGAAGAGCCAGGGTTAGAAGACAATAGACCTAGCCGCAGCAGAGATGGCCCTGTCTAGGGAGACACCCAAACGTTAAAAGCCCGATAAGCACCCACAATTAAGATAACCAGAGCCATCAAGAATGCCCGTTTCCAGTAAACCTAAATCTGCAAGTTACATCTCAGTTCCACTTTCCTGTAATACCTGAACCTGCCTTCATCAAAATTCATCGTCTCCTGGAATATAGGTTTTGTCCAGCCCAACGCAGAAAGAAGACAAAGACCTCTGCTCCGGGCTAAAAAAACTGTATAAAAACTGGACTAACCAAAGCTGTTGTGTGAACATTGGGGGATCTGATGCGATAGAGATCAGATCAGAGTATGCTCACCCGGCGCCGACCCCGGGCTTGGCGCTGTCCCTCTTTTGATTGTGGCTATCGAGGACCGTATTTCGGTCGCAAAATAAATATCGCTTATTTTAATCATATTTAATTCGGCTTGATCTCGTTTTTATCTATAACACCACAAAAGTGTGACTGAAGATCTTGAGGTAGGATTAAAGTCAGGAGGAGTGTGGGGCTTACCTGCTGTTACATGGTATATTTTTATAAGAAGCTTGAGCATTTGGTTGCAGTCTTTCTTCCCCTTCTCCAGTCCGTAAAGTCTGCAGCACTCAGTGGACACCTATGAGCAAATTCATCTCTCTCAGATGCATTTTTTCACAGGACAGTTTTCTGTCAGGCAATGAACTGTATCTGTTCACTGGGAGTTCAACTAGTGCCTCAGTGTGAGGTAAGAAGTGTGAGGGTATATTCAGAGGGGAACAGGGGCCTTTGAAAACAGTCTAATGCTTGTCTTTTGAAATTATGTTCTTCTAATATTTGACCTTTCCTGATGAAAACCACTGGCGCATATGCATTGCATAGTGTTTGCTGACTTGTTGCTTAAAGAATATGAAGTATCCAGCCATTAACTCCTATTCTGCAGACTTCCAGGTGGGAAAAAGGAATCATCATTTCGTCTCACTTAGAAGGGGAAAGGCTGTATATGTCTCCATCACCAGTGTGCTGAGAATGAGCTCATGTGACCCAGGGAAGCCCAAATTCCTGAAGACACAAAGACACGGATGTAAATGAGACTTAATGGGAAAAGCGAGTTAGTTATGCTTTTTTTTTTTTTTCCTTTTTTTTTTTTTTTCCTTTTTTTTTTTTTTTTCTCCTGCGGACAGCCAGGGGCTACTGCAGGCACTAGTGAAAGCAGAAACAGCCATGGGGCTTCTCCAACGATGACATGAAGGTTATAATGCATTCTGTTTTTGTCTGAGCTGTGTTTTTTCTTTCTGTGGAAGAGAAGTGATACATTATAAAGCAAAAATATAAAAGCAAAAAATTATTTAAAAAAAATTGAAAAAAATACCAAAAGCACTAAAACAGCCCCATTCTCATCTAAGAGTTGGAGCAGGCAGCAAAGGATTATCACTATATCTCTTTGGAAGATCGGCTAACAATTATGTGCCTTTCTGGAGGAGGACAGACTTTTGCCGAACTCAAGTCACTAGGCACCAAGCTGAACTGCTATGATAAAATATGTGAGGCCAGACCTACTGAATACAAGTTAAGCATTTGAACCCAGACCCAAGGCAGCTGTTCCATGGGCTGGCTTTAAAATGCTGGTGATAAAATAATTCATAATGTCACAGCAAATTTGTCTTTAAAGATGAGTTATTGTCAGGGGCAAAATCGATGTCATTTTATTTCGTTAAGTGAACTGAAGCTTCACCTTGAACTCTTCCAGGGATAGTTTTGTCTTAGTTTATCAGACCTGTGTTTTTTCAGCCAGTACAAAGCCTACCAGCTTGTTTGCACCAGAAGACTCATTTAGAACTTGAGTTGTGACTGATTAGAAATCTGCATAAACACATTCAAAGTCCAACACCAGGTAGTGTTAAAACCAAAGGTTAACATACACCTGTTGTGAGACCCAGGCTTGAAGCTTGAGCTTCTATCATTTAGGTAATTTCACAGATTCAAGTTAAATGGAAGGTGCATCCTCCATCAAACCAAGACCTTTCACTTGTCACTTTCTCAGTATTTAAGGTGCAAAAAAAAAATGCTGGTTGAAAAACAGGTTGCTTTCAACTATACTTTTGCAATGCAGTGCTCCCAATAAAACCACCCTAGACTAGATGGGAGCAGAATTCAGACCAAGAGAGATACATATTCTGCCACCTCCTGTGTGTCACAACCAGTCAATCACTGACTGAGGAGGGACCCTTTTCCCTTGCTTTAAGGAACGTGCAATGGCATTTGAAAAAACCTTTCAAGCATCTACATATAAAGATATATAATCAGCATAATCGGTATCTAAGCTGCATCCTACTCCACTCTTGTCCTACTAATACTGCTAATAAAGTTAATCTTGGTGAAAAATTAACATGGAAAATAACAGGGTAGTTTTGTAGCTGGCATTTGAAAATATCCTAAATGGAAGCTGCCATTTTTCTAAAAAAGACAAATTGCTCCTAGAAAGTTTTTTCCTATCTGATCTGTTCTTTGTTGCAGTCTTTCCTATATGAAGCTTGCTAGAGTAAATTTTCTCACCATCAAAGTGATGAATATCTTCTATCTCCATTTCTCCAGAAAGCCAAGATCCCTGTGCTCAATAGGAACACAGTGCTTGACTGCCCCAAAATTCACAGAGACAAAGTTTGAATATGTGAGAATCAAACGATGCCTTATCATGGAAAATATCAGTAAAAACATGAGGTAATCAGTTCACCCCGCTTATTTTGGGAGAATAACTCAACTGTTACCAAACTCTGCTTATTGCAGTTTCAAAAAATACTATTATTTGCTTTGCTGACATCTGTGTATTTTGTGTATATTGCTGCTTACTACCATGACAGGAGAGCAGAAGGAAAATGCTAGAGTGCAGGCAAAGTCGTCCAACTTTGGTAGCAGCTGAGCCATAGGGCACATGGAATCTGTTCTCATAGATCTCTTGTTTGTGTGGGGTGCCCTGGTGTCTAATAATACAACTGAGTTCATGTGTAGCCTTTTACATTGGATCACTGGATTGTATTTCACACATCTGGACAGCTGTCTTTTTTCACAAAAGCTGCAGGAATAGAATACCTTTGGGATCTCTACCTGATGTGACTGAAATTAACCAGTGGGTTGTACAACAACTGGAAGAAATTGTGACAGTACAGACAAAAATAAACACAAAAAATTAATTCATATTTTCTTCCATTGCTTCTACTGACTAGAAAACCTTGGTTTTTTTTTTTTTTTTTTTTTGTTGCTGTTGTTGGCTTGTTTGGTTTGTTAAAAATTTTTTTAATCATTCAACTGCTTTTGGCTTAAACAGTCCAGTTGTGTCAGTCCTGGATCCAGGTACAAATGAGTAGACCATCAGCACAATCCTGATTGTGCCAAGATGAAAAACTGAGCAAGTGACAAGGCTCAGGACTTTCAGGCAGAGCGTCTACAATGGTGTTTTTATTTTGTTAATGACTCACTGTCCTGATTCACCAATGCTTTAGTGAAAGCTGCCTTGTTCAGAGAGTCTCATTGTTAAGCAGAGTAAGATTATTCCCAGTAAAAATGCTTGAAAAATCCTCTGCTAAAACTAACAACTAAATAAAACTTGTTATTTTAAAGAACACACAGATAACATCAACTTTAATTTTAAATAATGGCAAAACTTTTTTTATCCACCATTATTTTTTTTTTCTTGAAGAAAAAGAATCTTCTTCAGTCCTGACACAGAAGCTATGAATTATCCAAAAAATATAGGTGTCTCCTTAAGTCTTTGGTACTTGAATGTAATCAGGGCACTAGACCTTTAAATAGACGAAAATAGGGACTGAGGGTAACTTGGGGGATTTGAGTCATGGACTTTCATGGGGTGCATATCAAACCTTTGCTTCTGCTACTTTTGGTAAAATGTTCATTTTGGTAAAGAATGGCTTGAACCACCCTAAAAGTTCCGTATTCCGCAGCTGTCCACTGGCTCTGAGTTGCCTTAGTAGGAAAAAAAACAAACCAAACCAAACCAAAACAAAAAAAGCTTACCAACACATTAGATTTGTTTCCCACCTGGAAACATTTAGAGGATGTAAAGGGATCAGCATTCACGTCCCTGTTTATAAAAAACAGGTTGTTGTAAATGACTTGCTAAGTTGTTGACGATTTCATATAATGCACTGGATTTTCCCGCCCCTTTCCAGAGAAGCTGCTTGTGCTGGGAAGGAGAGAGGGTTGCGACTCGGTTTGTTTTCACAGTGGGGAGTGTGGGGACTCGGCTTTCACTTTCTTGAGTGGTGGGTGGTGCTCGGGGCTGCTGAACGCTGCATGGGGGAGCAGTCGGGCATCTGCAGACGGGAGGCCATCCCGCCATGGGGCCAGCTGTTTATTTTCAAAGCCTTTGTACCTCAGGTTACTTGCAAGGCTGATGCTGAGGGAGTTCTGCTAAAACTGGACTGTGTACGTTCCCTGGTTTGCCTGTAATTTGCAATTTATGAAAACCAGATGGATGACTGAGTGCTCTGCAAGTTAGGGTAGGAATGGGATCTTCTGACATAAGAGCAGCTTTTACAGAAAACATTGAGTTAAGAGGATTCAGGCTCAGGCTAGATTGCTTCTTCCCTCCCCCCCACTTTTGTCTATTTTTACTGCATCACTGGTATGTGTCCAAGGAAAGTCGGCCATATCATTCGGAAATACAAGGGGATAAACTTTTGACTTTCGGATCTCTTCAGGCTGAGGGACTCCACAGTAAATAAACTGAGAGAGGAAGAATTAAAAAGGAGGGATTTCTTTAAGTGAACTTTTTTGGTTGTCTGCTCTGCCAACAGCAGTGTAAAATAACGAAGAAACTGCAGCAGTCCTTTCCTGTCTTTCTAAATAATGTAAGTTACCCTTTCATACTCATCTCTAAATGTTCGTGAGGTTTTTCTGCTTTCGAGTATTTTGTGAAAGCAGTGGTTTTATAGCCAGTGAGCTCTTGCCAGGAGCTCCCTCTGTGAGTGGGTTGCTTTGTCTTTCTTTTTCTAAGTCAGGGTGGTAGCAGGGAAGCCGAGCAGTTCGACACTGCCTTTCTTCGACAGTCGTGTTAGCTTGGCTTTAGATAGCTGTCGAAACCTTTAAACCTTTTCAGTGTTTGTGCAGAAATTTGTTTGTAGCTGGCAAAAGACAATAGCAAATGTTTTGATTGAACTGTGCATGTCAGGCTTGCCATAAGAGCAGGCGTTTCAAAGGGGACTGTGTGATGCTATGTAAAGAAGACAGGATGTGACAAGGGAAAACAAATGTTTCCTGCTCTTTAATATTTAAAAGAAATAATTGAAACAGAGCCAAGGAGTTTGCCTAGCAAAGAAGTAATGTTGTTTATTCAAAGCAAAATAATGACTTTGTAAATCTGAGAGGACAATGCCAAGGTCTAATTAAGAGAGACGGTTTACTTTTCACAGTGGTTAATTTTTTGAAGCTGGAAGTTGGCATTAATGTTGCCGCATTCCGTTGCGCTTTTATGAAGTGTAACTTGAGCCATTGCCTGATACATAGTTCTCCATAGGTTATTGAGGTAGGTTGATTACTCTCCTTTTAGTTCCTTTTGCTATTTTCAAAATGCTGTCTAGGCAGACTGTCAGGCAGATTAATAGGTTTAAATAAAACAAGGGGTATAATTACAGATAATATAGCAGGTAATATACTAAGAATAAAACAAGAAATACACCAAGAAAATCACCCTGAATTCAAACATTCATCGGGCCAAAGCAAAGACATAGATGTTCATTTAGAGGGGGACAAATGCGAAAATTGTTGTGAAAGTACAATGACTAAATAAATATTTCTTTGATAAGGATATTGCTTAAGAAAAGTTGCTTTCTGTTCCAGCCTTGGATTTTTTGTTTTTGTGGGCAAGGGATTTATCATCTAGATAGTTGTCTGTGGCCAACTATTATGATCTAATAAACAGGAGATTTTTCCTAAAAATTCTGCATTGCTGCTTGTATGAAAACAAATGACATTGACTAGCAATACTAATGAGAGCTTCTAGACAATGTGAATATTTTTAACAAATTTGGGAATATAAACTGTCGGGCTTGAAAAGCATATTAAAATGTTTGTTTTGTTAAAATCTGTATAAACTTGTTTATTTTCAAGTTAGTCCCATAATTTTCTGGATGATATCTAAATCATTGAGAGGTTATGGAGAGAAGGTACCAGAAAGCTGCTGTACCTGATCTTGGGACTGAATCATCCTGCTCGCAAACAAAGGCAACAGAAATAAGGAGTTTCTTCCCTGTTTCCAGAGGGTTTGGGGGAGGAATCAGTCTGTTAGCTGCTGACAAAATGAAATAAGGCTTCTGTGCTTTGGCCCTCATCCAGAATTGCTTACCAAGCAGTACATAAACCAAAGGTTTCCTCAAACTGCTCAGCAAAGCATTTGATAAACTTGAGTGGTGAAAGACACTTCCATGTCTTATCTGGACCTGCAATGCCCACAGTTTGGTTATAAAGAACAGGTTTGTGTTTCCTTTGTGGCGAGTTCATTTCAGTTCTTGAGATTCATCCTTTCTCACGAGAAATGGCTTTGATAGGCTTTTAATAATTACATGTTTCTTCAGGGAGAAGGCTAAACAGAATTTTAGTTCAAGGAGTGTCTCTAACACATGCTGCTTGAGAGCCAGAAAGAAAATTTAAGTGGGTTTTATGATAGAACCAATTCTAGATTTGAATATAGGGTTTCTGGAAATAGGGAAGGATTATGGAAACAATTATTTCAGTCAACTGGGAAAGATGTTTTGATTTCTTTGTGTAATTTGTGAAGGAGACAGTAAATGTATCCTTATATGCACAGAATAAGAATTAGAAGTACATATACATTTAAAGCTTTGGGGGAGTGGTGGGGGTAAGTGTGTCTTAAAAGTTGATCCTTTTTACTGCTTTAATTTTTGATGAAATCTTGTGTTTGAGGCTAGATTTGAGACAAGCAGTGTCCGTGGTCTGGTGGCACACTCAAGTGTTGTCTGAATTCTGCTATGTCCAGCAGCATGCACATTTGGAACATTAGACCTTATCTGGACAAAGATGATAATTCTGTTGGGGGGTTTCCTCAGCCCACAATACTATTCTTTCTCTAGCAATGCTGGTTTTAGATTGAAGCTCAGGTTGTTTACTGGAAAATCCCAGATAACTGGTGCTTGAAGCCATCATAAAAGCATGCTGGGCCTGTCTTTGCCTGATAATGGAATTTCATTAATTCATAAAAAAACTAGAATTTGGACAGTGTATGAAAACACAGTGATGTTCCTGATTCCTTTTAGGAAAACTGAGTAATTAAATTAGCTGAATAGGTACTGGGTGTTCTAATCCAGAGAACAAAGTGCTGTACATTACTGTACTGATGCTGAAATTTAATAATCTGCAGAAACATGTAATACTGTGTCTAGACATAGGAACTATTTTTTATAAAAACAAAGGCACAATGTATGGTAGGTTAGGACAAATCCTTGAGCCACATTTGATTTGATCTGCTGGCAAGCGTATTGTCTCATCAGAATTAAATGTATCTGAGGATACAAGTGTAACTAGTTTGAACTTTTTTTTTTTTTATACACAGCAGCAAGTATATATTATTGCAAATAATAAGTTCAGT
Organism: Muscicapa striata striata; assembly: GCA_030060385.1. Taxonomy (NCBI): domain Eukaryota; kingdom Metazoa; phylum Chordata; class Aves; order Passeriformes; family Muscicapidae; genus Muscicapa; species Muscicapa striata. Next base: position 255,148 of record JAREIS010000304.1, on the reverse strand, counting down.
GTATAAAGAATATTCCTTAATACAGAGACATTATGTAAGGGAATAACACTTCAAATTTAATTAGTTGTTTTATGGACAATGTAGTATTCTGTATTACAAAATGCCACTAATTCCAAAGCCCTAAAAATTTTCTCCTGGAATTCTGCCAATCCATATATTGCAGGGAACTTGCCTTTTTCAGTTATTGAAGCCATCCAGTGACTGCCAGGTTGCAATCCACTGTTGCAAATGCTAGACTTGGCTGACACCTTCAACCAAAATTATAATTGTGAATAATTATATCCTATTTCCAGAGATTGCAGGTTGTGATTATGTTTTCTGTAATGTTTCCTGGTAAAAAACCAAGGGTGAGGAGAGCTAACCGTGTGGCATTAGCTGTTAAAAAACTAGACTAAAAACAAAAATCAATATTTGTTGAAAGATATCAATATTGGTAAGGAAATAATGACTATTTAGAGGTTTTTAAAATACTGAAGGGAAAAGAGCAGGGCTTAGTAGTCACATAAATGGACTTCGCCCCTCTATATCTCCATTTTTGATAAGTTACTTTTCAATACATGCTCCTATTGGAATTGGACTTGCTCTTCTATTTATATTTGTCATGTGACATGAATGGATTGTACGCAGTCCTTTGGCGTGCTGTAAGGTTTGTATTAACATGTCTGTAAAGAAAAGAGCTGCTTGGTTGCAAACACTTACCAAATGAAATTTGGAAGAATTCTTGTTTTGTGCACAAGATCTCTTTTTCTTCCTTTTTGTTTTTGATCAACTGAAATAAAGATTGCCTTCCACTGAACAAAACCTAGTCTGACCTTTGGAGAAATGAAAATGGCATTTCATGTCAAACTTTTTGAAAGGTTTTATTTCTATAAAGACCGTGTTTTATTTCTGTGGTTTAAATAGATAAATATTTATTGTATAAATTGTAACATTAAAGGCATTTGCCTTTGTTTTCTACCACAAACTGTCTAAACGTTTTCTGTCCAGTCTGTAGACATATTTCATGTCACTCCTTCCAATAATTGGGCTGGCTAGTTATATTTGGATTGGACATTACTTATTTTGAAAGGTGATTTTAGCTGGAGGTCAGTAATTGAGTTTGATCAGAAATACCAGTTTATAACTGGAATACCATACAGTGAAACAAATTATGTAACATGCCACTGATGTTATGTGTGAGGACAGCCAAGAATCTAGTCAGCTGACAAGTCTGCTCTCAACCAGGCAGCCTTCCTACTTGCTAGCGGCACTTAAGGGCAAAACACTCAGAGGCAAGTCACATTCAAAAGGAAGAACTGAAATTGGAAATGCAAATGAAATATTATTCTTGAGGTGCTGAATAAGTAGATATAGCAGGTAGATGTTGATTGGCTCTATCCATCTGGCCACTGTCTAGTTGCAGTAGGGTTGAAAGAGGTACTGCTAAATTAAGAAGAGACTAATCATAAGAGACTTGAAAAATGTTAGCAGCATGTATTCTAGCACTTCTTACATTACATGGTGACCCTGCTAATGCAAGCATCAAAAGACATGCTGAAATGGCTGTGATGGTTTATTGTTAAATATTAAATCTAGGTGGTAATGGCTTAAGAATTACCTGCCACTAGGAGGAGAGAAATGACATAGAAATTTACTGTAACCATGTATATACTAATGTTCCCCTGGAAGAACTCCAAACAACTCTGGTTTTTATGGTCAGTACTTTTGCTCATGTACAAGTATTAGTCATTCTGTCTCACTTTAAAGCCATCTGAATATTATCAGTTTTGGATGCATTGTAGGAGTGGTTGATTAAGAGGATAGCGGTCTTCAGTCCTTATGCAAAGGTGGATGCTCTTTGTGAAAGAGACATAAGGATTGAAGTAGATGCAAAACTTCTAATCAGATTTTAAATGCTTGAGATGAATGTTCAGCAATTTGCTTGCTCCTAATCCAGTATGGATTTATTTGTCTTACTGTTATTAGTCTGTCTAAACATGAGTATAATCAGTTTATTTATGGGTGACTTTCTGTTATTTTGTCATGGAAAGCTATTTGTTTTGTGCTGCCATGAGTTTCTGTTCTTGATTTTTTTCTTGTAGTTCTGGAAACAAAGAGTGACAACCCACTTTTTTGGGGTGTTTTTTGTTTGTTTGTTTGTTTTTGGTTTTTTTTTGTTGTTGTTGTTGGGTTATTTGTTGGGTTTTTTTTTGTCGGGAGCGGGGTTAAATGCTAGTTTTGAGGATACTCTTTCAGTGAACATGTAATTTGGAAATTTATCATGCCTGGACTGATGGCTTAAAAAATTATTTAGTCCCTGCAAGAATCTATACTGTGCCTGCCTCCTTCTACATCAAAGTTCAGCAGCATCTGGTTATTTGTGAGCTTGAAGGTGTATGATATCTACCAGTATATTTTGTGAAGTGTTCAGGAGTTGGTTTAGCAGGGAAAGAGCAGTGTCTAGATTATTTTGAACTACATAACTCTAAATAGTATGAAAACGTGAAAGTGCAAAATGCTCCTGCACCTTTTGCAGAACAAAAGCCCTCCAAAGGAGTGATGGAATCTTGATTATGCTGAACTTAGAAATATTCTCAAAAAGATCCCAACAATTAAGGGTTCTGTGTGCCTCTGAATGCATTCATCTCTGTGGTCATTGCAGAGACAGTATGTATCCCGTATCTAGCCCCAAACATATTTGGCCCATGATCTATACTATTAGAGAACTTGCATATTCTGTAAGAAATGGCACTTCCAAAAGAGCAGGTGCCAGCAGTTTCAATTATGTCGTCAAGGTCCCCTGGTTCTTCTGAGTACAGCTGTAAGTTCCAAATACTATAAATCCCTTTACTTAAAAATTCATCAGGAACTAAAATAACCCCCTGAAATGAAAACACAGGACTAAGGAACAAACCATTTACAGCATACATAAACTCTTGAAGAGGAAAAGCTCCCATGTTTCTCTGCATTCACATAGTTTGTTTTTTTTTTGTTTTGCTTTTTCTGTTCTTTTTCCAGTAAGGAAACAGTATTAAATAAATTCCCTTCTACAACTTTCTCTCCTGCAATCCTTTTATTGGTGGAAGTGTTAATGTAAGCCTTCAGGGATTAACTTCCACAAGATAAACTTCTGCAGGTGTTGGTTTGTTTTGTTACTAGTTGTTTTTTTGTTTTGTTTTGTTTTGGGTTGGTTTTTTTTTTGTTTTGTTTTGTGGATTTTTTTTGTTTTTGTTTTTTAATCTTGAAAGCAGATTTAATTTAATATCTTGAACTCAAGTAATTGCACTATGCTGAAGTTAGGAAACCTAGGGTAAAAAGTGTCAGATAGAGCCACAGGTTATTTCATAGCATCTGAGGGTATTTTTTTGTCCTAAGTGTTACTCTGACATGATATTACAATATGGGTTAATATGTGGTCTTCCTAAGGTGCTTTTAAGATTTACTGGACCCTCTGCAAAGAACTGGTTTTTCTCTTATTATCTAATTCATAGTCTGCTCTGAGTAGTTTTGGGAGCAACTGGTCTTTGTGCATCTCAGCTCAGAAAACAGAAGAAAGAAAATTAAGTGTTGCACCATGAAGATTTCATTCTATTTATCAAATAAGCAGCGATAACTTTTGTCTGGCATCTAAAACAGCTGGAAATAAATTTTGATTGTAAAATACAAACATATTTTGAGATGCTTAGTTCCTAATTAAAGACAAATAATTTTCCATTAATTTACAAAAGTAATCCTTGACTTAAAATCTCTCAGTGGAGATAAGTGCAACCCTTTATTACACTGCAAATGAAGATATTAAGTATTGGAGTATCGCTCTATAAGAATTGCACTACATGTTCTGTGTAGGCAGATAATCCCCTCATCCCTTAGCTTCCTCATTCTAATTAGATTTTACTATTCCATCCTATAAAACCTAGTAAAAACCCAGTCTAGATTAGAGCATGCAAAAATGTTTGTGTATATTAAGGTGGATTTGCAAAAAAAGAAGAAAGAGTAGTTCCATTTCCTCTGTTGGCACAGTTTAAGATTTTTGTTTGTATTATCAGAAGCTGACATATTACACAGTCTTGAATATAATTAATTGTAAAAGCAGGAAAATTTCTTCCCATGCGTAACTTTTGGTGTGGGTTTTTGTCTATGCTCCTGAATGATGGCCTTTACTCTCTGAACAACCATCATTGTTTCACCTCTGGGATGTGCTCATGCAAAAGGCTTGCTCTGACGATGTGCGCTATCTGAAGGGACCTCTGATGGTGAAGGTCGGCAACTGTTAAATGAGAAGAACCAGGACAGTGATCAAGGCATGATTTTCACAAGCTCTATGACGTTGCTTAATACATTAATAATACAGAGTGCCTATGCAGAGAAAGAAGAAAAAGGAAATATCACTGGAAGTTTCTTTTTTTTTTTTTTAAGAATGAAGTAGATTTGAAAAGATAAGAGGAAGGGGGAAAAGAAGTGCTAGGTTATTATTGTATTCACTATAAAAGGGTTCTTTGCTTGGGTCAATGATTAGTCATTCACCATTGTTGGGAGTCTTGTTTGTATGATTTGAAATGGGTGTTCCTGCTAAAGGTACTCTGAGTGGCCTTCCTCATGCAACACTGGTGTAATAAGGCAGATGTCTGAGGGATTCATTTCACGTGACATCCCTAAATGGCCCAGCTTTGCAAAGTGATAGAAGTGTAGAGCCATTCATGGCGATTAAGGATGCCAAAGGGAGTGGGTACTATGACGGCTCCTGTGATGTCTGTTCTGAGGAATTTGAAGGTTTGCCTGGGTCAAATCAAAAGTAAATCTAGCCTAGCTTTATAATTTGGATGGTTGCTGACAGTAGATGCCTACAGAGGAGCATAAGAGTGGATCAGAGATGTCATGGTACTCTTCAGAATGATCTTCTGTATTCAGTGATTTGTGCTTCCAGTTCTGCTCCTGGTAGAGGTGGTGCCTTTAATCAATTTAGCCACTATGAATTTGTCCCACTCTCCTGGAATGTCTAAAATATTAACAACTGCAGCATCCTGGACAATGGGTTTCACAGCTCACAGAGTAAAGAATTATCCAGTACATTACTGGTATCTGCAAAAGATGCTTCTCCTCTGTGGCCAGTAAAAAGGAATAGTAAAAAGCAATAGATACAGATAGTGAAGAAATGATACATTGTGAATAAAATTTAACTCAAGAGTACAGTGGACTCCACCTGCCAAAAACCTAATAATTGTAGTTTCATCAACCTTCCAAAAGCTTCTAAGTTATTTGAAATGCATCCTAAGAGCCACTCACTGTGGAATCTAAGTTAGAGAAGTTGAGCGCCTGAGGTAGGTCTTTCTCCATGTCCTGTTTGTAACTGGTTTTCCACTAGAATTTCTTAATTGCTTGTAACAACAATGCTTACATCTTGTTACTTTGTATACACCTCTCATGGGTTTTATCACTTAGGATGTATAATCTGTTTCAGTAACAACATGGTGCATCTTCTCACAGTCTTCACAAAGACTGTTTCTAAAATCTCCACCAGTTCTTATATCCACTCATAGAGTTTGCGAAGGAAAGAGGATGCTAAGATCTGCTCCTATTCCTGAGTACAAAAGTTTCCTGCTATATAAGCCACTGTCTTGTTCCTCTTTCTTTACAAAGATAGTCCTTATCTAAATTGATGGCTGGCTATGAAAACTTGTTTTGCAGTGTAGAAAGTGGTTAGTGTTACAGATACAGTTAAATAGCAATAGTCTAACTGTATTTGGCCTTAAGATACAGGCTACCTATGTTTGCAAGGGAACTTGAGTTGTTTGTAGCAGGTGCCTACCACAGTAGGATTCTGGTACTTGAAAGAGATCTCCAGGCACTATCACAATCCAAATGATAATGTGATTGATTTAAGACAATATTGTTCTTATCCCTCCTGATGCCAGACTTTTTTTTCAAGTGCCTTTTTTTTGTTTAAACAGACAGATGCATTCACATGGTTATTATATGATAGTTTCCCATACTGTCCCCTAATTTGCTTTTTATGTACACAAAAATGTATTGTTTTTCCTGTAAAGTAAAACAGATGTGGTTTCATGTAGAAATGAATGTCCTCTATATCCCAGTTCAGCTTGGGAGAGTCTTAAAATTGTGCATATGAGTGGTTCTGATTTATTCCTCTTTCATTAGCTGTTGCTTCTGAAGTTGTGATGCCAGTTGAAAAGACTGATATTCATGCAGGAGTGTATGTACAAGGTCTTCTGAGAATGTAATTTTTTGCAGAAATTTAACCTACATCAGAGCTGAGCATTTGCTTATGAGCAGCTGTTTGGGGTTGGGTTTTCTTTCCTTTTCTTTCCTTTTCTTTCCTTTTCTTTCCTTTTCTTTCCTTTTCTTTCCTTTTCTTTCCTTTTCTTTCCTTTTCTTTCCTTTTCTTTCCTTTTCTTTCCTTTTCTTTCCTTTTCTTTCCTTTTCTTTCCTTTTCTTTCCTTTTCTTTCCTTTTCTTTCCTTTTCTTTCCTTTTCTTTCCTTTTCTTTCCTTTTCTTTCCTTTTCTTTCCTTTTCTTTCCTTTTCTTTCCTTTTCTTTCCTTTTCTTTCCTTTTCTTTCCTTTTCTTTCCTTTTCTTTCCTTTTCTTTCCTTTTCTTTCCTTTTCTTTCCTTTTCTTTCCTTTTCTTTCCTTTTCTTTCCTTTTCTTTCCTTTTCTTTCCTTTTCTTTCCTTTTCTTTCCTTTTCTTTCCTTTTCTTTCCTTTTCTTTCCTTTTCTTTCCTTTTCTTTCCTTTTCTTTCCTTTTCTTTCCTTTTCTTTCCTTTTCTTTCCTTTTCTTTCCTTTTCTTTCCTTTTCTTTCCTTTTCTTTCCTTTTCTTTCCTTTTCTTTCCTTTTCTTTCCTTTTCTTTCCTTTTCTTTCCTTTTCTTTCCTTTTCTTTCCTTGTTACTTGGGGAATTTTTTTAAAGGAACCTATAGTATGTATACCCAGGAAGGAAATGATGACCAGGGCTAGGGGGGCTCTGCCTCTCACCAGGAAGAGGCATGGGAAAAGCAGAGTCTTTTGTATGGTGTGGATCTGACGACCTGGCACATCAGAACCACAAAAATATGAGGTGTTAGTTGACACTGGTGTGCAGTGTACCCTAATGCCATCAGGACATGTGAGGGCAGAATCTGTTTCCATTGCTGGGGTGACAGGGGGATCACAGCAATTGACTCTGCTGGAAGCTGAGGTGAGCCTGATTGGGAAGGAGGAGCAGAAACATCCTATTGTGACTGGCCCAGAGGCCCTGTGTATTCAGGGCATAGACTTCCTCAGAAACAGCTACTACAAAGACCCAAAGGGAGTCAGGTGGGCTTTTGGAATAGCTGCTGTAGTGGCAGAGGGCATTAAACAGTTGAACACCTTGCCTGGACTGTCAGAAAACACATCTGCAGTAGGACTCCTGAAAGTGACAGAGCAACAGGTACCAATTGCCACCATGACAGTGCACCGCCGGCAGTACTGGACAAATCGAGATGCTGTGATCCCCATCCACAGGATGATCCGTGAGCTGGAGAGCCAAGGGGTGGTCAGCAAAACCCATTCACCCTTCAACAGTCCCATCTGGCCTGTGCACAAGTCTGAAGGGGAATGGAGATTGACTGTGGACTATGGTGCATTGGATGAAGTGACTCCACCGCTGAGCGCAGCTGTGCTGGACATGCTGTAACGGCAGTATGAGCTGGAGTCCAAGGCAGCAATGTGACATGCCACCACTGACATTGCCAATGCATTTTTCTCAATTCCTCTGGCAGCAGAGTGTAGGCCTCAGTTTGCTTTCACCTGGAGGGGCGTGCAGTACACCTGGAACCAACTGCCCCAGGGGTGGAAGCACAGCCCCAACATCTGCCATGGATTGATTCAAGCTGCACTGGAAAAGGGTGAAGCTCCAGAACATCTCAAGTACATTGATGACATCATTGTGTGGGGGAACACAATTTAAGAATGGAGAAAAAACCATCTAGATTCTGCTGGAAGCTGGTTTCACCATCAAGATGAGCAAAGTCAAAGGACCTGCCCGAGAGATCCAGTTCCTGGGAGTAAAGTGGTAAGATGGCTGGTGTCAGATTCCCATTGAGGTCATCAATAAGATTACCATGATGTCTCCACTGACCAGCAGGAAGGAAACACAAGCTTTCCTAGGGACCATAGGTTTTTTGAGAATGTACATTCCTGAGTACAGCCAGGTTGTGAGCCCTCTCTACGTGGTCACCTGCAAGAACAATTTCCACTGGGGCCCTGAACAGCAACAAGTCTTCACCCAGATCATGCGGTAGCCCTTCATCCAGTCAGGACAGGACCAGAGGTGAAGAATGTGCTCTACGCTGCAGCCAGGAGCCGTGGTCTGTCCTGGAGCCTTTGGCAGAAGGTGCCTGGTGGGACTCAAGGTCAACCACTGGGATTCTGGACTCAAAGCTACAGAGGGTCTGAAGCCAACTACACTCCCACAGAGAAGGAAATCTTGGCCACCTATGAAGGGGTTCAAGCCATCTCAGAGGTCATTGGCAGAGAAACACAACTCCTTCTGGCACCCTGACTACCAGTGCTGGAGTGCATGTTCAAAGCAAAAGTTCCCTCTTCCTGTCATGCCACCGATGCCGCATGGAGCAAGTGGATTGCCCTCATCACGCAGCACACCCATATTGGAAATGCGAATCGCCCTGGGATTTTGGAAATAATTACAAACTGGCTAGAAGGTGAAAACTTTGGCGTCACTGATAAAGAGGACCTGGGTTGAAGATCTGCCAGCAGATGAAACACACTACGCTCTTTTCACAGACGGCTCCTGTCACATAGTGGGGATGAACTAGAAGTGGAAGGCAGCTGTATGGAGCCCCATATGACAGGTTGCACAAGCTACCGAAGGAGCTTGGATCAAGTCAACTTGCTGAACTCAAAGCTGTTCAGCTGGCCCTGGACATTGCTGAAAGAAAGAAGTGGCCAAAGTTCTACCTTTACACTCACTCATGGATGGTAGCCAATGCTCTGTGGGGATGGCTGGAGAAGTGGAAAAAGGAAAACTGGCAATGTAGAGGAAAACTGCTCTGGGCTGCTGATAAGTGGAAAGACATTGCCACTTGGGTAGAGAAGCTACTCGTGAAAATCCATCATGTGGATGCCCATGTCCCCAAGAGTTGGGCTAATGAAGAACACTGACACAATGAGCAGGTAAATCAGGCTGCAAAGATAGAGGTGTCAAAGATAAACTTAGATTGGCAACACAAGGGAGAATTGTTCCTGGCTCAATGGGCCCATGATGCTTCAGGTCATCAGGGCAGGGACGCCACCTATAAGTGGGCACAAGACCGAGGGGTGGATCTAACCATGGACAGTATTTCCCAGGTTATCCATGACTGTGAGACGTGTGCTGCCATCAAGCAAGCCAAGCGGGTGAAGCCCCTCTGGTATGGAGGGTGGTGGTCCAAATATAAGTATGGGGAGGCCTGGCAGATTGACTATATCACAATGCCTCAAACCTACCACTGCAAGTGCTACCTGCTCACAATGATAGAAGCCACACTGGATGGTTGAAGACCTACCCTGTGCCCCATGCTACAGCCCATAATACCATCCTAGGCCTCAAAAAGCAAGTCCTTTGCTTTTCACATTGTGTTTCCCCACACAATGATGTCATCAATGTACTTCAGATATTCTGGAGCTTCATCCTCGTGGTACCCCCAAGAGGATTGAGTCAGACAATGGCACTCATTTCAAGAACAGCCTTATATACACCTTGGCCAGGGAACACAGCATTGAGTGGGTGTACCACATTCCTTACCATGCACCAGCAGTTGGGAAAGCTGAGCGGTGCAATGGCCTGCTTAAAACCTCCTTGAAGGCACTGGGTGGGGGAACTTTCAAGAACTGGGAGATTAATTTAGCAAAGGCCACATGGTTAGTGAATACCGGAGGTTCCACTAACCGAGCAGGCCCTACCCAATCTGAGCCTCTGAGAACAACAGATGGAGATAAGGTTCCAGTAGTACATGAGAGGTATGCTAGGAAAAACTGTTTGGGTTAATTCTGTTTTCAGTAAAGACAATCCCATCCGTGGAGTCGTCTTCACTCAGGGACCAAGCTGTACCTGGTGGGTGATGCATAAGGATGGAGAGACTCGATGCATACCTCAAGGAGACCTTGCTTTTGGGTGAACTACCCATGATACTGTGCCTGAATCCGTATCTGCATTTATATATATATTTAATTAAGGTACTGCATGTATGTATATATACAATTTAAAGGTTTAAATTTGATGTAACATGTCGGTATGGGAAAAATTTGGGGTGGATGATGTTGGGAGTTAGGTTTTCTCTCCTTTCCTTTTCTTTCCTTGTTACCTGTGGAATTTTTCCCATTGAGTCGCTAAGAGGCACTGATGACTGGGTGCTTGAGACAGTCAGGGAGGGGGAACTCCTCTGTTTTTTGGGAGTTTCTCTCGGAGGGACAGAGATAGAGATTAGAAGCATGTAAAGGATGGGGGCTGGGGCAGTTGCGGATCTTTTTGCTCTCGCCCTTTGGCATCAGAGAAGGACAGCCGGGCTTTTGCTTTCTGCAGAGAGAATTCACCGGCACCTGAGGGACCTATCATCGTCTGCTCGTGTGCCCTGGGAATCCTGAACTTCTCCTCTCCCTGCCCTGCTCAGAGCCGGGCTGCTGCTGGCCTGCCACCGCTGTTTCTTCGGTATTGTTCTGGGTTTCTCCACGCGGTAACCCGCACCCTCCTGCCTTCCCGGGATGTACCGCAGCTACCGCAACAGGACTTCTAATACATCTCATCCACCACCCTGGGAATTTTTGCTCATTCCTGCTGGCTGTGACGGTAACTACACCGAAGGGGAAAGTGCCTGTAGCTGAGAGGACTGTTACTGGGTTCCTGGTTCTCTTTGTTATTAATTCCATAGTTGGTGTTTTGTTTGCCTTGTTATACATACTAGTAAAGAATTGCTATTCCTATCCTCATATCTTTGCCTGAGAGCCCCTTAATTTCAAAATTATAATTCAGAGGGAGGAGGTTTACATTCTCCATTCCAAGGGAGGCTCCTGCCTTCCCTAGCAGACACCTGTCTTTCAAACCAAGACAGCAGCCTGGCAATATCCCGTAAAGTTTGATTTGAGCATCTGGCCTGAACCTGCTAGAGATGTCTAAGAGGAAGCTTAGGAGAGTTGTTTTTGGAGATGAAAGGTAAAGGTAGACAGCTTTGTACCTCAGGGAGGCTTGAGTAAAACCTGGCCTGAGCCAGAAGGGCTGCTTGGTAGGATAGTCTGGAGATCCTGCCTGCACAAGGGTTTGATGGTCTTTGCAGGCAGATAATGCATGTTACTGTGACTATGGTAAAACTCTGCTGTGGAAGCACGTGCTAGGAATTGATGCATTTTCTGCAGGCAGGGCACAGGGTGCAAGGAGCACCCAATCCCTGCTGTAGAAAGGTTTCAGCTATTTTCAATAACAACAGTTATTTAAATAGGAGCGCTGGCATGCAATCAGCAAATGAGTGTCCTTGCTGAGGACTGTAAGGACCTGTTTACTGGGTGAAGTTCAGCCGTTGGGTGTTTCCAAGTTTTGAACTGCTGGAGCTGACTGCTGGGAAGTCAAATAGGGTCTCCCTGTGAGTGCGGAGGTGGAGGGGACAGTTTCACAGCTGGCATGCTCGGGCTCTGAGCACTTTGAGCTCCCGCCAAGAGCTGTAGATGACTTTGGTCTGTTCAGCTCCTTTGCCCATCACCATTGTTAAGACCCACAGAGCTCCTTTTGCCAAGGTTGATGTGACATTGTTTCTCGCTAGTGCTGGTGCTGCCGCTGCCAGACTACCGGCTGCACACAGCTATGTGTTTACCTACTTGATGTGAAAATTCAGCATTGCGCTTTTGCCAACATAAAGAGCCTGTCTGAGTAAACTTCTGGCTGCCACTTAACGCTTGAGCAAGGTTTTCTCTGAACCCAAGGACAATATACATATTTAGACATATTGCTGTGTTTTTGAAAGATAATTTGGTTTAGAGGAAGACTTGGCAGATATAGAAGTTAACATTGCTGCTGGGCTGTGGACAAGAAAATTAGGTGGGTACTGTTCAACAGCTAAGGTAAATATAAAGGTGCAGCAACCAATACTTTGTATTTTAAACAATATAAGTATACAGAGGATGCGAACCTGATTTCAAGCTTCTCATGCGCTGGAGAGGGGATCTTTTTTCTCCCTCTTTCTTAGTCCTTATCCCAATATGTGTTTTTGCACTAAGAAGATGATAATTTCTTCCCTTTCTGCCTCCATTTTTGCTTTTTTTAATACTTAGATTCTGTCTCCTGCTTCTTGCTGTGAGACACTGAAGGTGGTTTAGGTTTCTTTACCTTAGGTTTGTGTTTCCTATGTTATATTTGATGGGAAGTTGAAGGCTGCAAGAAAAACATTCTAAAGGGCTGGCACTCCCTTAATTTTGTGAAGAAATTACGTGGCTTGTAGTGATTGCTGAGTGCTGCCTTCTCCCTTGCTGATTTGAATTTCATTCTAGTTCACCAAAATCCTGCTTAATTAAATGGAAACATTGGAGGAACTTTTTGTGGTCATCAGAGATTATGTGACTAAACTCCAGCACCTGATGTGTGTTTACCCCTGAAGGGACAGCCAGTGGACATACAACATGGGGGAGTCTCAGGAGGGAGTGGAGGGGATGATCTCTGCAATTTTCACTACACAGTTCAGTACCAAAAGCATTGAGCATTTTCTGCTTGCATTTATTTTTTTTTCCTGTTGCTCAGCAACTCTGAAGAAAATGCTAGAGCTTTTTCCAGCATATCTTATATATAACAGTATGTAGAAGAGACCGGGGACCTTTTTCCAAATTATTCCTGATCAGCCTCCTTCTTTTCGTTCTATTGTCTGTTTTCCTACTTCTAGAGGTGTTAACAGTTCTTAGTGTGGAGTCTTCATGGAGCACTTTTATTTCAAATAGCATTTCACAGCAGATGTTTATGGAAGCAGTGTTTTGATGTGCAGTTTCAATTATTTGTCAATTCGTCTTGGTTTTGTTTGTTTATAGGTTTATATACCTATAAAGGCTGAACAGAGATCTGTTGTGGACACTGCTGAAGGCTCGTGGAAAAACCCAATCTGGTTTTTCCCAGGCTGTTGTCTTTCTCAGCTTCAGCCTGGACCTTTCCCAGGTTAGGGATCTTTCTCAGACACTAAGCAAGGGAAGGAAGAAAGAACAACACAGATAGACACCTGGTGTTGACCACCAAGCCGTGTGAGTGTCTCGTGAGTTTTGCAGAAAGCATGTTTTCAAAGAGGTGTTGCCTTCTTTGACCAGTGAGTATTTTCTACTTTGTTTTTAGCAATTTATCCTATATATATGCCATGGCTTTTCAATAAATCGTCTCTTCTTGCTGCTTGGAAGAGGTAGCATGTGTTGCTGTATTCTTTTGCTGCTTCCTAACTTTACAGCGACAATCTGTCAGTGTTCACAAAATAGGTAGACCTAGAGAGTCAAAAATATGCAACTGTAAGGGTGACAGTAACAGTACCAGTAGTCAGGGTAGGGTTTTTTTTTGGTAGAGATGCTCTGACTCACTGCTTTGGATGGTAAGTATACAATTTAAAATTCTTTTATTTATGATTGCACAACATCTAGTCCCTGAAATAATTATTTTGACATACGTCACTGCAGATTTTTTTTCAGGAGCTCACCTGAGAATATGAAATTTTATTAGACATGGAAAGAGTCCGAAATTGCAGTTTTGATGCTGTAATTTAACCTGATACTTTTATCCTGTTATTTCCCTTGCTGTGTCCTTTCCATTAATTTCCTACCCCTTATCTTTGAAATCTCATTTGTGAGAATTTGGGGGATTTGGTTGAGGATTCATGGATGCCCATTCATGTATTGTCCTCACATGTGCAGTAAATTTAGTGCGTTCCAGCTGTTTTGGAATTTATTGTGCAAGGCTCTGACTCAAAATGAGGTCCTGAAAACCTCAGTCAGACAAATAGCCTCCGAGTTGGTGATGACAGTGTGATCACACAAGCTCTAACCTGCCAGACTTGTCCCTTGGTGTGTGCAGTCAAACCACTAGCAGGCCCCCTCTCCATCCAAGGACAGGACAGCTGGGAGGTGGGGTCTCTGGCGATAGAAGCAGGACTATTCACCTCCAAAGAGGGGTGGAGAAGCAGTACTGCAGAGGCACAAGAGGTGGGGACAAGGAGAGAGAAGAAAAGTGGGTATTAGATGCCAGTCATAACCTTCCCTCTACAAACTGGAGTATAAAGTGCAGGTACGTGTATGTTTTAAGAGGTCCACCTATGTTTCAGGGGCTCACCTTTTTGTAAGCTTTGATTACAGGCTGGGGAAAGGAGGAAGGAAAAAGACACTATTAAGCAAGGCTTTAATTTGTAGTGGCAGCTTCTATTCCTGTTATTTCTGTGCCTTCGGCAGCTGAAAACTTAAAAAAAAAAATAAATCTAATTCATGACATCTGCATCTGACAGTGATACTGAAGGTGAGTCCATTGCTGTGCAGAAGGAATGCCAGAACACAGAGCCTGTTTCTGGTGACTACAGTGCCACCTCAGTGGCAGATACCCAGCAGGGGGGAAAAGAAAGAATAACATGGAGAGGAGAAAAGCAGTTTGTCTCTGGTGCTGCCTGGCTTGCAACTTTAGTGGAGGAGAGAGGCAGGAAGCGCAGTCCTGCCAGAAAGGCTCAGGCTGGCTGAGCTGGGAGGCTAGGCTGTCCCAGCTGTGCTGCAGTTGTGCTGCAAATGCCGCAACCTTGGCAAGCTAAACCAGGTATAAGCAGAAGGTAGAAGGAAATAGAAGAAGGTGACAAAGTCATAGGAGGATGGGTGCTGGGCTGCTGGGAAAGTTTCCAGCAGCCCAGCATTAAATCCCAGGCAAACCTTTCAAGTTGTTTGCCTCCCAGGCTATGACAAATCCCTTGTGTTTGGTCACAAGCTTTGGGAAAAACCATCTGCTCTGCTGGATCATAAGATGGGGGAGTGACCATGGCTCACAGCTGTGGCTGGTGGGGAGGAACCAAGACCTAGCAGAGCTCCTTTTGGGGCAGACATACCCTCTGGCTACAAATGCACTGTGGGAAGAAGCTGTTGCTCTTTTCAGATGGTGTGAGCTACAGCCTGGACTATTGGAGGATGTGGAATGAGGGCTGGAAGTTACACTTGCTCTATGGAAGCTGCTGGGTCTGCATGGGTGCACAGCCACAGTGGGGAAAGGTAAAGGCCACTGGCTCATGAAGCCTCATAAAGTCCTTAATTCCTGGTGTGGGCATGGCTCCACAATGACAAAGCTTGGCTTTTTCACTTTTTTCACTTTTTTCACTTCACTTGCTCTCCTGTTACCAGGGTCAAATTAGGGATGTGTGGAGCTGGGTGATGGCTGTAACAGCCATCCGATCCTGTATTTGTGTTCCTAAACTAATCCTCATTTCCAGCATGTTGGTTTTGGGTAATTGATTTCTGGTCTCTCATATCTCTTACTTTTCAGTCGGCCTTAATTGTCAGGATTGTATTAGCTGGTCATTCAGTTTGAACTAACCCAATAATTATTTTTCTGCTGACCTTAAAATTGCTTTTGTACAGCAGGATGAGCTAGACTACTCTCCATTCAGTCAGTTTATAGTATAGGCTTCAGTGCAGACCATTAATCTTAACTTGGAGTGTTTGGATGACTTATTTAGTATTAGGGAAGATATCAATATCTAGCTACAACCTCTAAGTTAACTATGAGGTTTTTTGGTAGCTTAATTTTTATGGCCTCCTTAAGAATATGAATTCAGGTTGTGTTTGGAACAGGGAAAAGAATAAGTTATTCAAAACCCAGGACATTTACAGGAGATGACAACAGAAGCCAGATCACTCTTCCATGGCACTATGAAGATGGCATGTACTATGTATTTCCTTCTCCAGAACTTTCTTCAGTAGTCAGCAGTGACACAGATAAGTCAGCAGCAATGAAATGCAGCAATTTTCTGAGGAAAAGTAGCCTATTCTTTTTAAAGTAAAAGCAGAAAAACAACAAACAAAACATAATGACCACCCCCATCTCCCAGCACAAAAGACATACACATACAATAAACCTATTTGAAAAAGTCTGGTTGTAACTGCTATGGGGGTAAAGTGCAAGATTGAATCGTTTTCACTAAGGAGAAGAAACCCACATATCAACACGTAACAAGAAAAATCTCAGGGAAATGCTATGCCTTTTGTCTCATTTTCCTTGCCACAGTAGTATTTTGTTTTTGTTGAAGAAGCAGGATAATTTGTGGAGTATCAGCTCATTGTCAGCACACAACCTCCCAGAGTTAATTGTAAGAGAACAGCACTTTCAAGGAATCTCTCGTTTGGAGGTGTATTTCCCTATGAGACTGGCTGCAGCTGTGTCTCCAGCAGTCTTCTTTGGCCATGAGGTATGTTATGGGATCAGTTCTAAGGGGTATGTAGTCCCTACTATTGACCGTAAATGGAAATAGTAATTTGAGTGACACTGGTTGTTCTGTTTAAGTGTGTGTAAATACGGTGTTTGAAATGAGCAAAGGAAATCAAGCAACTAAATGATGTCTGTGTGCTTCTCTCTGACAGTCTTCTACTTCAGTTCTGGGAGTGCCACTCCTGAACTTTCTCGCTTGATTTTTGTTTTAAGTGTCTTTGTTCCACCGGCAGAAATAAAAGGCCTTGGATCTTCTTGTTGTGGGAGTGAAATTTGTTGCTTGTTCTTTGCTATAGGGATTCCCCAGACATTTAAAAAGAAAACCAAAAAACTCCCTGAACCAAAGATAAAAAACCCACCTCTCCAGAAACATGCCTGAAATATCTGGCCTCCTTTTAAACTGTGAATCCTGCTGTACAGATGCCTGCTGCTCCTGAATGTTGGAGCTAAAATGAAAGATACTTTGTGCTTTCTCTTTAATTGAGTTCAGCACATGTTAAGGAGTTAGAGGGGTGGTATTTTGGCATGGGCACCCCAAACCCTAATACATGCACATACGCTGCCTGAGTTTCATTTTAGGTTATAAACTGTATTACAACATGCCTTCACCCTGCAGGTATTGTCCAGGGAAACCAGGCTGGATCTGCCTAATGCAAAAAATGATCTGTCCAAATGATCTCCAAGTGGAAAATAAAGTATGTGTGCAGAATTTGTATTTTTAACAGGAATTTAGATTACATTTCAGTCACAATGAATGATTAAAATACTATTTAACTCATAAAATCAAGAATGGAATAAGTATTATATCCTGGAAACCGTGCTTAAAGAGCTTAGGACAACATTTTACACTTCTAAAATAGCTGTATCTGTCCTAATTAAGTCAGGGTAGCAAGGAGAGTATTTAAGCCCCACATGTTTTCTTCTTGATGCAAATTGAGCTTTATGTTCTTTTATTTGTGGGAAGCTTTGTTAGCCTCAGTTACCAGAAATACTTGTATATTATTTGGTTTTTTCAAAAGAAAAGATACACTGTATTTAGAGATGCAAATACTACCTTGTCTGCAAAACCCACCAGCTGTTATACTGGAAGACAAAGCTAAGTCTGTGTTGCTTTACTTCAGTGGTGTCTGTATTCACAAGCATCTTTTTAACAACCTTCACTGCATAGCTGAAAAATAGCAGACACCAAATTTTTTATTTCTTTGGTAACAGCCTAGTAAAATCAGAGTTGATCTGCGAATTAAAAAAAAAAAATAAGCAAGTAAATAGATTAACTGTGATAATACACCTTTGCATTAATGTTTTATTGAAAAGTTTAACAGTCTGTTATCCTTGATTCTCAAATTCCTTTAATATGAGTTTACTAATTGCTGCCTTGAATATTCGACTTCAGACTGAGTCAGGTCACAAATACATGGCTCTGTAGTAGAAGAAGCTGCTGCTGCTTTGTGTGTCAGTAGCGCAGTTTTCCTGAGAGGCTCTTTGTTTCTGCTTTAAACATCTGGAGAGAGACAAAGAGCATTTGTGGGGTCTTTTGTTGCTTCTGAAAATTGAAGCAGGGAAGAATTACATTCCAAGAAGTACCCAGAATCCTGGAAAAATCTGAGTGGAATCAATAAGTGTTAAACTTTATCTTCTTTATAAATGAAAGTTCTTTCATTTAATCTCTGGCAGCTGTCCTGGTAATGGATGTTATGTAATATTTACTCTCTTCTTTGGAGTTAAATTATTTTTCCGATTTGTGAGTAATATTCGAATATGTATTTCTCAGCTGCATTGACATGCCAGATGCACAGTGGTAGCTCTCTCCGCCTGCTAATCCTGTAATAACATTCTGGTGACCAAATTCAATGGCCCTGCGCGGAGCCTCAGAACAGCTGATTGCTGAGTAGGGAGGAAAAAAAATAACCCAGCAAATCTGATTGCAGCTCTCTGCTGCATCCCCATCCCACAATCCCTTGCACCGTTTGCTGCAGTCTTTCTACATAGGCTGAGTGAGAAAAGGATGTGCTAAATAAAGATTGATTGGTTTGAATCCTGAAGGGGTCCACCGCTTGTAAATGACCCAGGGAGAAAAAAAAAATTCATGACGACTTCACTGGGCCTCCTCTTATTCTTCCATTTTTCTTTCTACCTGTCCTCTTCATGGAATGGAGCATCATTCCTTAGAGCACAAAATCTCTTGTGCATATAATAATGATTGTGTTGTGGTAGGGATTCGTTATCAGTTTTATGCATGAGACTTGAAATATTAGCAGATGATGGTTTGTTCGTTTGGATTACTGCGGAACTGCAGCTCCGTCCCTGCAAGGATTTTGTCCTCAGCACTGCACTGATTAAGCTATTTTTCTACAAAGATGGGTAGGTCTAAAATTCTCAAGTTTGTTCAGTGTTGTTCCTGGTGGCTGCTGCTGGGTTGCTCTGTTTTGGCTCCTGATCGTTCATTACATTTCTGCATGCTGTAAGAATGAAGAGGGTTCCTGTGTTTTAAACAAGGCACTAAGCTGATTGCAAGAGTGGGAGAGAAAGGAATGCAAATTTAGCTTATCAAGCCTTTTACACAAGTGGACGGGTTGGTGGTTCTGATTTGCTCAGTGTGTTCTCTGTTGGCTAATCTGGGGGCTTCTGCTGCTGCTAGAAATGGCTTGAATCTGTTCTTTATTCCTAGAGACTGTGGACAGGTGATCTATCTGTTTTAAGGACTTTTAAGCCTCAGCTCTCCCAGTCCTCGAAGCAACATTATTTAGGTTCCCCACCCTTTATTACAGCTCGGGAGGCCTAACTGTTCTTTTGGAAACGTTGCCATTGGAAACCTATTCATGCATAGTACATGAATAGACCCTCTAGGTTGTGAATACCATTGATAAGAAGAGGATGAATAAGCTGCAAGCAATTTGTTCTCCTCAGGCTGTACTTTCAGGCTAGTTGCTACTCTGGCTGGGTGGATTTCAGAGACAGCAGTGTATCAGTAGCACAGAATTCTACTCTTTTAGGAATAAAATCCTGTGAAGAGAACAGTTACTTGATTCCCCAATGTCTTTTCTTGGCTGGGAAACTAACAGAAAATTTTCAGGAGTTCCAGAGCTGATTTGAGGATACCTGCAGAAAGGGTGCATTTTTCTATTACATGTCTCTGTTTACATGAAACAACTCTTCTGGAACTGTTATTTGCTATACCTAACGTGATTTTTTTTTTCTTTTCCCCCTTTTCCAGTGCTATAGGAAGTTCCTTTCATATGGGTGGGGCTGCACCCTGGCTTTCCTGAAGGCATGCATGCATAGCAGGGCAAAGATTTCCAGTAGCTCCTTTCTTTGCTGTCTAGTATATTTTAAATGAAAATCGTATCTCCAAGCAGAAGGAAAAAGAGTAATGTTGTTTCTGAGAAGATAGCGATCCTTGAGCCTCAAAAGGGCGACAGAACCGTTTACTGCACTTGGTTTAGCGAACCCGTATTTCCTTTTGAGTGTGAATGTGTGTGTTATATATAGATAAATGGGTGGGGGCTTATGTCGTTTGGTGCAATGTTTCCTTGTCCTTTAGCTTTGCATGTTTAAATTACGAAGTGTAACTATATGAAGAAATGATAACCCTGTTTTGAAAGCTCATGTTTCAGCTGCTTTATTTTGATTGTGAGACATAATGAACCTCTGAAAAGCACTCTGGCAGTTTTTGAGCTCAGAAGATGCTACTAAAAAAAAAGAACATTTTACTTGTAAAAATAGCGTTACTTTGCAAAATCTCCCACTGCTAATACATTTAAAACTTACGTTGCTGCAAGCATCGCAGTAAATCAGAAAAAATACTATCTGGTGAAATTCAAAAACATTGTCTAAAATCACCAGATTTTCTTCAAATAGTCTTTGATTGCACAATTGCTTTTATTGAGGAAATGGGCAAAATCATCCTTCTCATAGCTACATCACATTCATCAAGATTACATCAAAGGTGGAGCTGCCTTAGGCTACAGAATCCTGCAAATCCCATATTAAAAAATTAAAATTTAAAGGGAACATTTGTGTAAGAAGTTGCTGTACCAGGTAGTGGCCAAAGCTTGAAATGCACAGATGAAATTCTATTTCCAAGTGCATGTCTTAAATCTGATTTATGTGAGCAAATGGGATAAATGACAGTCATGGCCTGCTGCTTTTCAGACAAAACATAGAATATTAAAAGCACTTATTTCTGAATAATTAATGATTTATTTCATTGACAAAGCTTAAAGTGTGAGCATTTGAAAAATAAAGTGGCTGGCATGAGATTAAATGTATGAAATGCTAAGAATTACTTGGTTTTGCAATGACATTGGGGGAATGTGAAAAACTAAGTTGAAAAACAGGTTAAATAATTTTTTTTTTTTTCAGGCAGCAGCAGATTTTCTTGTGTAAGCAGTATTTGCTGGTGTAGCTTTACTTGATAAGGGAAAGATGAAACAGAAAATATCTGGTTGCTACAGAACTTTCTTCTGTTAAATGACAGGCAGCATTCACTGGAGACCTATTCTTTCATATCTTAAGTACAACTTTTTCCAGTTGTTTGAGTTCAGTCTATAACAAAAAAATTATATTATCTGTGTGTCCAATTTGGAAACCATGCTTTTGATAAGAAATCCTCCTGCTTCTGATTATCTTCTCTGTTTGCCTGAGTCCCTGCCCCTAACATTTGGGGAGAGAGAGTGGGAAGCAAACACAGCTGTGTAAGTGGTGAAATGAATTTTCCTTTTGAAACATTTCGCTGATGTTTTGCATGTTATGCTGCCAAATGTATTAATACGTTATTGGGTTATTGTCTGATCTTTCTACTCCGCTTTGTAAAAGCCAGATATTTTGGTTCTACTTCTTGTAAAGCCACCTTTAACTCAAGCTTTTTAAAAGTAATACAGTTTGCAACTTTATCTCCTAAGGTTTATTCTGTGTGATTTATAGCATTTAAATAGGAAAAAAAAATTGTTTATGTAATACTCACATTTTATCTTACTGTGGGGAAAGAAATTTTTAAAAAATATTAAAATATATGAAAAAGACATGCAAATACTATCAATCCTGAAAGCATACATTTTTGAGCCATGAAAAAACATGATATTTTATGAGTATTAGAGCAATTTTTAACATTGCAGTTTCCCCTTCCTTGGAAAAAAAGGAAACAAAAGGGCCTGCCATAAGTGTTTTCCATTGAATTAAATGTCAGTTACAACTGTTGAGTATTTGGACTGTGAATAACTTTATACTACTGTATTTGCTAACACAGAGGTGATGCCCCAGGAACCAGTTATCAGGAAAGCCAGCATAGCTGACTTATGATCCATAATCACTGTCATTATCCTAGAAACAGCCCAGTGCTCAGTGTAATGAGTAAAACATACCAGTATGGCTAAGTACACAGCTCAGGAAGAGCAGCATGGGTTCAACTCTGACAGACTAGTGTGCCATTCATTCAAGCACAGGAAGCAGACCTAATGTAACACTAACAATAAAATGCTACACAGGTCATGCAAATCATTCTGGAATTGAGTGACCTTTGAGCATGATCAGCAGAGGGTTTGTTGTTTCTGTCTTGGAAAGCCTGAACTGCCCTCAAGCTAGATCTCAAGTTGTCTGAAATAACTAAAAAGGGGTAGAAATTGTTCAGGAAGATGTTAGACTCCTCAGGAGTGTACCTGCAGAGAAGAAGCCCAGCTGGGCTTGCAGCTCACAGAGAAGAGGAGCCCAGTTCTGCTGTGGGTGCGGGACAGCTGGCAGAACAAAGTGCTGTGACAGTTGCACCTGCACCTCCTGGCACTTCAGCCTGCTAGAAATGCTGATGGAGAGGAGTTCCTGCTGGGCCACCCTGCCAGGGTCTCTGCTTGCCAGGTTTACCAAAACTATTTTAGCAGGCAGTTTTCTTTTTTCTATGGTTGCTTCCATCGTTTTCCTCCTATCTTCTCTTTTCACATTTCCTATTATTGGCTATAATTTCTATTTTTGGCTGTATATGTCCAGCTAAAAGAACCTACATTTTTCTCTCCATGTCTCTTGTTTCAGGACAGGAGGTGTTCCAAGCCCATTGCCATCTCTTTAACCTGCGATTTTAATTCTAACAGTTAGTAGACTTTTTTCTTAGCCTCTTATTTCATACTTTATATGCCAGATTGTGAAGAATTCTTAGTCCTAGAAACATGATTCTTACTACTAGTTCTTCCTAGAATTACATTTTTCTTGCATTTATTATTTGGATGGGCTTCATGTATCCTTCCCCCTACCATTGCTGATTCTCAGTGCCTAACAGTTGCCTCTTCTTTGCTCTGTTTCTTTTATCATGAGGATTTTCATTTTGCCTACCTCATCCCTATTGGTGGTGCAGAATTTGAGCTTTCCCTTCCCAGGGCTGGCTGGTTCTGGAGCTTCCTTCTTGGGGGCTCCCTGTAGTCAAAATCTACCATATTTTTGGCAATACCAGCACCAATAAGGGAAAAAAATTGTTAGGTGACCCATTTTCAAACTCTCTCTGTGACACAGCCATTTGATTGGCTGGTGCAGTTCCAGTTTGAGCATGTTGCCAGTGGTACTGTAGACATAAGAAATCCAATGTTTGTTAGCACTGGCTGAACCTATTGGCACAAGAATGTTTTTATCATGGGTTTTCTTTAAAACCAGACAGCCCCGAAACTCTTTCAGTCCAGAGGCAGCATGCCTTTCCAGAATGTTCAGACAGAGGTGTTGTAGATGTTGCTGACTGTTTCCCTGGCTCTCATCAGTGACAAACCATTTTAGAAGTTTAATTCTTTCTTGTTTTGGTTTTATATAGAAATATAGGTTCCTGCATAAGGATAAAAGATGAGTGGATTAGTCAATGATTTTGTTATTTTATGGAGTTTTTAAGCAATTTTTCTTCTTTTCTTCTTTTCCCCACACCACTCCAGCAGTGTGCAGCGTAGAAGGGAACAGGACCCATATGTCAGTGGTCTAGGATGGCCAGTGAAGGCTCCAACATCCCAAGTCCTGTGGTCCGTCAGATTGACAAGCAGTTTCTGATTTGCAGCATATGCCTGGACCGTTACAAGAACCCCAAAGTACTTCCCTGCCTGCACACTTTCTGTGAGAGGTAAGTCCTTTCCTCATGCTGGTAACTCAGGATGTCATGCTGCAAGCACAGGACAAGGCATTCTTTAGTGGACAGGGACTTTTACCTTTACTTGTAAATATCGTTTTAAGGCATGATAAAGTCTGGGAAGGCTGGAGAGAATGGAGGGATGTAGAAAAACATATTTGTGGCAGGCAGGAAGAAGAGACAGTAGTGGCATATTTGGAATACATTCCCTTCATGCAAGAGTAAACAAAAAGTAAATAAAATTAAACTAATGAGTACAGTTACTACAGTGTGAAAGGTGATGATAGCCAGAATTTAGACCTCAAATTAATGGTCCCAAATTTATTCTGATTATTATATAATTAGAAACAATTAAAAAAATCTTTGTTGATTTACTAAGCCATAAGTAATTATCCCATCCTTTAATGTCCACGGGTTAGACATGATATATACATTATTACCTGAGATTAAATTTCTTCATTATTCTGCAGTTTGATTGACTGAAGTGGGAAAACTCTCTAGAAGGAATGTGATAAACCAGCAACCTGCCTTTTACTGTATTTGGCTGAATGAACTGAATATGCATAATGATACTTTAACGTTGCATTATCCATCAAATTGTGGAGAAAATACAGCACCTGCAGAAAAGTTAGCTAAAGAATTAGTGGTTAGAGTTCTTAATCTGATGATGGGATGCAACTCCAGATTGTATATGGAGTGGCAGGAGAATTTTTATAAATGATATGTGGTGTGAACACTTATTTAATTTAGGAGATTTCCATCTCTTAGCAAGAATTGTGGTATGAATCTCTAACTTTGCACAGGGTGAAAGAAAAATTATGGATCTCTGCTTGTGTCAGATGATTTGGTCTTCTGTAGAAGATTAGGAAATCCCAGCATTAAAAAAGGCAGCACTGAATCTCTTACTGAAGTCAGTGAGACAAGATTTTTACCATCGTGTATTAAGTTTCCTGACTTCTGTTCATGTGTAAAACCTAAGGTTAGCTTCTGGTTTTCACTGTAATCCTCTTAGGCTGATCTTGTTATGGAGAAAGGCTGGAAAAACTCTTCCAGTGTTGTGCTGACCTGCAAAGCCTAAGTTCTCCTTTCACAGAGCCCTTACTGGGGGGTCAGGAGGAGGGCTGCCAGGAGAAGATGAAGGGTGGTGCAACCAAAACCCTTGGAAAAGGATAAGAGCTGTGGAGATGTGTGAGGTCACACTTTCTCAGTTGGCATCCCATGAGGAATTTGGTGTAGCACTGCTCCCCTTAAGAACTGCATTCTGCAAAGCTTCTTCTGCTTATAGGACCATACTAAATAAGGTATATTGCCTTCAACTGTATGTTGCATGCCCAGCCAGGTGTTAACTTCAATTTCAAGGCCAAAAGTGGCATCAAGTCTCACCTAGGCCAGCTTGTTGCATATTCTTGGTTACTGAACTTTTGTGTCAGGTTTATATTCTGTGAAATTTATGTTTTCAGGAAAACGCCAACACCACCCTCCCAATCAAACACAAACAAAAATTTCCTTCAAAACTCCCCTTAATATAAATTATGATAACCTAGCAGGTAGTTCCCTGTGTTGTAAAGAAAGCTTTGTTGATTTTGGCTAGCCGCCAAATAACTTTCCAAATTCAAATAAATGAAAAATTTTCCTTTGGTTTTCTTGGGACCATGTTTTACCTCTGAAACACTAAACCCACAAATAACCACAGGTTATTAAAGGAGATTCTGTTGGAAAGACAAGGGTCAAGCACTGGTTAGCCAGTTAAAGGCACAGGCTCAAATACTTGATGCAACTTCTTGTCTGTCAGACTTTATCTGATAGTTTAAAATTTTTACTGTATAAAACATCCTGTGAGCAGGATGCAGTAGGTGTCTGAAAACATGATCACCCACATGGGTATCTCAAAAAAAGGCATGTAACTCTTTTAATGATGTCTGCTTATTGAACTGTTTTTTTTTAATGTGGCAGAGTAAAAAGAGGTTTAAAAGAAAAAAATATTCCCCATAACCACTTTTGCTTCAGAGGCCTGTTTGATGTACTTTTCCTTTTATAAGTAGGGGTAGCACTCTTTCAAACTAGCTCTTTAACTGATGAAAGGGGTTTTTTTCCCTCTTTGATGATACTTTTCCTTTCTTTCTTCTTCCACCTTCCTCCCCCATAGGTGTTTGCAGAATTACATTCCAGCCCATAGCTTAACCCTTTCTTGCCCTGTGTGCCGCCAGACCTCCATTCTGCCAGAGAAAGGGGTTTCTGCACTCCAGAACAACTTCTTTATTACCAACCTGATGGATGTCCTGCAGCGAACACCAGACAACAGCATTGAGGAGTCCTCCATCTTGGAGACTGTCACTGCTGTTGCTGCAGGCAAACCACTCTCCTGCCCCAATCATGATGGAAATGTAAGTGAGACGGCCTCTTGTGCTATGTACAGGTATTGATAATTGCTTGTCTGGGTTTCATGGATGTCTTTTTCTAAAGAGAAAGCAGGGGAAGTGGAGTCACACTATTTCTTTGATTTTATGGTATATCAGCAAAAGACAAGCGATTCTTCAAGTTAACTCAAATGCTCTTAGTGGAGTAGTGAAATAGTCAAAGTACTATTTTATCTTACTAATCATCTGGGTTGATACTGTCTTTTGGCACATTTGGTCAGAATTATTGTCCTGCAAGTACTGGACCTTGTGCCTTTACTTCTTTGGGTTGGGTTTCCTTAGGCTTTGTATTTGTAGCATCAACTGTTGCTGTGGGTACCTGTGTATTTGTCTGGCAATATGTGACAAGGACCTTTTGAGTTTTACCGACCCGCACGCTGGGGCAGTACCAAAAGGTATGTGAACATATTAACATAGAACTAAATAAAAGGGAGTCATAGCTTAGGATGCTTTGGATCATTACAGGCTAGAAACAGACTGCTTCTGGTTATCTGCAGTGTTTTGTGGATCTCTCATATCAGTTCTTGGAGGCTGCTTTGTTTATTCCCTCCACCTACCCTTTTTACCTAACATGTCTCCACACACATCCTCAAATCATACCAGTATATTGGCAAGTACCCCCAACTGAGTTAATATTCATAGATTACTGCAGGAACAGCTCTAACTCTGCTTACTTCACAATTTTCAGAATTAACCTGTGTAACTTCATGATAGGCATATGAGCTCCTGACTAAGCTTATGCAAACATATAAGTAGAGACTGTAAAGCTCAGTGATGCTGTGTTGTAAACTGAATGTTGTGCCTCTATGCGAGTCAAGAAAATATGTCAGTAGTTTAAGACAACTTTCTGGGGACTGTTTTATTTGATACTCAGTGTAGGTACATTGGTTGTATAGTAGTAATTCAGCTGATAGGTAATGATTACTGTAACAGAGGAATAGCTCAGTTCCTTCTCTGTTAGAATTAGGTGGATTTGTAGAACTGATGTTGGACACTGATTAATGAATAACTCGTGTAACTTTTTCTTATGTGTATTATACCTATGTGTGTGTAGTGGTTACTGATTAATGCTTTCCTAGTTTTTGTTTGCATTTTATTTGTTCTCTTTAAAATTAATCATAGTTGTTTTCTGACAGGCATTCTGATAGGAGCCATTTGATTGTGAAATGCAGAAAAAAGTCAAAATTAAGGCATTGTTTGTATTGTATTTAAAATTATCAACTGATTATTATTTGGGTGTGTTTAAAAAAACCTGGCTTGTCTAAAATCAAAATATTCCACCTTATACTTCTGAGAAATCCTTTATAGGGAAAGGTGCATTTGTAAGTCCTCTAAACCTACTTGGCTTGCCTTGAAACATAGCATACCATTTAGGATGCTGAGTAGTGTGCCACGGGAGCATCTTCTCGCTTCAGTAAGTATCTGGGAGGGTTGGGGGTAGCCTGAGAATGACTCCAATTTAAAGCTTTGTGAAGCTTAGAAATGAAAAGCTAAGTGCACACATTAGTCCTTGTGATGGGAGGAGCTGAGGTAAGATTTGGGGAGAGCTGCTTGAGACTGGCCAGGTGGGTCTGGCTGCAAGGGTGCACAGGGCAAGGTGCTGGGCATCTTGGGCCTCACCGAGGAAGTGGGATAATGCTGGCTTCATAGGTTCAGGACACAAGAGCACTGTGTGGCAAGTAGGTTAGATATTAGGAAGTATCTAAAGAGTCTTCTCTGGACTGTGCTTCCCAGGGAAATGGTCACAGCATCAAGCCTGCCAGAGTTCAAGAAGCATTTGGACAATGCTTTTGGACACATGGTGTGACTCCTGAGGTGGTTCTTGGCAGGGCCAGGAGTAGGATGATCCTTGTAAGTCCCTTCTAGCTCAGGGTATTCTGTGATTCTAAGCGCCTGGCTGCTAGTAACTTTACTGGGGGCCCAGGAAGTGAAAAAGGATTGAGCTGGCAGCTGGAGGCAAATTTCATTACAGAACCAGCAATCATTCTGCATGAAATCCACCCTCCATTAATTTTTATATATTGCTTGGGGTAGGGTCAGACCCACTGTATTTTTACTATTTGCCTCAAATATATTTCTTTTAAATATTACCAGTTTTTCTTCATATTAGCTTGGAAATAAGTTTCTGTTTAAACAAGTTTTTTCAATCATTTCAGCCCTCCTGGACTTAAACCTCTCTGATTAAAATGAGATAGAAATTGATGCAGAGATATTTTCTCTTTTGCTTGCCTGAGACTTCCTCAGGCCACGTAGATTAGATACTTTCCCTTCCTAGCTGGTCCCCTATTCCCATCACTCATACATTCCATATGCGTGTGTTTATGTTTACTTTATTCCTTCTATTCCTGCACATCCTCCTGTCCTCTGTTGTGGCATTTTTGTTCTCTGTTCTTATGAAGAAAGAAATTTAATTTGTAGCATGTTAATACAAAAGATGGCTACCTGTGCCTGAACTATTAAAAAATGCTTTCTCATTTTGACCTAACATGGAGCACAAGTGTGTTGGGGCTTGTTGAATGTTCTTGTTAAATCTGGGTAATAGGGCACATATGGAACTTTTGAACCTACTAGAAGATTCTTATCTTCTACCTACACATTAAAATAAGATTTGCTTTATTCTCAGCTGCAAAACACCTTCAGCTGTTGTGTATAAAAGCATTCTAGATTGGAAACAATGATCTACAATCATAGAGGCAGGTACAGAAGCCAGGGCAGGGAAGGCTATGAAGCCCTAACTCTACTGTATGTAATGAGTGGTGTAGCCTCTGAAATGTCTATACTTGGGTTTTGTTTGAATTTGAACTGAAAACCAGCTCAGAGTGGAGGATCCACATTCTTGCAAAGTAGAAGGTGGGACAATGTATTTTCTGCCTCCAGAGTGTAACAAGGGGACACACGAATTAAATTAAACTCTTTTAACAAGAGAGGATGCCTTATCTCTGACTAGGCTTTTCTGAAAAGATCATAGCATAGCTTGACAACTTGACAGGCGTAAGACCTTGCTTACAAAAACGCTGAACTTATAGAGGTGCTGCTTACTGACTGTATGCTTCTCTTAGAAAAATAAAAAATCACCTATCCTTGATATTCTGATGAAGTGACTTCATATCTTACCTTTTAAAACCTTGTTTTTTCTCCTCACCTCTGAACTTCCCACCCTGTCACTTACTCATGTGTCCCATTAAAGTGTAATCTATGGGTAAGGCAAAAGCTGTGACTAGGGAGGGAGAAAAATTCTAAATTTTATTAGAGATCTCAGAGGTACCCTCAGGTAATTCAAACGTACATTCTTCTGAAAGCCAAAGCATACAAAGCTAAGGTGCACACTAGCCCTGGGACAGAGGAATTAAGCATGTGTGTGTGATATGAGGATGGTGGGTGGCAAAGAGCTGACTCATCTTTTTCTGTAGACTGCTCTTTTAATTCAAACAAATAGAAAGCAGAGGATGAGCAATGTGATTTTTCAAATGTGATTTTAGAGAAGAGGGACTTGTGACTGGGGAGAGCTTTTTCCTCAAGACCTGAACTTTGAAGGGCTGGAATTAGTGTGTCATGGCTTTGTGAAAGCTAGTTCAGAAGTACTTGCATCCTTGATTATGCAATTTTAAAAGTTTCTGTAAATTCAGTTGAATAACAGTAGAAAGATGTGGATGGGGTTCTAGTCACATCATTGTGCTGAAATATGCTGGTCTGATTTAAGGTGGGAATTAGTGGATGAGATTTCAGAAACAGTGGGTATTAATTCACATTTCATTACAGCTGATGGGAATGTTCTCGTTGAATTTGGTGGAAATACAGCTGAAGCCAGTCCTGGATGCTACACTATATCCTGCCCAAGAGCTCTCTTGAATTTGGAAAGGAGAGGCAAATGTCATTTTCTGAAATGTTTTGTAAGGCAAACCTGTCATAATGAAAAATTTTCTGGGAGCATCACAAAATGTGATGCCCACGTTTGGCATGGAGGGGAGAGATGAAAAGCCAGTAATACTTTTCTGTCTGTAGTTAGAAATTAGTCTTGCCTGATTAAGAGATGATAGAAAAAAATCTTAGGAAATCAGCCTATCTAGACAGTTGAAGCCTGAATTGTATTATTATTAGATTTTCCTTCTCCTTCATCTATGCACAATATAAAAATTATAATGGGAAATGAAAGCTGCTTCTCTCAAAACATTGTGAATTTGAGGCAGATTCCTATACAGAGATACATATTAGGTCCTTGTGATCTGTTTGCTATTATCATTTGAGCTTCTGTTTTTCCCTGACGCTTGAATAGAGGAAGGAACTTGTTTAGGCTGAACAACCTTTATGCCAATGAGATGCTTCCTTTCTTATATATGTGGCTGCAAATATAATGATTTTTATTATGGGCTAGTCAGTAGAAAACAGAAATACTAAATTATTCTAATCACTGTATCCAAAGATAAAAATACTGAATAAATAAAAGGCTTGTTAAAATACCTTGAACCTAAGAATTAAATTTTTAAGAGGTGGAAAGATTAAATTTGGATAGTCATGTAAAAGAAATTTTTTTTTTAGCCATATAAGAAGATCTCAGAGTTTCGTAATAAAATATTCTTCCTTTTGGCTGCTTCTAATTGCAGACTTTTGAAGCCTTTGAAAAGAACTTAAATCCTAAACTCTGTTTAACTGATTTTCTCTATGTACTGTAAGAATGCATCACATCACACTGCCTACCCAAGTAGCTATCAGGCCTCTATCAGACCTCGGAGGATCTACTACAATGAGACTGCTAAATTCACAGTGATTGGAGTAGTGTTCATGAGGGTTGACATTGTTTAGAAGGTCTACTTGCTTTTCTCGTTGCTGATCTATTTGATGTTACACAGGTTATTTGGATCAACTTTTAAATTTTCTCAGCTTACACGAGTGGCTGACAAATTACTAAAGCCTCACTGCATGTGAGTCCTGTATCTTGTAAACTGAGATAAGAGGGAAGAATGGGAATAAGATTGAAAGGAGTTTATTAGAGGAAAATCCCTGTAAATGCTAACAGCCACATGCAAATCATGGTTCTTGCTTCCTCCTCCTTAATTCTCAAGATGCCTTTGAATAGCCAGCTATTTTGTGTGGTGCTGTTACAAATCCCTCTGCTCTCCTGAAAACAGCTGTTTCTACACAACCATCTCATCTACCAACAACTCCAGTACAACCATCTTTGTACAAAATGTCTGAGTGCCAGAAGCATCAGCTGAATTATTCAAGTTTCAATTATTCAAGTTGCCCTGAATGCAAAAGAGCAGCCGATGTCTTGCTTTGAAGCATATACTACAAACTTCCTTTTATCCTTTTTAGGAAGCCTAAAATGCTTTGTGCCCAAGGACTTCCTAGCTGTAAAAGAAAGGCTCATGCCAAATTTGCATATATGTGCATTATTTTGACTAGCGTATGATTTTGGGCACAGCAATTCTCTGTTTCTTTCCCTTGATGAATATATTCAGAATTTGGGTTATCTATTACATGTAAAGATCTAGTTTCATCTCTAAAGAGCATCTTTCTGGGTACTTAACAGGTTGAAACTATTTCCTTCTCTTTCAAGTGTAGCTCAGCACTCCTATTACAATCCCAGATATGAGGTTTTAATAGTTTTAAGGGATTAGTAATGGGATATGGAGATTTTCCCCTGCAGCATGTTGATTCATTTAGGGTGCTTTCCTTGAGCAAATAAACTTGCTGTTTGATAATTTCCATGGACTTTGTGTTTCAAGAGTGGCCCTGTTATGAAAAACAGTTTACACTTTCTTTAGCAGATTCTCTGGGAAGACTAAGGATGGAGTTAGTAAGGGTAGTTGAATGCCTGTTTGCCTGTTTTTTTGAGTTGTTTTATGGAGTACATAAGACAGACACCAAAACTTACTATTACACAGTATAAAGATGATGTTAGGACCAGCAATGAAGTCCAGCATAGTTCACAGGTTGCTGTTCTGACACTTTATGATAGAATAAAATGTTTTTAAAGGAGCATTTTGATTTAAAATATGTAAGAATAACAGCCATCTTTTAGGCAGCAAATTTTTGGTGCATAAGAAAACAGAAGCTTTGTCTCGGAGCTTGGACTTATTATAAATGAGTTCAAGGCTCAGTAAGATGTGCTTTGAGTTATGTTACTGCTGCAATGTTTGAGTGTATAGTGCACTTTTCCAGGTGATGGAATTTTACTGCCAGTCCTGTGAGACAGCCATGTGCCGGGAGTGCACAGAGGGAGAACACGCAGAGCATCCCACAGTACCACTCAAGGATGTGGTGGAGCAGCACAAAGCTTCCCTCCAAGTCCAATTGGATGCTGTCAACAAGAGGTATGGGGACTCCATTATTTTCCATTTTCAGTTTTATCACTGGCTTCTTGTGCTGGTGCCATAGTCATTTACCTAGGAAACAGGGATAGTGAGACTAGCATAAGGACAAAAAATCCATTGAGTGAGATGTACTGAGGAGTTACTAAAAAGAGCAAAAGATTGCAATCTGGCTTTCACAAAACAGAGGCCATTAGAAATGCAAGTGTCATCCAAAGAAGAGGTATAAAATGCTAAGGAGTAAACTACTGTCCAAATATGAATTTATAATAGCTAAATAAATAGTGCTGGGTGTTAAAAAGACTGGTGCAGACACTGCAGTGGAAAAATGGCTTAAAAAAAAGGAAAAGGTGAGATAAATCTAGTGATATCTTCTCGAGTAGATATACTGCATAAACGACAGAGGATCCAAGGCCTCGTTGTTGGTAATACCTAAAGTCTAACGTATTTGCACAGGGGAGGACTGTGGCTTGGCTTTATTTTATCAGACCAGACCCACTGTGTGGTTCTAAAAGGAATGAACTTACTTCTGAGAAATGATAAAAATTAAAGACAGCCTGCTGATGCGAGGGCTTAATCAAAAGATACCAGGGCAAGGGCCAATGTTTAATAACTTTCAAAACAGCAATCATGTAATTTAATTCCTCCCTCAGGCTTCCAGAGATTGACTCAGCACTTCATTTTATATCTGAAATCATACACCAGTTAACCAACCAAAAGGCTAGCATTGTAGATGACATTCATTCCACTTTTGATGAACTCCAGAAGACTTTAAATGTGCGAAAGAGTGTGCTGCTCATGGAGCTGGAAGTGAATTATGGCCTTAAACACAAAGTAAGATGCATGTTTTGTTTCAATGAAAAGCTGTTAATTTAATCAGCCAGTTTTGCAAATGGTGCAGGACGCCAGTTTGACAAATCATATGTGACATCCAGAGAACTTTGTTTTTCTGAAATCAGGTGCTGCAGAGCCTTGCTTGTGGGTGCTGAGCCACATGAGCTTGAAGATACAGGTCAAACAATTTATCCCGAAGAACTGCCTAAGGCTGCCTGTTTTGCTTCAAAGCACTGTTTTCCTTTCCAGAGCTTGATAACATATTTCATGTTAGATATTACCTTTTGGAAAACAAAAATATTTGAGGGACATCTCACTTTCTTAGAGAAAGTAACAGAGAGTAACAGATTGCAGAGCTGTATTCACTCTTCCTATCTGGATGATTGATTCTGAGGGGTTTCCTCCTATATTGTAGACCAAGCTTTATAGGAAGAAAACAGAAACCTGTACTTCTACAAAGCAAAGCCTGTAGCTCAGTGGGTAGAGATTTTGTTGAGGATTATTAGGTCTGAATCAGGAAAATGAAATAATTTAGTCCTTATTTTCCAGGGCATCAGTTCTTTGCTTTATAAAGAAAGATTTCTCTCTGAAAGTTGCCTTTAAAAGACAATACCATCAAAAACTGGGGTTTCAAGAGTGCCATTACTGAGTGACTTTATCATCTCCAATGTCTGAGGTGGAAGAATGCTGCATTCCTGGATGTAGAATAGGCTTGAAAACATCATTAGAAAGGTGCTGAGCTTCTGAGCTGTGGAAATGGAGGAATATATGCACAAGATCCATACTTTTAGGAACATAGGGAGCCCAAAACCATTGGGGCACAGAACGTAGTCATCTCTAGAGCTAAGCAGCAGTTTACAGAAGTGTGAGCATCAATAATGTGGTCTTAGATCCCAGGTTCATCTAAATATATTTACGATGTCACAATTTATTCAGGATGGCATGTTTCCATAGCAAGCAGATATATTCTGTATGTATACAAAGTCTACACAAAATAGAATATGATGTTTAATTACCTTACTGTTGTTTAAAGAAATTTAAAATAATTTAATAACTGTGAGCATAAGAGAATAAAATTTTTATGAAGTTGTACTTAGGCAGTAAAGAGGCATCTACCCTGTTTGAATACAAAACCCCCAACTGAAACTGGATTTTACTTTTTAATTTCATAGTAGTCCTGCAAAATACAATCACTCTGATCATATACTTTTAAAAAATGAAAGGGCTACATTTTACTAAATAAAAGTTTGCAGTTTGGTTTGTTATCCAATGAACTGAGTGTAAGATGTAAAATACTCTACATGCATTTTAAATATTATTTATGTTAGGATTTAATATTTTTCATTTTTGTAATGAAAGAAAATCATCTTAAGAAAGTATTGATTTTAAAACAGAGCTGCAAATAGCGTCTTAGCTTGTGACCTGTTATCTGAAGCACATGGGGTTTTGTCACCCTTGGACTTTATGGGCTATGCTCTCTTTAACTACTTATGCCTTTGAATAAAGACCAAACCGATTAGAAATGCCTTGTATTGCATCCTGAGAAGTTTCTGTGTGCCTAGAAAATGACTTGAAATTTCCATGTAGTCTTGAAATTTGTTCATTCTGTTTTAATTGCAAAAGATTTTGTGTTATCACTTTCCCATACCAGTAACACATGAGCCTGGATTTTCTCCAGTGGATGGAAAGCTTAAAGCTTTGGAAAATTTATTAAAAAATGCCTTTAGAATTCAGTGTCATTATATAGTGTGTCTCAGCAAGGGAAGAGTATTGCAATAAATACATCCACTCTTTAAATTTACATAAATTGAAAAGTTTCAAAAATATTTATGACAGTGATGGTCAACAGAATAACTTCTCTAATCTACAATCATGTCTGTGCCCTAGTTCTTCTATGTAGGAAAAACATACCAAGTGTGTGACTGGGTACCTTTGTTTGGAGATTTTATCAGTGGAGACTGATAAAATCAGTGGGGGAGTGGGGCAACAGCAATGTTTTCTTGACTATCATTAATGTCTCTGCTAGGTTTCTTTAATCCAGGGATCCTTTTTCCAATTCATTACAAAATTGGATTTAAAAAAAAAAAGCCCAATTCCCAGCCCACACCTGGCAATTTTGAGGTCAATACTCTTAAAAGAGTTAGACCGAGGGTCAGAACTGACCCTATAATATAAGTTCTTTTACTGTCTTAAAGATGGAGTGGCTACTTGTTGCCCACCAACTTTTCTGGCTACTCAATCCAACTCTTTCCACTATTCACAACCCATTCTGTATATTTTGCTTTCCTGCCTGCTGAAAGTGAGGAATCAATTTACATTCTGCTAGGGAAATTTTTCCTTTCTTCACTTATTTAGTTCAGGAATTCCACTTTTCCTCAGGCCTTAAGGCCCTCTTGTTCATCTCCATAGAGGAGTAATTCGCAGACTCCCTTGGCTCTGAAGCAACAGTATCAAGAAGTTTCTTGCAGCCTCCCTTATTGATGAACCTTATGACTCCAAAATATTTTTGTATCTGTGAACACAACTCAGTTCCAGTAACTGTCTCATTAACTGTGACTGTTGACAGTTAGGTGGGGCAGGGTTCAAACTTCTACATTTGTTGCAGGGTTTTTGCTCAAAAAAAAAACCAAAACCAAACAACAACAACACAAAACAATAAGCCCAAAACCAAACAAGACAAGACAGATAGGGCAATAACTCAATCTAGTGTGACAGTGGGTCTGTAAATTCTTGATTTCCCAAACCAGGGTATTTTTTTGTGTTGTAGCTTTGTATTCCAAATACAGGTTGGCAATCAGTGTGCTACTTCTTCTAAAATGAAGGTTTAAATTAAACTCTAAAATAAGGCATCATAAATTCCATTCCTACAAAGACCTTTAGATGCTACATCTTTCTGAGATAGGTCTATAACATGATGCTAATCTGGTGTTTGATAATTCACACAGGTCCTTCAGACACAGCTGGATACCTTACTAGAAGGACAGGAAAGCATTAAAAGCTGCAGCAACTTTACGGCCCAAGCCCTCAACCATGGCACTGAAACTGAAGTGCTGCTGGTGAAGAAGCAGATGAGTGACAAGCTAAACGAACTGGCTGAGCGGGACTTCCCGCTGCAGCCCCGTGAAAATGATCAGCTGGACTTTATAGTGGAAACAGAAGGCCTGAAGAAGTCCATTCACAACCTGGGGACTATTTTAACCACAAACGCTGTTGCCTCTGAAACAGTTGCCACCGGTGAGGGACTGAAGCAGACAGTGATTGGACAGCCCATGTCCGTTACCATCACGACCAAGGACAAAGATGGGGAGCTCTGTAAATCTGGGAATGCTTACCTCACTGCTGAACTGAGCACACCTGATGGGAGTGTAGCAGATGGAGAAATACTTGACAACAAAAATGGCACTTATGAATTTTTGTATACTGTTCAGAAAGAAGGGGACTTCACTTTGTCACTGAGACTTTATGATCAACATATCAAGGGCAGCCCATTCAAACTTAAAGTGGTTAGATCAGCAGATGTGTCTCCTACCACTGAAGGGGTTAAGAGACGTGTTAAATCACCAGGCAGTGGTCACGTGAAGCAGAAAGCTGTGAAGAGACCTGCAAGCATGTACAGCACCGGCAAAAGAAAAGAGAATCCCATTGAAGATGATTTGATCTTCAGAATAGGTAGGTGACTTGGCTGCCTATTGGCACACTTAAAACTAGTTCAGGAAAACAGGATGAAAAAGCTTAGTTATTGTAAAGCTAAAGCTGTG
Source organism: Muscicapa striata striata (assembly GCA_030060385.1). Taxonomy (NCBI): domain Eukaryota; kingdom Metazoa; phylum Chordata; class Aves; order Passeriformes; family Muscicapidae; genus Muscicapa; species Muscicapa striata. Next base: position 218,330 of record JAREIS010000304.1, on the reverse strand, counting down.
AGTAGAGCAACCCGATACTACCATTAGGCCTTCTTGACTTTTGTTAATATGCACATTTTGGAAGTACACACTTCAAAAATAGTTTGCAGCAAATATTTAATTGGGATTTCAGTTGAGAAATGGATACATTGGATTTGGGATATTTTAAAAACTGTTAATAATCACATTACAAAGCTTTTGGTAAATTTCAGATTGCAAGGGATACAGAAGCAAAAATTACTTCTAGTGAGCAGTTTCTGGCTTGACTATCAAATAATGGTACAGTTTGGCTTTTGTTGGTAGTGGTGTTGTTTGTTAGGCATTTGTTTTGTTTTTAAGCTACTCTCTCCAACACACCATAAACTCTAGAAGTCTTAAATGCTTTCCCAGAAGTGCAGAGCCTTTTAGTTCTGTTGTGATGCAACCATGACCACATGCCTTATTTTTGGGTTCTACTGTCTCCCCTTTTTTGCTACTCAAAACAGGAAGATGTATTTCATTAAAACAAGAGCTATGCATGTCTCAGAGCTTTGGCTCCGTGAAATCTCAGGGTGTCCACATTTGGGAATATATGGATCACTATTTTATAGAAAAAGACAGAGCTGAGAGTAGTATTTTGTATTCAGTTTTCAGCCACTTATTTCACAGAATGACTCTACATAGAGATGTTCCTCTGGACTTACGTATATGTTGTCTGAAAGGTCACAGCTTGTTGCAGCAGACCTCTCCTTAGGGGTAGAAATGAGGCAAGATTCTCATTTAACAACACAAAAAGGGTACCAGCTCTTCTTTATGGCTTTGCCATCCCAACTGACTACAGCAAGCTCCTACTGTAGGGTCCAACTGCTAGTTATTTCTTACTGGACTAGAACTCCAAGTATTGGTTTTCAGATTCTGGCCGCAGGCTTTTACCTAGCTCAACTATAACTGCAGGCTCTAACTCCATCAGGCCCAGACTGACCTCATAGCAGATCTCTTACTGCAGCAACTCTCTTCCTTGTTTCATTCTTCTTTGTGTCTCTGAATTACACCTTCTTCCTCATTGGGGCTGATCCACCTCCTCTAAGATGCTACTGACCAGCCAGCCCCACCCCTTTTATCATACTTACCTTTATTAGTCACAGCTGCAACCCATTAAAGGCAAGGCTGTTCCTCTTCTTTGGAAATTAGTACTACTGTGACTTACCAGGGGCAAGGTCACCTGTAATCCCTTCTTCTACACCTGTAACAGCTGTAATGCTCTAGGGTTTTACACTCTTCCAAAAGATGTACAATTATTGAGACAGGTAAAACTTCTGACATTTTCACAAGGATTGCCTTCATGGAGTTAATTTACTTCCAGTTTCAGCTCACTTAAAAAAGTTAAGGTTTGGTTCATTTGTTGATGAGGTAAAGTTTATCATTGTTCTCCAACACAATTGTGTCTTTCTGTTTTGAACCCATTGTTGGATTCCTTCAATGGCCCTGGCAAAATCTGGATCTGTATTTTAAACTGGGCAAGATAAATCTTCTATTTGGTCTGCCAGAAGCTCATACAGTTGTGTGAGAATCACACTGTAATATTCCTCTAAGCATCCAAGTCTATGGAGTGTGCTATTGTATGTATGCTGATGTATGGGTTTTTATGCACAAGTAAGTTGATCAGCTGCCTAGCAGAGAATTTCCTTCTAGTATTAACAAGAGGTAGCATTAATACAACATTAGCTCATTTTGTTCATGGGGATGTGTGCATTGTATCTTCTGCCAATTCTGTGTTTTTTGTGGCGTTTAAAATGGCATGTGGTTCTATTCAGACATTCCAAGGTCAAATTATTGACTACACATTCATACCTTCGTGTAATTCATTATTTACAAGAACAAAGTATTTTCTATATCCTCTTTTCCTCTCTCAATAGTTTATATCCTCAACTTATTATTTTTTTTAAACAGGTGTAATCTCTAAGAGTGTGTCCATGCAGACCTGCATAGCATGTCCTTAGTCTATACAAATGCAAACAAGCATGTTCTTATGATATCTAGAAAATAATTGTTGCCCAGTGATTTTGCTACCTCTACAACTGGTAGGAAATACTAAAGTGGGGGGGAAGTCTTTCTTTCATTACACTGCTTTTGTACCTTAGACCCATGCTGAGCAGAGATGAGGGATGTTCACTTCCACCATCCCTGGTAAATCTCTTCCATGCCCTTCAAAGAAGGGTTAAGAGACATGGTTGTCATCAGCTGCCCTGCCCAGGACCCTATCTTGTGTTCTAGCTCTGCCATGCTGCATTGTGTGCCTTGGTATTTTTTCCCTTCTGGCACATTTCATGACCGAGTTCTTTGATACCATTTAGCAGTAGTGGTGCTATTTTCCACTTCAACTGCTTTTTTTCTCTTCATTTATTTATATTTAGAATTGGCATCAGATATAGCCAGATGGAGAGTTCTCCTTCTGCTAGAAAGTTCAATTTACCCATTTTTCTTTTCCTCAGACTGTTTAGTTGTCTGTTCAGTCATGCAACGGAGCACCTAAGTTTAGCTGGTACATTAATGTGTAAAAAAAAAAAAAAGAAAATTGCCTTTAACAAAACTTCTGTCAGCCTTCTTACTAGGTGTGAATGTCATCTTCTTGTCTGTTATCAATGCTGAAAGCAAATAGGAGCCTTACTGTGAATTTACTCCACATAAAAACTCACAAACAAGGTCTATGTATCAATACTTTAGTGCAGTTTAAAAAGCAGGCTTAGAGGAAGCAAAGGGATTCTTGATCAGGTGTTTCACAGAATTGCAAAAGAAATAAGGTTGGAAGAGATCACACTTGGTCAGCCTCCCTGCTTTAGAAACAGGAATGCCTAGTAATGGGAAAAGAGAATTTCCTTTTCCAGGTTATTAGCTCAAATCCTTCTGATGCTCATTATGAGCTCTATGGGGTTGTGATGGTCAGTGTAGAATTTTGCCAGGCCTACATTGTATTGCATTGCAGTCATACCTGTATTGCACAAGGAGGGAAGAACTCTTGATATCATGCTGCTGGCAAAGTCCCCAGCGTAGTTCTGATGTGCTGAAGACAGAGACCTGGCCTGAATTTGACTCTTGTTATTTTAGGTTTGGCTGCTGTGGCAGCAAAGAACTTCAGATTTGCACTTCCCCCGAGATTTGTGCATACCTGTCTGTGGTGACAGGGGCTGTGCTGCATGAGCAAGGCTTGGAGTTGGTCTTGGCCAAGCTTTTAGGGGCAGATTCTGTGTAAAGCAAATTAATGCAAATCAGTCCATCTTCACTACCAACAATGTGTAGGCGTATCTGCCAGGGTTCCTACTGAATTACTCATTCCTCTTTAAAGGTTACAAAGAGTGTGTCTTCAACCAACAGACTTACCGATTTTAAAACTTAAGGTTATGTGGGAACTTGGATTAGAAAGACTGACATTTCTTTTACAGTAAGCACATAGAGTTAACAATTCAGTGCGGTTTTACTACAGAGACTTCAGTGTTTCAGCTGCATCTATTATGAGAGGGGGCATCAGCCTCATAATGTGTAAGATTTGACTAAATATCATTTGGCACTCTGAGAAAAAAAAAGAGAGGAAGCTGGGAAACAAGAAAACTCCTTGATGCCTGCCGACGCAGCATGTATATGCAGACCTTTCCATACAGTTTAGTTTTACCTGTTTGTTGTTGTTTGTTGTTTGTTTGTTTGGGGGGTTTTTGGTTGGGTTTTTTTGTTTGTTTGTTTTGTTTTGTTTTTTGTTTTGTTTTGTTTTTGTTTTGTTTTTTTTTTGTTTTTCTTTTTTCCATACCACATAGGAAAGAGTCCTAGAAGAAATATTTGGAGTGTTGTAGGCAGGAAAGAAATAGTACCTACACAACAGGTTATGGCCACTCACAACCTCTTAAGTCTTCCCAATATTTCCACAGTTTGATTTTGTCTCTCTGAATCTATTCCCTTCCTGCTGGAGGCACTGACATGTTTTTCCTTTGTGTTTTAGGAAGCTAGGGAATCTAGATTAGCAAGCAGGGAGGTTATTATTCATATTAGTAAAACTTGGAAAGCAAAAAACACTCCTTCTCTTACTATGAGCATTAAAAATATACATTATACAAGATTGTTCAGATTCCCAGGACTTAAAGAGCAGATTTTTATTACAGTTACATGATGTTATTTTTAACATCTCCTGTCATTGTTAATGGGCTTTTTGACTATTTTTTTCTTCTTTTTGGTGAGACTCAGTATGACCTCTATTGCTCAAGAATAAAAGATTGAAATTATGAAGGATTTTATGTGTGCTAGAATTGTCTTGGGCAGAAAATGCACAGTTTGTTGAAAGCTAAATTAATTGGTTTGTGTAGGCTATGCTCAGTAATACCAGAAGGAATTAGATAGGGCTAAAACAAATCTGATCATCATCTGTATACAAAAATATATAATTATATAATAAAAAAAAATCATAAAAAAATTATTAAAAAAATAATTATATGTATAATATAAAAGGAGATATTCCGCAGGCCACAGATCTGCTTCCCAATAACTCTATTCAGTCTTCTCCTTTTGAAATATCTAGTTTTTCTCCCAATTCCCAGCAGCTTGCAGTAAAATATCTCTTTTTTTCCTCCTTTGTGCTCTGCAGTAGCTCAGAACAGCAGGGAGACAAAGCTGGGCAGAAGTGGGCACAAAAGCAGACTTTCATCTGTTAACCAGGCTGCTTGGGAAACACTGGAATGAGGCTCCTACAGGTTCCAGCCCTGTGCAATTGAAATGTCTGTACCTCCCTAGGCTAAGGAGAGATGAATGACTGACCGTGGTGGAGAGAAGACAAAACATGAAATGCCTTGATACAGAGGGGTAGTATCTTGCAGTAAAAGATTTGCTGAAGACTCTTAGGCAGGTATGTTCATAAGGAAGGAATTTCTGCTTACAGAGGGGAGCTATCATCCTTTGGTATTGCAGAGTCAGTAGCAAAAGCCTGCTTTTCCAGAGGCTCACATGCTTTCCTACAGGTTTTCCTCTCATCATCTGAAGTGCCTGCGCTTGCCTTCAGATCTTTGCTGCCATAGTGTATTATTCAAAATAGAAAGTTTAGAGTTATCTGATTTCCTCTTGAACGTATATTAGGAAGTAAGCTTTCTTCTGCAGAGGAATTTCTGCCATTGCAAAGGGGACTGTAGAAGGGCTTGTATGCAAATTAGGAGCTAGGTGGTAGGTTTAATAGCTGCAAAGTGCTAGATACAAGGACATTGCATGGAGCTGAATTTCATCTACACACTGTGCTAATAAATTGCTATTTCTTAAACTTACTGTGAAAGGTGACTATGATATTTCTGGGTAATTTCTTCAGTTTTTCCTTTGTATATTTACAAGTTTCCACTGAGCACTCTCAGTAACTTTTTATATAAGTCTCTCTTATCTTTAAAAACAAAATTCCTTGATGTTCAAGAACATTCTCCTAAGGCTAAAGAGTATACATTCCATAAAGTTTGTGCTAATTAGGTCCAGATGCTCTAGCCTATGCCTCCTCTTTTCCAACAAATGTTTTCCCTTTACTCTCAGTAGTAAAAGGAATGTTTCTCTCTTTTCAACCATTCCCTTTGGCTAAGATGCAAAATGGAAACTTATTGTTAGCATATGGTGGAAAAAAAATTGCTGTATGCATCCCTCAGGCACTGCTTATTAAAAGAATAAACAGAAATGGCTCAAGTATGGGTAATGTAATTGGTATATAACTCACTATTCCCTGAATATGTACTTTTTCCTTGCAGTACAAAAACTGAGAAGCATTTGCCTTGTTTAGAGGATGAAGCAGATGGAGTTGAAGAAAATAAGTCTTGAAACAAAGGGACATTCTTGCAGTATTGAGTGCAGAGAAATTAAATGGTACTTGTTAGCCAGTGACAGGAATTAGGCATCCCACAGCCAATACCACAGAAGAAAGAAGGGTTGTTATGAGCATGTACATCCCTGATGAAAGCTAAATACAAATTAGAGCTGATATATATGTCTTATGTTAGGCATAAGAGTCAGAACAATTTTAATCACTGAGCTCTAGGATACTTTGGACTGACTAAAATTAAATACAAGTTTTTCAGTTAAAACCATAAATTGGAGCCAGTTAATGCCAGATACATGGCCAGTGAATGCTTGCAAAAATATTTCACCTGGAAAAACAGTACTGCATCCATGTCTTGGAAAGGACAGCTTATAGAGTTGGTGGGCTTTTTTTGTTTTGTTTCAGAATTCCTTCCTTTATTATGAATAACCTTGGAGTCCAAGATCATAACTGGAGTCTTTTCTAAAGTCCCCTGAGCCTCCTTTACAAACATGTCAGGAATTTGGATCCTGTTCATGTGTTCCAGGTGTAATTTGGACCCGCCACTTTGGGGCTACTTTTAAAGACATTGGCTTGCTCTATGACTCCCCTTGGAATGTCTCAGAACAAACATTTAAGTAAAAAGCTGCCTAAGCTTAATTAACTTTTGTGAAAAATTGGCATTGTACAACTTCTTATCACCTAAACTATGTATAACTTCCTATAACTACCTTACTACTGGGTAAAAACTTACAGTTCTATGTAACTCACAAGTGCATTTATCCTGGGTTAAAATGAGATTCGTAGGTATGTGGACACTGTTTAATTAGAACAATCTAAGGTTTCTCCAGAAGCACTCAGTCTCCAGGCATTGGTCTTCATTGGCCTACAACTCCCATTTGTTCAAAGATAGTTCTTATGTGAATTTCCCTGCTACAAGAATTTTTGAAACCTATGACTGCAAACTATATATATGAGGGAATAGGAAACTTCCCTGACTTGAAATGTTATGTTTTATCTCAAATTTGTGATTTCACTGAGGAGACTTAGCTAAAACCATGCCAACTGTCCAAATTCTTATCTTGGACCCTCTCTCTATGTTCCCATAGAGAGAGGCCCCTTTAATTGCCCTTTCAGTAGAAGAAAGATTTGCAGTTTTAAAAAGTCCATTGCTTACGTAAAAACCTTTTACTACTTCTCTCATGCAAGAGGCAATTTGTGAACACTGATTTAGGAAGGCCAAAGAGGCAATTAACATTGATGGGGGCTTGGGTGACACACATGCTGAAGAGTGAGAACAATCCCTTTTGTCAGTAGAATTGTGTATCTGTTACTGAGAGGGTTCTTTGAAGTTGTAGCAGTGAGAAGAACTCTTCTAAATAGAAATCTTTTGATGAGATACGTAATAAAATTGTTGTGTTGGCAATAAAAAAATGTGTTGGCATTTGGGTCCTAACTGATTGTTCGGACAATTTAGGACTCCCTAAATTTGCCCTGAACCAGGACATGATTAGTCCTGTCTAACCTGATTTCTTATGTGCTTTATGTTCAATTTTAGGCACCAAAGGAAGAAACAAAGGGGAATTTACAAATCTTCAAGGTGTAGCTGCATCTACAAATGGAAAAATATTAATAGCAGACAGTAACAACCAGTGTGTGCAGGTATGAGAATATGCCACTTTCAGTGTTCTCCTTGCCCCCACACCTCTGCCGTTTTTGTAGTCTCAGAAAGACACATTTTGTACAATTCAGGCAGATATAGAAAACACAAGAGAAGCTCAATTTATCATCCATTAACCTTCTAGCTTCTTGACTGGCAGCTATCTTTTTCAGATCTATACTATATCTAGTATGTAATCAGAGTTTACTTCCATTCCTCATGATATTTGGCAATGAATGAAAAGTTGTGCAAAAATCTGGAAAAATGTCTTTATGTAAATATAATTTTACATTGTAAATTTTATCATTCTCAGGTTTTCAAATGTAAATCTAGAGCAAGGTGCCACAACTATAATTTTTTTAGGAAGTACAAATAGAAAAGCATATAGATGTCATTTTCAAGTGGCTTTTAGTCTATTTAACTGACTTCTCTTTCTGATATAACGATCAAATCTTTTCTGTGGTAGCACCCTGACACTCATAATTTCTTGGCTTCTGTAACCTGTGTGAATATCAAGCTGTTTTTGTGGGGTTTTTGTGGGGTTTTTGCTTGCCACGTATCCTTTCTACCATTAACAATTTGTCATCACTTTCCAGGCTGTCCGTCTGGTAGCAATGAACATAGCAGCAGTATGTGGCTTGTTCTTGTATGTGAGAACCAGCAAGCCACATGCCATGAGAACTTGTTTCCAGGCCTTTTCAAAGAGACAGAATCAGCTATTCATCAGCACCCTCATGCTTTGTTATTTGCAGCCTTTTTAGAGGAACTTCAGTTTCTAGTTACCTGGCTTGCGGTTACAACCAGTGGACATATTCCTATGTTTTCTACAGACTTAGTGTTTGACTGTGGTGGAGTCACTCAATGCCTCAGTTTAAGAGAATGATACCATTCCCTCCCCCCATGAGAGAGATATTGTGAAGCTAATTCATTAATGTTTGTGAAATATTTTGAGATCACTGAAGAAACAGTGCAATTAGGGTCTTAAAATTAGGATCTTTTAAAATTAGATATATCACTTTCAAATATGAACTGGGTAAAAGTGGTTCATGGTCCCACCTCTCTCCCTGACTATGGTGTTCATTAGTGACTTGCTAAAGTCTAAGCTCCAATAGGTGATGGTCATATGTGGACATAATTTTAAAATTCCTGTTTTCTATTACAGATATTTTCCAATGATGGTCAGTTTAAAAGCCGTTTTGGCATACGAGGAAGGTCTCCTGGCCAGCTGCAGCGGCCAACAGGAGTGGCTGTGCATCCCAGTGGTGACATCATTATTGCAGACTATGATAACAAGTGGGTTAGCATATTCTCATCAGATGGAAAATTTAAGGTACGAGTTACCATGTAAACTCTCCTGAACTTTCTCTGTCCTACAAAGGAATGCAAAGTAACATTGTTTTTCAAGAAACTGCTTAGTTTGGCTGTAGCTTAGTCTAAATTCCATTGTTGTGATGTGGAAACCCCTGACCCAGCCACATGATATAATTAATAGGAGGAGATCACAGCAGTAATGCTAATGTGACACCAAGCAGAGACAACAGGTTCCATACTGGGTGCTTAGATTCCTTTCTATAACTTATGGTCGAGGATATCAAGCGCCAGCAAAGCTGGTTGGACTAGCTCAACAACCTTCACATCATTGGTACTCTGGTTGTACAGAAGGGTATATGCAGATATTTGTATGCACAAAGACAAACACAAAATCTTACAAGGAGTATGTGAAACTCTTCATTGACATATGGGAAAGAAAAAGAAGGTATCAGACTGATGATGACTTCCTCTTTTGTTCCATACTTCTCAGCAAATAAAGTGTGTAATTTATGTATTATCCTGTTGGTAATAAAAGCAAGGAAAGGTGACCCAGGGTGTTTTTTCAGTGCTACAGAGTAGATAGGAGTGTTCCAGGTGGTGTGTTGTGCACTGGAAAAACTGAAAGACAGTAATGATGTTGTAAGTTTCAGAAATCAGAAATTCTATGTAAAGCACACCTCATATTTTCATAGCAACTCTCATCCCTTTAATGGGAGTAAAATAAAATAGCAGCAACTACATTACACTGACAATTTCCAACCTGCAATATTTATTTTGGTTGGGTTCAGGTGCAGTTATAGAGAGAATTAAAGGTTTCCTCCATTTGGTGCTGTTCTCTGAGTGCATGTTACCAAATCTGATGGTGCACACTAGAGAGAGCCACCTCTGGCAGAGGTTAGCAGTACTCACTAGTCATCAGGACAATATACCTGCAGGGAAATATCAAGCAAAGTTACTTAGTTATGGAGTCCTGCATTGGACAGATATGGCCTGTTTGGCTAATTTTCTGGCAGTCCAATGACCAAAAAGCTCAGGTTCTGAGCTGCTTGTGTGTGCATCAAGAAATGACCTTTCTCTGAAAAGTTTCTGCAAAGTGACAAATGCAAATAGGTGATTTTGCTTGCTTAGTCCTCAGTGACCTCCATCTGAGAAACAGGTGTGTACCTTTTAGAAGTATCCAGATTGTGTATAGACTTCAAGCTAAAATAAAATAATACTAAAATGTATTGCAAGTGTTAAAAGATACTAATTATTTGCATTTGCAGAGAGAATGTGGTTTTACTTGTCAAGTAATTTTGAAAATGTACAGCTACACAGGAAAACCTTGGTTTTGGCTGAAGTCCTTAAATGAAATTAAAACACCAAAACAAACCCAAAGAAATATGTAATTTAGTTAAGAATCCAAATATTCTGAGTATCCTAAGTGTGTTTTAAATAATTATTAACATCTTTAATGCGAACTGGCTTGATTTGGACATAGAGCATGGAGGGTTTGTTTTCCTGCTTTCTTAAGATATGCTGTAAATCCAGCATTTTGGATGGTACCAGCTCTGGAGGAAAAAGCTCTGGAGAAGCCAGGACCCTATGTGCAATATACTACCAGCAGGGAGACAGGTATTGGAAAAAAATATTTATTAATAGTGCTAGTAGTATTTGTTAATAGCAGTTCTCTGATGTGAAGCCTACATTTGCTTTCAGTCAATGTTTTTGTTGGGTTGCAAAAAAATGGAAAAGTTGTGTAATGCTGGCAGTGTTTGTGTGGTTAATATAAATTAATGCATCAGACTTCATAATTCTTGGGACTAGAAACATCATGAAATGAACAATATCAATGGTAAAAACAATATTTTTAGGTTGAATGCAATAAGCCATATTTATGAGAGGAAAAATAAATGTTTGTAGAAGTATTCTTTTTTATACAGAGGGTGGGCATAAACATATAGGCGGAGGAGCTGGGTAGAGGGCAGTTGGCAGAGCATGTACATGGGGAGAGCAGGAGCGAGGCAGTGGTGAGCACTGGGATGGAGACACAGATGGGCATTGTGCACAGGGCCACACTGAGGAGCTGTAATGGGAGTAGGAAGTCCTGTAATGGTGCAGCACTGGTTCAGGGCATCCTGTACAGCACAGTGTAGCTGGAGAGCTGTGCTGGGGAGGAGGGATGCAGGTGGGGTGAGCACAGGGCCCGGGGGAACTGTGGGGGGACACACAGGATTGGGAGGTCATGTCCACTGACGGTGAGGCTGTGTATGGGGGACAGCCAGTGCCATGAAGGGATGAGGCTTGTATTGGGCATGATGGTGTAGGACCAGGAGTTGGACTTGATGATCCTTGTGGGTTCCTTCCAGCTCAGGGTATTATTCTATGATGAGGTTAAATTAAATATTTTGTAGGCACAGAACATAGATTTAACAGATCTGGCCTGTGGGATGCTGAGCAAAGCCTTGTAATTTCTTGTGTGTTGGCAGTGGTAATTCTTACAGGGTCTTGTCACATTAAATTGGGCACCACTTGCTAAAAAAAGAGAGAAAGGGATAATGGCATTTGCCTTCAAAGGACTGTGCTCGCAAGTCATTGCATAAGACCTCTGATGCATGTGGCCTGCTAGCTGTTAACTCAGCAATATCAGGGGGCTGCTTTGAGCTTAATCTAACTATTTTTGATGTTGTCCCCTTCCTTCTGTATTTACTTACACTCACCCTCCCTTAGTGGAATTTTAATAGTCATGTGAGCCATAGGGCAAATTTCCCTGGAGCCAGGCCCAGGCATGTTCTTGATTACATCACTGGACTGACTCGCCTTGGCAACCTCCACTGCCAGGCAGAAAAGTGTCACCTCCCTCAGTTCTGGCAGAAACAAAGATAGAGCTCTGTTTTCTCAAGGCTGTCAAATGTACATAAATGCAGAGGCAGACAAACCCTAATCTAAGGTTACACCAAAACATGAGCTTCTTCACATGAAAGGCTGTATTATCCTGGAAGTGATAAAGACTCAAATTGGGTCTTAGGATTTGGGGCTTCTGTTTCTGGCTATACCACAGATCTCATGGGTGAGTAGTGGTCTTGCATTCCACTTCCTGGTGTTTTATTTTCTTCATCTGTAAAAGGCAGATAATAGTGCTGGCTTCCTCTGGCAAGTACTCTGAAATTGCTAAGAAAACTGTTGCAGCAGATACAGCACTAGGTTAAGGAGAGAGGGCATGGTGAAGCAGCTGTACCAGCTCCTCACCAGTGTGGTGTTCAAACCTAGTGATGGAACTGGACAACAGAGTCAAGAGAATGATTCCTATTCCTCTGAGAGGATAATTGTTTTCTTTCTAGTCTTGAAGAGCTGTATATAAGATTACAAGCTTGTTATCAACCAAACAGGGCTCTGCAAGTCAAGATCAGGTTTAGATAAGTGGGAAAAGATTAAAGTAAATATTTTATACGTCAGACTTCTTCCTTGTCTCACTAGTAGAATTATGGAAAGAGCTGTCTGAAGCAGCTTGCATGTTCCGATGGGAATAGGTACTGTGGTTAAACAGTCACAGTTGAATTATGACAGTCACATGAATGATAAATCCACTTATTGTCGGATATTGCAATGTGTGACAAAGCTATATTTCCTTATTAGAGAAGTTGTCAAACAGGAAACGATGGTTTGTTGAAAGTTTGTAACTAATCCCTGACAATCTTGAACCTTTCAAACAGCAGCAGGATAAGTGAAGTTAAACTTGGCCCTAATATCATGCTTTTTTCTACAGTGGAAAAGTATGTAGGCTAGCTAATTTTTTTTTTTTTTTTTTTTTTTTTTTTACCTCTAGGAATATCCTACAGTAGAATATTTTCCATACTGGTAGGGTGAGTTTATAAACACATGTGTGAAAACCAGCCTAAATTCCTAAGAGCCTTTTATAAAAAAGGACATAATGTCCCTGACTGAATTCAATTAAACACATTATTTGTATTAAGGGTTTACATGATTCATTATACTGTATTCATTTCTAATGGAAAAAAGCCTGAAAATACTTCCATTCCATACACTTAATGGGAGTGACTGAGTTTCATAATGTTCTAAATAATCAAATCTATAATTCTAAGAAACTTTCTGAAATAACAATATATAAAGACTATGTCCAGCCAAATCCAGTAATGTGTCGTCAGCATATTTTGATCTAAACTGGGAACAGATTTTTAGTAAAAAGCATACTCTAGCTGGCTGTGCTTAATTGCTGCTTGCAAATTATCTTTTAAACCAGGCCCAAGAACAGTGATTTTTATGACTCTTCTCAGCACTGAGCATCTATTAAGGTAGTACGTGATTTATTTGTTATATTTTTCCATATGTGTTTATATGAGCAGGAAGACACTGTACTCATGAGTACACTGTACTCATGAATAATTTCCCATAGGAATCCTGGAAAGATGGTAAGAAGGTGGTGCAATGCTCAAGTAGACAACCATGCAGCATCCCAAAGAAAAGGAGAATATGATTTAATCACCCCAAAGGAAATACATCTACATATTTGCATTTGATTTATGGTTTTGCTGCTTTGTTGTTATGCAAACTGAATACGTTTTGTAGGTCAGCTGATATCTTTCCCTGGTGAATACAAAATAATTTTTATTAGTTTTTCCTGGGGATTTTAGTAATTAGATTTTGCCTAAATATTTTGCAATTTATATCAGTATATGTACATGAACATAAAACTGACACAAGATCATTGAATGTTGGCTAAGCATAATCTTGAAGCTGCAAGATTTACTCCCTGAAATTTTCTTTACTGGAGACTGAAAAAGGTTGTGTAGTGGCTTAGTAGTAGCCATCCTCAGGGAACCCAGGTGGCTTTATTTTAGGATCATTCCTATTTTTTACCTGCAACCCCACCTACAAGAATGTACCATGAAGTAGGAGCATGGGACATCCTAAGGGTAGGAGAGCTCCTCCTGTGTGCTTTGAAAATGCCAGGGACATGAGAAAAATGGGTTAGGCAATGGATTTTCTCAATGTCTTGTAATTTGTCCCACTGATACTTACCAGTTGCAGGAGGGAGGGGAGAGGGGCAGAGAAGTCAGAAGTAGATGTGGTAGTTGTGAACATGGTTTAATGGTAAACATGGCAGTGGTAGGTTAATGCTTGGACTCAATCCTAGAGGTCTTTTCCAACCAAAATGATTCTATGATTCTCAGCACAGCTTGTTCTAGGGGGTGATCTGTCTGACTCTGCAAAGGCAGTGAGGTGAAAGATAGCTTTGTTTCATAAATAAAATTAGTATCTTAGTATATATTTCATTTAAATTCCAATGCAAACAGAAAATCTTCACCAATATATGAACCTCAGTTTGTAGAATGTGTCTCTCACAGATTACTACAGGATCTGAAAGTTCTGGAATCCATAATTTCAACACAGCCTCTTTGGTGGATTATCTGTCTGGCCTGAATAAGTGCTTTCAAATCTGTCCATCAATTTCAAAAAATGGCTAAAAGCAGGATGCAAGTTACTCCATTACAATGCAAATAATTGGGTATTTGCAACCTTTTTGAACTGAAAAGTCAAAACTCAACTGATTTTATGTAGATTAAAACAGTTTCTAGAATCTTGGCCTAAAAAAGAGCTGAATGGTGAAAAATGTGGAATGGATTGTCAGGTGATCCTAGAGTCTTTTTGGGTATATGCCCAGGTACCTCATGGATTCTTTGAAGGCTTGATCTCAATTTCTGCTGGCTCTGTTGCATAGATCCTCCTTTTAGAACCTCTTCTTTTCAAACCTACTAAAGCATGCTTCTGACATTTTTGGATTTGACAGCTCTCTAGCCTTTCCAAATAATTTACTGTTGTGAGATCCATTTCATCTCCACTGAACATTTTTCCAGTGAAATATTGTATACAATTCCCCTCAATGCTGCTGATTATGCTGGCAGATGGTTTTGGTTGTCACTAGGCCTATTTAAAATGACGGAAATAATTTTATTTACCTAAGACAGGAACAAGCTTTGATTTGTTTAGTGTTTCAAAGATTGCTTCATTTGTTGTTTGGCAATATGATCTTCTCCCCTTTGCAGTCTTAAGCTGACACTTCATGAGTCTCAGCAGCAAATGGAGCAATCTCCTGTGGAATCTGATGGAAGATAGAAAGGTTAGCCTGAGCTTTAGCTCTACTCAAATTCTTTCCGAGAGCACTCAGAAGGTGCTGGTGTCTTACTAACCCAAGAAAGGCAACAGAGGACATCATAGCCTACATCCCACTCTGCCCTGATGCTCCAAGAACTCTGACTTCTTTGATGCAGGTGGTGGTTGCTGGACTCAGGAACAGCACGCAATAGGGGACAAAAATCCTTTCTGCTTGTCTGCTTATCCTGCTGGTACCCTAATGCTGGATATGCAGACATTTCTGTCAGGATTATCAAGTCACACAAATCTGATGACCATGAGTTGTATATTTGGACTCAGTTGCTGAGATGGCAGATTTTTCAGTCTATAAAAGACATACTGAAAGCAGTTTTTTATTTTCAGATGAAGAAAACATGAAGTTCATGGTAAGAGCTGATAAAAACTATCACTTCCAACTTTTGGTGAAATGAATGCCTTTCTGTTCTGTTCTGTGCCTGTAATACAATCTTCAAACTGCACTAACTAATTTTCACTATGCCAACATATTTTGCTGGTTTATATTTTTCCTTTTAGGCCAAAATTGGGTCTGGAAAGCTCATGGGCCCTAAAGGTGTTTCAGTGGATCGTAATGGACACATCATTGTAGTGGACAATAAAGCATGCTGTGTCTTCATTTTCCAGCCAAACGGGAAAATAGTCACCAGGTTCGGAAGTAGAGGAAATGGTGACAAGCAGTTTGCAGGTACACTTGATGGTAATATGTAAATCCCCTTTTCTTGCCTCTTCTGCTCACATTTGCATGATGTTTGAGCATGTTGATAATGCTGTATCCTACTCCTTTATTCTCTGAGGGAGAGGTCCTGCTAGACATACAGCTCCAATTTGCTTCATTGGTCAGGCAGACTGCAACTCTGTTGTGCAAATGTAACTGTAACCAGATTGTTTCATCTACCTCCCTATGCCTGGAAGCATTTCAGATAAGTCACCGAAGAAAGACTGATCTTAACTAGCATTTTAAAAGTGATTTGTAATTGCCACACTAAGCTAGTTCACCACAACCAACTCAGATGCTGTGCTTTGTGTTTCCAATCATCGGATACACAAAACCCAGTGCCCTAAGTGGTATCTCTTAGAAAATGAGAGTAATGGAGTAGTGCTAAGATTGCGATGAGGAAGGCAGAGTTGTGGAACAGCCAATGTAAGTTTGGGGAAATTGCCATTTATACTCAACCATCTGCTTGCACATGCTGTCTTTCAAGTAGAAAATACAGTTAAGTTTAAAAAAACAGAACAGCCTCACAGATATATTTTAAGTGATTAGCTTTTCTTTCAAAATTTGAAATGAAGATGCCAAATTAGGTATGTGGGTAATTTTACAGGTTTTGGGTAATTTTTAATATGTAGTTTCATTGGTCTGATGTTTTGACCAGTTCACAGTGAAAGAGAGGAATAGCATCAATGTGTTTTTATCCTGAGATCTCTTGCAATGTCTTATGGCATAATATATATAATTTATAAGAGCTTGGGCTCTAACATAGCTAAATTTTCTGGGTATCTCAATTAATTTTCATTTGAAAATTTGCAAAAACACCTCCTGAAAATAAGTAGGCAAATACTTCCTAACAGTGCATTTGAGAAATCTATCACCTCTTCTTGCTGATAGGCTACAGAAAACAGGTAAATTGTCAATATTTGAATGTTTTCAATGTAAAATTTTTCACTTTTTTATAGTTTACCCTGATATACTGTGAAAACTGAAACTGAGTTCTGTTCTGTTTAATAACTCAAAATAGCACCAAGTGTTTTAATTTGGGTATTTGCCTGTTTTCAAGCTACCATTTGTTTTTAACTCAAATTTGCACACATATTTCAATACAGTGTAAAGCAAAAAATGCCCTTTTTTTCCCTAACAGTGGTCTTCTAAATAACTCTTTTATTTATCCTAAAACTTGTTAGTTAAAATGCTTGTAAGATGTGAGCACATAGAGCATAAAATATTTCAATTAAGAATTTGCAGGAACATTTTTGATAACAATTTTCAGTGTATACACAACTTTATGCTTAAGCACTATATGTTTTGTCTTGTTAATAAGCCTATAAATCTCTGCATAGTTATATGTATACCAGAGAGGCAGAAATGAACAATGCTTATTGGTAACAATAGCTAGTTGAAACTGGTTGACAAAGAAATTATTTGTGTTTACAAAAAGCATGCTGAGCTTTTTTTAGAAAAAAATTAAGTACAATTGCTCTTAACTTGAAATTGGTATTCCCACTTGGGCTACTATTGCTGAGAAGCTAAACATAATATGCTGGCACACTGATTTTTTTTTAAATTTAAACATACTTTTCATTTTAATGGTATTACTATTTTTTTCTTCTTCTTTTTATGCTTTTCAGGTCCTCATTTTGCAGCTGTAAACAGCAACAATGAAATTATCATTACAGATTTTCATAACCATTCTGTTAAGGTACTGTCAATTAATGGCAACTTTCAATGTTGATATTTTAATTCTATTATGATACTTTCTTGGGGAAAATAACGTATTTTTAAAACCAAAGAGATCACACTCCATATGTATGAGCTCTGCTATAAGGACAGCACTTTCAGAGAACTTTGCATGCAGTGCATTGCTTACTGAAGATATAGTCCATTGCCTTTGGTGTCACTATAATGGTCCTATGTTCTGTCTTCTTTTGAAGTCTGGCTTTTGAATTTCCCAGTAAAAGCTTTCCACTTTTCTAGTTGTAAAATGATAACAAAGTAAAGATACATGACAGTCTTTAAATTCTGTACCTACAAGCTTTAAGATCCATTTAAAAACCTGATTCACTTAAAACCCATGTAAGTATTTGTTTTCATTCAGTGCCTCCTGCACTGGACAGAACTGGCCACTAGTCCTTACTCCCATGGGAAGTCCTGACTTACAGCGTGTTAAAGTCATGGTATGATAGGAAGTTTATTTGTTTGTCCCAATAATAAACCAAACCAGGGAAACATGCTGAGATGGGTCAGCAAATGTCTATGAAGGAGATACAGGCCACTGCAGTAATGCCTCACCTATGTGTTTGTTCTCAGGCATTCCCTTTCCTACACTTCCTGCACAGGCTCTTGTGCCCTCCCTATACAGGACGCAGCAGCAGGAGGACAGAGGCAGGATGCTGTTCTACCTGGGCTCTCAGGACATGTGTCAGTCCCACACACCAACAAAATTAAATCCCTGGCATTTCCCCTAATGTCTATTTTGACTGAACACAAATATGAATCCTCAGTCTAGTTCTTCACTGTTTTTGATTGAAAAAATAAATTTTATATATTCACCTAAAATAGGAAGTTGCTGCTTAAGCAGACACCTTTGTGTTTTGAACAGTGGTGAATCACCTAGGTTTGGAATAGCAATCTTACTTGCCTTTCCTTTTGGAATTGGTGAGGAAGTAGCACTCATGGTTTGGATTACGACACAGAAACCAAGACTGCTGCAGGAGCCCTAAAGCAGCAGGAAGCCTATGACTCCATAAATTACCTCTCCACAAACAAGGCTTGCCTGGTAACAAGGATGCCTGGAGAGGCTTAACAGCAGGGGCAAACTGAAATGAAAAAAAACCCAAAAAAACCCCAAACAAGTGAAGAAATGTAAAAAGTGTGACATCCTAGAGGATTTATAATTATTACATTTCTAATGAGAACAGAGTGTCCCATCTGTCTCTAGTGTGACTCGATGGGATAAAAATGTTACTTGTTACAATTTGGTACTAACTGGAAAAGATTCTTATTTGTGTAGTGTTCTCTAAATTGGTACATATAACTGTTGACATTCTGGAGAGTTTATAATCTGAGAGGAAGAGAGTACATCTTCTTTTAAATAATAAATTAGTTTATAAATAACTAAACAAATTAATTTCACTCTTATGAGTTCCCAGGCCACTTCCTACTACCAGTGTCATGAATTAAACAAGCTCACTCAGCAACATTTTTCTCCCACCCCCATTAACCTTCAAGGATGTTCCTTCCCTCAGGCATCTTTCATGGAAAATCTGCACAATGTAGGCTTCTCTCTCATTTGGTCACTTCAGCCCAGGGAGAGAGCAATATATCTTTGGGTTTTTTCATTAGTTGTTTTTTTTATTATTTTCTTTAATCATCTGAGGCACTAACTTGTTACTTCATTAATTTCCTTTCCCAAATGTTTTTTCTCTGTGCACTGTGGGTGTTAGAGAACACAGTAATTTCCTGACATCTTCCACCTTATCAGCACTTCAGTGTGCATTTGGCACTTGTCAGGTCTTTGCATTTTCTTGTGCAAGCCACAGTCAGTCTCTAAGAACACTGTTGGACCTTGTGCTGTAGCTGGGCCTGGGTCCAAGATGGACCAAAAAATTTTAGAAATGGCTGTGGTACTGTGTAAATGACACATTTTGTATCTTGTTTGGTCCCATTAGTGCATCCAGGTCACTGACAGAATAGTCATTGATCAGCTACATCTTTCTGCTGTCTAAATCTGTTACCATCACAGAGAATTCAGATAATTCAGTTGCTGACCTGTCTACAGAGAGCAGCAATGATTTGCAACGTGTTTTGGATTATGGAAGCAGAGAAGAAAGCATCTGGTCCATTGTGTTTTAGTTCCATAGAAATAAAAACCCCAGTGCTGTAGCATTCAGCTCTTTTCAGTTCAAGATGCACAAGCTGCCAACGGGTTCTGGGGCCCTTTGCTTCCACATCTGAGATGAATCAGATCTTAAATGAGAAGGGAAATGCTGTATGGTGTAATGGAGTGAAGGGAGAGATAGGCACCTTTTCTCCCATCTTGTGTGTGTGTGTGTGTGTGTGTGTGTGTGTGTGTGTGTGTGTGTGTGTGTGTATTGGGGTTGTATGTTCCTGGGAACTCTTAAATTCCTCCTTTAATTAGTAGGTGAACTGGGAGTACTAGATTACTAATATTTGATATCATGTCATATTTAAGTTGTTTTAACCCATACAGGTATTTAACCAGGAGGGAGAATTCATGCTGAAGTTTGGATCAAATGGAGAAGGAAATGGGCAATTTAATGCACCAACTGGAGTAGCAGTAGATTCTAATGGAAATATTATCGTAGCAGATTGGGGAAACAGCCGAATACAGGTAGAAATTTTTGTATTTCAAAGGTGCTTGATGAAAAAACTAATGGGTTGGTAACTCTCGCCTTCAGACTGCCCAAGAAACACCATCAGCATTAGAAGTGATGTGGTTTCTCACACCATTCTTTATATGCCTCATTGTCCACTTTCAGACCTGATGGTGTCAGATTGTCAGCTTTTCAATGTGGCTGCTGGTAGCTCTGATGGCCACTGTGACCAAGGATTTTGGTGCTAAGTAGTTCCCCAAAAGTTACTTGATGACTTATGAGACTTGCAAGCATTGCTGAGATGATAGTCATTTATAATCACCATAACAGAAGATCAGAGACGTAGTGAAAAATATGAAAAAGCAAATGACCTGAGGTGAATGCAGCAGATTTTTATCATCTTTTTTAAATGTTGAGAAATTATTCTGCTTTCAAGTTATGAGAGTTGCACTCTTTTTATCTTTTAAGTGCTAATCACAAGGTATTCTTGTTTGCCGAAGAATAGCTAATAAATAAGTGTATGTATTATTTCCACTGAATATAAAACTGAGGGAGCTGCTTCTGAGTTGTTCTTAGGAAGCACTGTCAACAGGGTAAACAAATTCCTGGTTTTCTCTGTGTGAAAACCTAAGAATCAGGCTAGCCACAATAGTAATATTTGTTAGGAAAACAAGGTGTTGGTTGAGTTCCCAACTCAAATTAAATTTGACTTATTGTAGTTGACTATTTTTAACAAGGAACAGCTGAGGTTCTTATTTTATATTATTATTATTTTTTCATTGTGTGTTAATTCTTGCCAAAGATCCTGTCAGCTATAATTAGGTATTTTTCATAAGAACATACCTTTGTATATAAACTTGTGTATTATGTGATAACAGAACAGATTTTGCCCTTGTTTATTCTATTGTATGTCAACTGTTTCAGAAATGAGAAGTATAACAGTATAACTGAGAGCAAACTTGTGTTTTGCTACTTTCCTTTTCTTTTCATAACATTTTTTCTGTGCTTTCTCACCCTTCAAGGTTTTTGATGGAAGCGGATCATTTTTATCCTACATTAACACCTCTGCTGACCCACTTTATGGTCCTCAAGGTCTGGCTCTTACTTCAGATGGCCATGTTGTAGTTGCAGACTCTGGAAATCACTGCTTCAAGGTCTATCGATACTTACAGTAGCAATGAACTCTGGAGCTGGATAGTTACCCACCCTTAAAAAAAGACTCCTCCTAGAGATTCAGTGCAGGATATCTCCTACTTTGTGTTCATCTCTAATAACAAAGGAGTCTCTTATGGACTTCTTGTGATAATTTCCAAATTTAGCTTGTTTACATAGGACTTGCACCTCTTATGTTTCTCACTGAACTTCTTGTTTTAAGTGTTAAAAAAAAATCCTCTGTAACTGAATTCATAAAGACAATATGAAATTAAACATAAACTGCAACCTATGAAACTGGAATTAACTAATGAGTCAGAAAAGAGAAAAGTTTGGGAAAAGTCCCCAAAGCTTTTTGATGACTATGAAGGAAAGATCCTGCTCAGAGCTTCCAAATTTAAAGAAGTATCATTCTTACACATTATTTAACCCAGAGATGATTCTGGGAATCTTCTAGATCTCATTATCATGGTAGGTATTACACTTTTAACATTCTTCAGTCTTACTGTGTATAACACGTAGGTCCTTTTAGTATAAGGTTAAGTCTCACAAAATATGTCTAGCTCTAACCATCAGACCTAACATAGCTCAGTGTTTAGCACTATGAGAATCAATGCAAATTCCCTACTCATGTGGAATTAATGAAGGATTGTTTTGTGCAGCTGTTTTTCACTCTTCCTCTTACTCAATGTGCAGGAAGGACTTTGCAGAGACCTGACATTTCTAAAGTCTGGAAAAACTTAATTGTAGTGATACATTAGCAGGAGCCGAATTTCTGTATAACCACAGACCTTTTGACACCAAACTAGCTCATTAGGATCAGGGTTATTACAATGTCGAGTCAATTAACCTCATGTGTGCCACTCTTTCATACGTGTTCATTGCCATGTTTCCTTATGGCAACTCATTGTATTAACCTCTAAAATAAAATGCAGCTTCACACAGGACAGAAAGCCAGAGAAGTATCCCTGTGAAGGACCTACATTATACAACCAAAGGAACTGTGGTAAATAGAGGTTGTATAGGAAAGCCAAGGGTTACCAAAGCTATTTGTTTTTATGTGAAAGAAAATACGTTGCAAATTAAAATGAATTTGAACCAATCCCTGAAGTCCTTCATCAAAGGGAATTCTGTTAGAGGACAAAACAAGGACTGTGAGATTTGTTCCAATTTGTTTGTATGTATGTATGTATGTATGTATGACTGATTAATATAAAAATAAAAAAAGTAAATGTGAGCTATTTCAACAAACTGGAACGTATGTATGATATTTGATAATGGCAGTATTCTGAAAAATGACCTTTCTTCCTCTGCCAGATCTCTCTACTGTGTTCTTTGTTAAAGTATTAATTTAACTGGAAATGCTTACAGGCATGGTTCTGTTTTTAATGTTTGGTTTGTTGGGGTTTTTTTAAGAATGACCTTGTAGCATTGGCTTTATTCTTATTTCTATATCCAGTTGTCAAAAGTTGAATTGCTACTGTAGCCTGATTATAGATAGAGTAGTGCTCCCTTTTAAATGTTGTTTCGGGAGCTGTGAGCTTGCTGCCAATGCCTACAATAACCTGGGAAGTGCTGTCTTTCTTTTCTCATTTTTAGGGCCTTGAAACAAAAGGGCATTGGGTCAGAAACAAGAAAGTATTTTAAGCATGTTGCAAAATGGAAAGAAATCTTTGATAAAATTTCTTGTTATGAGTATTTGTCTTTTTTCTAAAATGTTAAGGTGGTTGTTTCGATGAACTTTAGAAAAACTAATGGTTTTTTGTAAAGTTGCATTTGACTTGTAAAAATGCAGACCCCAAGGTTCTTAAGTGGGGGTTTGGTTTTTAATTACTGTTTCCTAAAGATATTTCTTCTTTCCTTTGTTTATTTTTTTGCACATAGAACCAATTTTCAATTTCTTGTGCAAATATAAGTTTCCTTATTTCATTGGAATAAATATTTTGTGCATGAAGCTTAAGGACTGAAGCTAAGAAACTGGTGGTAACATTTATGAATATTAAAACTCAAGATTGTTATTACTAAGAGAACAAAATACCCTCTGCTTGAACAGAGTTTGTCCTAAAATTCTGAAGATGTATCTCAGTCATTACAAATAAACTGTCCTATCAAAATTTAATAAAGCTGTAGATCAAATTTTCACTCGAAGTGTCCTTACAACACTTTCTGACATTGGAAGATGCTTAAATGGCACATCAATGAAGAAAAGGCCTTTGAACTGTATTTAGTAATAAAGAGAAGGGGTTGCACAGATTGAGATAAACATTTTAAAAAATGTGCTGTGGCTGTCAGTTATCAGATTTAGTTCCAAATATGGATTTTTAGAATACAGTTTTGCTAAGCTTGCATGTTTACCCCTCAGAAAACATTGCCAAATCCTCTATTGTCTGGAACTTTGAGAAGCATGAAAATCAGATCCTAACCCATATATCAAAAAAGTTACTTAAGGCTGTGCTATTTCATGCATACACTTTTCTTCTGAAGCTTTTCAGTCCTTTGATCCAGCATTGTTTACCAGGATTTTAGATAACTCTTGTGAACCCTGTGCATCCTGATGAAATAGTGAATTCTGCACATAACCCCCCTCACAACACAGCTCAAAGCAATTAAGAGGTTTTGTGGATTTTTTCTTAACAATTGAGTAGTCTTTTGGATTTTCAGACATTATCAGCAGAGCAGCATCTAAAAAACACCACTAAGTTGAAGTTACTTCTGATAGCAAATGCTGTCAACTTCAATTTCAAATTTAGTGACATAGGGCATTCCCTTCCAAGGTCTGACCTTATCTTCCTGGCACCGGGAAACTGAGAAACACATTGCTTTTACAGTGTGCTTCTGAAGCCAGCTTCACTAAAATCCTTGGCTTACAAACCTTACAGAGAGCAAGAAAGCAGAAATTCTGCACTTAAAAGCTGGCAGACTTTTTTTCTCATCCAATTAAGCAAAGGTCAGAGTTGCACTATGTGATTTGTTGAATTGTTAGCATTTATTAAAGGCTTTATAGGCATGCTGCTGACAGATTTCAGGTATAACCAAATGTCCCCTTGACTTCCCTGGAATATTAATTGACTAGCAGCACAGCATGAATGGTCAAAGTATGTGCTTCATTTAAATAATCTTCAACTCAAAAGTAATCTCAAAGGGTTATTAGATGTTGTGTTATATGGAGCATTTTAGGACAAACTAGCCTACTGTGTTTTCATTGTTTTGTGAATAGAATAAAAAGATCTGGTCAGATAAATCCAATATAAACAAAAGGAGAGGTTTACATAGGCTAAACCAGGACAAATGTATTGAAAAAGAAAAGGAAAATTGTTTAGGGCAAGTATTTGCCTCATGAAGAGTATTACTTACTAGTAACTGCTCATCTGTTCTGTAAAAGGTAGAGGGCTTTTGATTTTATGTCAGTATTTTTATAATAAGGATCTAGTATTGCCATAACGAGAACTCTAAGTGCCCAATATGTTGTATTTGTTATAAAGAAATGACTTTCAGTTGTGGGAGACAGCTCGTTATGAAATCATGATATAAGGTCAAACTTTTCTTCAAAAATTCAAGCAGTGATTACTGACCTGTTTGTAGAAAGTGTACAAAAGGTATTTGTGCTACAAACTGGGAAGGTTCCTAACAGGTAATTTTATTTCTGACGAATGTACAGCACTTCAATTGATGTTTGTGAGCAACACAGCCTTAACCCTGGCACTTTTCCTTTGTCTTTATGACATGGAAATGTTCCCTAAGTTGCATAGTATGGCAGCAGCACTGATAGAAATCTCTACCAGTTGATATGCTGCAGCTTTCCAGTTCTAGCAGTTTTTCCAGTTCTTTTTTCATGTTTTTTCAAAAAGTTTTTGTACATTCCGTCTTTTATAGTCAATATATGTTTTGTGTATATGTAAACCTTGCGCTCTGTTGACACTCATAATGAAATATTCTTCTCACTTGTTTTTGTTTTTTTGTTTTTTTTTTTGTTGTTGTCAATGATGATGTTTTTGTTTGTTTTTTAATCCCTATGAGGCTAAATACAAACTTTTTCTCCTTAAGGTCAAGGATGAAACATGCACATCAAAGTGTTTGTGTGTGTGTGTGTGTGTGTGTGTGTGTGCGCGAGCGTGTGTGTGTGTGTGCGTGCATAGTTTTAGCTTCCTGTGTGCCATGGTATTTACAATGCTTTAGCTGACAAAAAAAACCAACTATGTCTTGGAAATGTAGGAAAACTGCAGTCAAATGTGTACCTTTATCACGCACAAAAATTTCAAATAATAAAAATAAAGCTTGTTTCCTCTGTTATTTTAATGGTTGAGGATTTATTTTTCATATGCCTCATACCTTCTGTCCCTAAAAGTAACTCCATAATGCAGGAAGACAGGTAATTTTTTCCAGTTTTCTTCCTTGACACCACAGGTGACAAGCCAAGGAAACTGTGATTTTTTCAGGGGTGTTAAAAGTTTTATGTGAACACAGAGGAAAAAGGAACTTGAGTTATTCTTGGGAAGAAGGTGCAGAGTTGGAGCTTCTTTGTTCGTCTCTTTCTTCTTTAGTCCAGGAATCAAAATTAGGATTTTCATTGGTAGATTAGTAAAATTAAGAGCTTTTCTGCTTGCATCACCGAAGTACACAGTACCTTTTAGCTCAGGTGTGTTATAATCTCTCAAGGGTCTGTTGCAGAAAACCGAATTAAATTATTATGGAGAACAGAAAATTTGCCTTAGGTGTTCAGTCTGATTCTGCTCCTGTAAGAACAAATTTTCAGCTTGTATTAAGTTCAATTTCACACAGTACCTATGTCTTCTTGGTCATTGGTGAACTCTCTAAACTGGAATCATTTGAGAACTCAGTGTGACTGGAAACTTGCTCACAAAGTGAGACAGAATCTTCAGATGCATCACTTGGCTTGGATGCAACCTCAATGGGGGGGACTAGCAAGGTCAAGGAAACCCCCAGTGATGAGTGTTCGTTTAGTGGCAAGACAGTCAGAAATGAGATGGCTGAAAAACTGAGCAACTGTCCTTTTTTTGTGGATCTTTCCCCAAACCCTCTAGAGGAATATGTGTTTTATTCTTTCTTGCACATGTCAGCAGCCATGTTTCGAGGCCTCACTTTTCTCCTGAAGACAAACTTAGTACAACATAATGGATCAGTTTTGGTTTTCTGTTAGTCTCCAGATAAATACACATTCACCAAATAGACTCTTGCTGAGTGTACTTGTCTATCTACCCTGAAGTTCAGATAATTACGAAAGGCTTTATTTGTCTGCCAGCTAAAACAACATCACATCTTGAAGCTGGGTAGTGTTGGTTTGACATTCAGAGTTGCAGAGCACTTGTTCCTTCCTATGTAAAAAAATATCATGAAGAATAGAAGCAATAGCACAGAATATCCTGAAACCACTGGGTATAGTAGGTAAGACACTTGTTGTTACATTCGTGGTATTTTCTTATTGATAGGCTAGAAATGTTTTGTGTCCCCTGGATCGCTAAAGCAGAGGCTCTTTACCACTGCGTAAAATCAGACAAACAGGCTGAACACTAATTCTAGGGAACATTGTTGTTTACCAGAAAAAGTCTGCAGTAAATGGCCAACCTCCTCTTTGACCTTCTTGTGGTGCTTATTCAAATACCTAAATGAGGCAGCAGAATCTTTTAGGAGTGCTGTTAAACAGGACTAGAGAACCCAGTCTCACCAATGAGAAACAATGTCAGTGAGAACAGGGCCAAAGTAAAGGAGCAGGTACTTTGCGCAGCAAGCCTTAGTCAGGCTCTCTCTTTAGAGTGATACCCCATAACATGCCATTGCATGTTCAAAAACATTTCCTTGTTCCTTAGGCTGACATTCTCTCTCACATCCAGCTGTGTTGCTCTGCAGTTAACTGTCCCCACAGTTCTATTGACAGTTCATGTGAATGCTCCCTAATTTGGACCAGACTGAACTATTTCAGTGGAGTGGAACAGTCAGTGTTATTTCTGTGGACAGATGCTCTCCCTAGGCAGGCCCAGCAGAGGAGATACCCAGCACTTGCTGCTCATTGCTACATGCAGTTGAAGGCTGCTGCCCTCAGATTTGTTCTGAGCTAGGCATCTGAATGCTCTGTCCTTCAGAGAAATGCTCTGTGACCAAAATCCTAGTGTTTAAGCTAGTCACCTCAAGGATAACCATAATGCTCACTTCAGCAGCTCTGCCTAGCAAAGCTGTGGAAGCAGTACGTTTTGGGGGTGGGCCAGCTAGCATTTCTCACCAAGGGTTTTTCACTCAAGGGTTAAATGTTTGTAGGAAGAACATCTGCTGAGTCTAAAAGCTCATTCAAGGATGAAATGAGGCAGCAGATGCTGTAGAGACTGGCCTGTATGGGATACTCATAGATTATACTGCTTCCTGATGCGTGGCCACAGCCCATTACAGAGTGCTTGCATCCTAGAAAAGTTGGTATCACCCCCAATGGGTGAGCATCTCCTTGTCCTCCATGCTTAAGCTCTATTGCTGTCAGTAATAGAGGTGCTGTAGGAGGCAGCCACAGGAATCGAAAGGCTTTCTCTTACTCTTCTAGAAATAAACTTATCCGCTATTTGAAAGGAATGAGAAGGAGGTGTCTTTACAAAAACAGTGGGCCTGATGGTATATAAGGTCAGATACAATGAGGTGAAAGAAGCAATGGAGAAACCATAAATTCCATAGGAATTCCACTAAATTTCATAGGAATTTGCACAGACAATTGAGTGTTACTTGCTTAAGACTGTGCTAAATCTCTGGATTTAGAAAAAAAAAAAGCCACAAAAAAAAAGAAGAATGGGGAGGGGGGTTTATACATTAGAAGGGGTCTTAGGTATTTTGGGAAGTTTGTACATTTCAAGTACCTCAGCCAATGGGGAAAGAGAGAAGAAAATGCAGCTGGGAACTTAGGATAAAAAGGAGGCTGCATCCCCTAAAAACTTGAGAGACCCCAGGGGAAATGCCCCATGGTCTCTCCCTTTATTTGAATAAAGTTGTAGGACTCCTCTGTCTCCTTTTTGGACATAAACCTCTGGTGTTTGTGGATTAATTTTCCTGACATATTCAACTCGATCTCTTCCCTTCTGAAAAAATAGCTCATGTAATTAAGACTGTGCTATGGCACATACGTATGAAAGGAACAAAATTAAACTAGGATAATTTTCATTCTATACTAGCTAAGCTTTCTGCCACTGTTGCTTTATGGTCCTTTCAAAACAGAATTTCTGATTGCAATTCAGCTACAGTCAATTGTAAGAGCAAAGTAAGGAAAGTACAAATTTCATCTCATCCAAGTATAATTACACTGAGAAAGCATTGTATTTTCTCTAACTAAGGAATAGTGGAAAACTATTTTGACTGGTACTTAAAGATCTCAGTCAGACTCCTAGAATAGAAAATGTAGACCAAATTGTTAAAGCTTAAGAAAATCACAGGAAAATGAGAACAATCTTCCAACAGAATGACATAGTTTTGAGTCTCTTTTCCACTGTATTTCCATCGTCTTGTTTTTAGATCATAGCGTAAGACTAACAGTTTTGTGAAATACCATATTTAGACATTCTGAAGCCCATTAAAAATACCAGGCCGTTATATATTTTAGGAGTCCTTCATTCCTCTTCATTCAGTAATGGAAAACCACCCTTCAAACGACAAAGCATGAGATACACCGTGTGCTCCTCTTTTGTTTGGGACCTCTTTCACCCCGTGGTCTTTCAATTAATTAATTTGATCAGGTGCTGCAAAATATGGGTAGGGAACCTCCTATTACAGAGCAAATTGGACCTAGTTACGTGGCTGTTGAGAGAAAAGCTAATGTCTTTACAATTTGATGGGTGAAGGTATGTGTGTCTTTAAAATGGGTCCTAATGTCTCTATTGACTTTGGGCAGCAGGTTTGTTGCAGAACCCAGACATCTTGTCTCCTGAAACAGACGAGGGTCTGCACAAGCCAGAGTTTCTGAGCTTTGTGGTAAGACAGTAGGTTGAAGAGGGGAATATGTGGTAGGCAGTTCAGGAAGGCTGTACCTTCTGAGAACCTCAGCCAATGGGGAAAGGAAGAGGGCAACTTGCAGTTGGGAGTTTAGGATAAAAGGAGTCTGTGCCCCAGTGGAGTCTCTCCCTTTATTTGAATAAAGATGCAGGACTCCTCTGTCTCCTTTTTGGACCTCTGGCATTTGTGGACACTGTGAAAGACCTTCAGGGCTGTCAGCTGAGCCTGGCTGTTTCCAGCGGCCACGGGCAGAGAAAACCTGCCGACCCACCTTCCCCACCATAGCAACAGCATGGCCTAATTGTTTCAGAGGTGGCTAGGCTATCTGGCTGTGATCACATTCAACCTCTGAAACAAGGGCCTTCCAGCTGTGGTTCCAGGTGTGTGCTCCAGCCTTGACTGGGGGTGACACCTGGGTGTTTGCCGCCAGTGTACTTACACAATGGGTAGATGGGATCACTGCTGCCTCATGAGTACTGAACAGAAGACACAAGGTAAATGCCTCAAGCCCACTTCAGAGCGAGTGTCCCTCTGAAAATCCTTCCTCCTTCTCATCCTCCTCTACTGCAGGCATATTCAGCTCTGACACTCACCCTGCCACTCAAACGTGTCACTTGGAGAAAACCTATGCTGCAATGGGGACTTTGCAAATGTTGCAGCAAACGTTTGCTTGGCAGCAGTAGAAAAAACAGTGTAGCTTGGTTTTGTTTCAGGCTGTGAAGGAGCAGGAAGAGGCCCAGACCCTTGGACTGCAGTGGTGAGAGTGATAGGAGGAAAAGAACTGTCACAGGGAACATGGGGACATAGCTGCTTTGAGAGCCGGCCAAAGGAAATGGCATGGAGACAGAATATGAGCCCTCAACAGCAGATGAGGGGGTGTACCAACAGATTATATCCTGAGTTAGCAAGTTGAAAACATGATGCACATGAGAAAGAACAAAAAGCTTTGTATTAAAAATGTCTTTTCTAATTTGCATTTAATTTTTAGTAACATGCTCGTGTGAGGAATGAGATCATGGGCTGCATGGAAAAGAACGTCATGTTTCAGGGAAGGGGTCACCTTGCAAAAGGCATTGAAAATCTTCACAGGAACTGCCCAAGCAGCTTGCACGTTTTCATTTGCTTGAATTTAAACTCTTGATTTAGTCTGGCAGAAATGAAGCCACAGCTGCTGCAGGATGCAGCTGAAGGAAGGTGATTTATAACAGAAATAATAATCAAAACAAGCGGTCCGTAATTAAAGTTGCTAGAACAGCCATCACAATGAACAACTGTTTCAAGCAACAGAAGATGTGGCCAGGCCCTTCCATGGGCAGCCAAGGCTTTTTTCCACGTCCGGTGGCTCCTGTTACAGGCCAGGCGCACAACACACGTCGTGTTAGACTACGGTTCACGTATTCTTTTTGTGCCCTCAGTTTCATTACACGGCACCCCCGGCTGGTAAAAGAAAAAAACACAAAACCCAACAACAAAAAACCCTAACCAAAACAAACGAACAAATTAAAAAAAAAAAAAAAAAAAAACACCAACCAACCAACCAACCAAACAAAAAAAACCCCAAAAAAACCAAGCATGCGTTCGCGGCGGTGAGGGCGGTGAGGACGGTGAGGACGGTGAGGGCTCGCGGGCCGGGAGGGCGAGCCGCGGGCGGGCAGGCCACGGGCCGGGCGGCGAGGGCCGCGGGCCAGGCGGGCAGGGCCGCGGGCCGGGGGGCAGGCCGCGGGGCGGGCGGGGCGGGCAGGGCACGGGCCAGGCGGGGCGGGCGGCAGGCGGCGCTGCGCACGCGGGCTGCCTCCTCCTGTTCCGGCCCGGTGGCGCCAGCATCAAAAGGCGCCGCCCGCCTGCGACATGGTAAGCGGGGCTGCTCGCCCTCCGTCTCCTCCCGTTTTCCTTCCCGGGTGCCCGCAAAGACTGCGGCGCTGCAGGGGGAGCCGCGACCGCTGTGATGGCCGTCCGGGCCTTGCTGTCCCTCCGCCCCGGTGTCTCTTGAGGGGAGCGGGGCTCCCGCTCTAGGGGGGCCCCATAGTGCCAGTTCTGGGGGTGAAGCGTCAGCACGGCGTGGGCGGTACCTTTGGGTTGTTGAAGAGCGATGTAAATGAGCCGGCACCCGGAGGAGTAGCCGTAGCGCCGTGGCTGTGGCTCGAGGTGGGCATGGTGCCCCGGTGCTTGCTCCCGAGACACAGGAGCCCAGGTGTGGTCAGGCTGAGCCTCAGGCTGCGGCTGTGTGGAGATGAGAGCGGACAGAGCGAATCGCAGGTGTGCCCGAGTGCCCTCACAGCACCTCATTCTTAGGTCCGTCTGCGGTAGCGGGAGCACCAGCGTAATGGATGTTCGTGGTGTGGTTAATATTTGTGGTGAGGAATGCCTGCCAGTGAGGTAGGAGGGAGAAATTAACTTGGAAGTTAATAACGTTCATCGAGAGTGCCCTTGGCTTCATTGTTTTGCTCTTTTTGCTGGAGTGGCAGTGTGAAAATCGGCGTCCGAGAGGCGTAGCTACAAACACGTGCTTCCAGAAACGCCACTTACATTCCTTACCGTGCGCCTATGCGTTTTGTTCCTGCTGCTGCTGCTGACGGTGTCAGGGCTCTTCGAGAAAGCAGGAGGTGGAGTTTAAATCCGGCGGCTTTCTGTTCATGCTCCTACCTGAATGCTCATGGCAACTCCGGGTTCTAATCCTGCAATGTACTGTCGTCGCAAGAGACAGCAGTGCTGACCTGGGGTATTACGGGCTAAAAGAGGAGAGGGAGGACCTAAAAAAACAGTAATGGTGCTCTTTATTAAAATGGTATTAAATTGCTTCTGTTCCTGTCTCTGTATTAATGCAGCTGCATAAGCTTGTACATTTGTTTTTTAAAATTAAATGTCTGGCCATTTTGCTGTTGGTGTATGTTTTAAGTGTTGTGTGCTGCTTGATTGTGTTCTTTTTTAAGAAGGAAGCAGCTATTCAAAGGTTAAAATGATGTTGACTGTTTTCTGTTGGAAACTTGGAAACATAACCATGTCTTTCTCAAAGCATCTTATCAGACTATCCACTTCCACTGACTTATGGGCAAGACTTTTTTTTTTAAATAATTTTTTACAATGAGACCTTTTTCTGCCAACATCCTGTTTGGCCCTTTCTATCCCCCTTTCTCTTTTTTGTAGCTGCACACAGTGTGTGAATCGGGGAGTATGGCAAGGGGAAACTGCAGACTCACATTGTGGCTGCTGCTTTTGGGTTGTTGAGGATTGTGCTAAATGCTATTAATAATACTCCAATTCTCTGTGAAATATTTTATATTCTAATTTTATAAGAGGCGTATCAAAATAGCATCTCTGAAAGTGATCAGAGGAGACTGTTTCTAAGTTTTGTATTGTTGGTAGCAGTTTGTGAATAGCCATTTGTGCCTTTTGCATGTAGTTCAACCCAAGTTTTTAATGCTTGGTCACACAACCAGAGAGAAAAGAAATAACAGCAGCATAGTTTTTAAAATGCAACCTTGAAGTCATAAAGTTGGTTAGGACCTGTGAAGAAAGACATACCTCAGAATGCTCTTTATCTCCTTAGAAAAACCAGAATGGTCTACAACTCACAGTACTGTCTGTATATCACAACATAGAAAACAATTCTTAAAAAAAAGCCAAAACAAAAAAAACCCAGCAAACAGAAAGTACTCCTTATCTTTTCAAAGGTTATTAAATATTTTTGTTAGTTCGGTATAAATATATATTTTGGGATTGATATGTGTCAAGGAACATTGAGGCTGGAGCGGGGTTGGGTTATGTGAATGGCTGGCACTGAACTTAAAGGTAGGTCACTCCATTTGATAGATGAGCTTAGTGTAGTGATTATTTACAAAGAAGGAGTTTATCTGAATGTTTAGGCTTAGTGGTAAGGTATTTTAAAGGATGGCAAATATAACTTACAGGTAAATAGATTTGAATGCTGAGCAGATGCTAATTATTCAGATGGATTAATGTCTTGGTTTGGTTTTGGTTTTTTTTCCCTGTTCTAGTCCAAGAAAAAGGGTCTGAATTTTGAAGAGAAGAGGGCCCGCATGATGGAGATCTTTTTTGAAACAGTAAGTAACTTGTAATTGTCCTGCATTTACATTGGTGGGAAAACAGCTTCTAAAAGGAGCTTAACTGGAGATGTAGCTGAACTCTGTATCCTGGCATGCATTTCACTGATGCCCTGTGACATCAGGATGTAAATTACAAGGGCAAAACATCATTCATTTAACTTCTGATCAGGTGGCTCATTCCCTGGTGGAGCCAAGGAATGAAGATCCAGAGGTGGTGTTAAATTCTTCATGTGCTACTTACGCACATCTCATTTTGACTCTGTTACCATAAAACAGGACAGCAGGAAATTGGGAAGTATCTTACTATGTTTTATGGGAGGAGGAAGAAATCTGAGCTTTAGAAAAGCAGAGCAGAATTGGAAAGGATCCCAGGGGAGAAGAAACCTGGAGATCCTAAAGCTGAGCTACAATGATGTTGGTGGCAGATGTAATACACCTTGTTTTACCTTTTAGAAAAAATACTGTGACACTTGTGTACTTGAGCAGCGTGGTGCATCTGTGTTGACAGTCTAACCTGGGTTTTAAGGAATTTATAGTCTAATTTGAGATGACATATGAGGACTTCAGATCACCAAAGAAAAGAGCAGGGCTTGTTACAATAATAGTGATTTTCTTATTTAATTATCGGAATGTTCCAGTTCTATTGAGGAACATGTAGACTATTTCCCTCGTAAAACCAAAATATACAGTGTATATCCTACTTGCTTTAGTTGACGTTGATTTAGTGTAAAAAACTCAGACTTAGATCGTGCTGTCATCTGGAACTGAAATGTCTTTTATGTTTTGCACAGAAAGATGTCTTCCAGTTGAAGGATCTAGAGAAGATTGCTCCAAAAGAAAAAGGGATTAGTAAGTGTTTATCAAAGTTCTTCCTTTTGAGCAAGTAATCATTTTTGGGACAGCTCCTACAGTGCAAATTTTCCTGGCTGCAATCTTAGGTTTGTGATTTTTAAGAACAGAAAATATAGCTAGAATGGGAGACTAGTCAGTGTCAGGGCTGTAGTGTTAAAAGTGATGTGGGATGGGGGCTTGCTTAGGCTCTGAGCTGCCTGACTTGCAGTGAGTTTTAGTGTATGCCTGGAAAGGCTGACCTGGAATAGAGACTAGACAGAGCAAAAGGAATAAAATATGTATTTATTGAAAGGATACACTTTGGGCAGTGCAAGAGCCCAGCTGAGGCTACACCTAAGTCAAATCCAAGATGGAACCTGGTCATGAGTTTTTACATTTTTATAAGTTTTGTTTCATCTACATATTGGGGTCAGTTGTTCAACCAGTCAGCCCCCTGGCTTGTCCCATTTCACTGTTCTAACTACCCTGTGATAACACTTAATATGAAGTTTCAGAGTTACACACCAAGCAGCAGAGAATCTGAAAAATATAAAAGCTAAAACCCAAGGCATCATTTTCCCCCTTTAGAGGCTTGACAAGGGCTTTACCTTCTTTGCGCTCAGGTATTAAATATCTGCTGTAATATCACAAGTGTTTAAAATACTAGTCCAAATACACATGGGTAATGTAATCTTGATCTTTTTTCCTCCAAAAATGGCTGGACAGCTATAAATGGAAGGGGTTTGTCTTTTCTATAAAAGCCTTCCTGATGAGATCCATTGGTTTAGGATTAGGTCCGATTAATCTATGCTCTTGGATTGTTTTGTATGTTCCTTATTCATTTTCCTTTTAGGCTGATTGACAAAAGGGAGGCAAAACACAATGTTTTATAGTTACCACTGTCTTTCTCTAGCATATCTTGATGGCACTGCAAGAGTAAATGAACTTGCTGAGAGAACTACATATGTGAATATCACAGAGCAGAGTTTTCAGTTGTGTCAGCAGCAGAGTCCTTCATGGGCTTCTGAAGAGATGGTTTGTCAATGCATAAGTTTAGTTGAAATTTGCAGTAAATTTGAGTTTAGAATTTCTAAAGCCATTAACACCTTTGAGTAGTCCAAATTCATCCTGTCTCTGCATATGAAGGCATTTAGCCACACAACCTAAGCCCCAGTAATTCTGAAGAGAAAATATTACTAACCTGCTCCCATCCTGGCATCCAGCCTATAGCTTCCAAAAGATATGGGACCCCTCTGTAGTCTTGAAATTGAACATCAGGTACCAAAACCCATAACTGAGCTCAAAAGTCTTTATATCTGCAACACCTGAGGATACTTAGCTTTGTTAAACAGGTACCATTTTTTTAAAAGGGTGAATTGTACCGCAGGTTTGAAGGGAAATGATCAGTTGTGTTCAGAAATGTTGATTACTTGTGAGTGTAGATGATGTTTTGTATTGGAAGTAAATATAATCAAATTCAGAATCTGTCCTTCCTGAGTCTATAGACAGATGGCTCTAGTGCCTCTGCTGCTATGAAATACTTCGTTAAACATTACAAAGTGAAATGTAATTATACTCCCAATCAAGAAACTTAAACAAGTTAATCCAAGCTAGAATTAAGATTGCAAGACAACTTCTCAGATACATTCTATGCTACAATACCATAACAAACCCATGAGAGGTATGTATTTTGTGCAATACTCATAAGCAGTGTTTTATGAACATCTGGTAGCAGATGTGCAGAATAGCAGTGTTTAGGAGCAGACTGCTGGTTTCAGAGAGATCAAGTGAAGCTTTGGACACGTTGTCCTTGTGAAATCCTCCAGCTAGCTGACACTGGAGAAAAACGCAGATGATTGTAGATGGTGGCTTGTGGTATTCATAATTCTCCAGCTGCTATGCAGTTCTAATTTTACATTTTCGCTTTTATTAGCCTCAATGTCAGTGAAAGAGATTCTGCAAAGCCTTGTTGATGATGGCATGGTGGACACAGATAGAATTGGAACTTCCAATTATTTCTGGGCTTTTCCCAGTAAAGCTCTTCATGCCAGGAAGCGCAAATTGGAGGAGTTAGAGTCTCAGGTAAATCTGTTTTATGAAAAATACTTGTTTATCTGAATGGGTTTGTTTTTTATTATACCCCCTTGTTATTCTTGTTTATATCTCACGCGTACAAGTGTACATGTCCACACACAGATTTTACTGTAGAAATTATCTGTCATTCGTGGTAGGGCATTTTTATTATTGTTATTATTTTACTATTGTGTCTGGAAAACTTCGGAGGTTCTTGTTGGAGCTTGGGAAAACTTGTCTACTTGCTGCTGAAAGCATGTTAGTCATGACGAAAAGCATCATTTAAGAACTCAAAGGTAGCATGTTTTTATGTCTTTTATATAATATAGGCCATCATGTGGTAATAACCTAAAAATTATGGCAATCGTAATGCATAACCTGAGTAAATGAGGCAATGGTTTCTACTCAGCCATTGTGTTTTCATCTGCTTTTATTGGTGGCTTAATTTGTGAGTGCTTCTGTAATCTCATACTGTACTTTTAGCAGGAAAAAAGAGCAAATTGGTCATGAATCACAGAATCAAGGAATGATTGGGGTTGGAAGGGACCTTTTGGAGATCTGGTCCAATTCCCTGCTAAAGCAGATTCACCAGGAGCAGCTTGTCCATGATAACATCCAGATGGATCTGGAGTATCTCCAGAGAAGGAGAGTTGATGACCACCCCGGGCAGCCTGTTCCAGTGCTTTGTCACCTTCAAATAAAGGAAATTTTTTCTCTTACTTACCTAGAACTTCGTGTTTGTGCCCGTTGCCCCTGTCTTTTTGCTGGTCAAAACCAAAGAGACCATGTAAAGCCAAAACCATGTAAAGAGTCTGGCTCCATCCTCTGGACACCTGCCCTTAAGGTATTTGTATTGATAAGGTCCCCTGTCTTCTGTGAAGTCGTCTCTTCAGGCAGCACTGGTCCAGCTCCCTTGGCCTTTTCTCATAAGAGAGATGCTACAGTCTTCATATCCATTCCCCTCTGCTGAACCCTCTCCAGTAGCTGCTTGTCTTTCTTGAACTGGGGAGCCCAGACCAGGGCAGAGCGCTTCTGAGGAGGCCTTGCCGGAGCAGAGAACAGAGGGAGAAGAGGATCTTCTTCAGAAGTGCAGGGCATCTTTTGTTGCAGCACTGCTGTTCTATTGATCTGGGAACTTTTTGGGAACTGTCTTTCTTTCTACTTCTAATGGGAGTGGGAAAGCATCTATGCATCAGTTTATTTGCAATGATACAAGATGAAAAAATAAGCTTTATGAGACCATGTGGTACAATGGTACCACGGCACTGCCAGCTCTTCCCATGATTATTCAGCATTATGTTCTTTCATCAAAGAATCATTTGAATTTATGCAGTTTCACTGGTAGCATCCTAACATTTTTACAGCCATTATTTTCTTCAGGCATAGCTCTGAATGAATCTCAGGCATTGCTGTCTTATGTTCAGTGTTGTCAACTTCAGCTATTTCTTTATACAGTTATATCAAAATAATTAAAGGAAAAATGCTTTCTTCCCTCATCTTGAATTAAAAAAGGAGTAGCTGACTATGGTTGTACTATTTTCAGGCATGGACTTAACCTGGCACAACCGGTCTTAAATTAGTTTTTATGGACTGGTAGTAACAATGCACTGGCTCTTACTCCAGTGAAGTTTCATTTGTCTGAAACTGATTAGTCTAACTCTGGACTGACTTGGAACTGAAATTCCTAGTGAAATTAATCAACTTATTATTACACTCACACAAGTTTTTGACAAGGCTACTTACTCTGCCAGCACATAAATTGCCAACTGAGAAATTGAACAGATGTGTTCCAAAACTTCTGCTTTGTTCACCAAACTCTCTGGTGCCACTGTTTCATTGAATGCAGATGATTTGCTCTTGGATCTTCTTTGTTGTTGATCATGCTTCATATTATAGCCAAGTAGCTGAAAGAAGGAGTTGATACTTCTGTCCCTGTCCTCAGGCCTAGTCCCATTGTAAATTTTGAACATAATTGGTCAAGCAGGTCTCTGGCATATGCTGATGAATATCTTCCTTGTAATGTCTTGCAGAATCTGCCTAATGTGCTCCATGGTAACTACCCAGGAATTGCCTACAAAAATATCCTGAACTGCTTTAAATATACTTTTACTTACACAAACACATCTATTATTGTAAAAGTGCAATAGGCATGTAGTTATTGATTTGTGGTGTTATTTCTATGTAGAAATATACTATTCTGATATGACCAATTCTGCAATATTAAACTGTTCCAGAAATAGTTTTATGTTGGGGGTTAGGACATTTTATTACTAGAACCTTATTTGCAGTCCAAGCCCTGCTCTTGTCATATAGGCTTATTGGTGTGAGATCTCTCTTTAGATGGTGCTATGAGTCTTTAAAAGGACTTCTCTTCATTACTTTGCGTTTCTGATGAGACTGGAAATGTTTCAGCATTTCAGGGAAAAGCATTTTCACTACCTGAAAATAACTTTGCTGACACTGTGGAAAGATGGCATTTTCAATGAAAAGCTCTCAATGTTTTTACAAGATGATAACAGGTTTTGTCTGTGAGTTGAAATTAGCTCTTTTGGTTTGCTCTTCTTGATCTGCACACATACAGGTTTTCTTAAGGGCTTCTAGTCACTGGCTATCACGTGTCAGAATATACAAGGCAGAGGAAAAGAGTCAGCTGTTATTTCTATTGCATGTTGCATGTCTTTAATCATTCCCATATAGAGCATGTGGCATGCTGAGAGATGTGTTTTCTCTCTGAGTCTTGTCCAGATTGATTGTTAACTACACAATTTGGTCTCTTTGTTCAGCAGTGAAAGCTGGAATCAGGCTGCCTTACTTAAAGCGTGTTTAAAAATCCAGCAGTTCTGTTCATGCTGTAATTAAGGCTATTTACCAGGAGGCATTATCTTTGTTTCTTGAGGGCATAGATAGATAGTCAAGGGAAGGGAGTGATCCCAAGTGCTGAACTGTCACTTGAAAATAATATGAAGGAACAGAACAAGCTTCTTCATGATGCAAATTCCTCTATTAGTTCAAAGCACTGAGGCTTATGTTTGAAGAGTTGGTCTTGCTACAGGACCTTTTGCCTGCATACCTTGGTGCTTCAGAATGTTACAGCCAGGTTGCTCCTATCGTTCTGCATTTTACAGAACTTGTGATTGTGGGAGGCTGTTTTAAGAGATGTTCTTGAAGCAAATTTTTTTTGTTTCATATGTTTTAGTGTTTATTAAGCTATACCCTATCTTGGAAGTCCAGAAGCAAAGCAGTCTGACTCAATATTCATAATGAAGATCAAGCCGTTTTTGTCTGGATGTTTAAAGCTGCACTTTACAGGTCCAGAAAGGATTTATTACATCATCAGTGTGCAGAGATACTGCAATTAAAAACACTGCTAAAGTTTCTTTTGACAGTTTCCCTGCCTGACCCCATCTTTTGACTTGCTTTTGTGGAGGCTGGTGTTTGGAGTGGGGCACTGATCCCTGATATATATACAGCAAATCTTGTCCTGATCTAATTAGGATCTTGGTGGTGCCCTCTAACCCAAAGTTACTGCTTGGGCCTCTTCCTGTTTTTCTGAAAAGCAAGGATAGCAAATGTCTTTACTTTGTGTAGCATCTGCTGGAATTATTTCCTCCAGTAGCTTACAGAGGGAGAATTGCTAAGTAGGTAGGTCCCTTTTTGGATTTGGATTTTGTATTGATTTGTTTTGGGGTGGCATAGTTGCTCCTAAAAGTTTATGCCTTCTATCAGGTGCTTATTCTTCATCTCTTGGTTATGCTTATGCATCTGTGAAGAGGACCACTGAAGAAGTGAAATATATTGAAAGCTGTATTTTGGTGAGATGAGTTTATACACACATTTGGTTTGTTTGCATGTGGAAGTTGCATTTGGTTAGATTGGGTACAGGTATGAGATGGTGAAACGAGCAAGAGTGTCTGTTACAAATGGAGAAATTTTTAATGCAACCTCACCTGTCAAGAGAACTTTTGAAGCTTTACTGAGGGGGTAATCTTCCTTCCCTATGAAAAGTTGAAATTACATGATCTTCTTTTTAAATATTTTTTGGCTGTTGGATTCAGAAGCCTGGAATTACCTATGATCAGTTATAGTTTGACAAAACAAGATGTTTATTCTTGGCATAACAGTTGTGAATGAAGAAAAGAGAAATCTTTCTGATGTAGCCTTTGATTCAGCTTAGATTTTCATTTTTTCATCTGTGTCTTGGGCAAAACACAGATGATGGGCAAAGCACATATCTGTGCTGAGAGGGACCTGAAATACTAAGCACTTCAGAGATGTTGTGGTTGCTAGTGTAACTATTGACAGTACTATGAGCATTGTACTCCAGTAGCATGGGGGAACAACCAGTTAGTTTCCTTAGTGTGGTGTTGTTCATTTCACTGTTCACTTAACAGCTGCTCATGTAGCTGTGTTATTGCCTCATTTCTCATGGTGTTGCTTTCTTGTGGGTTAATCTTTTGTGTTCTGAGTCTTTTGCAAGGGAAAGTTTAACAGCCGAAACTATTAGAGCTGCTGTTCCAATTGAGAGCAAAATGGTGTCACCTTGCTCTGCAGCAAAGATTCAACAGAATCTTTTTAGAGCAGGATACAGGATGGACATTTTGTGATGTTCCCTGTGCTTGCTTCAACATACTCATGACAAGAGACTTGAGAGTTTCTGGCAATTTTTTTCTTCCACTAAGCTTTGCATTGGGCCAGTGTTAGTAAAGATAGAAAAGATTAGTTTATGTTTCATTCCTTAAATCCCTGCCCTAGGGTTGGTAAAAGGAGGTTTCACTTCCCATGACTCGTATATTGAACCAAGGGGATGTGTTGGGTTGATGTGGCCAGAAATGTGTATTCTATCACCATCTGTTAAAACCGGGTGGGGTGGTGATTCCTTATCTCCATAGCACATACTATCTGCTAATGGGCCATCTTTAAGACTAGATGAGGCAATTATCTTTATCTTTTCCACAACCCTTCCTCCCTCCAGGAAGATACCATCTGCTGATGGCCCATTAAGTCCCATTGTATGACTGATAAAATTACATCATCCCATTGGCAGATGTTCCAGCCAGGAGGAGGAACCAAGCCTTTCCTACCTAGATAAAAACGGGGCTTTTGGACAGCAAGTTACCTTCTTTCCACTGGATTCCAGAGGAAAACCGGACCTTTCTACATCATCCCTGGACTTTTGGAGGAAGGTTGCACCCTTCTACAGGAGCACTGCTTCAGCTCAGTCACTCACACCTGCCACTGCAGGAGGACTGTAGCCACCATTTGATTGGGTTGCTACCAACACCTTGACTGACAGGGTGTCAGGCTGTATTCTGACTCTGTCAGGGTTGGGATTGTTCTTTGTAATACTGTATTTCTATTTTAATTTTCCTAGTAAAGAACTGTTATTCCTAATTCCCATATCTTTGCTTGAGAGCCCCTTAATTTCAGATTTATAATAATTTGGAGGGAGGGGGTTTACGTTCTCCATTTCAAAGAGAAGCTTCTGCCTTTATTGGCAGATAACTGTCTTTCAAACCAGGACAGGGGAGAATTCGAACCAGGTACATCCTGCTCACATTTGCTACCTAGTTAAAAAAAAAAAAAAAAAAAAAAAAGCCCCAACAGCCCCCTCTGGCATGGAGTGAACTTGTTGAAATCAAGTTACTTCATATGTATTACATTGTTTGTGCTAATGAGCATTGAAATATGAAAAGTGAAAGAATTTATTTTAGTAAAAAAGCAATGCTGTGTTAGGCATGCACATGTTTTAAAGAAGTTAATGGAAAAAACATTTGTATTGTGAATAATCTGGCTTGAAGCTCCTGAAGATATTTGACAACATGACTAAAAGGAGAGAACCTTCTTTGTTTAGAACACACACAAAATATTTAGAGTTTTAACCATCAGAAAGTTCTTTAAAGATACAGCTTTATTTATTTCTATCCTTTTAGATATATTTTTCCTCCTTAAATACTGTGATGGAAGTTTGCTGAATAAATCTGCTTGAAACCACTGACTGAAGCTTAGGAAACTTCTGCTGTCCCTATTGTTCCAGTGTGAGCAGCCTCCTCCTTCATCCAATTGACTCAATCAGTTGTTGGGGTATTTCCACATGGTTTGGAGGTTGATTCTGGACTGCAGTTAAGTGCAAGTGCTCAGCAGTGGCTGGCTAAAAGTAACCAATCCTGAACTGAGGTACAAATCCCTGGAGATGACAGATGTGCAGTGAGGGGTAGCAGGCCTAATGGTGCTTGGAGCTGGACAAGTTTTGTGCCCCAGATGAAGCTTTGCATCAGCAGCGAGAGCCTGTGAGACCTAGTTCTGTGGAGCAAGCTTTTGGCATTGTTTTGTAGAGATGTCGTCAGCAGATGGTACAGCATCCGCTCTTAGCAGAGCACCTCACACACCTCAGGTCTCTATTGAGGTTTTCAGCCTCTGATGGTTCTGAATGCAGGGTCTCACTGTTTGGAGGTTTTTTCCCTCAGTAATGATGAGGTATTCCCAGAGGTACATGTGCAACACCTTTGGAATTCATGGCTTAATGCTTTTGATAGAGTAGTTTATTTTTGGGGTGTATTCAGTGTGTTTTTAAAAATTCTTTGTCTATTTATTGGAAAAAAGGACTTGCCAGGCATAAAATGTCTTAAGGTTTATCATGATCTTAAGCATTGCTGTAGTCCATTTAGAAAGCTTAGCACTATATTTTTAATATATATTTTATTAATTTTAAGGCGTAGATAGAGTGGTTAAAGAATTGTCCTCCAAACCAGAGAAGTACCTCAGAATGTTTACAACTAGTATGTGTGACTTATGTTAGGAATTACTTATTTAGACATTTTTCTCATTCATTAATTTAGACATATGTATGCTTACAATTTACTTTTATTAGGTTGCAGAAAATGTAATAAATTGTTCCTTTCCAGGAAAAATAAAATTCTGATTGAAGAGGTCTTTCTTTTAATGCCCATTATAAAGCCTTGAGCAACGTGGTCTAGTGGATGTGTCCCTACCTGTGAGAGTGGGAGTTAGGACTGGGTGGTCTTTAAGATCCCTTCCAACCCTTGCCATTCTATTATTCTGTAATATGTAGGCAGGATCCCAGTGTGTTGACTAAGCTATTAGAGCAGTCTTCCCATATGCATTCTGGTCATCCTTTTTTCCCCTCTTATTTGAGGACATGTCATTTATCTTTCTATTTTTATTTATTTAATTAGTTATTCTTCCTTGGATTGCCCTGACCATTTTGACAATCTGCAGCCCCAGTGAACTGGGTGATTCCATTCTGTGCTAGCTCACTTTTTTTTTTCTGCTTGCATAGTAATTACTCTCCCAACCGAGACAATTAGTGACCCTTCCCATCTTCAGCCTTCTGGCTTTCACTGACTTGTAGGTTTTATTTGAACTGGAAGACTAGACTCATAAAGAAATGGCCTATTGCAGAGCTGTTATGGTATGACTAACTCACTTCAAACCATCCAGAGGGAGCTATAGTAATAAGGGCAAGAGGATGAGAATTTGCCTTATTTAAGCATTGTGAATATGTTGATTATATCTATGCCTGTTTGTTCATTGATCCTGTAAGGCTTATTCCCTCTATTAGTCTCCTAGAAAATACTAAAATACTAAGAAAATTTTGTTAGAATAGTTCATGATTTTTGTTACCTCTGCATCTTACACTTGAAAATTGGTGATATCTTAAAATGGGTCTGCATTTACTAAGTCCGAAAATGTCCATCAGAGAAGACTCTTCTAATTCTGTAATTTATTAGAGCCTTCTGGAATGACGTTTTATGGCATGCTATAAAGCCCTGGAGAGCATGCTTAGTTACTCCTGCCATGGCAGATTTCTAAAAATACAGTGCTCTGGAGGCTTCTGTTGGAAGCAAGCAACTTCATAATTTGGTGTTCATTAGTTGAAATTCATGCTTTTACTTGCTGTTAATATGTAAGTAGCTTGATGGCAACTGTGAAGTGTAGGTTTTCCTTCTTTCTTGATGAGCATATGGTAAAATTGGCATGATTTAAGAGCAATTTCTAAATGTAGGTTTGAAGGAAGATTCCTACTATACTAACAAGGATATATCAATATTAATTCTGATGTAATGCTGGAAAACCACTAGGTTTTTTAAACAGGGTTGTATGTGACACTGAATTTTTTAGGTAATATCATCACACAGTTTACCTTTTTGAAGAGATTTGCATTCTGGTTGCTGGGTGCACTCCTGGCATTGCAGTGAAATTGTTAATCTGAAATGAAAAGAAACCGGGCATAAAAACAGGGCTTTTACTGCCGAAGCCCAGTCAGGTCTGGCAGAGACACATCCCTGCACTTCTCCCTGTGCCCCATGGTCAGCATGGCAGGTGGGAATGACAGTTCAGCAGATCAGCAGAAAACCAGCATCCCAAGAAACTTTAAAGGCTTACATGTTCTGTGCTGTTTGGAAGTTTGCCTGTACAGTAAGGTCAGGAGCTTCCAGCCTGGTGATAGGCAGCCAATACTACTTTCAAAGCTAGATTTGATTTGATAGTGGGTTGTAGTTCTGTTTAGTTTGAACTTTGACTTTCACCTTAAAATCTTGTAATTCAATTAATATAGCATATTTTATTTTAGAAAATGAGCATGCATGCAGAAATGAAAACTACCAGCAAGCAATT
Organism: Muscicapa striata striata; assembly: GCA_030060385.1. Classification (NCBI taxonomy): domain Eukaryota; kingdom Metazoa; phylum Chordata; class Aves; order Passeriformes; family Muscicapidae; genus Muscicapa; species Muscicapa striata. Next base: position 173,668 of record JAREIS010000304.1, on the reverse strand, counting down.
ATAGAAGTCTCACTTTGTAGAATTTTCCTCTTCTGAAAGGAATAAAAAAAAAACAAACAAACAAAAAAACCAAAATGTGTTATTTTGATGCAGAGAGCTTTAGAGGAAAAGGTTTTTCTTGTCACAGCCAAACAGCTCATTATTTTTGAACACATGGCAGTTCCATGAAACACTCTTCTTTGTATCAGAAATTGGAGATGGCTTGGACTTGGTGATCCGTCTAAGCGTTACTTAAAAATGACAAAATTGGTATAAAGAATGAGTATGTAAAACTGCTGTCAAAACTCTGAAATTTGATGGATGTATTTTACTGAAGTTTTTTATTTTGCTGCTAATATCTCGATGTAGAATTTGGGCATTTCTAAAAGTCTATGGAATGAACTTTGATTTGTTTTTTTAAGTCTTTAAGCAGAATGTGAGCTTGTGGAATGTTGGATGAATACTGTATTTTAACTCGTGCCTGTCTCTGCTTAGTCCCTGAAGGCATTGTCAGTGTATGGTCCAGCTGCTTAGGATAGCAATCTTTAAAAACCCTTTAGGGAAAAATGAAAACTTCTCTCCATTCTCTCCCTTTCTTTCCAAGGAAAAATATCTTTCTGTATTCTTTCTGCCTTGAACAGACCTGTTAACTACCTTGGACTTTGTAGGTTTATTAAATTCCCTCATATGCAGTAACAAGCATATCCTTCATGCCCAGGTATAAAAATTTTCTATAGTTCTGTCAGTATGTGAATGTCTTTTGAAGTTCTTTCAGCTTTCCTTATTAGATTGCCTGCATTTGTGAAACAGTGTTAAATGAGGTGGTCCAACTGGTTTTTTGTTGGTTTGGGTTTTTTTTTAGTTTGTTTGGAGTGGGCTTGATATTTGTATCTAAGTTGACAGCCATCTGTCCCTCAGGTTGTGCCACTTCCACCAACTTTGAAAGCAGCCACAGAAATTCATTTCTTTCATTGAGCCTGCACAACTGTTTCTTTCACCTTTTATCTTTTAAGGAGGCTGGCTTGAGCAGTTATTTTTGGTTGCGTAGCTACTACTTATCAAATGGTGTTGCAAATGAATGAAGCAAAATCAAAAGCTCTTGACAAGACATTTTCTCTAAATCACCTTAATTATTATGGCAAATCTAAAAAGATGGAAAATAATTGAATTAGAATACTTTTAATGTAGAGGGATTTGCTCTATAGTAATATTTTTAAAAAATTACAGGTAACAATATCAGGTTTGTATATGGATGGGTGAAGGTTCCTGTAGAGGGAGGATTACTCGTTTGTTTCTTCTGAATACCTCACGTTTCATTTGACAAAAATAAAGGACTCATTCAACATAGCCTGAGAACAGAGCCATGCCTAATTTACTGTATGATATTTCATACAGTAATATGATATTCTTTGTAGTGCCTTGTCAGACAGTTGTATGGACAGTCAGATATTTTTTCAGTTTAGTCCCCTGGAAAAAACCTTTCACTTACTTAGCATGAGTGTCTGATACTTTTTTAAAATCACTGACATATTACAGTCCTAAATTAAAAATTTTGCACTTGTTATCTCTTGGGTACCTCTTTAAAAATACAGAACTTACACATTGGCAGGATTAGTAGTATGATGTTTTGGAGCAAGTGTTATTTACTTAAAATAAAAATCAGTGTACTATCCTTTGATTTTGAATAGCAAATATGTTATGGGGGAGGGGAGTGTATTCAGCTCTGTCTTGAGCATGATGAGGGAGTCAAGAGCTGATGGATCAGGATAAAATGGCAGAGTAGGAAGAGTCACACGGTTGTGGGTATGTGCTACAGGCTGCTTGATCAAGAGGTGGAGGGGGATGAGGCCTTCTACAGGCAACTAGAAGCCTCAGAAGTCTCAAAGTCACAGGCCTTGGGTCTTGTGGGGGACTTTTAAGTACCCTGACATCTTCTGGAGAAGCTGTACAGCAATACGCAAGCAGTCCAGGTTCCTGGAGAGCATTGACAATAACTTCCTGCCACAGGTTGTAGAGGATACCACAAGGAATGGTGTGCTGATTGACCTCATAGTAACCAAGAAGGAAGGCTTGTTGGGGATGTGGAAGTTGGGGGCAGCCTTGGCTGTAGTGACCACAAGATTGTAGAGTTAAGTGTTGGATGAAGATGTAGCAGGACAGTAAGCAAGATGATGACCATGGACTTTAGGTAAGTTAACTTTAGCCTCTTCAGGGATGTTCTTGGAAGAATCCCATGGGAACCAGCCTCTGCAGGGAAGAGAGGGATCCAGGAGACTTGGTTGATGATCGAGGCCCACGTCTTCCACACTCAAGAATGATGCATCCCAATGAGGAAGAAGTCAGGCCAAGGGCACAAGAAGCTGCCATAGATTAATAAAGAACTGCTGTCGTTACTCAAGTAAAAGCAAAAAGTTCCCAGGAGACAGAAGCAAGGCCAGGCCACTTGGAGTGAGTATTGAGACGTCGTCAGAAGTAGAAATGAGACTTGAAAGGCCAAGTCTCATGTAAAATTACATCTGGCCACATTCTGAAATTCAACACGGATAAATGCAGGTTCCTGTACTGTTGGGGGTTGGGGTTTTGTTCCTTTAATGTATGAGTTTGGAGAATTTTTTCCCATTGTAATGCTAACAAAACCCGCCGGCTGTGCCCAGGGTCTTGTGATGGCCCTGGACGGGCGGGTGGGTGGGACCGGAGCTACTCAGAGGACCGCGAGGGCTTCTGGGCGGAGCTACCCAGAGGAGTGTGCGGGCTTGTGCAGGGACACTTCGGTTTCCGGCGACGGAGCGGAGAGGAGGCACCCCCTCGGCCCGCACCGCACGTGGGAGAGAGGCAGACAGCCAGACCCTGCTGCAATCAGCTGTCCTTCTACTTCGGAGGCACTGCTGACCACCAAAGACCAAACGCCTCTTGCCTTTTGGGAATACAGCTGATCTCCAGACACTACAGTGAGTGAGGAGCTGCCTCCTACCTGAGCCCAGCCCGGCCGTGGCTGCTCCCCTCCACCTCCCTCGCTCCCGCCTGCTCTGCAGCACGTGTCACATCCCTGAGAACGAACACAGACTGTGTCCGCAGCTAAAGAAAGGACTAGAACTGGGTTATTTTCTTCTGTTCTTTTTGTCGGTAATTTAATAACTGTTGTTGTTTTCTACTTGTGCTGTTAGTTAGAGTAGTAAAGGGCTGTTACTTCTACCCCCTTATCTCTTCCTTGAGTCCTTGATTTGAAACAATTATAACACTTGGAGGGGGTGAAATTGATTTCTCTATTTCAAAGGGAAACTTCTGCCTTTTATTGGCAGACCCCTGTCCTTAAACCAGGACATGTACTCAGGTAGGAAAAACACCATGCACCAGCACAGCCTAGGGGCCAACCTGCTGGAAAGCAGCTCAGCAGAGAAGGACTGGGAGAACTTGGTGGACAACAAGCTGTCCCTGAACTAGCAGTGTGCTCTGGTGGCAAAGAAGGCCAGTGGTATCCTGGGGGTGCATTAGAAAGAGCAGGTTGAAGGAAGTAATCCTGCCACTCTTCTACTCAGTCCTGGTGAGGCCACATTTGAAATTCTGTGTCCAGTTCTGGGTTCCACAGTACAAGAGAGACTTGGGGCTCCTGGAGGGGTCCAGTGAAGAGCTACTAAGTTGGTCAAGGGTCTGGACAATATCTCGTGAGAAAAGGCTGCAGGAGCTGGGCTTGTTCAGCCTCAAGAAGTGACTGAGAGGGGACCTCCTTAATGTGCATTAATATCTAAAGGATGGCTATCAAGAGGATGGATTGAAGCTCTTTTTGGTGGTGCAAAGCAATAGGACAAGAGGCAGTGGGCAGAAACTGATGCACAGGAAATTCTACCTGAATATAAGGAAGAAGGTCACTGTACAGCTTACCAAGCACCAGCACAGATTGCCCAGAGGGGTTGTGGAGCCTCTCGCACTGGAGATATTCAAGAACAATCTGGACACAATCCTGTGCAATGTGCTCTAGGACAACCCTGCTTGAGCAGGGAGGTTGAACCAGATGATCCACTGTGGTCCCTTCAACCTGACCAGTTCTGTGATCCTTTCTCTCCAGAAAATCAAGTTTATTCCTTATCTTCTCTCAAGTTTTTCAATTAAGTCTTTCAAAGATTGCATTAAAAATCTTTTTGTGTTAAAATTTATATCATGCATAAAGAGAAGAGCGTTCTTGAACGTGTTTCCAATATACCTATATTGCAGTATTAAAAAAAATTCTTATGAGTACAGAAATGTGGTGGGCCCTAACTCTTCTGTTCTGTTTTTCTACAGTCTGTTTTCCTTCCATTTTATGATGTTTTCTCTTGCTGAAAAAATCTTTTATTCTTCAGTTTGAGTTAGAAGTTCTTGCTCTATCTTGCTTTGATTGCTACTCTTGTTCCTTACCTGTATTTCCTGAACTATTGCAGTCTCCTAGTTGCTCCTTCTAAGACCCACCAAGTAGAAATCTACTTCATATTGCTGAAATGACTTAGAGTGACTCAGGATAAGACCTTGCATGCTGCTTTCTCTTCCTTTCACAAATGTTAAAAGATTGAAAAAAAAATCTTAATTGTATTTATGTTGCAAGTGTATGTTTGCTGTTTGTGCCTCACTAACAGTTTATGACGTCCCTGACTGAAATCCCAGTGGACCTGGTGGCTGCTCCTAACTGTAGTTCAGTTCACTGTGTGGTTTATATGGAGAAATGGCATTTCATGAGTGATACGTGATATTCTAAGATCAGAGCGGAAGCCATAGTACTGCAAGTCACAGGAAGGCTCTCCACGCTGCTGTGACCATAATTAACTGGCTGCAAAGTTTGCTTATGTGTATTTGGAAACCCTGAGAAGCATGGATTTGTGACTGTGTATGTGAAAGGAGTAGCTGTATCCTTGCTTGGTATAATACTTCAGAAAGCAGTTCTGCACTTTAGTGTGCTGCCCTTTGGGATTTTCCTTCTTAAGTTTTAGTCAACAGTAACTGTTGAGTGATTTCTTTTAGCAAAGTTCCATGCCTTTCTTTTAACACAAAGGTCTGTTTGCAATATTTTTAGATTGTTCTTTAGCTATTGATCTTTGTTATTAGTCTGTTTTTAGCTTCAATTTTTTGTTATCTTTAAAATCTAGAGGAATGCCTTGAAGTACTTTTTGTCCATGCCTTCTGTCAATTCCACTTAAGTTTTTCAGTAGTGAGTTCGTTTTCACACGGAATAGAAATACATCTATCTACTGCTTAATGTTACCCTAAACCTCTTGAACTGCTTTTGTTTAAGCTGAAAACGACAAAGCCTTTATCCTGAGACAAAGGACAGTGAGCTTCAAACCCAAAGCAAATAACTTTGCAAGTCAGAAATAATTAAAAAATGAATGTCTTTAATTCTTCTGTAGTGCCACAGTGAGTGGTGCTCACAAGAGCAGTAGTTTTTAATACCATTTTTGATTGAGTGTTTGGCCAAAGGAAGACCAAATGGATGATGTTTGTCTTTCAGACCATAATGATAGTGGGCTAACAGCTGTGAGCACTCTTGGTGGTTAGCATGTACAACCTTGGCTTGATTTTTGTCCAGTGAACATACTGAGGGGCTGGGTTTGCATGGCTTATACTAGATTTGTCCATATTTTAATATGCTCATGAGACAAGCTACATGTTTGGTGGGATACTGGTGGTTAGAGTGGTTAAAAATAGGGAATCAGAAGGCATAGGAGCAACAAAAACTTTTGCTGGAAAAAAAAAAAAGTTGTTTTTTATTCTAGAATAAAAGTCAATCTGGCAGGTTTTGAGAAGGAATGGAACTGAAACCTGCTGCTGTTGTTTGTTAAACATTCGTCTTCCAAATGTTCCAATCAGTGGCTTGCTGGAGTGGAGCCCTGGTATTAATTCATTCATACTAGATTATAAATTATGTGTGTATGTCTAATCTGTGTTTTTTGATATGAATCAGACCCCAAGTTCCGTGATGGAACTTGTGGTTATCATCACTAGTACTTCGCACAGCCAGACTACTGCACACATGTGTAGATAACATTGTGACACCTTTGTAGAGTAAAAAAAATCATCCCTTTGGAGGACTTTGGATTGAATTAATGTCTAAGGCTAGTGGCCATTTAATTGATCATATGGGTCTGTAAAACTAAAGAAGTTGTTCCCCAACTCTCCTGTTTTATAGATGCTAGTTACTTTGTTCATTAAACTGCAGGCTTCCAATGTGTTTTGAAAACATGAAAATGCTCTTGTGGAAAACATTTTTAACTTCTTAATTTTGAATTATTTAGTCTCCTCTCCTTCTTATTTCCCCTAGATGAAGTTTTTGCTTCTTTCTTGCACCTTTCTTAATCGTGTGCTGATTCAGAGCAGTCAGATTGCCTACATAATATTTTGTATTGGAGTAGAGTCTCTCTGTACTTCTCCACACCTGGTCAGTTACACTTATGGCAGGTTGTTCCTGTGTCAGCTCAGACGTCTCTCTCAAAAAATATAGACCAGACACAGTATCTTTGTCTCTGGATCAGTCTCTCTGCTGTTGGCAGGAGTCAGATTTCTCTGAGAGTGGTTAATGTTCCTTGAGAAATTGTTTGCCAGTTCTCCTGAAAAATGTCCCCAAGGTTGCTTCAAGAATTGAAATATTCCATCTGCTACTGTGCTTCTTGCCATCAGGCTTTTCTACAGCTGATGAGTGGGAAAGTAAGTCACTGTATTTATCATGTGGTCCTCTGCTATCATACATACACAATGTTTGCAGATTCTGCTTTTTTTTTTTTAATGCCCTATAATCTGTTATTTGCCATTAGCACTTAGCTTTCAATTAAGTATTGTATTGTGTGTATCCATCCATCCTCCCAACTCGTTTATCCTTGCTGACTGTCTTTCCTTCTTTTATTACAGTTATTTTTAGCTGTGTTCCCACCTCTCTATCCCAGTCCTTCTGCTTCTCCCATTGTCATAGATTCTTTGTACGAACCCTGGCCATCTGTTCATCACCCTTTAAATCCTTGTCTTGTGTTAGAGTTTTTTCAATATCTTGCCTACTGCTATTCCTTTTTCTTTTCCTCATCTTTTATTTGTCATCAGAGAGGATAACCATCATGACTTCACAATAATACACAAAAAGCTGAGGTGTCATTTTATTTTGTAATTTTTTATGTGAAATAATAATTAAATAATAATTTTAAAATCCAAAAATACCCAGGCAATTAAAATCTGTGTGATAAGAAAGCAGTATCTTAAATGAGATTGTAAAAATCATCTTTGCTTTTCGGCAAAGGAAGGTCTTCTAACTTCCTGGCATGGCAACCTTGCATGTTGTGTAGGACAGAATCTAAGAAATTCCTTTGTCGCCCACAGTTTGTCATAGTGTCTCTTGCATTATTGAATGATGTGGAATACAGAGGATCAAGAAGGTTACAAGATGCCTTATTGGGTGCTTCCAAGCTGGAAAATGGCTTTTTTGATTTGCATTGCCTCAAGAGCTCCTTCTGTACATCCATTTTAGAGAAAGCAGAAACATTAAGAGCTTAATGAGTATGAAAAAAAAGACACCTTTTTGACATCTCTTGCAGAGACCGTTGGCTTCTTTGCGCTTGCAGTGTAAGAGTCTAGATAAGCACCTTTGCTTCTCTACCTTCTCTCTGGGTTTTTGTCCTGGTTGAAGGACAGGTATCTGCCAATAAAGGCAGAAGCTTCTCTTTGAAATGGAGAATGTAAACCCCCTCCCTCCAAATTATTATTATAATTTTGAAATTAAGGGCCTCTCAGACAAAGATATGGGAATTAGGAATAACAGTTCTTTACTAGGAAAATTAAAATAGAAATACAGTATTACGAAGAACAATCCCAAAACACTAACAAGAGTCAGAATACAACCAGACACCCTGTCAGTCAAGGTGTTGGTAGCAGTCTGATTAAATGGTGACTACAGTCCCCCTGCAGTGGCAGGTGTGGTTCAGCTGAAGCAGTGCTCCTGTAGAAGGGTACAATTTTCCTCTGGAATCCAGTGGAAAGAAGGCATCTTGCTGTCCAAAATCTCAGGGTTTTATCTAAGTAGGAAAGGCTTGGCTCCTCCCCCTGGCTGGATCATCTCCCAATGGGATGATGTAATTTTATCAGTCATACAGTGGGACTTAATGGCCCATTAGTAGATGATATCTTCCTGGAGGGAGGATGGGTTGTGGAAAAGATAAAGATGATTTTCCCACCTAGTCTTAAAGATGGATCATTAGCAGGTAATATGTGCCACGGAGATAAGGGTCACTACCCCACCCAGCTTCAACAGATGGTGATGGAATACACATTTCTGGCCACATCCTGTATTGCAACCCAAGACAGTTTTGTTCCAGAAAAATCCCGTGTTCAGAGATGCCAAATGGCCTGCTCTAGGTTTTGTCTTCCTTGGACTTAGTGAGCTGCAAATTACACCTAAGTACTTACCCTCTTCTGAACTGTATACCTCTGTTTAGTGTGGCATCATGTGGGGACTAACACACCTGCTCTTTCAAGAATTCTGTGGAGAGCCTGGAAGGAGTATTCTTTGACTATCCAGCAAAATTAAGATGGTGGTGTACTTCAAGCCCCATAGTGAAACCTGCACTGCCTCTGTGGTTACTCGCACTGAGAGGAGCAAGTAAAGAGCTGGACATGTTTTACCTCAAATTATGTCTTTCTGTTAGTATAATACCTATATATATTGAAGACAACTAAAACATTCTTTTAGAAAGGAGACTTTTTTGTCTGTATGTGCGCTCCCACATGCATAAACACAGAGTAATTATTTTTGAAAATGAAGGTATGAAAGGAACCACTAAACCCAGTGAGCTGCAGTTGGGCTGTATCCTCATCTTTATGGACCACCAGTATGGAGTTTCTTTTTACTGCTAGGACTGATCTCCAAGACTTGGCAGTAAGATCTGCTTGATAATTATCATACATTTACTTTCAATATTCTGAAAATATGGACCAAACGTTAGTTTAAATTGAAATTAAGACGTGATTAAGAGTTCTGTTTGTGTTGCATGAATGCATTTATATCAGCTGCGCAATATAAACCAAATGTTTAAATTACCAGGGCTGGGTATTGCAAGAAATATCTGGGAATGCTTTTGCACTCAGTGGAATCCTTAGTGAGAAAGGGAATGTAGAAGTGGAGGATTCATGTGGGGGATTTTAGGGTAGGGCAGAGTAAAACCTGAGCTCTGACAGCTGTTCTTTTCACAATTAGTGTGACGTATTTAAAACTAAATCAAAGAGTACTTAAAAAGCATGCTTTTTTTTCTTTTTATTTTTTTTTTAATTTTGTGTTGGTTTTAATGCAGTAGTTGGTTTTCAAACTGTATTTTGTTAGAATTTTTTTTCATTCTCATTCATCTCATTTGATATTTCAAGTGCTTTTTCTGATGCTGAGTGTTGTGCCCCTGAGGGTCAAGTCATACTCCTGCTTAAGAGCTTCCAAAGTATCTCCGGAAAACTGCCAACTGACCTGCGGAGGCCTGGTTCAAGATGGGTGGCTGGTTAATGGAGAGAGATCTCTCTTGGCAAATAATTTCTCCTGATGTAACAGAAAAATGGAAGGATTACTCACACCAGCCCTGTGAGATTCCTCTGCCCCAGACCTGAAGGAAGGGATCTCTGTGAGGTCTAGCAGTGCAAGGGCCATACAATAAAAGGGAGCCACAGCTTTACATGCCTTTGAACAGAGGCTTCCATTCTTCAGCATGTAAAAGGGATTTGGGCCATGCCAGTGGCATATCAGACTTTGGGAACACTGGTATCTGCAGTTGAGCAGGTGGATCTGCTACAGCTTTTGTCACTGCTTCCATTGAATAGGAACAGCTGGAAAAAGACCAAAGGAAATCATCAGATCCAAAGCCTCCATGTTATGGGGTCCTTTGCGTAGAGATGCCAGATTATAGTATGAAATAGGATTTTAGTCCCATGCTGAACATTCAGTATATAACAAGATTATGTGCCACAGGAATGAAAATTTCTTAGACTTGAAGTTGCTTCCTGTAATTCTTCTCTGTGGTTCAGAGCCTCAGATTTATATTTGGGCACTTTTGTATTTATTTTGTTTATTTTAATTCCATAAGTTATACATGTATTTTAAAATCTATTTTTAAAAATACATGTATTTTAAAAAGATATATCCACTTGTTTATTTAAATGCATTAATATGTATGCACATTTTATAGCTATGTTTAATATGTTACTGAAAAGAATTGATTTTGTTTTTTGTTTTCTTTATCAGTTTGCTGAAAGCAGTCAGAAAAAAGAGGCTTTACAAAAAAGCATTGAGAAATCAAAAATTGGACGTGAAGATACTGTAAGTTGCTTTAGGGGGAGATAATCCTACAAGGAAATAGAGCTACAAGTATGTACTTCTTGTAAATACTAGTGTAGTACTTCCAGGTATTTTGGATTTAGAAATATCTTAAAAGTGGAACTACACAGAGGCGTGTACCAAAGTTGCCAGTGGTTGCTGAGCTGTCAAATCTGCTAACTACAAACTTAGATGTTGGTTTGGGTTTTTTCAACTTATTTACAACATAGATTCCTAAATTACTATTCTGAGCAGCCAAGTAAGCCCAGTGCTCTTCACTTGCTGAAGCTGCAAAAAAATATCTAGGCTTCATGCTTGTCATAACCAACATAATAGTTAGAAATACTTCATATGGTATTCTCAGTTGCCGACTTGCATTGAGATGCTCAGCCTAAAGTGATTTAATCCTCCAATAAAAGAGAGCCAGAAACTTTCAGGAGGAATTGAATTTTGTAGGAAAATGCCAAATCTTCGAATCCAAACTTTTTTTTAGAAACACTCTAGGTTTTCCCTGTGTATGATTGATTTATCTAGTAAGGAATAGAGTGAACCTTACCGTCGAGCTCTGTTAAAGTTGCAGTTCAATTAAAACCTGCTTTTTGGCAGTATCTTTAATGGGGATTCTTTACTCATTCATTAGCAACAGACTGTAGTTAGGAATCACCAGTCAAGTTTCTCACATAGTTGTGCTTGTCATGTTTCCAAACAAACTGTTTCAGCCTTGGGCTTCTCCAGCATGTGGCCTGCCCTACATAAAGCTGTTGGCCTGGAAATCCTGTTCTGGCTGATGTTTCCAACATTTGTTGGAAATATGCATACATATATACATAACATGTATATATGTATACGTGTATAATCTTCTTGATTGTACATCAGGAAGAAGTCCTAAAAATTCTAGATTGCAATGTAGGTCTCCAAGTGTTTCACCTTCATACCTCAGCATCTGGAAACTTTTGATTTCCTTTCTGCATTTTCAGAACATGCTGGATCCAAACTATTGACAAAAGCACTGGGAATATGGAAGTTTGTGGTGGGGGAAAACCCAACAACCTTAAACAAAACCCCAAATCCACAAACACCTCAGACTGCTGGGTTACTATGGAGATTGCCATTGGTAAAATCTTGATGATTTACAAACTCATGCAGTCTGGCTCTTCTGAGCTAGCCTAGCTTGAGTTATTTGAATATTAGGCAGTTCCAGTGTTTGTCTATAACTATAGACTGAATTAGAAGTATGTGCTGAGCTGGCTGTGGAAGAGCTCATGTTGAGTCTCTTATTGATCGATAGAATCTTTGAGGTCAATATTATTTACAATCCCAACAAATGTCACAAATATCTGAATTAATTTTGGAGACCATTGCTCTTAAATGGTGTGGAAAAGGAAAGAAGACAAATTCAGAGGGTGTTCATACGCAGCATCTCAATTTGTGGAAGTGTAGATGGTAGGTTTTTCTGTAATGCCATTTTTAATTACAAGAATAGCACTCCTAAATACTGCTTAACCTTTAAGCCCAATAATTAAGTGATCTCTTTGGAGTTTCTTAAACCATGGTTCAAAGGTTGTAGAAAATTTATCTTTTGTTGTTCCATTTTGGCCTTAATTTTTTTCTTTCCACTTGGTATTCAGTATCATTTAACATCACTGAGAACTCTGTGTAATAAAATGGAATGCTCAAGTGGTTCATAGACAGAAAGCAGTAGTAAAAGGAGCTTTTAAATTCTTATGTTCTTATTTTTTAAAAAAACTATGTGTGATAATTGCTAATTTTAATGTTTGGGGCGTTTTGTATCTCCCAACATCCTTTGAATCCTCAGGCGGAACGAGCAGCTCTGCTGAAGGAACTTGCGGCCCTTCGGCAGAAAAAAGAGCAGCTAAAGAAAGAAATAGACAAATACAGGGAATGCGATCCAGACGTGGTTGAAGAGATGCGTAAGTTGTGTATTGTTTAAAGTGATCTTTTGCCTGAAAAGGTCTGCACTTCTTTAGCTTAAAATCTGGTATTCAGAGGTAAGTCAAAGAATAGCTGCTTTTCTTTTTAAAGCTCAACAATACAAAACAAGTACACTGATGATTTCTTTTTATGTTCTGTTCTGTTATATATGAGGAGGTTTATTGATATTTACTCTGCCACCACTTGAGCAGTTAGGAAACAATCCTATAATTAAAATACTCTGATGCTTTAGAATCAGGATCATCTTTTCCAGAGCCATATTAATTTTGTGGCTTGTGCTGTATCCTAGAACGTGTGTAGGAAGAGGAGTTTCTGGCTCCTGTTTACCTTCAGTTCCATGCTGTTAAGATGGGTATCTTTCTACTTACTTTGTCTTGCATATTTAAAACCATAATCATTTCATTAGAGTCACTTAATTGTCACTTACATGAAAGTGGATTATCATACTCTTAACTGACTGTAATGTCTCTGACATACTGGGTTTTGGTTGGAGTTTCTAACTCCAGTGGAATACAAGGAATGGCAAATTACTTTAATACAGAATTTGGCACTGAAATACACTTAATATTCTGATCCTTAGCATGAAAAATGAAAAGCGTGCATGAAATTTTATTGAATTTTCGCTACTGCAGCTTTTATGTTTGTAGTAGTTTTGGCTCACCAATTTGAAATTTCCCAGCCAGTGCACCAATTTATGTCGCAGGTTTTATTTATTAGGGTCTTACATTGCTACTCAAGCACCACTGCATATTCAGGTTCCTGTAATGCCAAAATGCTGTTACGCAGTGACGAGAAACAGGCACAGAACATTTTCTGAAAAGAAATGTGGCTAAATCTTATTTCTTCCTTATTTTACTAACAAAGTCCACAGCTTTAGAGCTGTTCTGAGAGAAAGCCAGGAACATAAACAGAGTTGGCAGCACTCACTAGATTTCTACAGATATTATTTATTTGAGGGGCTGTGACATTTTTTGTCAGCTGTGTTATCTTTCCCCAAGGCTGTAATGGCATGCCAGGGAATAAGAAAACTTGAGACTTGAAGTTAGTTACTGTGCTGTAAATCCCTCGCTGCCTACTCTGATTCCAGCTGTAAGAAAGAATGAGGTTAGGTAGATGCCAACAGCAGATAGATGTGCAGTGTCAGGTATTTTAACTGCGGACCTACCCTTACAGTCACATTGCACAGAATGGTTTGAGATCCTCTCTTCTGAAACAGTTGCGGTGAGCATGTTCCTAAACATGCAGGAGAGAGCAAATCACCGCTGCAATGCTAGGGTGAGCTGCATTAGCTGGCAACATGGAGACTAGTATCCTGGAAAGAAAAAGAGAAAGTGAAGGAAATGTAATATTTAGTTGCTTCTGACATGCCTTTGTCTTTTGTTTGTATTTGTGGGTTGGGGTTTTTTTGCCCAAGTGTGTGGAAGCTCCATGTGAATTTCTGTGATGGAGTGCTGAGCATTTAAGGGACCTGTGAGTTTAGCACTGTTGAGTTACCTGTGGGCTTCCCAGGGAAATACACAGTAGTGTTTCAAAATTAATTTGTCCTTGAACTTAATTTTAAAAGTTTTTGCTTCATTATGTGTTTTGTCAGGTGTTGCTGCAGTGGCATTGTGCATTGTTGCTGGCAGTGTATGAGGGAATAAATGGTGATGTCAGTGTTGAGGAGTTATGTCCTTGTCAAAGCTGAATGGAAGTTGACAGGCTTTGTGGGAGAGATAGAAGGAAAAAAAAAACCAACAAAAAATGGTTGAGGCGAACTTCTTTTGGTTCCAGAGTGCAGTAAAGTGCAAAGGCAAGAGTAAAAAGGCAATAAAGAATCTCAGGCAATGGAATGCATTCAGCTAGACATAAAAGTTACTGCTGCTGTTTCACAGAAAAACACCTTATAATAAATAAGTTACTCATTCACGGATTTTCAAACTGCACCTGGGTGACACGACTTTTTAACTTCTGTATAATTTAGATAACATAACCGTTGGGACTATTTTCAGTTAAATCACCTGAGTGGATTTCTAACTACCTTGTTTTAGAGTCAGAGATGGCTGTTATGTTATGTAATTGCACTCTTTATAACAGTTGAATTGTTCAGTAAAATATATTTTGTAATGGGCACTTGTCACTTTCTACCTTTGGGTTTTCCATCTTCCTCCTTAATGACTTCAACCTGATGCTCAGTGTAAAATTTCATCCTGTTAATTTCTCATCTCATATCACAGAGAGCTTCCTTGATTCTTCTTGTGGTATTTTAGGGCTGTATCAAATTGTTATCTGTTTTCAGTGGCCTTCAAATTTGGTGAATGCTTATCTGTGTCTTTTAATTGCCCTTTCCCTCAGTGGAGCTTTGCAGAAACAAACCAATTGGCACCGCAGCAAACCTGTTTAAAACGTGCATGCACACACACACACACACACACACACACACACACACATATATAATTTTAATGGTCAAAACAAAAGTTTGAATGATTCATAGCGAGTATCTGAAGACTCAGCAAAAAACTGAACATCTGTCTTTGCTTCCTGAATCTTGTTGTGGGAAAGTCGAGCTTGACCATGTAACTAAATATATTATAATGCATATTCACAAGGGGGCAAATGGGAAAACTAATAACTCTGGTTTTTGCTGACTTCACTCTTTTTCCTTTTAATATCACTAACAAATGTTTTGTTCAATGTTTTTGCTTAGTTTCCTTGGCTTTTTTATCAGAGGTACATTGCAGTATAAATTTTAATGCTTTCTCAAATTTACAGCATTTGAACATAGAAGAATTTGTGTGTAACAAGTAACTAGAGTAAATAGCAGAAGCAACAAGATTTAGGGACTGACCACTAGAGGAAGCTATGTAATAGTCTGGTCTTGTGGATATATTCAGATAATTCCATTTTACAGGAACGGTATTGTAAAAATATATCTAGAACAGCAAAATATGTGGATTTTTTCTAATTACCTCTGCAGTTCAGATGCTTGTCTTTGCCACTTGGTAATGTTGCTTAAGGCACCTCTAAGTTAGGATTGATTAATAAATTATTTCTCAAAGGCAGTAAAACTGACAAGAGTCATTTGAAGTAAAGCCAGCCAAACAAATAGTGGTACTTTACACTTTTCTATTTAACTTGTTATCCTGCTTCAGATAGTGCAGGACAGGATAATTGTTTCTCACCTTTGAGGTGATCTAGGCTGGAATATATTCTCATGAAAGAGCAGCCATTGTAGAGAGATTTGTCTCTTAAGTGACATAGCATGCATGTATGCATCGTGGGAGACATGATGCTTCTGGATTCTCTAAAGGTTATGGTAGACAACAAAGCCATGGAGAATGCCAGCTTCCAATAGTGTCGAGTTACTCATGGGTCTGGGTCTTCAAAGAGACAAGAGCAGTAGTTGGTTGGTGTAAAGCTTGAAGGCAAAGAGTTCAGAATATTAAAGTCCATGCTAAAGCTTTCTGGAATACAGTCCCAAGTAGAAGCAGCAGCAGCAACTCCCTGTCATTTCTGTTTCTTTCTCTTCTTCCATCCCTTCCCCTTCCCCTTGCCCTTGCCCTTCCCCTCCTTCTCCTGCCTCTTCTTCCTCTTCTGTCTCTTCTTCTCCTTCCCCTTCCTCTTCCGCCTCATCTTCTTTTTCGCCTTCCTCTTCCACCTCGTCTTCTCCTTCCCCTTCTGCCTCTTCTTCTTGTCTGTGTGTGTGTGTGTCACCCCAAAACAGGAATTTTTATTCGTAAGTCATCCCATGAGCTGAAAACATGATCTAAAACATTTTTTCTGCACCTATTAGAATCTTAATTCTAAAGTATGAAAATAGTGTCAATTCTTACACGTAATTTAACCGTATAGTTCTATCTATCCATGTAAATGGTTCTATCTATTCTATAGATGGTTCTATCTGTTCTCTCTAGAAAATGCAAGCAATGTTCTTACTACGTTTTCATTCTGTCTGGGGCTAAGTTACTGAACTTTTAACTAAACTGGAACTTTATATTAGACTTTAGGTTTTTTTACTCTCTTAAGACACTTAAAGTATATTCTTACTTACTTAACATTAAAACTTCTACTTCATGTCTGTGTGGTTTAATATATTTTAATTTCTCCAAGGGCTTTAATTCAATCCCAGCACTCTTTTGTCTCTCAGAGGGACTCAGAGAGGCTTCTATTTTACACACTCCAACACAATAGTTCATAATTCATGCGGATTTTCATAAAGTCAACAGAAAAAGCTCCACATAATATCAAGATTAACCTGCTGCATATGTTTCATTCTTTCTGGCCACCAGAGAGAAGTGTTAGGGAGCTAATAAATTTTTTCTCATTATTTTATAGAAGAGCTTGTCTGGTAACCTAAGTGTATAAATGGCAGGGATTTTACTCTGAGTTGCTGGTCAGCTGGTAATTGGAAACAGCTAAATACTTTTCAGTGCTCATTGTAAAATAAACATTTCTAGAATTTCAGACTTCTTGTTCTTTCACTGCAATAAGAGGAATGTTGGTTTATGCTTTATTAAAGCATTGTTGGACCTTTGTTTGGGGTTTTTTTGGTTTTTTTTTGGTTTTTTTTCCCCACAATAGCCATGCTTTGTTAATAGCCATGTGTACCTTTGGATAGGGCAGCTCTCAGAAATAGTGCATATTGCAGTGGCTTCTGTGTGGTATGATTGGTAGTATTTATGGGGCCTGGGATCTTGCCTGTCAGCATTCCTTTTTTATTTAGCTTGTTTTTAGAATACCTGCTTACTTGATAACTTTCATGTCTTGGGCTTTTTTACCTTTAAAACAGTGATCTGAGCATGTCTAGGCAAACTATTTTCTCAATAATTAGCAAACTATCAGATACAACATATGTAGCAATTTTGGTGTCAACCTTTTTATTTTAGCTCTCTCTGTTTATTTTTATCCTGTAACAAGAGAGGCAAGTGGTTCAAATGGACACAATTTCAAACAACAAATATCCACATCGTTGTTCTTTTGACACTCTGAATGTGTGACCTCAGAGGCGTCACTGCCAGTCCAAGGTTAGGTTATTTTCTAAAACTAATACTTACATGATTCTGTGAAATTAAATTTTGATAAAACATCCAGACTTCGCTGAATACCATGAATACCATATCATATGTAATGTGTACTTGAAAACATCTCTTTTTTTAACTTTTAGGTCCTTCAAAAATTTCTAATTCTCGCGTTTCTAAACAATGAAAATTTCATCTTGGCAAGCTATTATGAGGAATTGTCAGGGTATACAGACATGAGAAAATAGTTCTGTATTATTTAGTTTTTTCATTCATCTTAATATCTGAAGGGTGAATGCTGAAAAGCATTTAGCTACTGGATTTTTTGTAGTGCATAGTTTGGAGGTTGGTTTTTTGGGGGTGGTTTTTATGTTGATAGACCCACCTAATCTTTTATGTTCAAATCAATTTGAAAATATGTTACATATAGAGGTGTACTTCATGTTACAAAAACTATTCATTCTTCAGGGGATTCTTACTAATGCTGGGAATAGTTCCTGTTCCCAGAAGAGAAGAACAGTAGTGAAGAAATGAAATGAAGATTGGAATATCCTGGCTAATGGAGAGACTTTAAAATGAGTTGCATTAGTTTTACTCAAAATGCGTCAGAATGCTAGTAATTTACAAAAGGGTTTAATGGATTGTTGTTCAAAGATGGATTGCTGTTCAGAAATCATATCAGAAAGGTGGTTTAAACTCAAAAGACTTGTCAGCAATATCATCTAATGAACTATTAAGTATCTATTTTAAAAAAATTAATGTTTCCACTTGGAAAAGGGAAAGTCTACAAATAATTTTAAGCCTGGTCTAAGTGCCAAGATCAATAGTGGACAGATGAAGCCTAGAGAGGAAATGTTTTTTTAATCACCTTTAGATGCAATATGTTCAGTTTGCAACTAGAAGGATGTTTCCTAGCTACTGACCATGAAATATGCACCTGGCATCTGAGAGAAAAGCTGTGCTTTTTATAGTCTCTGCAGTAATGCCATTAACAAAGGTCTGCAGTTGGAAATTAGTCACTCTGCTGATGTTAGACTTGCGTCTTCACTCACAGTTATGTTAGTCTTAGTGTGTTAAACTAAGCTTTCTTTGGGGCAAATCAGATACTTGCTTAAAAGTGCATAGAAAAATAATAGTTTTTTAACTATTTAAAAAGGATTAAAAATACTTTTTAAAATTAGTCTCATCTTACAGTGTATTGTATATTTAATGTATTCATCTCCAGAGGATTTGGGTGAGGATAAGACAGGAAATAGGCAATGGATGTTCATGTATGTGACTTTCAGGCTATCTGCTACTAATAAAAAAAACAAAAAACAATACAGCTCACACACCCACACCTTTTTTCCTCTTTCATCATGGAGTACCAGAATATATATAGATGAGCACTAGTAATGAAAGGACATGTTTGCTCTACTGATTCTCAACTAATTGCAACAAACTAAGAATTTTGGTTTTTTTCCCCTGCTCCCTATACTGTTCTTGGAATGGCTCGTCCTTCATTTGGAAGGTTGACAAATTAAATTACCTGTTCAAAAACTACACTTAAAGATAACTCAAACTTAAGAAAACTAAACATTAACTTAGTTTCTAGGAAGAATGAGGAGTAAGTCTAATACACTAATGGTAAAATCTTAGCTGTTAAGTAAAGTTGAGAAAAGGAATTCCATTCATACTGAATGGATGGAGTTACAAATGGGTGCTTGGATTACTGATCCAGGCTCCTTTGGCAATCATAGGAAACTGGAAGCAATTGCCAGCTTAAGCAGAGTATCTGCTCCTTTATCTTCAGCAATTTTTTTTTTTTTTTAATCTTGAAAATCAAAGTAGGCTTGTTTGCATTCCAACTATTGAAAAGGCTGGTCCTTTGACAAAGGAAACACTTGCTAAGCAGAATCTGGCTGTGATTACTGGGGGCTGTGATGTACTGCTAAGGACCTTCCCTGACAAAAGCATGTTAAAGAGTTGTCACCTTGGCCCTTCATTCCAGTGCTGAAGTTCACCAGGGATAAAAGCAAGTTGTCAACTCAGTTTAGGAACTGGTGATGTAGATGCCCATGTGTTGTAATGGACTCTCCTGAGGTCTTTGAAATCTCTCTTTCCATCCAGAAAATCTGATGAAGTCTTTCAGTGCCTTCTTCACAAGACTTTCACACATGTGGTCATTTGTCATGTACTTCACAGAATTGTCTGTCATGTGGTAGTGTCCCTGAAGAGCAACCAGGGATCTTTTGACCAGCTAGGAACAACTGACAAGTTTTCTAAGGGCATTTTCACGAACTCTGTGATGAACTGAACTGTTAGAAAATGGATTTGAAAAAAACTGAATGATGGTGCAACAGGACTATGTAAATGGGTGAGCAGCTTTTGGCACTTGGAAAGAAAGAAAAATAAAACAGCCCTGAAGAATAATGAATGAAGGGCCATCAGGACAAACTGGGCAGCTTAAGAAGTGTCTGTACATACATACCTAAGGCACAAAGCTTAAAGTGAAATGTGGGGCTTTTGGCTGAGGCTAGAAAGCTGAAGTCCAAAAGGGTCATTTGGTTTTCAGCAAAAGGTCCTTGTTCTCTGCATTTCAGAGAATTTCTCTGTCTGTGTTTGGTCTTCAGATAAGAGGTTACTCTGCAATGAAAAATTGACCAAAATATTTAGACTCGTGCATACTTGCATTGTTGTATCTCAAACACATTCTAGCCAGACTATTCTTAGGGAGTGTCAAGCCAACTTGCTTTAAAATGAAACTTTGCATTTTAGCTAGTTAAGCAAAAAGCTGTGTTTTGTCAGTGGAGCTTTTCTTGGACACTCAGAAAGGAGGCAGTTGGAGGACCAAATCTTTAGATAAATATATGTAACAAATACCCTGCTTAACTGAATTTGCCACTCTGGCAGGTTACTTTTCTTGAAATCAAGTGAGAACACTCACAAGACATGTTTTTGTTCTTTTTCTTTATTTTGTTTCTTATTTGTTTATATTGGAATGACAGAAAAAAATATGTAAAGTGAGACGCTCATAGGTGAAGTAGGTGGGAATAGCTCTGTTGTTTGAGCCAGTAAATTCTTAGGCAAAAGCTGTTGAGCTGCTTAGGATGCCAGACTCTTGATAAAATTTGTGATGTGGAAATGGCTACTTATGGCTATGTTTATGACACTCTGATTTAGGAGTGAATTGGGAGCAGTCCATTTGACTGCATATTTTAAAGCCCTGATGAAAGCATGAAATGGAACTAATCTGTAGATCCATTTATATATGAAACAAAAAGGCTTTTGTGGAGTAAGTATTTTGCTTCTGTCTTCCAGTGTTAGACTTGCTAGGTTAATTGTGTATGGTAGCACTCATCCAGACCATTTCGATAAAGTGATATTCAAAGGAATGTACTGATCTTTATATTTTCATGACTTTCACATGCAAAATAAGTTCAGGAAAGGTATTGTGATTTTAGTTCATTGTCTTCAGTGCTAACATGCAGGACTATCAAATTGAGGTCTTCCCTGGCCTTGTTTAAAAAAAAATGGTTGCTAATCTTTTATATTAAGATATCCCTCATCATATCTCATGGGATAGTATGTTATGTTTTCATTACATGTTTATCTGGATTATGACTGTATATTCCTAATATAGATACCTTTTTCTGTGCTATTTAATGGAAGTTTTTGCAAGCCATGTTGTATAAGTGCAAGACTAATGTTGGCACATTTGACAGTATTTCCAGTGGTTTTTCTTCCCTTCTCACTTCAATGTTTTATAACCTAGTTTCACTGAAAAGAGCAGGATATCAGAAAAATTCAGAACAGAAAACCAATTTGGAAACACCTAGAACAACACAGAGGTTTTCTCTCTGCCAGTGTAAAAGATCTTTGTAGATTGCAAGAAGTTTGTCTTTGGTGTTTTGACTCAGTTTGGCATGATACTGTTTTAAGGAAAGTAGGGAAATATAATCCTGATGAAACAGCAGTAGTGTGAATCTCAAACTACTTTATAATTTGTGAGCAGTTCAGTATCAGAAAGGGAGGTGAAGTTGATGAAGCTCTGTAATATCGTCTGTTGTATATGTACATCTGCTCAGTTTATATTAATGAGCTGGATAATACAATAGAAGATGTTCTTACGTCATATCTGCAGATGATGACAGTAGGAGAGACTGCACGGACAGAGGACGAAGTAGGATTTTAAAATGATCATGACAAATTGAAAAGATAGTCTAATAAACCCTGGATAGCATTCAGTAGTGGCAAGTGCAAGGATATTACCTGTATTCTAGGATATTGTGCTGCACGAATGATCTGAGGCAGTTGGTTAAGTGGGGAGGATTTGAAAATGATGTCAGAGTTACAGTAGTTTACAATTTGAATATAAGAATTTTTGTTGTGCCAAGAAGAACTCCCATACTAAGATACAAAAGCAGTAGTTTAACCCACAATGAAATGCATGAAATAATCTTTCTGCTCAAGGCAGAAATTGTGGTACTAAAGGCTTTAGCATGGCTTCAGCTGTAACACAGTGTCAGTGTTGGATATCCTACCCGGATATACCTAATTTATTTCAGAACATTCGTATATTCATGTAACTGTGTGCTCAGAGTAGAGCAAAAGGACATTGAGCAATCGCATTCTAAGAGACAAAAAACTTTACAAAAATAGGGCTCAAAAGAAGATGGTTCCTGGTGGGTTTTGCAGATCCGTATCTCCTCAAGAAGAGGAAAGGAATAGCCTGTTACTCAGGTTTGTGGAGAAGATGGCAAAAACTAATAGCCTTAAATTGTAGGGCCAGAAAATTTGAAACCTTAAAAACAGGCAACAAATACCTCAGAAATGGCATAGGTAAAGTTGAACATGCCCAAGTTGTGGTTACAGAGACCAGAGAACCTCTTGCGATGCCTTCCAGACTCTTCTCTGCAATGTCTGCGACACATGAGGTGACAGCAAATTGCAATCCACAGCTAGCCAAAATCCATGGTGTTCTGGAATGGGCCTCCCTGCGAAATACAGTTCAGCTGCTCAGAAGCGTGCAAGTTCCTTTAGCTGTGCTGAATGTGTGGAGTTTATTAGTGAATGAAGTGGGGAAGGAAGAGTTGTCCAGTGCAAGAAAAACAGAGTGGTGTCAGGGAGCCCTGAATCAAGTTGGTGTGCTTGTTTCTGTTTTGCAAGCTCTTTGCTTCCCTCTGCTCTCAGATGAAAATTGATGTATTTTAGTTATGCAGCTAAGATTTCAGCATGAGTTTTAAAGTACAACAGTTGAAAGGTAAATGGTCTTTTTCTGTAGGTACTTGAATATAGTAAACTTTTGTGCAAGAGCATGTCTTGCATAGAGGAATTTTTTGATAGCAATTCTGACAAATTCTGTTGGACGTTTTTCAAGGAGACCCTTGTGTACATCCTGATGAAATTTGACAGTGTCACCTTTTCATACAGGACAGAGGGAGTTTTTTGCTGATAAGACTTGACACTTTTTTCAAACACACTGACAGAGATTGCAATCCTTTAAAAGCATATTCTCAGCAATGTGGATCAGCTTCTTAGTAGCTTTACTGTGCACTGCTACTTCTCACCAGGTAGACAAGACTGGCACTGTGGTACTAAGGTTCATTTTCAAGCATGTATACACAGGTGTTGGAGGAGAAATGCTGATTTAATTAATTTATATATCAGTATTCTTGAGTATTTTTTCTCTCACAAATAGCATATATTGTGTTCTGTACTTTTCAAAATGGTTGTAGATTAGTAGGTAGCATTCATAATTGTCAGTGGGGGTTTTTTTGTAGTGCTGAAACTTTATTCAGAGTCTAAAATAAGTCAGTATAAAAAGTTGTGTTGAGTTTGTGATGCCATTTAAATGAGAAATCATATTTGCACACTGACTTGAATTTAGTAATGAATTAGTTGATTAATATCATGAGGAAAAGTGTTGTGTGGGATATTGGAGTATGGGGGAAGAGTGATATGTTATTCTGGATTCAAAGGACTTGACAGAATTCTGATGTGTTACCACTTTTCTATATGGTAGCCCTTAATTTTGTTTGTAAGAGGAAATGCCTCGTTGGGAAGCATGGGGGACGATAAGTGTTTCCAGTAGTGTGGAGGTATCTGCCTAATACAGGGTTACAAAACATTCTTGTACAGCTCGTCTTGCCACATTTCAATTCAGCTTGTTGACAGTGTTGGAGATTACTTATTCTCAAGGATACTCAAATATGGACCTTAAGAAGCCACTTCATCACATCATTGCCATAAACAGTCTCCAGTGGCAAGCCACAGGCTCTTAATCAGAGTCTGTGGTGTCAATTTGTGAATGGATATGTGGGTAGAATTACTAGGCAATAACCTTTTGTGCTTTTTGTGGATGACAGGTGTACAATTTCTATGCTCACCTTCTACCCTGGCCTTTGGAAATGGGATCTTTAGTTGCATGAGATGTTTTCATTGGTGGAAAAATTCTGGAAACTGCATCACAGGATATTATAGTGATGCTGCCCCAGAAGAAATAGGAAAACAAATCTGTCACTGTGATGATGGCCAGGTAATGTTTCTGGAAAGTAAGAGCAACCTATGTGCAGGAGAATGGATATTTCTCTGCAGAAGGCAGTGGATAATCAGAGTCATGGGAGGTTCAAGTTCACATTCAGTTCCTATGGTATTTGCCGTTTTTCTTTGAATTCAGTCTAAGTGAATGCTTATTTATTACAGGAATTCAAATCCACTTAATGCACTTAATTTACCCTGACCAATTTCACAAGAGAGATTGGGAATCTTTGGGCTAATAATCCTCCCTGGTCCCTGCGAACAGTTGCAGCTGTTCCCTGCATTTCATGCAGAGGAATTGTAATCTATGCTGTAAAATTACTTCCTCGCCCACATGCTGAAGACTGCACTTGTATTTTGCATGTGTCTGCTAACACCCTGCAGGCTGATGGGTGACTCTCTCCTTGGTAAGGTGCTAATTCCCTCTGAAGTCATGTGCCTTTTAAGTGAGGGAGTCCATACAGTTTTCTTATGGCAGGTCAAAACTGGTACCGAAGTGTGTAAGCTTTATAAATACAATTAGCTTTTGTTATTCTAGGGAAGTAGATGTTCCTGGACCTAGAGGTCCTTAAAGAAAATGCTGGAGTAGGATCTAGGAGATCAAAGAAAGCTACAGCTCTTTGTTAATTTCTACCAGCTCAGGTAGTTGTAAGCTGATTCTGGCCATTGGTTTGTTGTTTTGTTTCTTTTACTATAGCTACTGGAACTGTAATATGTTGCCTTTACAGTCTGAATTTGGGTGCTGTTCCATTACTGTATCCTTAGTGTTCCCTTAATGATATTTGTGAGACTCAAAAAGGTTTTTAGGAAGAACCTAAAGTACATTTGGAAAATGTTTGTGAGGAGATGGTGGTGTTTGTTGCTGCCACAATTGTTTTTTGCCCTGTGGAAATATTTGAGACTTATACAGCTTTTGGCCATTCAATTTTGGAATACAAATGGGACTTTTAATTCCAACCATGTCTCCCTTCAGTGAAAAAAGTGAGAGCATCTGGGAGAAGAAGGAAAGAGAAGGCTGTAGTTCTGCAGTATTCTGAGGGGCTCCCGAAATCAGATTTGAAACATTGTGGCTTTACAATGTTTTGAGTCAATATATAATGCCTGTTAAGATTTGTTAGAATCACTGCTGTGATGTTCTGTGCTGCTGGCCTTGGCCCCTGACCAGGTGCTGTCCATTTGCTTTAGAAGCTTCTTAGTGCACCTCTGACAGCTGCCCACGTGCCCTTTGGTCACCTCTGTCTTCTGGCCTGTTCCAAAATACCTGCAGGTCACTGGTAGAATGCCGCTTACCTGCATTGAAAAGCATGATTCCAACCCACCCTCATTTTCTTTTTAGACATTTACTGTGGCTGGACCTTCCTTTCCATACTTTTGCTTTCCTCTGTGGGGATAGAGGGAATTGTCCTTGTGATAAGGACAATCACAGATGCTTGGAATAGTGGTTCAGCTCCCAGAATCTGAGCTTTTTGAGTTCTCTGCAGTTCCCCAGAGATACTTGGGGTTGAAGAGGCAGAAAGCTTTCATGAGGACTGGTCAAAATAACTCTGTCCTGTAGCCCTTCACTGTTTTGCACATATTTCCAGCTGTGTTTTGCTGACGTAACAGACCAGCACTTCAAGTCTTCCTGCTCCTGGGCCTTGCATTGCTGTACATAATGTGGTTGCTTTTGTTCAGTTTTGGAGACAAAAATATCTTCCATTTTCTTTCTTAGAAAATGCCAAATGTGCCTGAAATTAGTCAGCAGAGGGTACAGATGTGTGCCTCAGCCAAATAAATGGCTTGTATCCTAAAGATATGGGAGTGGGAAAGTCTGTTGATGCATTGTCACACAAATTTGCGAAATAAATATGTAATGTCCAGAACAAAAGGATTGTTTTGCAGCTTCCAGACAGTAATTATATATATAATCAGCCTATATGCAGATGTATAGTTACAGACTGTAACTGGAGCCTAATGATAATGAGAACATCTGGAGGCATCTGGAAAATGTTGCTTCCTTTATTGCTCACCTCTACTGCATATTTGGCCTTTCATTGTCTTGTGCAGATTCAGTACTAGAGTACTATTTAGTGGCTACCAAAAATTGAGTTAAGTTAGAGCAGCTCTGGTGAGCAGGAGAATCAGAAGGACTTCAGCCAAGTTTGTGACTCTATGGTTGTGATAATTTTGGCAATTAGCAAGTTGTCCTTTGTGCTCTGTTTGAGTTTCTCCTTTTTACAGCTTCAAACAGTTGGTGTCCTGATTCTGCTTTGGAGTGCATATTTTTGAGTTCCCATGCTACTGCTGTCTTTAGGTCTTGAGCTTTCTTTTTCAGTGCAATCTGAAAACCAACCTGTCTGTGTGATCCCCTGGAGCTAGAGAACGGGCAGTCAGAAGTAGCATGACTTTGAGTTAGTTACACCCGTACATGAAGTAGGTGTGTCTGAGGGGCTATCTGTTTTACTACTCTGCTTTCCCTCATCCTCCATGCACATATGCAAATGATGCAACCAATGAAAGTCCCAACAAGCAGCTATAAAAGAGTTCCAGAAAGCAGTGAAGGTGCAGATTTCTTCATTTCTGTCAGTTCTTGTGATGGAATTGGAGGTCTCTGGAAGATGCTGGCAATGATGCAGATGTGGCTGGTGTCTTCAGGAGATGCAGGTCCATAACTGTCAAAGCCTGTCTTTTGTTCCTCTTGCAGGCATGGTACTGGTTGCAGCAGACACACGAGATCACACAGTGGAATCATAGGCAAGACTTAAGACTGACCCCAAGGGACTTAAATCTTGCCTTCAGATAGCTAAATGTTCACCTATAGCCATGAGACACTGGGGATTATATGTCTTGTCTATCTATCTATATCTGTTATAATGGGATTTCCCCATTATAGCTTCCTGCTCTCACTACCGTGTTTTCATTTCTAGCCACAACTCAGTTATAGGCAGTGATTGCCATTTTAACTTGTTGTCCAGCCTATGTCTGTCGTTACTTCAGCCTTTTTTTTGACAAAGGTGCGAAGTCACATTTTCAGAACGCATGATCACATATATGCAGTGTTTGCAGGCTGTCAGTGCAACATGCTGCCACTGTTGAGCTGGTCAGCTGCTTTGAGCAAAGCTGAGTTTTCTGCTGAGACCTCACAGGTACTGTGGAATAAATTGGCTCCCCCACCACTAGGATGCTGTCACTTACAGCTCTGGATCCATGGAGTTTAATGCCATCCCACTTTCCCCCACTTCATTTAAAACTTCATTACTTGGAGTCAAATACAACTGTCAAGTTTTACAGTAGAATTTTAGAAAAATGTTGAGGGATGTATTGTAGATCACACATTTAAAGTTTTGATAAGTGGAAGCTCTTACTCTGCAGACTTGCTTTAAGTAGGGTTAGATTAGGTACTGCTCCAAATGCCATTATGTTGTCACTGCTGCCAGTTGTGGAACTGAACAAGTGGAGATGGCATCAAGAACTCAGCAAAGGAAGTAAGGGGTATCTCTCTCAGGCTAGGAACAACTTGAATTTCTGATGCACGCAAGCAAGGAAAAATGCCATTTTCTCTTCTGCTCTGTTTTTTTGCTCATCTTTTTAGCTTTTCTTTGTGCTGTGCTCAAACTTTCTAATTGTAAACCATTTTTAGAAATTATACTGGTTTTGAAATAGTGTATTACTCCAATGTAAACATTTTTCATATCAGTTAAACTAGTATTAAGGTTGGAATAATGAGTACTTTTCTTCCTGTGTGCTAGCAGGTGATTTCTCAACATAATTTAATTTTGCTTAACGTTTAATGTGTATAGCAGCAGATACCTGATAATGTATTTATATGTCAGTACCCCAGAGACAAGTTTCATGCTGGCCATTCAA
Organism: Muscicapa striata striata; assembly: GCA_030060385.1. Classification (NCBI taxonomy): domain Eukaryota; kingdom Metazoa; phylum Chordata; class Aves; order Passeriformes; family Muscicapidae; genus Muscicapa; species Muscicapa striata. The sequence continues at coordinate 146,077 of JAREIS010000304.1, read as the reverse complement.
ATGAGTATTATCATGTAAGTGCTAACAAGACTGACTGGGAATAACTAAGTTACATGTAGTCGTGAGAACTGGAATTATTCTGATAAATTCCCACATTACAACCTGACCTGCTTGATTTGATTCAGTACTTACTTTAATGGGAACAAGTTGATCTAAGAGGAATTCTCCTTGATTGTTTTGTCTCATGGAAACTATACAAAACCTGTTTGTAGTAATGGTAACTTACTATTATGTGTTAGTTCTGGAATGGTATTGAGGGACATAAGCCAAGTTTAATAGAATCATTATTTTGTCTTAATTTCATTGAGGGGGTTCTCAAAGCTGTGGAGACATTCCAGAGCTACATGATAAACTTTTGGATTGATATGTTAGTCTGCTGCCTTGTCATTTTCCTTATCTACATAGAGAGTCATGCATACCCATATTTAGGTTTACTTATGTCTAAAGAGAATTATGAAATATTTTCCATCTCTGTTGCCTCTAGTATCTTCAGGCCATGTATCTAGTTCCAATCTTGGTGAAGACTATTATGTCCCTAGGCAAGCCAATCTAGAGGTTATTTTATTTTAAAATACATGTTGTTCATGTGGTATCTTTTATGCTCTTTGCTACTCTTTTTCTTTAACCTAGCTTTGTGCTTGCTGGAACCTTAAAAGTGTAAAACAAGTGTTTGGAAGCAGTAGAATAACTTCCTTACATTGTGTGGTTCTGTAAAAATGACATCAATAAAAATTCAGTTTCTGTGCCTTGAAACTACTGTGATGTATGCTTTTATTGTTGGTGGTGTTTTTCTCTGTTTCAGGCCAAACAAACCAAGTGGCCAAGGAGGCAGCTAACAGATGGACTGGTGTGTATTGCCGTGATGCAGCTTCACACTAGAGCAATTTCAGTGGAAGACCTACTCAGTGTTAAAAACTTTTAATTTGATCAGGACTTGACATAGTATAGTCCTCACTTACAAAAACATAGAGAAATTAATTTTACTTATAAAACTATTATGATTCAATAAAAAGAATACATCTTCTCAATTTAGTTACTGAATGTACTTCTTATGCTGTAACAGATTTGTCTTCTGGTGCTGTCTTGTACACTGTGTTAAATCCTGCAACTTATTTCCTTGGATGAGTTAAAATCTCTTAAGATAAATAAAGCAATAGAGACTGGAAATGGTGATGCCCAGGTATTCAGAAAGTTTAATTCTATTCTGGATGCTCATTTTTTTTTCTGAAGAGTAGAATGTTTTGTGGAATCTTATTGCTGCTACCATGTGATGAATGCTGATATAAAGGAGGTATTTCTCAAACTAATTGATCAGTTTTGACAGGTAAAATTATGCATAGTTTTAAGGAATGTTACTGTTATGACATTCATATGGAAGTTTAACTCAATTTTCTGTTGTTGCTTAGCCTTGCTGTATTCATTCTCATTTTGCAAAGCAAGCAATTTATATGTCCTTATGGTTTTTAAAATTATTTAGAATATTGTTTATAGTTTTTTATCTAGAACAGATCTCCTACTGATGGACCGATGGCTATCATTGGTTGTGCCAAGTGCAGCAGACTATAATTGTCTTAGTCTTTGGACTATTATTTTATATCGGTGTTGTTTACTGTGTATGGGGAAATAAAATTATATATTTTAAAATAACTTTTGGGCATTGTCAGAGCTTTCTGCTGTTGATGACAGGCTGTTCTCAAGGCCTCAAGTGAGGTAAAGGAACTGTGCCTCAGTCTGTAGAAAATACTTCACTATTTAATTAGACAATTTGGTTATATGCTGCAGCCTACTTTTCTTTTGAAGAGACAATTTAAAAACTAAATGTGTGATGTTTAAAAAAAAGAAAAGTATCTTTAAGCTGTGCAGAGACAGGGAACACTTCATCTCTTAAGGAATGGTGCAATTTATGGGTGTTAAAAATGATGTAAAAAGTTTTAGTAAATGCTGCAGTGAAAAATTTTGTTAAATCGAACAAAATTTATATGTTAAAGTAATGTGATGCTGAAAGAGAAGTGTTGACTAAAATAAAGCTTCTTGAATGTCCTTTTTTTAACTTTCAAAAAATACAGTGTCTGAAAAAAAATGCAGAACTAGAAAGGACCTTACAGTAATTTAAATCAAGTTTTTGTAGCTATAGATAGTCACATATTAGGTGGCTAGTTGAAGAAGGTTGTGTAAAATACCTACTATGCACTTACCTCATCATTATAGCAGGCTTACACTGTAATTGTAGCTTTCAATCTTCTTGTAAAAGAGGATCAAGAAAAGATAAAGACAACATATTTTTATTCAGTGCTAAGTAAATTGTTTTGTCTTTTTTGGAGGTTATTAACAAAAGCCTTCTGTTTTCTGTTCTAAATCTACTTAATAATGATGTTTCCCACTATGTACCTTTTTCATACACACAGGAGATACTGCAAAAGGAAGGATTTTGTTGTAGTTGAGACTGTAATTCATGCTTTCCTAAATACTCAAAATGATTGTTCTTCATTCTGTTTACAGATAACATCTTTTCAATAAAGTCCTGGGCCAAGCGTAAATTTGGATTTGAAGAGAGCAGAATAGATAAATGTTTTGGAATCCCAGAAGAATTGGATTACATTGGTTAGTGTTCAGTTGATGGCTGACGCAGTTGTATGTAGTTCATTGTATATTCATAGCTGCCATTAAAATGTGAATCCTCTCCAAACAGGTGGCCACCCTTTAATTTGCTGGTTTTGTTAATGTTAATAAAATACTAAAAATATTTATTGCAGTTTTTTTGTTTTTTTCTTGTACTCTGTAGATAGTAAATCTCTTGATTTCTTCTGTGTGACAGACTTAGCATGGACAGAGGTTATAGGGAATAATTATTAGAGAGTTTTGAGACTGGATTTAACTCTTCCTTTGCTTAACTGGGAGTAGTAAGTACTAAGAGCTAGAAGCTCCAGGGATTTATGTTTAAACACATTGAAGGCTTTGGAGTGGGAATAACAGGGAACAATATGGAATAGGATTAATTTTTCCCTCGTCTCACCAATGAAGTAGGAAACAGGCATAATCTATTAATGGAAAACAGTGAGACAGTAAGGAGGTGAGTAGAAAGGCTGAGGTCTGGTTTTAGATAATATTTTATTGTGTTGTTAGAACTGCTTGTAAGTTTAGTGAAAAAGTTGTATTTGTTGTTGGAAAATACTAGTGCAACAGAGCTTAATCTGCTCCAGAAAATATATTGAATTGACACTGAGAAAGCTGATCTGGTCAAGGGTGTATCTTGCATAGAAGGGGGAGCAAAGAGCACCCATCCCTTCACATCACTGTGTATCAAGATTTAGGATGTTTATCTGGGATGTGAGACACTGAATTCAATTTACAGTTAAAAACTGAGCATTTGGGGGTTTATGCACATTTTTCAATTTCAGGTTAAAAGCACAGCCAGCCAAAATAATAACAGATTACGAGCGCCTCATTCTTGTTTGATGAAATTTCTGAAGCACCTCACTTTGTATTGGCCTCTGCTGTCTACTCCTGATCAGTGCATGGCTACAGCAAGAGAGGTGGACAGTGGAGACTGGTGATCACCTTCCACAGCTGTTGATTGCAAGAGGGCATTTCTGCTTTAGAAGTCTGGGGGATTTAAGCTTTACCTTTAGGACGCAGGTAGGCCTGCTGCAAGCTTATCACTGAAAACGTCTGTTTGCCTTTTATGTAACATCTGATGTGAGAACATTGCTGAAAAGGTGGCATTTAGCTGGAGATGTGCCCAGAAATCTTGTCTCTTGTGACCTTTCCAATTAAAAAATTTCCTAGCAGTTCAGTGCATGTTAAAATTCAAGGATTTCATGTATGCCACTGGCTATGTCTATGAAGACATGAAGCAAAGTTACTAGGAAGATAGTGGATGGAGGATTTTCCTCTCATAAAGATAGTGTAGCAAGCCATCCGTTGCATAGGAACATGTAATTACTTTAAATTGTGATGGAAATATTTCCTTTTATGTGTTTGGAAGGACTTTATTCCTAATATGTCCAATATTGAACATTGAGTACAGCTGCTGACTGGTAAAAGCATAAGGGAAATAGGTGGCATTGAGCTGAGTGCAGTATTGGAGTGTTCCTGACCAGCCTTGGCTTTTGCCCCACGAAGAGGGTGCTGTGCAGCAAAGCTCAGTGCTGGTACCAACTACAGATGTACCTATAGCTTGAGTGGTTGGATTGCTCTTGGATTTCATGCTGTGAAACAGTAAAGAGGCAAACTTTTTTTGTTCTTTGTAGATCTCTCAAGTGAGTAGTTTTCTTGTTTTGCTAAATATTTGGATTTTTCTGTGACTGTTCTGTACCAGCTAACGGGAAACTCCTTGGCACATCTGTGTTCAAGAGCACATAACTGCCATAAAGTAGAGATGGTGATGACGACTCAAAAGGCTTGTTTGCATGAAAAAACATTGAGCACATTAACTTACTGATGTTTTTTGCCTGTTAGAATCACTTTGATGTGCCTGATCTTCTACTTGTCAGGGAGCCTCAGGTCCATAGCAGCTTGTGCACCAAGACTTCCTCCAGAACCTTTGAGGATGAGGGTTTCTTACTGACTTTACTGCTTTGGCTACTTTCCAAGTTCATCAGGGAAACAAAGATGACCAGCTATGTAAGTTTAGCTGCAATATTGTGGCTTCCTGTCTGTAGGGTAAAAGCATTATGGACTGTAATAAAACCTTTAAATATAATAAATACCATCTAAATCACTGTACTTGAGGTAGATTTGCCCAGAGATACTACAGTCAGCCACAATGAGCTGGCTTTAAAAATGTCAAACACAGCCATTATGCTTTGGACACAAAACTTAGGTAGTTCAATTGCAGGGAATTTCTAGCAATGTAATTTTCTCTAGAGTTTTTGATTTGTTTTACAGGTACAGAACAGACATAGACATACTGTTGTACTTTATTTTCTGTTGTGTCTCCTGGTGTTGGTTAGCAAACCTGAAGGGAGTATATGTCTGCTTCTGTAAGGACACAATTTTAGAACAGTCAAAACAGAAATTTCACAGCTAAACTGAAGAATGGAAGAGGTGATGTGTTACCAGAAACTGATTCTTACTCCTCTAGTGGAATAGATTTATTTTGTGCTACCATTTTGTGATTCTGGTTTTTTAGCATAGGTGAATTTCAACAGGAAAAGCAAAGCCAGATCCTTTCTGAGAGGAAAAGACACAATTTGTGTATCTTGAATATTCCAAGATACTTTGAGCCTGCTGCATCTGTTCACTTTTGGAAGCTTTTCTTCTTAAGATGTGCAGCAGACTGCTAAATCCCACAGTGGGAAACCATGTTGGATTGTGTGGTTTGAGATGTGTGTTCAGTATTTAGGAGAAGCTGGGACTTTTGTCTTCTGCTGTATTAATAGTCAGTAACAGTTAAAATTATTTTCTTTCTGAGAAATGTTTTGCTATTAGCCTATCACAAAAATGAAAACACTCAAGCTGATTTTTTGTCCCAATTTGTATTTTCAGTTTTCTTGAGATAGAATCTGAAATATTTCTAAAGAATCTAACAAGAAAACAATGGAGTTTAAGTGCTTACTTCTACTGTTATTCTTGTGGTTATGTCACAGCTATTTTATATATGTGTCTTCCTCTTTTCTCTTTCTTGTGCCCTATCGGTTTTTTTGCCCATGTAAGGTAAATCTTTTCAACTATTATAGCTAAGTCAGGAGGTGAGGTCCTTATTTCAATTCAGGTTTATAATTAAAGCAATTACTAGTGCAATGAGTGAAAATCAAAGCTGTTTTAAGCAGAGTTGGTAGCTCTGAATAGTACCAGGAACAGTATCAGGTCCAGCTTTTCAAAATTTCATGAGGAGTTCATCTTGACAGTACTAGGCTGAGGTGTTGGATAGGCCTGCTCTTTGAGACTGATGGTGATTGGCCACTGTGAAGCAATATAGATGCAGGAGAAAATATTTATGTCTACCTGATCTACTGGGAAACCTTACTTATAATCAGCAACTTTCTTTAAATATCTGCCCTGAAACATCCCAGTCTTCCTTGCCTTTTAACTTGCTATCCACATGCTCTGTACAACACCAAGCATCAGCTCTAGGACTCCCTTTATGGTACTTACAGATTTTTAAATGTTAACAGTCGCAAAGGTTTAGGTTTTGACACAAGTCAACTGCTAAGCCTTTCATTAATGCATTGTGTAAAATGTCATTGCGCTTTGGGGGTGTTTTAAAGGGGAAAATACAAGCTCTGACGCAAATGGTACAGTGATGCTGTAATGACGTGACAGAGGTGGAACCGAAACTTCTTGGGAGAATGAGGGGAAGAGAAACCCAGTTTGTGATGGTGACTAAGAACTTCAATGCAAGAGCTCCTTAGAGAGAGTCCCTCTGTCACCCAAGCATATTTCCATCAGTCAGGTGATCTGGTTGGTGCTTATCTTCACCTTGTTCCTTTTAGAGGTGAGGTTTGCATTATCATATTTTTCTGTCATTTATCTTCTCCTTTTCCCTCCCACTGTTCTTAAATTACCCAGTGATTGCAGCTAAATTTACTCTGAGGGCCCCTGATACAAGCTTCCAATTTGTTCTGTTTGGCTGACTGCCTGATAAATACAGGCTCTCCCTTTCCCACCTACCACTTTTGGGACCTGAGAAAGGGTAGAGCAGGTTGAGGGTGGGAGGAGGAAGGAAAGATGTCAAAGATGGTGATGGAATATTATATGAGGGTCTGGCAGTATTGCTGGGGCTGAGATGGGATGGTGTGTGCATCCTTTCAGTGGGAAGGAACAGGTAACTTCAACAAGTGAAGTCCTTGACTAATCCTCGGTGTCACGTTCTTCCATGATGGCAGCAGTTAACTGCCATCTAGACACAGCTCCTGTGTATATATTCTTGTGCATAAGGAGTCTGTCTTCACAGCAAGGATAGCCTTTCCCTTCAGCTTCTTTTTCTCCTTATGCCATTTGCATTTTCCACCCCTCCACTGTCATTTCCCTTTTAGATCTGCTTGTAGCAACCATGTAGGCTGAACAAGTGAAGCACTGCAGTCTGTATAGATGGTTGTCTGTCTTACTCCTTCTGCTGACAACTGCTGTAAGCACACACACCTTCCAGTGCACGGGCATACAGGAAGGGAAGCATCTGTCTCTGTGTTAGATGCCTCTTTAAACTGTATGCACAGAAGATTTCATGTCAAGAAGACTGGGGAGCAAAAAGATCTGTGAATACCACCACAAGCACCACTGAACTCAGTGTCACTTTAGACTCTTATAATGCCTCACATTATCAGTTTTTTTGAATGAAAAGGTTTTTTTTTTTTGCTATGTGGTGGTCGTACCTAACCTAGTTAGAAAAATTTTCCTTACAAAAAAATGTTCCTGCTGAAGTATTTATTAGCAAAACCTGCTGGGCAATTTTCTGTTTCCAGTATTTGATGAAAACCCAAGTTATTCTGAGAAAGGATGAGTCTTTCACATGAAAAACTTAATTTAAAATACACTCCATCCTTTTGTTTCAAGAAAACCTTACTGGTCTGGTAACCAGTGCTAAAGTAAATATTATAAGCTGTCCAAGGGAGACCTTGTTTCAGGTGAGATGATGAAATTTAGCTTTCTGCTGCAGAGGCTCAAAAGGAAAAGCTGTTCAAATCACAACTTCTAGAGAAAGGCAATGATGGAAGAAGTTGTGTTTGAATTGAAAAGGGTCTGAGTTACCATCTCCATACTGTAAGCCATGTCTTACAGGGATCCCACTTTTTACCTGGACACCTTTAATCATGTTGCCTTCCTTCAGGCGGCCCCTCACTGGCATTCTGGAGATGGGATTTTTATGTTGGGATGCAAAAAAAATTTTTTTTTTACATTTTTGCAGTCTACAGTGGGAAAAATGATCATGTTTTCTCTCCTTCCCTTCCTGCTAAGAAAAAAAAAAAGGAGAGTAAAAAAGTCAATCATATGCTTTCTTACATTATCATTACTAGCCATGCAAAATAATGCCTCTGGCTGATTCTAGCATTCTGGAGGATTTTTCAAGGAAGACAAAAGTCAAATTTTCATATTTTGTTTTCAGTTTCTCAGAAAAATTAATTATCTATTGAATCAGATTTTTTTTTCCTTGTTGTGCTGTACATGGGTGGTCAAAGACATGCTCCCAGTTGCAGGAACGCTTTCTGGTTTTTTTTGTTTTGTTTTGTTTTGTTTTTTTTGTTTTGTTTTTTTTTGTTTTGTTTTGTTTTTTTTTTCATGGGCATAAATTAATCATAATAATAAACTATATTCTTCTGTGGACTTTTTTTTCCCCCCTGAAATCTATTCTAGGCAATATGCACTTCATTAGGTTTTTAAAAGTCAGTCAGCTCCTGAGATCAGTGATTAAAAATCAAGGCTCTGCAGCAGAGCTCTTTGTTATTCCTGTGGCCATTGATGCTGTACCTGTCTGAAAAGGATATGTAAAAAATTGAAGGAAGTTATATCAAGTACTCCAGAACAACCATCTCTGTATCATCTGGTGAAAGGCAGGAAGCCTGGACAATGTGTTCCACTTTTGGTGTAACTACCATCCAGAACTTCAGCAAATGAATAATTTTTTTTTTTTTTTTTCAAACAAAGCATTGGTCAAAGCAGCTTCAAATCCATCTTTGTAATCAATCAACTTTTTCTGGTACTTTCAAAGTGTATATAGAAGCGACCTTATGTTGGAGGTGGTAAAAATGAAAACAGATTCACAATCAAAACTTCAAAATTTAAAATGTTATGTTCAAAATTGGATATCACATTGTTGAAGCTGTCTTTTTGTTCAACAACAGAAAATTCCAGGAGCCCTTTCCTTGTCATAACCTGTTTAAATCCTTAGAAGATTGTACAAACGTAGGAAAACCATGCATGTCTGGGTAGGACATATATCTTCACTCTTTTAACTAGGCATGATGTAAAATCTGCATTTTGGGGTTGTGTGTTTCCATTCTTTCTTCAGTGCTTAAGCTAGTTACTGGAACTGAGAGAATTTTTTGTTAAATAGCCTTTACTGCTGTGCAGATTTGACTGATAACTGGATAAGAACATGGGGAAATGAAAAAAAGGAATTTAATGTCAAATTTTTTGGTTCTTTTTATACTTTTGCCTTGTCAGTCTTGAGCTAACAGAGTGGGCATTGTCTGACATCTGGTTTGAACTAACTTCCCAAATCAGAAAACCATAAATGAAAAGTGTTGATTCTTGACTTGATTTTCTGTATGAACTCCCCAGCTGCATCATCCAGCTTTTGATAGGGAGGAGATAGAAAAAACAATAGCAATGAGTTTATGCAAAGGTTTTTTGGCTTTTTACTGTTACTGTTTTTGCCTACATGTCTCCGTCCTAAAATAGGGCCAGAGGAAGTAGGCTTCACTGCTTAAAAAACACAAGTAAGATCTGTGCTTAGATCCATCTTTGATGGTAGTTCCCCTCTCTGCTCTTCTAGACAGCTTTATTTTTGACAGATTTATCCTAACAAATGTTTATCTTGGCAAGTTAATGGTGAATAGTTATACTCTAATACAAGTGCTTTTGCATCATAAACTAGTCTGCAATAGTGTAAACAATAATTTACAATTAAAGAAATCAGAGGGCTGGAGTTACTGAAAGAAATCCTTTGATGTCAAGCTGTCTATTGTGTAATTTTTTTCAAGGTAATGTATTTCAGAGTCTTTAGTTTCATACACCATGCTAATGCTAATCGCACAGTTCTGTAACATCTTGCATGAACAACAGCAGTGACAATGGGACATGTGGCCTTCGCTTTTACCAAAATTAAAGAAGTTTTGCCAAGAAGCCAGTGGAGAATGATTCTGCTCAGAAGGTCCTGTCTTCTTGAAAAAGAAACATTTCTGCAACAAAGTTCTTACAGCTCGCTTGATTTCTGAGTACTTCAAAAAGAATCTAGATCTGATTAAGTGAATGTATTTTCTCATCAAGCCTGGGATTTGCCTCTTGTCTTTGCTCCACCTGACAGCTGTCATCTTATCTTGGGCTTGAGCCGTTAGAGGCTGCCCTGGGAGTCAGGGCAGCGAGGTTGTTCTCCAGTGCTCTGGGTGGCTGCGAGCAGAGATACTGCTCCTTGGCTGCTGTGTGCGGAGAACAGCCTCCTATCTGGGAAGCTGGAAAGCTCTTGATAGCCTTGCATGAAAAATATTTGTGGGAGTGTCAGTAGAACCTTATTCCCTTTATTTTAGAGCTCTCTCTTTTCAAATCTGTGGCTAGCCTCCCATCCCTCAGCCTTCATAGTGCAAGGAGAAGCAATAAAGTAAATGCAAAGCAGACCAAAGACTGAAGGTGAGTGGAAAAAAGCCTCATGACTTCTACTACAAAGTCACATGTTAATAAGGTGTTGAGAGAGGTCCTAGTGGTCCCTCCTCCCTCCACTACCTTGGGTAGCAAACATTTCTCAGTTTGCCCCATCTGTATGGCAGCCATGGGAATAATCAAAATCTGTGTAAATATTTTAAAAAACCACCAGGAGTGCTGCCCTCCTAGATTTGTCCAGTCCCATGTGCCCTTGCACTTGACAACTGAATTTTCAGTCTGCTGGGGGAAAAATATACCCCTTTCATAGTATGACTGACACATAGGAAAATGACAGCCTGAACTAAGTAACTTGAGCAGAGATGCTCACCTGTCTCTGGCTTTTACATGCTGAGAGATGGGGTGCCAGTCAGCTTGGCTCAAGCTGTGTCCTGGGAGAAGCTTTTGATGGCCATATCCATAGATATCCATAGCTTTGAAGGTCATAAAAGCATAGCAATAGGAAGCTGTGACTGTTCCATTTAGCACTGCCATTCCGTGCCACTTTAAACTGTGTTTTAGTTCTGTGGGTCATCTGGTCAGGTTATCAGTTCAGTTAGGGGAATGGGGTGTGATAATTCACCATCCTTTAAAATAAGCTCTGTACCATAAATACTTTCTTCTTAGTCTCAGAATTGGTTTCCATGGTAACTCTGTCACTGGACCAATCTTTCTGTCAATGAAAAGGAGGAAAATAATTTCCTTTTTAAGCAGCCTCTGCTCAGTAAAATTCCCTTTTTGTTTGAACCCTGTTGGACTCTAGTGAAAAATGATTTTTGTCTCCATTCACCTCTACCAAGTGTGTTCAAGGTTTTACTCCTTCAGTTTCCTTCTTCCACTCATTTCTGCCTTTTGAGTTTAAATCATTATTTTTTGCTTCAGAATAAAAATCTGTGACCTTTGTGCTCCAGAAATCCTTGGCATGTGGCTTCCATCTTAACCTTCAGACTAAAGCTTCTTGAATTGCACCTGATTTTTATGAAAACAGAGTAACTTTGCTGGAGTGGTCTCCATAGCAGGTCTGGGAGGCTGCGTAATGCAGGATGCTGCTGGATATCGAGCTTCTCACCTTTCCCTTTTTATTGCTGACTTGTTTTTACAGCTTGGCCTCAGGATGCCTTTCAGCCAGAGCACTGGATGCCAAGGCAGAGTCCAGTGATATGTGGTAGAGTGTGGAGCTTCTCTTGAGGAAAACTTGTGATTGCTCAGAGATCAGTCACACAGAGTCTCTGCAAACAAGCCTTGACCTCTGCATGTGTTGTAATGTCTTGCTGCAGAAGCATCTGTCGGTGTCAAAACAAGACGCAAGAGGCAGCTTTAGCTTTAGCTTGCTGTGGGGAAAAGTAGCGTCTCTGCAGCATCACGTGGCTTCAAGACTGAATAGCTTTTGTGGAAAATATTATTCAGTCAAATGCCACGTAAAATACAGTTGCAATGCAGGCTGGACTATGGAAGGGACCAGCCTGAACATATCTTTCCATGAGCACCATAAACAAGTCTTGCTAATTGTTTTTCTTGAAATTAATTGCATTTCACTTATACCTCTAACCTGCAAAATTAGGGAAAGATATTACCTCACAGTACAGTTTCTCAGCTGAAGTTTTCCTGGCATGCTTTAAGCACAATACAATATCTTTTGCTCCTGGACCCCCAGGCAGGTTATTGAGTGTTTTTCAACATCTGGCTGGACATCCCTGGGGGTTCAGAGAATATGTGTGCCAAATGCCATGCAAGGCATTTGGGCATCTGTGTCTCTTCAGAGCTTTTTAGGAGGCCAAGTTCTACTGAAATCACTGGGAGCCTAAAAAGCTGTGTTAGTCTCAGGTCTCTTCCCTAACAGATGGATTAAAATAGATAAGGGAGATTTTGTGAAGGGTTTTTTTTTCCCCCATTTTTCTATTGTTAAGGACAGCAGGATTGTAAATCATCCTTTACTCCAGGAGCAATTGAGCCTGGTTCTGAATACAGCGGGAATATGCAAACTAGATGAATGTCATTTTGCTTACTACTGTTTCTAGAGCCCAAAATACATTGGACAGGATTTGAGGTCCCAACAGCAGTAAATTCTTCTTTTTTTTAGAATAACTGTTTTTGGAGTTGACAGTAGTCTCATGTCCTTTTCCAGTTTGAGAAGTCATTTCATCCACATTTTGAAAGATGGATGCGTAAGCTTCAATAAGTAAAGCAGAAATTGAAATAAACCAGATTTCAAGTTTAATTCATTATGCTTTTTCCCATATTTTCTTGATTGGAATGGGAGTGTTTCCCAGGAAACTTAGAGGTGAGTTTGCATTCTTTTCCTTGAGAAAGTTTTATCCTCTGTTTTCACATGCTTGTCATGCTAAATATAATAAAATATTTTTGATTTTTCCCGAATGGGTAGAATTGGATGCTTAGATTTGGATAAACCTAAGGAAGATAGCCTAGCTCTCCAGCTGAAGACTGATGACTTGTCATAAAACCTAGATGAGTCCTTTTGTGAGTTGAGTTAGAGTATGTCTATACAAACTCCTAACCTCTGGTTCTTAGGACTATGAATTGCAGGGAATATAAGATTCTGGCTTTTCACTTCATGTTTTTCTGGTTATTTGCACAAAAAATTGACCTTTTAGAAATATCAGCCAGTCCTTATTGCTATTGTATGTCATATTAGAATATAAATATATAAATTCAGAACATTTTCTCCTATGACTGTTTGGGTGGGGTTTTTTTCTGTTGCTAAGGTGATTACTTAGTGAACGCATTTAATTGACTTTGATCATCCATAATTGTATTGCCACAGACAATCCAAAAATCCAAGCAGTGAGGCACCAAATCAGAAGTCTGCATTGAGTAGTGATCTGTTTCTTGATATGCTCAATTAAAAGCAAATAAAACATGCCAACATACACTGTAATTTCTTTAAGGAGTATTTTTAGCTTGAGTGGTAACATGCTTTTACATCTAAATGATTTACTGTCCCTCTCTGTCTGTATAGTATTCTAGTTCATGCTCTTTACACATGGCAATTACGAGCTCACAGATGTATTTTCAGGCTGAATCTTTCACTCTTTTTTTGTTGTAGCAAAACAGTTGCATCCTTCTTTTTGGTGCTTCAGGGAATCAGGACAGCAATTAAATTGTCTCTTGGCATTCCTACACTACCAATTTCTAATATTCTGTAAAAGAATATATTTAGCATCAGTTCTACTTGATTATTCAAAGTCTAATTGTGAACCAGGAAAAAAAGTCAGTTGGTAAGGTTTTGGGGTTATTATTGTACTGATGTGTGTACACATATGTGCTCCTGGACATTAAGAGCTTGGAGAATGAGAACAAGGTACCAGCGTTACCCCATGTGTTTGCAGTACCTTGACCTCGGAATGTTTGGTTGATGAATCCCCCCTCCATAACAGGAAGCACCCGAAGGGAAAACATGGACAGATGTCGGCACTGTAGTGTTTGGGCTTCTGGTGTCAGATAGGGGGCTCTGTGTAGTGGTGCAGGCTGCTGGAGCAGTGCTGGATAATGCCTGTGGGGAGTCAAACCATCCAATGGGATTCTATCCTGGATTTGTTCTTCTGGGACTTAGATGAAACTGCTAAACTGAGCAGTATTAGTGGTGGGTGAGGAAATGCCCTGTCTCACAGGCTCCAGCACACAGCTTTAACAAGTCTGCACTGTATTTCTGCATGTATTTACTTTGAATTTGCTGCTCAATTTTAATGACTGAATAGATCTCAAAGTTGGAACAAATCTGCAAGTGACAGGTCCCTCAAGGTGCCCCTGACCTTCAGCAGCAGTGCTTATCCATGGCCTCTTACTTGCCAGCTCACTCCCACATGGCCCAGGGGCAGGGTAGAGGGGGGACATGGCACCCACCAGTAGGGACTTGACACCCTCTGGGACCTCTGGGAGTGTGTGCCATGCATTGGCAGGGCAGAAGTGCACACAGCTGCAGGAGGCTGACCCAGCACCATGCAGCCTCCATATGTACTTTCTCTTACTTCTCCAAAAATGAATACACTCAAAAATAGTTTAGCTGCAGGGATGCACAGTAAATTTGCTTAGTTTAAATAAACTGCAAGGGCTATATTCCCAGCTGGGGTTAAACAGGGCATGTATTGTTGCCTGCCTTTTTACATCTGGGAATAAGCTAGTAACTTGTTAACGGTACCTAGCAAGTGGGAGAAGTGGCCTTAAACCTGACTCTGGCAAGGAGAAAAATCAAATGGAAAATACACATTTTTAATACGCCACTGGGTAAGTATATAATAGCAGAACAGCATTTGTTGTAACCTGATATCCATCAAGAATGAGGGAAAAGCTGACTGCTTGCTTCACTGAGCCAAAAAATAAGAAAGTATGTAAGTGCAAGTGTGCAGTCAGCAGAGCAAGGAATAATGCTTCAGAAAGCTGAGAGCAAAGCTGAAGTTCTAAATGTTAAAAGGCTTAACAGTTTTACATAGAAACACAACTTATTTTTGATAACTTCTTTGTAGGGCTGTCTTCAGTGTCCTGAAGTAAGTCCATATCCTTGTGCATTTATCCAGCTACCAGATAACTGTTATAGCAGAATCTAAGGAAATACTTCATGTTAGTCTTCTTCTGATTTCTTGCTGGAAACTAAACAGATTTTGGACATAAAAATGTAATTCATTACAATAACCAAAATGTATTTCCTAGGGCAGACGTGTTGTTTGCAGAGGTCTGATGTTTTATCAAGACCTGAAGACGAGAACCATAATTGCATTTCATTTGAATGTCACTCAGCATATACAATAGGTTTGGAAAAGCAACACTGAATGGCCTTCAGGCACCTGGCAGAATACATTTTTGGCACAGCAGGAAGAGAATGAGGCATCCAATTCCTGTGGCTGATGATGGTCACAGCTTCTCATCCAGACTGTGCTGGAGCTGTACTGCTTCCTGTCCAGCTATGAGTGCCATGCTGGAATAGCTGGTGAGTAAAGGGTCACAGCCCTTGGGATGTCAGCACAGCAGCTGAATGCTTGCACATCCCTGGGGAAAGGGCAGAGGTGCTGTGAGGTGAAGACCCGTGCATTGAAAATATGCTCCCCTAATGAACAGAATGTTCCTGCAGTTAGTTGGAAGGACGCTGTACAAGTGTACAAGCTAGGTGCTGGGGGAGGGCACTTGGTGATAAACTGGTGGCTGCAGCCACACAAGCTTTCTGCAGATAGGTGAGTCGAGAAGTCAGGCCATGCCCAGAGGTGGTCCCTCCTCATGGCAACTCTCACACAGGAGGCAGGGAACCTGGCTCCAGTTGGAGAGCCTGACCTGTGTGTGCATCATGATATCCTGGCACTGTCTGGGCAGCCAGACATCTGGATTCTTTGGGCGTGTAATAAAAAAAGGTGGCCTCAGGTCTGTGGTGTGAAAAATCCCTGATACTTCACAGACTGTGCATATTACATTGTACTGAGTTACCTAAATTTCCCTCTCAGTTTTGGTTAGAAGTGAAACTCATATGCTGTCAAAACTGGCAGGGAGGTGGTGGAGGGTGGAGGGTAATTTTGCACAGCAACATCTTTTTTTTCAAACAGATTATTCAATCAAGTAACTGCAAATCACAGGTTTCCAGTTGCTCCCTTAACTGCCCTCCAGCTGGTACCATAAAAGAAATAAACACATTCAACTTCTTTTTGTACAAGGAGAACATCTGTGACCCATTAACATTGGATCCTGAGCTGCACAGCCAGTTCTGGCAGCACAGCTCTGGCAAATTTGAGATTCATTTCTCCAGGAGTTTGGCATTGCTGTTCTCTTACATTTCATCAGCATGTTGTTTTTTGTTATAGTAGCACTTCAGGACTTAAAAAAAAGAGCTACAGCAATATTTTATTGTGTTTTAGTAAGCTTCTAACAGTACTGTTTCCAATTTGGGTGTATTTTGAAACTTGTTTTACTTTTGTGCTATGTTTTTTCAATGTCATCAGTGTGTCTTCCTCAAGAGCATCTGCACACATGTGGAAGGGCTGCATTCTTGACAGTTATGCTTTTTTTTCTGACATACTGTGGTACTAAACTGATTCTACTTGTTTTACACTTTATCCAGTCTTCAACCCTTTGAGCTCAAATTTCCCATGCGCATTATCTGCCTCCAAATAGTTTACGTTAATTATTTTCAATTGCAGTGACAAATGGCTCCACTGGGTTGAAGACTGAGGTTAAATAAGACTACATTTTACCCCCATTAAAACCTTCTACAGCTATTGAAATTGAAAATTAAACATATGGTAACTCTGCTCATGCTATGTTGTTTTCTAGCCCATTGCGCTTTGCCTGCAGATGTGCCCCAGTGAAATTCTGTGGTCTTAGGAATGAGATGCAGACTGAGAGACACGACATGGCTCTCTGAGTGCTGCTGAGGTGTGCCCAGCTATTACTGAATACATTTGTCATGATGTGAAATCCTATTTTACTGCTTTATTTCTAAACCTGCTCAGGCACTATGGCTTTTTTACAAATCTGGTATTTATTACACCTGTTTGCTGCAGACTGTCGTTTCAATCTACTTACAGGCATCCTGTACCTGACTTGATCCACAAGGTGCTGTTTTAACATGGATCATTGCTATTTTTGTGAGGGTCTCCCTATCCTCATAATTTTCCCTGGTGATCAAGAGCACCAGGGGTCTTGCCAGGGAAGCCTGACAAGGCAGGAACTTCATGCCACTGCAGCCCAAGTATGCCTGTAACCTTCACCACCTGAGCGAGGTGGCATGGGTAGGGTGGATGCTTATTTTTGGGATTCAAGAGGATCTTTTCCTCTCACCTTCAGATGTTACCAATGCAGTTTCTCACTGTGGTTATACAAATTGCATGCTCTTGCCTAGAAATGGTGACAAGCAGGGTTGTACATTGAAAAATGGGTGCCTGTTCAGGAAACCAAGTTTTACTGATGCCTGTTTTACTGCTCTTTTCCTTAGCTTGTAGGTAGTGTAGTTCTGCATTAAATGCTGTCTTTTGCACAGTCCAGGGATGTGCAAAACCACTTACATCAAAAGCTGGACATCTTGTGGAAGCATAGCTACTGCATCCTCCCTTGTTTTTATTGTGTGTGGTCTGTCTGTTGTTTTCTTTTATTCACAACAGCTTAGAAACACACATAGCAATGGCTTAGAAATCATTCCAGAATGAGAGAATAAATATGTATTGGTACAAATCTTAAAAGCAGAAAAAAAATTTAGAATGCTTTTCCTCCCTTTGGTCCAGGTGTGACCTTCAGTGGTAGAAACTGAATGTGCGCCCCAGATTTTTTGTTCTTCTCTTTTGTGCCTAGGTACTGCCAGGCTCTCAGAGCAGCGTGTCATGTTTTCTACATTATGCCATCACTTCAAACTATGCAGTGAACTCATGGGTTTAGGGAGTCCAGCATCATTGCCTCTGAAGCTTTCAAAGCTTTGCTTTAGTTTTAAATGCCTCTTTAAGCACAGACAATGCTCCAATAGGCTTGCTGAAACGAAATGAAGCTTATAAAGCTTTGAACGCTATTGTAACATGGTGGGTCCTGCAGGAGACTGCAAAATCCTGCTGTGTGCAAGGATCCACCATGCTTTCAAGTGGATGCAGTGTATGTGCTAAAAAATGTAGGCAGAGGAGGGCAAGGAAAGGACAGAGCACGTCAGCATATTTTTTAATTACCTAGCATTTGATTGATGCCACAATGATTGATACCATTGCTTTTTAAAATAAAAAATATTTACTATCCTTTCTTCTTCAGTACACAGAGGAGTTTGGAACATATATATAAAATATAAATATGTATGGATACTTGAGATTCCAGAGCAAGTGGCTTTTTTTTAAATAGAACACTTAACCTTTTAACCTCATACTACTTTTCTTCTCAATATTTCAGAAGTTGCACCATTAAAATAACTTAGTATTGTCCTGTGTTCATCAAACCTTCTGTGTGATCATTTGGATGCTTGTATTACCGTGCAGATTTTTTCAATCAAAAATGCATGAGAAGAGGGAAAATGAAAAAAAGTAGGCCAGGTAAGCACCCTATTTTTCTGTCTGTGTTTAATCATAGCCTAGAAAGTCAAAGCGATTTGGCAAAAATTCTTCTTAGAAACAAGATGCTTGTTATCCGTAGTAATGAGTGTGATGTCATTAACAGCTTATTAGGGCAGTGCCGCTGCCTGTTCACTTTCTCGTCCTTAAAGAGGCGATGGATGGGCTGCTGACCCAGATCAGGCGTATAAGACGAGAGCGATTCCTCCCTGACAAGCCCCAGCAGTGACAACTGGTCATTAATTGTAAAAATCCTACCAGCGTGTGGTTTTAGAAACAATTTGTATTTCTTTAGGCTTCTTCAGGGCAGGCTTTGTCCCAGATACTCTTACCAGGCTGAATTAGTCTTTAAAAGAATTAGGCTCAGCCCAGCTCGAGCTGCCGAGCTGCACTCACTATCTTCGCTAAGAATCTTTGCTAGGAATGGGGAAGGGGGAGGGGAGCGTGCAGTGGTGAAGTGCATGACAGTAATTGTCACCAGAAGGAAGAGAGAAACTCTTCTCTACTGTTTTATTATTCTAATGATGCAGAGGGGCCCAGGCGGAGATCGCAGCCCCGCTCTACTGGGAGTTACACAAACATTGAGATGGAGGGAAAGTCCCTCCTCCCAGAACGCTGGCTAGCTAAGCATGGCAGCGGGGCGAATGCCAGGGGGAAAAGGGAAGGCTGCTTATCTTCAGCTGTCACGCGGGCAGCCCGAGCAGACACTTACGGCTGTACCCTGCCAGGTCCTCTCTCGCTAATTTCTTTCCTCCTCCCAATGCATTCACCCATGAGCTGGTTCCTTGAGGAGCACATAGTCCTACGGGTTTGAAGAACCCGGCTTTCGTTGTGTGGGACTGAGCTCTTGGTGAACTGTCTGGTCCCCCAGCAGTGGGTGTTTGGGGAAAGGCTGCACCTTTGGCGAGGAATGAACTAGCTGGCCGAGGAGATGACCCAAGGCAAGGCGTTATCACCTCTCAATCTCTCTTTGGGATTTGTAGCCTTATCAGGGGGGAGCTGCACTTGCTGATAAGGCTGGCCTCGGGTGTGTAGAGCGGGTGTGGGGCCATGGAGCTTATAAAGAGGAACTTGGCAAGGGAGGGAGGCCACTGGGGAGGGTGAGGAGCGGCCCTGAGCTCCACTGGAGCCTGACACAGACCCCAGGATGGGCATATCAGCTCGTGCCAGTGGGGCTTGTCACTGCCGATTTCCTTGATGGGGATGTGGGGATGGTAAGGTGAAGGTAACACTCCAGAGTGAGCTGACCACTTTCCTGTAGTTAAAAAAAAAAAAAAAAAAAAAAAAAAAAAAAAAAGTCTCTTAAACCACACCTAATGGAAATACGTAAATATGCTCAACTTATGTTGAGCTTTGACTGCATATGGTGCAATACACGGCTGCAAGTGATATGATTGCATACTATAAAAACTCCTGCTGGACTCAGTTCCCCCAGAAATTAATTTTGCCTAGTGTTTCTGTAAAGTCTCACATCTTTTTTGAAAGGCAAGTAGCTATACCCATGCTGCAAGTAATGGAGATTTGTAATGGCATTTAGGGCTGGATTAATTTCTGTATGTGATTTGCAGTTTACAGCAGTATTTCCAGACTGCTGTAGGTAAAACTCAGCTCCTCTTCCTTGTAGTTCAAGGGCAAGGCAAACAGTAAAAATAAATATTTCAGCAGCACATCCTACTGAAAAAACAAGTCAAAGATTTTAAAGTATGACAGAACAGGGATTTGTTTTGCATTAATACTAAGTATATCTACAGCCTCCAAAAAATCTTCTCTAGTTGGAAAACAGCATCATCAGTAGATCTGTGAGCTTTGAAGAGCACTGTCACATTTGCAGATAGCACGGAGTGCTGTACCACCACACCAGGTTGACAAACTGGACCACGTTCTCCCAGTGCATCATTCAACAAGTTCTCCATCCAAATATTTTAGTAGTTGTTTGCTTTGCCTGGTGAGTAAGGTGAATCCATTTGCTCCAGATTAGTCAGTAATTTCTGAGGAACAAGAAAGTACCCTGGTAGCCCATCAAAGAGGGCCGGCAGGGACTTTGTTTTCCCTTTCACACAGAGCTCCTTCTCACCGATGAGTCTGCAGTCAGACTAAAGGAGTGAGGTTGCTCTAAATAAAATGGAGCTGTGGCAGCAAGAAGGTGTTAAAGGTTGGTCAGATGCAGTTGGCAAGCCTCAACAGATGGTGAGGGATGTGGTGTCAGGGATGCCCAAGCTGCCTAGGGAGCAGGGCCCACTCACTGCAGGCAGCCCTGTGGGTGAAGAGGAGCATAGCAGCCCCCACCAGACCACAGAGCAAGGCAAACCCTCCCTGGGCGGGTTGGGACTGGCACCTGCCAAGCTGGCTGAAGAATGGACAATGGGTGCTGTGAGACACAGGGCTCTCAAGTATCCTGCTGAGCAGCCGAGGCCAAGAGATGCAGATGTTCTCAGCCTAGTCCTCAAAATCCCTAAGGCCAAATATCCCTTCTCATGATTATGGAAGTCACTTGAATCCTTAAGTGGGAGGAAAAGCTTCCCCCTCTGCTTCTTTTCTACTCTTCCCACCTACCCTACTCTGTCCTCTACTGTGGTCTCAGTGGTTGGTGGCATTCCCAGGGCTGCCTGAGGAGCATCTCCATGTACATGGCATCAGGTACATCTCATCTCACCTCATCTCATCTCATCTCATCTCATCTCATCTCATCTCATCTCATCTCATCTCATCTCATCCATGAGGAACAGTCCCAGGCATATTTTGCTGGTAAAGGGATACACAGGCACAAGAGCAGCAATGTAATTAGGCTGCCTGCTGCCATCTGATGTCTGTTACACAACATGTATCTCCCCATGTGATCCCAACATTTGTACTGTGGCCCTGATTTCCTCCCAGTCCTGCTCATTGCATCTGAAAAAGCCTCCAGAAAGAGAAGTGTTCAGCTGTGCTGTTTGGTAGAAATGGCTCTACCACAAGAAAGCCTCACTTCCCCTGCTCCCCAGCCCTTTCCAAAGCTGTGCTTTACACAGAGAAAGGGGGAAGCATTTCCAAGGCGAGTCTGGCCCCAGCCTGGGCTGCAGCTCAGGCCAACTCTCTCACCTAACGTTTTTAAACCTGCTTTGCTAAACCAAGATTGTCTAGGAGATTCCCTCTAAACCCCTACCTATGTCCAGTCAGACCCCTTTCTGCAGGCACTGAAAATGGAGTTGACTTCTAGACAGGCAAAAAATCATCAGCTCATGCTGGCACAACATTTTAAAAACTCATCAAGAAAAAGGTAGTAAGTTAACATAATATTAGTCTACAGCTCTAACTGGTACTCCAAGTGGAACCAGTTGCAGAAGTAATGGGAACAGTCCCCTACTCAATGCACAGCATGTTCATGGTGCATCATGCAGTCCCTGGGTGGGGTTGTCATATAAAGTTTATGCCATTGTAAATCTCTTTTTCTCTAAAGCAGGTATTTAAGCATCTGTCTAAGCATAGGCACATGTTTGCCGACAGAGAAACATCCAGCCATTCCTATTTTGAAAGGCTGTGTTTCTCTGAAAACCCTGAGGTGCTATGAGGCACAGGTGCAGGGGTGCCACAGTGTTCCTCTGCCCATGTGTGGGAAAGCCCAGGCAATGAGATTGAAGACACAGGGCGACATCGTGGAAAACAGAAGACCCATCTAACCATTAGGGAGCAGGAAAAGAGGGAAGATAGAAAGAGGATGTGGGCAGGAGACAAGGCTGCATTGCCAGCTATACTTTGGTGGTTGTGCAACATCAAATGCCAAAGTCTTCTCCTTTAGAAAGGGAGTCACCACTTCTTTTGTGGAGACCCACCTGCATCGCCAGTCATACCTGAACGGTCTCCAAGTTGGGGAAGTTTTTCTAAGCTTTTTTTTCCCAAGCAGTATGGGCATTGTGCAGGTGACCCACTGCCAGTGGAGACCAAGGTCTCAAATGTCCTCATGTGTTGTCGCAGTTCAGGGGTAAAAATGTTTTTTGCCATTTCTTTGGCTTTATTTATGAGCCTTTTCTGACCAAGTCCCATGCTGCTATTGTTTGTGTGAATTTCTATGTGTAATTGGTAAGGGGAGAATCAGATGCAATTTGGGGGCTGTGCACACTTCGTTAGCAGAGTATTTGCTTTATTTTTCTCCTTGAGCTTTACAGAACAAGTTTAACAACTGTCTTTTCCTGTGAATTAAAATTGAGGGTTTTTTTTTTGTTTTGTTTTTCTTTTTCTTTAGCAGAAGGGACTTTTAAAAAAGCACTTTAAAATGCAATTAGAAGGGTATGTGAGATACATGTTAAAACTGTGTGACCCTCACAACTATCTCTGGGCTCTGTTCTAGACTTCCATTTTACAAACAACGTGCGATAGATCCAACAGACACCTGAAGAGTTGCTTAAGACTGAAACAGATCTGAACAGCAGCAGCGACCCTCAACATACAGTGCTGCCTAGCAGTCAGGGAATACTGAAGGAAATTAACAAGATTGGTGGGCACTGCAACAGGCTGCCCAGGGAGATCGGGGAGTCCCCTCTCTCTAGATACCTTCAAACCCCATCTGGAGGAGCTCCTGTGTCACCTGTTCCAGATGACCCTGCCTTGGCAGGGGGTTGGACTCGATGATGGCCAAAGATCCCTTCTGGCCCTAACGATTCTGTGTGATTTACAATAGTCCCACCGACCAGATCGGGGGTGGACTTTGACTGTCTTCCCCCCTATAACGCGCCCCCGCCTTCCTCGCTGCGCTCTGCCCTCCCCTTCGCGCGGCATCCTTCGCACTTTCCATGCTTTTTTGTTTCTAAAAACCACCGGGGAGCCTTGGGCCCCGGCGCGGTGACATCCCCCACGGGCGTAAGGGCGGGTGGGGTGTAGGGCAGCTCGCGGTCCAAAGGCACGGCCGAAGTAACAAAATCGATTCGACTTTTCCACAACGCCTCCCGCGCCTCCCTCTTGCTTTGCGGCGGACTTGCCTCGAGCGCCTCCGGGAGCGGCGAAGCAGTAGAGCGGCTGCCCGGCCATGTGCGCGGCGCTGCGGGGCGGGGCGGGCGCAGCCGCGCTGCGGGCGGGGCGGTGCCCGGTGCCCGCGGAGCCACCCCCCGCAGCCGCCCGCCCCCGCCCCGCCCCAGCCGCAGCTCGGCGCGGCGCGGCTCGGCATGGCGGGGCTGCGCTTCCCGCATCACGGCGGCTACTGCCGCGCGGCCGCGGCTATGAACCTCCTGCTCGGCGTCTTCCATGTCCTCCTGCCCTTCTTTCGCCCCGGGGAGGCGCAGGGACAAGGTAAGGGCACCGGCGGGACGAGGCAGAGGTGCGGCACTGCCTGCCCCGGGCTTGGGAGCTGAGCCGCTGCCCCCGCCGCCGTCCCTCGGGCGGCTGCCGCGGTGGCAGCCCAGGGACACAAAGGGAGCCTGGACGCAGCTCACCTCTCCCCCCCACTTCACTTCCCTTCCTCCCGGCCCCGTGGTACCCACCGGACCATGCGTCTCTGCCGGTCCGCCCCGGCGCGGGGAGCCGCAGGCCGCCGCCTGCGGGCTCCGGCCGCCCGCCTCCTCCCCATCCGCGCTTTCTCTCTCTCTGTCCCCGCAGCCATCGAGCCCATCCCCGGCGTGGTGGAGCTGTGGCAAGCCGAGGAGGGGGAGCTCCTGCTGCCTGCCCAGGTGAGGGGCCGGGGGGGGTGGGGGTGACGGAATGGTCGGGGCCATTGCGGGAGTGTGCGGATATGTTGGGGCCCGGGGGCGGGCGCGGAGCTGGTGGGGCGGGGGCGGCCTCGCCGCTGCTGTCACGGCGCAGCCCCATCCCCGCGGCCCCATTCCCGCGGCCCCCTCTGCCTGCGTCAGTGGCGTGGTTGTTCGGTTAATTTATTTTCTCTTTGGGGTTCCCGCCCCCCCCCCCCGCCAGTTTTTTCTTTTTTATTTAAACGAGTTTATTTGTGGTCGGAACGCACTAGACTAGTGCCTGTGGTGAATATGTATATATTTATATCTCAGGCCTGCTCAGGTGAGGAGCAGGCCTGAGATATATGTATCTCAGCCATTTTTCTCCCCTCAAATGACACATCATTTATGGTGCCGTTCCTCTCGTTCTAGCACATCTTTTTTTTCTTGTTTAGCTGCTTTCGTTGGGCAGTAACAAGATTTGATCAATTCTGTGCTGGCGAGAGGAACCAGTATGGTACAATGCCCAGCGGGACTGGTGAGTGAGAAGGGGTGCTGGAAGCAGGGTCTGGAGTTTATGGCATTTGAGGCAGTCATTTAACTTGCACTGACAGACTCTGCCATATGTTGAACTCGGCCTTCTAGACTTCAAGGCACCAGGCTCATAAACAGAAAGAAGCAATCGTTAGGGACATCATCTTATATGAGGAGCAAAAGTGGTTAATTTATTTGTCTTAAGCCCATATATCATTCTCTGTTTAGTGCTCTGCCATTGACGCACATCAATATAAGGAAAAATAGCAGAAATGTTGTTTCTTAGCTAGCTAACAATTGATGCTGCTTACCAGGACCCAACATTTTGTACTGTGGTGTTATTAAAGTATTATCTATTGTATGTCCAAATAATTTTGTAATATACATTTGTTGTGCTATTGAGATTTTGCCTGTTGCAGATGTGGTAGTAGCTAAGGGAAGGTGTAGAGTTGCTGTACTGATATGCTTGAGGAGCTCAGCATTGTGTGTCTGTGTTCTTTAAATTGAAGATATTAAGATGCATTAGATGTAGAACTGTGTAATGTAGTCAGTTATAGTTGCTTTTCATAGCGAAACTGCATTTGAGTGATGATGACGTGATGTTTACTTCCTTAGGAGATTAGGTCCTCTTGGAAAATGCTTTGTTCTTGAGCATCCTCATAAAAACAAGTTTTAGCTTGGCTAAAGAAAAACCAGGCATGAATGACCCATGAATTTGGCATAGTTGAGCATATGGCCTTGCTCAGTTCTTGCAGCAGTGAAGAAAAAGCTGAGGCTGCTGTTCCTCCATCATTTCTGTAGAGAAAGGAAAGGAAAGAGGTCTGGCTTCAGTTGTGACAGAGCAAGAACTAAATCACAGTAGGCTTACTGATTTAAGAAGTTAAAAGCCATGAGCTGGTCTCTGAGTACTGGTGATGCATTGACTGATTTGCATGGTTTTCTCCTCTGGGCTTGAGGACTGCAGCAGCATCTGATGTATCAGTGACTACTCAAGCTGAACAGAAGGACCTGAGTTCCTCAAACAGGTTTTGAGGTCAAAATTTGGTTACAGGCCCAACCCTGATGCTTTCTCTTTTGTTTCTATGTGGACTTGGGCTTTACTCAGCCTCTGTTGGGCTTGAGCCTGTGACCACATTTGAAACACCTTTTCCATTTGTTGTGGTGAGGAGGAAAAGAGGCTTGCCTAAGTCCCTGCGGATATGGTGAGGGACCCGTTCAACACCTCTTTTATGGAGTGGTGGCACTGGTCTGCAGTGGCTGGTCATGGCTTTTCCCTGGATGCCTGAAGAGTCAAGGCTTGAGCCATGATCCCCTGCGATGTTTACGAGGTCCTGAAGGCATGTCAGCATCATTGCCCTCCTGAGTGGCTGCTGGGTTGGTGAGGGGCATCAGTGGAGATAACAGCATCAGTTCCCAAGTTCTGGAAAATCACTATATCTGTTAGCATCTGACTGCTCTGTGTTAGAGAGATGCTTAAACTTGTGAGAGGTTTATTCCTTGTTGATCACATTTCACTTAAAAGAGTGGTCTGACTTACTGCTGCTACAAGAAAGTTTTCCATGTTCTCTTTCTTGTGAGAATAGACTTTCTTGGTTAAACTGTCAATAAGGGTTGTTGCCCAGTGTTCCTGTATCACAGCAGTGGTGGTGTGATGGTGAGGGTGTAGTAACAGGAAGAACTACCTTGTTTTGAGTGTACACTAAATGTTGTTTGGTATGGAGTTATCCAAGAGTTGCTTCATTGCTGTGTTTGAAGATGGTTCTTGATGAAGACTTTGAGAAGAGGATTGTTCTGACCCCTTGATTTTGTTTTTCCTGCTTCTTTTTGGAGTGAGTGTGGCATCAATGAGAATTTCACCTGCAGAAGTGGAAAATCTGGGGAAGGAACTGCATATTCCTCTGCCAAAGCACCTCCCTCCCACTGCTCTCAGCAGGAAAATGGATTAGGTTGCCCTGTCTGCCAGCCCTTTAGCCTGTTTCTGGCAGGTTACCAATGCTGTCTGATGGATGTTTTTCTCTTTCTGTCATGGCTTTACACTATTATCTTATTTTCCATGCATCATCAACTGCCTGCCTGTGACAGAGCAGTTTTGAGCATTCCTTGCTGCCTGCAGAATTTGAGAATGAAAGTTGAATGGATTGGTAACCCATTCAGCCATCCGGTTGCCTGCACATGCTTTTGTTCCAGGAGCGTGTAGCGAATAAAGACATCACCTTAAGGGGTGAGGGAGGGGAAACAAAGTGTTTTAATATTTGTCGCTGCTTTCTAGGCCTTTCAGAGTATCGCTTTGTCCAGGTGAACTGCATGAATTTGCATGCTGGAGTGCAGCCGCCCAGGGCCCTCACGCCTCCACCACGCTTAGTTGCTCTATCTTCTGTTTCCTTTTGCTTCCCTTCCGTTGCCTGTGCTTCTTGTATGCCCCTTCTCAGCTTCCCTCTCACATATATTTGTGCTTTTCCTTTATTCCCAGCCTCTAGCACTTGTGAGCTTACGATTCCAGCTTCTTCTGAAGCCTGCAGAGCTGTTTGGGGATGGCTCACCTACTGCTTTTGCTCCGCAGCTGAGCCTGAAGGATGTCTGGAGCATTGCAGTTGGTGAGGGTATGTGTGGTCTCAAGTGCTGGGGCTAAGGGGGAGCTGCCTGTGTCTAACCTGCTGACTGTCTTCCACTGGTCTGCTGCTTCCTCCAGCATTTCAGTGTTTCTTCCTGGATTCCCTTTTTAGCTCTGAGACCAGCTGGTTTCCCAGTCGGATGTGGTGGCTGTATTCCCTTGTGCCTGTTTCTCCTTTCTTGTTGAAAGTGGTGTTAAGTGTGGGGTAACCACAGAGCACTCACTGGCCTTGCTCTCCTTCTCCTCACCCTTAACCTCCCTTTTATAGCAGATGTCCCTGGGATGGGCAGCTGGATTTTTCTTTAAAAACCAGTGTGATTTTAACATGTAAAATCTTGAGTTTGAGAGACTTGATTAGAGCATTTGTGGTTTTTATAGACACCTTATAATTTTGTGGTTTTGCATGTTTGTTTGCAACTTACTCATACTTAAATAAAATGCTTGGGAGAAAAGCTCCTTTATGTACACCCAAGCCTTTCACCAGTAAAGGCTGGAAAAGCTCCAAATATTGACAGCCAGGTTGTAGCACTTCAGTGCAAAGCTGAAAGGCAGTTAGTTATGATTTATGTTTGCTGAAAAGGACAGGAAAGAGGACAAGGAAAAGCACAGTAAGGGTATCAGGTCAGCTGTTCTCCACAAGTGTATGAAAGAAGCACAAATGAGAATTGTTGTTCATGGCCTATACCACTTAAAAGAGGTATCAAAGAGTCACAGTTGTGTGTTTCTGTCTGTCAGAAACCATCCAGGTTACTGGGACCATCTGAAGGCAGGGGCAGGCAGGTTGGGTACCTCCAGAGCCCTTTCCCTTCAGCTCTTCAGTTTGGAGGGAGGAACTACCTTAAAATGACATAATGAAGTTTAAGTTGTAGTCCTTGTTATCATGACTGAAAATGACAGTGAGTCATTAAAATCAGTGTATACCAAATTTTATTTTGGTGTCAGTGCAGTGTTTGATGTGATGTGTTTTCTGCTGTTCCTGTGTGTCACAGGTAGGAGATGAGTGAGTTTCCTTAGAGGAACGCCTTGTGAATGTTTCAGTTTGCTTGCAGATACTAAGGAGATTACAATAACTTCTTGTTTCACTTTACTGTGACAGTGTTTCATGTGCTTGAATTTTAGAGAAAGATACCATAGTGTTTACTGTATCATGATCATTATAGACACTGGACAAATGCAGAGCTGCTGCCTGAGTTTTCATTTACAAGGCCCCTGGGTCTGAAAAATTTTTTTTTCTTCTCCCAAGTACTAGCAGCTTGTCTTCAGTTTCTGTTCTTCAGTGCACCTCAGGGGCTAATAAGGTTAATTGTTCCACTGGCTTCAAAAGCTGATGAACACCTTGACCTTACATATATTCATCAGAGATGCGTGGCACTGCAGTGTGTCATTAACGATCCCATCAGCTGTGCATAAATTAAATGTACAGAGTCGCATACTTCAAAGCAGGGTTTGTCTGGAGACACATGATTTGTGTGAAAGTCTGAGACAGACTTGGGGTGTTCCTCTTTAGGCTTTTAAAAGGCATCTTCAGACTCGTGGCTGAGCTTCTGGATGGTACTGATAGGACTTGGAGCTGTTTGGCCATGTGGATTATGCAGTCACTGTCAGCTCAGACTCTTGAGACTTGTGTGACACAAGAGGGGTGCTTTCAAGGGCTTTCCAACGCAAGATAAGCACCTGCCCCATATTCAGGGTAAGGTTTTGAGGAAAGGAATTTTTTCTTTTCATAGGTAGGCTGCTGGGAACTGCATTTTCACTTAAAGGAGGTGTTCCCTTCCTTCTTCCCTGTGGTCCTGTAGTTTGAGTATGCTAGTTTTTTTGGGGGTTTTTTTGGGTTTGTTTTTGGTTTTGTTTTTTGTTTGGTTTTTTTTTTGTTTTTTTTTGTAAATCCTCAGTGTAAACCTTCATGCACATGTGGCCTGGAGCACACACACAGATGAGTGAAGATAGGAGAAAGCTGGACATTGGGGTCTGCATGTGATCAGAGTTGAGGGTGATTTTTTTTTTCCTTGCACAGTTCAGATGTGCTGTGACTGCACCATAGATTGGGAAGTTTGCTTCATTGTTGCTTGGTGAAAAATAGAGAAATGGTAAGGTGGCTAGTGTTAAGGGTGAGCGCAGTGTAATGACACAGACCCAGGTTTCTGATGTCAGGCAGATGCTAAGCCATTTAAAGGAGGCACTAAGCCGTTTAAAATGAGGATAGCTTGCTGTCTGACAATGGCAAAGGAGCTGTTTCTGGAAAAGGTGGACAAGAAGTCCTCTAGTTCTGCTTGGTATTGTACTGAGGTCGTAGAAGTACAAAAGGAGCTTGGAGAAGCTGGAAAACATGATGGATTTGTATCATGCCATCCTGATGGAGTCTAACAGCAAGGCTTAGCAAGGTCTCTAGAGAAGATGGCTGGGTTGTCATGGGGGCCAGGTGCTGGGACCTCCACGTAGATCTGTGCTGAAGAACATTGTAGTGTACTGCAGATCCTGGATTAGCATGGTGTCTCCAACCTCTGGGCAGGCATACAGAAAGATTGTCAAATCCTCAAATTAACTTGTACTTCCTTGTCAGTCTTGTTCCAGATTTGGTTATGTTATGGTGGAGGCTATGCTGCTTCTCTTGTATGAGGTGCTCATGACAAAAGATTGAAATTCCAATGTGTCTTGTAGTTATTGGCAAGATCTGTATTAATATTATCCACAAGGTCATTGTTTTAGACACAATAATGTTAATTATTAGTATTAATGTTGATATTAACCATATTTGGTGCCATAGTGCAGTTGTAATTTTTTCTCACTTCTTGAAACTTAGGTCTTTAGAAATCCTGCTGCCTGTCCCATTCAGTAGGCAGGTAGGGCTGCCTGATCTGCTTAAGCATCTGAAGTCTGTAGAAAAATGTTTGGTATTTACAGGTGATTTTTTTTTCCCCCAGTATGTAGTCAAAATAGGAGGCAAAGTCAAAGCTGGTGGCTTGGGGCCTGTTCCATGATCTGCTTGCGTGGGAAACATGTAGGAGGGGTGGTGGAAAGTACGGTCTTTTCAATTTTAAAATATTTTTTCCCCCTTTTCATTGCTAAGGTCTATAGTTCGTGTCTTGTAGAACCATCACCTCTGGAAGCAGAAGCTGGGAAATCTCACCAGCTGGCAGAATGTTCTGGCAGAATGACTGTGACCTCCTCTTGAAAAATGTTAATCTCTCTAAAGTTGTCCCTGGTTTCATCAGCAGGGGTTGAGTGGCTGTAACACACTTCATTTTGAGTTGTACCTAAAGCTTTCCTGGAGATCTTGGCCAGTTCAGAGTTGCTATCTCCTTGTTTTAAATGGATTTCCTGCAGGGAGCTCATTGAGCCACTTGAGTTCATACTGTAGACAGCTCAAAGTGGTTTGTGGTGAACTGCAAGCTGACAGAGTTCAGCTGCATGTCTTGAAAATTACCTGAGTGCAGCAACTGAGCTAAGATGATGTATTCACAGCTTCTCCTCTCTCTGCTTTCTGTACCTGCTGCTAATCAGCGATAAGATCTGGGTTTGGGACCTTACCATGCCAGCTGGAATGTGGTACTTTGCCTTTGTTTTTGGCATTGACAGGTGATCTGCATTTCAAGGCATTCTGCATCCTATTTTCTCAGGTACTGACTATTTAAATTTACTGATGGGGCAGAAAATTTGAAAGTGGAAATAGTCTTCCTGTAGCTTGAGGGCAATTGGTGGCTTTAGATTGAGATTCTGTGTGTGAGTGGATTTTGTGTCAATGCATTTGCATAAATGGAAAATGGGTCTGTTCAGTCAGCATTTGCGAAGAAGCAGCAGAGTAGCCAAGTTAAGTCACCATTTGTCTTTTGTGAGATGAACTGAAACCTCAAATGGGATGTCCAGCAACCACCTTACTTGACTCATAAAGGAGTTGTAGTAATTTTGGATTTCTGAATTTGTTTTGCAAACAAGTCGTGTGAGAATCCATCTGTGCTGGAGTTAAAAGTGGTATATATGTCCAGTGTAGCATGTTGTAGTTCTGAGATTCTTATACATTATTTTCTGTTTGTCAGGCTGATTCAGAAGAGGATGTGGAAGAGCATCCGCAAGAGCAAAGGTAAGCTAAACTCAAATGGAAGCAAGAGTGTTGAAGTTCATTTTGATTTTTGCTTTAGGAAATAGCAAAGTGTAATTGGGCAGACTACTAAAAAATTACTTTTTTCTCCTGCATGTTAAATAGTTTTTTATTACTTGTAGCTTACAATTTTCTCAACTTAATGTTAATACTGCTTTATTAGCGAAACTAAAAAAACCCGTCCTCAGTGTATGCAACCACAAAATACCTTCTTTCATCTCTTTCTCCTAATCCTGTCTCTAAGATGAATTTGCTTCTCATTGCTTTCGCACACACACAAAAATGTTTATTAATTGTTTTGTTGTATATTTTATCATTTACTTCTTTAAGGCAAGGGACAGTTTTCCCTTAGAAAATTTGTAAATGTAAGTAATCTTAGAGTGTTAATTTGCACCAAAGCAAGAAAAGAGGTGAAGGAGATTTAAAGCCAAAAGTTTTTTAATGCTTTGTTGTGGAACAGTAAATACTCTGACCTTATGTCTTGAAATCAGATAAACAATAAAGCTCTTCAAAATAGTAGCCACAACTCTGTTTATGTTAATATCAGGCCTTCTGTATTTTGAAGGGTTGGGTAAATAGCATCACAGATTATTTTTTAAATACACATTTTGTTTCCTCTGAGCATTCAGTTTAAAATGCTTGGATATCTACCAGTGAAACACTTCCTTCCTTTGCTATGTGTTAATATGGTTACAGCTTTGAGTGCCATGCCAGCCAGAAAGATCACAAGACTTAAAATAAACATGTGTAACAGCACTGTTTTCTGATGGCAGCAGTTAGCCACAAATGCTTTTCTCATTTCTCTCTAGTCTTTGCCCTTAACTTAGGTTTGAGAGCAAATAGATCTGATAAAACGAAAACCTTGCTGGGAGCTGGCAGAAGGAGTGGGAATGGGATGGGATATAATGGATTTGTCCTGCACTTCGACATTTCTTTGCATGGCTTTTCCTCTTTCTGCCCCATTGGGAACATTCTCATCTGAATCCAGAATCACATTAAGGCTCCTATGCCTCATCTCTGTGGGAATTACAAAGATGGTTTGGAAACAGGATGTGAGAATTACTGCAGCTGCTGACAGCTGGTGCTGATTGCTTATGCTTGCCTAAGTGCCCCTATTTCTACCTGCAGAGGGAATTTTTTTCGCTGCTAGCTCTTGTGAAAAGAGGGGTAAACTACTGAAAGCTGCATTTCCCTGCATAAATACAGAAGTTTCTGATTTTTGTCATCTGGGAACTATTATGTTTTGGATGCAGAATTTTTGCTGCATAACTTTATTACCTGCATGCTTTCTTTATTGAGAGGTAGTGAAAAGGCAGCAGTCTCTAATACTGTGCTTAAGATTGTTTCTGATTGTTTCCTTAGTAGGCAGAGAGATCTGATTTAGGTGGTTGCCTGTTTTTCGGTGGAGGTGGATGGGGTAATTGGCTACTATGGCAATAATAAAAATATTATTGAAAATAACTAGTTCTTGAGATTCAGAGAGGAAAAAGTGATTTGACTGGAATTTTTTTAGGTCATTCAGGTGCTTAAAATTTTTTCTAGTAATTATTAGTTTTGAAAAACCAAGTTGCTTTTTGGGAGTAAAGTTTGTAGAGGTTCACTTGCATGGTGGAAACATCCTTCTATTGTCATACTGAAATGCATCAGGAAACTTCCCTAAACAGATCCTGGCTTGTGTGCATCTTCTAACCGGTTTTGGTTTGCTGCTTATGTAAACACATACATTGTCCTGTGTGTGCTGTATATACTGAAGGAATGTTATAGTGTAGACTTAATGAAGAAGAGCCAGCAAAGGTAAATTGGAAAGACTAGAATTTAGTAGTTTATTTGCAGTTTAGTTTTCATTCCCTTGGCTTACATTACTATGTGGTGAAATCATGGGGATTTCCTTTTCCTGTAGCAGCAAAACCTGAAGCTTGCAGCATCTTTATCTCATTGTCTGACTGCATGCCCTGGGGAAATCAGCTAAAGCTATGGTAATTTGATGTGAAGCCCCTAGAAGCAAAGCACCTTAATGCAGGGGTATTATCAGAAGTTAAAGGAGATATAGAAATCAGAAATTTCCCCAGAGATGAGGGAAATATAGAGTTCATCATCTGGGGGCATGAAGGAGAAAGTCTCTTTCCAAAACATTGTTTTATTCAGTTTTTAATTCTAGGTTAGTGGGTTCCCTGGGAGCTTGCTAACCTACTTTGAAAAAAACCAAACACAACAAAATCAGAAAAGTATTAACAGTCTTCTAACGGACTTCCTGTGCACGTGCATCATAAGATCTTCCTTTTGGGGTGGTCTTCTTGGTTTGCTGTTCTTGTGGCAAGCGTGCAAGGGAGATGGATGTGGTCTTACAGTTTCTGCCTTAGATTTAGCTTTAACAAATAGAGAAATCTGCATGAGGTAAAAGACACTTTCAAAACAGCAATTTTTGTGAAGAGGTGTTTCAGAGGTGAATGAGAAATGGTTGATTTGTAGGTCCATAGATTTACAGCTGCCCAAAAGTGAGAAGATCATCATTATTAACTCCTTAATTTCCACCCTACGACTCCTGCTATTTTAATTGTTTGGATGCTTCCACAGGTTGCTTCATACTGGTTTTTGCCTCTCTGAGGCAAAATAAGAAATAAGAAATGCAGCACAGTAGATACTTAAGTACTGCTTCAGGCCACAGACTTTGACAGAATTAAAGTCATGTGTATATGGATTACCCTATTAAAAAGCCTCCCGTTTCATTCCAGTTCTTCTTTCCAGCTTTTCTTGCATTTGAAAGTCAGGAGTAAAAAGATGCCTTTTATAACAGTCAATGACAGGTGTTGGCAAGAAGAGATTTTGTTGTTGTGTTTGGAGGGGTTTTTTTGTTGTTGTTTTTTTTGGTTTTTTTTTGAGGGGGTGGGTGTTTGTACTCCCACCCCTTCATCCTGATGACTTTGGTGACAGCTGGCAGTAGCAAATTTTGAAGGTTTAGGTGCTTGCTAAAGCAGCATAATGAGTCAGCAACCAAGGGAATGGCCTGAAGTTGTGTAGAGAGGTTTAGGTTGGATATTAGAAAAAAGGTTTTTCACCTTTCCTTGTTGGGCACTGGAACAGCTCCCCAGGCAAGTGGTCACAGCATCAGCCTGACAGAGTTCAAGAAGCATTTGGACAATACTCTCACGGCACATGGTGTGACTTTTAGGGATGGGGTTCTGTGCAGGGCCAGGAGTTGGACTTGATGATCCTTGTGGGTTCCTTCCAACTCAGTATATTCTGTGATTCTCTGAAATGCAGAAGTCTGGCATAAATAAAGAGACAGTACTGTCAGGTGATGTGCACAAATGATGCTATCAAAATTTTTAGCTTTCTGCTTCAAGGAAGTAGTCATTGGACTACAAAAAAATGTAGTATCATGTGTATGACTGTCCTGGGGTGACTTTGATGCTTCTATCCCCTATCGTCTGTTCTGTTGGTGTTGGATATTGAGTTCTGCAGCTTTAAGACTGGTTCCAGGAGTGAAGGGGGAGAGAAGAGGTGCAGAATTTGTTGTCAGAGACTTGCTCTGCCACATCCTTCACACAGACTGTGTTGTCTGTAGTGGACAGCAGGAGAGCACTCTTAGTTTTTGGCTAGATGAGGCAGAGAAGTTCCCTGGACTGTGGGTTTTTTCCTTTTTCTTGGAGTTGTTTGAACCTGCTCTGGACTGAAAACCCAGAAGAGCACCCGGAGCTCGAACCTGTGGCCCACCAGGTCTGGCCTGGGCTGTGGTACCTCCCAGCACTGGAGGAACTGAGAACAGACTGAGTGAGCTGGGCTGCAACTCATGAAAGAGACTTCCAAATTTGTCATCTCTTCAGAGCTGTGAGAGGTTTTGTTATTTAATATTGTTCATTTTTGTGCTGGGGTGTGTTTTGCCTGTTAAATAAACAGTTTTTTCCAATTCTCTCTGAAGAAAAATTTTTCCGAACCAGCTGGGGAAGGGACCACTTGAATCTGTTTCCTAGAGAGGCCCCATTCGGAGGTTTCCTCCTGAATTTGCCCTAGACCAGGATAATGACATTGTTAGTACTTGGGTTTTGAGGACTTCTGCAGAAAGGCCTTTGAGGATGCAGTTCTGCAGCTGGCACATTAAGGAACATTTGCACCAGAATAAACTGCTGTACTCAATATGTGAAGCATGCATTCTTGATATGTGATGCATAGTGATTGTCTGTGAGAAGGAAAATCCATAAAATACTAGAAGTATGGAATGAAATTAGCCGGGAAGAGGACTTTTTCCAGCCTTTTTCTATGGCAGGGCATATTTGGCTTTGAGTAGCTAGGTATCAACTCCTAGGAAAATTCTGAATGTGGTACAGTTGTCTCAGTTAGGCATTTCTGTTGAACCTTTGCCTCTGATCATTGGAGAGTGTTTGACCCTGTGGACTGGAGCTGCTTGGGATAGTAGATGGTATTGGCTCCCAGTGGCCTTCTGCTAGAGTGTCAGTGCTGCCTGGGAGTGATAGCTGATGCCCAGGACTTTGACCTCTCCTGATTGCTTGGTGGAATTACTTCTAATACTGTTGTTTTTCCTGTCTGTGAAATAGTGCTACAGATGTGGAGGAGAAATTGAAGATAGAAGTAGCAAGGGAGTAGCTTGCTAGCTGCCTGAGAAAGAGCAAAGCAGTTGAGGTGCACAGACTGCAGAATTGCTAGAGGGTTTAGGGAATACTTAAGAGACGTAGTTACCACTGTTGCTTCAGGAAGAATCCAGAGTGGCAGTGGGAGAATGAGCCTGCTTTGCATTGCGAGGCTGTACATTGCAATTTCTCCCTGATCCCAACTTTGGCTCTAATCAAGAGGTCCAAATGGAGTCAGGTGCTGTAGATGGAGTATTAAGACGCTTCAGAGGTGACTGACCCTTCCAAAAAGCCTGTGGTCATAGTGCTATAATTTCTGACAGTCCAGTGGGAAAGTAGTGCTGTGGGACTTTTTGTATGCCTGTATACCAGATAACTAGCTTGGGTGGTGGGTAAGGCAGGAAAAAAAATATTGAAAAATAGGTTAGGATCAACCAGATTTTCTTGTTTCTTCTGCCTTTTTTTTTTTTTTTTTTTTAACTGAAATGAATAAAAATTTGTTTTGTGCCAGCAGAAACGTCTGAACATTTAAAAAAAAAGGTTAATGTTGTATTTATTTTTAAAATATATTTTATTAAAATCAAAGTGAGTATCCATTTAGAAAAAGTTTCAAAATGAAAAGCTGAAAAGTAGTTCTGAGAGTGTCAGTGAGTGCTTAAGCTGTATGAAAAGAGCCATCTTAATATTTTCAACCGAAGCTTCTATAGAGTACCACTGATCACTTAGATTGTAATTAAACTTACCCCAAAAGTAAGTCTAAGTCTAACTACATGAAGACTTTTCCTGGAATATATGCTTGGTCTTAACTTGTAATAGTGAAAGCTATTTCTATTAAATTTTTGGTGGTTTTTAAAATTTTTGTTTTACAAGAGATGCAAAAGTCCATATGTGTATGAAAAAAGAAAAGAAAAACTGAGTTTCTTGGAAAAAAGCTTTTTAGTTGCACAACTGTAATTGCATCAGGTAGCAATTTCTACAGTTTGCACCGAATGCATGTTTTTAGTGGTTAGCACTAAAACCTTCTTCAATATTGGCTTAGTTTGTTTTTAATTGGTAAGTCATGGTTATTGTGCCCCACTTCCACCAAGATCACCAAGGGACTACTAATTTTAAGTTTTACTGGATGCCTAAATAAATTAAATTTACTTTACATAATCCTTAGAAGTAAAGGAGAAGAATTGAAATGAATACACCCACCTGTAACACTTGAGTGAAAATCCCTAAGGAAACACCTGTAGGGAGCCCAGGATATTGTGAAACTGGACTAAAAGCAGCTTACTGAAAAGAATTGCAAGAGGTCAATGAAATTGGAAGTTCTCTTGTAGATGAAGAAACAGATAATTTCTTCCAAAATAATCAGTGTTGCTCTTCCTCTCCTTCCTTATGCTTCTGCCAGACACAGCTAGGGTGGCAGGCTAAACTCGTGCTGCTTTAATTGTTTATCTTTTTTTTTATGTGGCAGTTGACTCACTGATGAACTTTGCCTTGCTGAACTTTGTATTAGATGCTGCTAGGGACAGCTCTTCCTCTGTGTGCATAGCTTCTTCCAAAATATGGATCATTTTACAAAATTATGATGCTTGCCTGATGATACAGGGAGTAAAAAATGTGTTTTGTTTTTTTCCTTGGGACATTGCATGGCAGTGCTGTGTGCTAACATAGGTTTCAACTATTGTTCGTTTCTTTATTTCTAAATTGTCTTCAGACATTTCATAAATGAGAGAAGTTGACCAGGCCAGCTGTACAGTGTTTCACACAAAACTGGAGGTGGCCCTGTGGTTTTCTATGATAATGAAATAATGGCAAATAATGGCAATCTTGCACTTGTTAGCGAAGAGTTGTCAAACTTCTGTCCTCAGGGTAGATCCTACTTTTCTATTTTGACGGAAATACTTCAAAGGTGATGTGTGGCCATATTTAATTACTCTTAGATTTGCTGTTGCAGTCCCACTCATCATCAAAATCTTGTCTTTTTGCATTGAACAAACTTTGCTGGAATGTATAGATTTCACTTTTGTGTGCCCACTGGGCTGGAGGATGTTCATGACTGGATCAGAGATTCTTTGATCTGTCAGCTCATATGCTACCTAAAATGGACTTTCTCATCTGTGGGTGACGACTTTGAGAAATTAAGGCAGTCTTGGTATGGTAGTTGCAGATTGGCATTCATATGGCTCATGGTGCCTTGAAAAGTCACAGAGGCTTCTATGGAAACACCAGTTTCTGTATTGGTAAAAATAGGCTGGGGCTGTGAGGTCATTGCTTGCACAGAGATTAGTGTGTATGGAGAAATTGTGTTTGTGGATATGTGCTACTGGAAGAAACTTTCTCACATGTTCTCATATATCCATATTATATTTTGATGCCCTATATAGTTCTTTCTTTGTCTTCTCTGTTAATAATTTCTCCACTTTCTGTTCTCTGTATCGTCTTCAGATCTCTTGCATACTGTCTTATGACATCTCTGGTTTTTTTTAGCTTTTGTCCGGGCCATGCCTGAAATGGTTGTAGTTTCTGTACAGCCAGAGGAAAGAGGGTGTCTTGCACTCTGTTGCCTGGTGCTGTCCCTGCCTTGTGCAGCCCTACAAGTTCTCTGGATTAGAAGAACTTTTTTTTATTGCCAGATTAACATTTACTTGTGATCATTCTCTGGTTGGTTTCCCTGTTGCTCTCTGGTAGCAACAGCTGAAAATGTGCACAGAAGTTCTCACTCAACGTGCACAGCCTGTTGTGTGGGACGGGTGCCCTGTCTCACCTGCAGGATGTCATCTTTGTTCTGCTTGTCTCACGTTGCTCCCAGGGAGCTCTACCCATGCTGGTGTGGCAGTGGACCAGACCTTGTGGCATCTTTTTGCTCTTTCCTCAGTCCTTCAGACTGGCCTCTTCCTGCCCCCGAGTTTTGGCCTGCTGTGGGAGTGGTTTGTTGTGTGGTGGTACTGTGCAAGGGCTGACCCTGCTGCACCTTATCTGCAGTGCAGGAGGAGCTGGAGAGGAGCCCAGCCAGATCTGCTATTCTGCTCACTGTTGGTGAGATGGATGAGCAGGTCAGTCCTCAAAAGTGTGGGGCTGAAACGGACAGTGTCTTGTGTGTTAGGAGTAATGTCTTTGAGTGTGGCTGTAGGGTAGGAGTGAGTTAAAGCATTTGCACTGGGATGATGGATAGCCTGGGGGACAGCTCATGGGTTTTGGGTGGATGGTGTGGTGAATCACACAGTGGCAGCACTGTGTGGACAGTTGCAAGCTGGTGCACACATGTGTGCATAATTTAATATGGGTTTTTGGCACTTGGTAATCTCCCCATAGCCTGTGCTTTGGGACAGAGCCCACCCAGAATTCATGCCCTTTAGAGTTAGGATAAGCCTGGTCTGAGCAGGTGGGACAAGGGTATGTGATGTCTTATTTCCCCTTGTGTTTGGTTCTGGCTGCAGAGCTGTGAGAGCAGAGACAGATCTTGTGGCACAGCCTGTTGGTGTAGTCATTCAGCAAACACATGGGCAAGGCCAGCTTTTAATGCCAGGCCAGTTGCATGCTGCGAAGGCTGTGCAAGTCTGCTTGAAAACCTGGCATTTTTCTTGTTAAACTTAACCTGCCTTGTTTTGAAAAAGGGGATATTGGGTCACATTTTGTGTGTTTAGAGAAGAGGGAAAAAAATACAAAAGCAAAAGTAAACAGCTGCAATGGCATGTTTGTACATGTCCATTTGTAAACTTGGTGTCCCCCTAGCATGTACTTGCTGCTTCTGTAATAGAAGTAGTTTAGAATAAGAACCTTCTTCTTATGCTTCTACTTTTACATTTTAATACACTAGTAAGGGATTTCAGATGTCTCTTATCTCTGGCTAATCCTTCTGACCTTCTGAAAAATAGGCAGTCTCAGCTTTACAAAGTAGATAGAGATAAATGATTACTATTTCCCTGGTTGGTAGCACATTTACATTTATCTCCTGAGGAGAATTTCCCAGCTTTTTTTAATCATGTGAATGCTGATATCTGATCTAACAGAAAGTTAATGATCTCTCTTTTTTACTGTTCTTTGTTGCACTTTTTGATCCCTGAATTCTGCCATATTCTTGTGGCCTGTTTCCCCTCCTGAATTAATGGGAGAGCTTGATTGAAAAGGTTTTGTGGGTCCCAGGAAAGGATCCAAAAGGAAATTGCTATAGAGACTCAGATTTCTAGGAGTTCTAGGGACTGGCTTTGAGTCACTGCGAATGCTGCTGTTGACCCTGCCACTCTTCTTTCAGAGCTGACAGTGGCTGTCAAGCAGTGTATCTAAATGTTAATACTTAACACTTTTAAAAGTTTGTCGGTGCACTGATGTCTGACCTTTCTTGTGAAGCTGCTT
Source organism: Muscicapa striata striata (assembly GCA_030060385.1). Lineage (NCBI taxonomy): Eukaryota > Metazoa > Chordata > Aves > Passeriformes > Muscicapidae > Muscicapa > Muscicapa striata. The sequence goes on along the minus strand of JAREIS010000304.1, from coordinate 105,962 downwards.
CAATTATTTCTGGTTATTATAAAAATAAAATTGAAAATAAAAGATCATCTGGTAACCTGCTTCCTGCTGGTATTCTTTTTCTGTTGAGTGTTTCCAAAGAGTTCCTCCGTGGGCAGCATGTAGGGTTGGTGGTATGAGGCAACTCTTTGCAGTCCTTCAGCTGCAGGTATTTATTTCTTATCAGTGAAGGCAGAAACAGGTTTAGCAGCCATGTGTAGCACCAAAATTTGGCTCATATATGTGTATGCACTTTAATGCTATCTCCTGGCATTTGTTGGAGCAGTGTGTTGTGCTGCCATTGGGAATACGTTTGGAACAAAGTGGAACTTTGGAGACTTCTTTGACTCCAGCCAGCAGTCTCAGTATGATGTGTTTAGCACCGGAGAGAAAAAAACCAGATGCATGCTTGTTGTTATATTATTTGTGAGGAGGATCCTTTGAATGGCTTCCAAGGTCTTGAGGTTCCTGCATGTTGTGCTGCCTTTTAACTGGCTGTAGTACACTTGGACAAGAGGTGCAGTTTATTGAAATTGCACGTGCACTGGGTTTTTTAGGCTCTTGGCCTTCCTTGTGTCAGAGTGCCAAAGTGCACCATGTTCTCAAGGCTTTTATAGGTGGGAATATTTAAAAGCTGTCAATTACTCCTCTGTTCCAGGCTGGCTGTTTTATAAACAGGTGTGGTCTATGGGGACATTTGCCTCCTTTGAAACCCATCATCTTCACTTACAGTTTAGTGTTAGCTGTTGTCATTGCACAAGATAGCTGAATCCTGAGAGAGTTGTAAGATAAAAAGCTAAACTAGTTGAATTCTGCTGAATTATCTGACAATACAGTTGTTTAATTTTCTTGGAGGATAAATCACAGTGATTCATTAATAAAACAGTTACATTTGGTAGAAAATAAAAACTTCATTTTAAATTTTAAAGTAATTTCTTGACTGCTGCTTAGAGTATGAAGATGTGCATTGCATGAAATATCACAGTTGTAGGTACTAGGTGTCATCCTGAAAGATTTGGTTGCCTTTGCAGAAGTTGGTGCAGAAATTATTGTGTGAAGTTGTTTGCTCTCAGTCTAACAAGAATTATTAGAAGGATTCAAAATTGAAATATAAAATGTTTGTCTTTTTACCTTAGAACTCTACCAAAGTTATTGACAAGTTACTGTCATCATGCACAGAGCTGGATAGTCATGATTTTGGTGCAGTCTGGGCATCAACCACCAGATACTGGCTGAAGTAATGCCATAGCAGGTCAACTCCTGCTCCACACAATAACCACAAATCCTGAGCATTTTGAAGTAGTGATGCTATCACTGTACATGAGTGCTGCCCAGTGTGATAGTTGCACTGGTGTCTTGATATTAAATCTCTGGGTGGAGGGGCAGTGGGGTTTTGCTGTGAGATGTGGCAAGAGGAGAGAGGTGTTTTTGTTTCCCCTCATTAAGTTCCCACTGTCTGACTAGGTGCCCATCAGTGTTTGTCTCAGACTTCTCTGTGAGGTTGCACTGAGTGCAGTTTGTTACCCTTTTCATCCCCTCTCAACTCATCAGTTTGTGTTCTTCGGAGGCAGAGGCTGTGGCTGCACCTTGGGTCCCACTGGACTTTCTGCTGCAGAAGCAAAAGGCACTCGGCAACCACCAGATCTTTCTCTGGTAGTGCTGCTTACAGATCATGTCTGCTCTGGTGCACAGGGTTCTCCTCTTCAGACTGATGCCTCTTACCAAAGCTTAGGGCAGTGTGTTGGGTAAGGCAAAACTCCGCTGAAACAGGATGCCACCATCCATGCATGGTTGACTGGCTGGGTAGAGAGGCTGGGCAGCTGGCAATTTGCACATGGCACTGGAAACTGCTTGGATGTGATGCTGAACGTCTGGACTAGAATTTAACAGCGGGGGAAGGACAGTGTGTAATTGCCAGAAAGGCAAAGGCAGGGGGAAGAGTATGGTAAAAAGTGAAAAAATGCTGAAGACTCTGAACAGAATAAAGAAAGGCAAAAAGCTGTGCCCTGATAAAAACATCAAGTGAACAAAGATACTGGTAGCTAGGGAACAAATGAGAGCTTGCTCATTTCAAGTGATTGGCAAAATTGATAAGGGACAACAGCAGATTTCAATCTTAACCATGAAGGGAAAGATACACAATAACAAAAGGGAAGTGAAATGAGAGAAAGGAGGGAGTGACTGTTTCATAACTGCTTGCACCTTGGGTAACCACCACCTCGATTCATTTAAAATGATTTCAAGGGTTTGTGCAAAACAGAATTAAGTCTCTTGACTGTGGATGGCAGATGTGTGCAACAGTCCTGCTGCACACTCATTTGGTGTTAGCTATTATACAGTCAGTAAAGTCAGACCTCACTAGTGACGTTGTAGGTTACCTCTTAGATTTTGCCTACATAAATATATTTTGTGCTGAATTATATTGTCCTGTTGACTGCAGTTGTGGGTTAGCTGAAGTTAAGGTTGTTTGCATGTCAATAAATGTGTAACAGTAAAGACCTGAACGCAGAGATGATAAATACGCTAACCATAGATAAGCAAACTTGTGTAATTCCTGTTTTGTTTTGTTTTTTAAAAAGAAGCACAGTGCTGTCCTCAGCAAGTGAACAAGTGAGCAGCGTATAATATTGTAGAATACGTTTTACAGTTCCTTATTGTGTTGTGGATTTAACAGGCCTGCTCAGTTTTTGTGCCTGCCTGCTGGTGCTGTGGGCCATGTACATCTCTGGTTTGTGTCTAAATCTCGATTCCTGGCAACTGAAGGAAGATAGAGAGCTGAAGGGCCTGTACTTGACTGACTCCTTGACCTGTGCTTTACATGCTTTGTTGCTGTTAACTGCCTTTCTTCAATAGCTATTGTCTGATTTTTGTCTTGGTATGTTCTGTCTTATTTGAGGCCTTTGCTGCAAGCCTGCTGCCTACCACATGTGAGGTGCTTGCTGTCTGCTTAGGTATTTCTGTGGCCTGTCGAGGACCCAGTTTCTGCAGCGTTTAAATTGCCCGTTTGAAAAGGGGACATTTCTGGCCCTTGTGAGCATTCTCGGTGTTGCTGGGATAATGTGGTTGATCCTGCAGATGTGGGCAGTCACTTTAAAATAAACACACACCCCTGCCCTGGTCTTTCAGTCTTGCTTGGATTTTTTTTTTTTCTCTCCTTGTAAATAAAAACAATTATTCATGCTTTCTGATCATTGAAGCGGTGGGCTGTGTTTTGTTGTTCCTGAAACAATGACTGAGACATTTGCTGTGCAGAGAGGTATATAGACTATATGCTTCCAAATTTTAGGATGAGAACCTTTACCTTTGTCCCCAAGCTGAGGAAGTTTGTTTGGGACTTGGAAAGCTTTAGGTTATCCTATGTCATCTGTGACTTTCCCATGCTGCCTGCCTTGGTGGTTACGTCGTTCTGGGTGCACATGCTGGGTTGGGGACAATGACACTTGGTTTGAATACTCAGTTCAAACACTTTGTCTTCCCTTTTCCTACTGGAAGCTTGCAAGCTGTGGAAAGGTAAGATCAGGTGTCAAAAATGTGGCTTTGTGGTAGCTACAAATCCACATTATCTACTGCTGACCATGGTTTGGGGCAGCACCTTAAGTTTTTTTATTCCCTCTGTGTTTTTGCCATATTCCTGCCAAAAGCCATGTCTTCCGTTTTGATGTGATTGAAGATCTTCCTTACAAAGCCATATTGCTCCTTTTTTAGTGTAAATTATTGCCATGGAGTGACAGAAGAAGCCTCTTCAGAGCCTGGATGCACTTTGCCAAGCTTTATGTCTTGCTCTTGGTTCAGATGCATGTCCATCCATGTATCCAAATGCTCCCATAAGGAGGGGCAAAGTGGTGTGTGTCAGTCCCACTCCTCAGTCTACCCCAGCTGCCCCTCTGCGTATGAGAAGCCCCTCTGGCTTCAGTGGGACCTATGTGTGGGTTCCCATGTGGGACCATGGCATTAATTTGCTTATCTTGAAGAGCAAGAAGTGTTGAGAGATGTATGGCCAAGATTAGTTAAATACACCTTTGGGCTGTAAAGGGATCTTTACTGTGTCTGGATGAGCTTTTCCTCTCATGGGTAGTTTGAGAAATCTCATGCAGAAGCCAAGTGCATCCTGTCTTGCAGTGGAAGCAGATGTCTGGTGAGAGGCTTGTCAAGAAACTAAAAATAGCGTTAGTGATGCTTTGCGTTTGGTTTCACAGGTGAACATTTCCAGTTAGTGAACTCTGATTAGCTTCCTAGCTTTGAAATAAAGGAGGATATGCAAGGATCTAGGGGAGGTGGAGTTTTAATATTTTACTTGATTGCACGTACTTTTTTAGTGGATATATAATAATCAAAAGCTGACTTCTTGCTGTTTTTTTCAGCTAATTTTCCTCCTTTTTCTTTCATCACAGTTATCCTGCTGAAGGAAGCAAATGCTAACTTGTGGGTTTTAGGTGCCCCTTGCTGGAATTCAGAGCCATAACATACCTGAGATTTATTTGGTGGTAGACATTTTTTTAATAAACCTGTGAAACAGGGTGTGTTTCATATGGTTCTGCGTTGTATAATAGGAGAACATTGCAGCATTTATACATCAGAAGAAATTGGCTGAGAGCATATGCTATGCATTGGCTTCAACAGATCCCAGATGTTTTGTAAGGGTCTGGTGGTTTCTGTGATAAGTGTTGCAACTACTAATCCTGGTAATGCCAATTTTTTTTTGTTTTTTTGCCAGTTGGAATTTTCCGGTATGAATTTTTTCGTATCTGCACGTTTCCTTTAACAAAGTAATCTAGTGAACTATAAATACACAGTAGTACTTAGGAGTAGGTTGCAAACACACAGTGAGCATGCTTGTTTTTATTAGTAGCACTAAGTCATGGAGCTGTCTTACCATTTTGCACACCACAACCCAGAATGACAAGTGACACAAGACAGGAGAGCTCAACAAGCTGCGCTGTTCAAAAGGGGCAGCCAAGGGAAGTTTTGCAGACTGTCTGCAATGGTGTCCTGTCACCATGGGGGTCTACTTGCTTTAGGTGAAAAAGTGGAAATGATCTGACGCTGTGAAGGATTCTCCTTTCCTTTTCTGAATGCAGGAGAGGATGTACTTTGAAATGGGTATAACCAGAGTTTTGTATGGGAAGCTAGAACAGAAAGGCTTTTCGTTTGAGAGTAGGTTTATATGACTGTGCTATTGAAGCATATAGATGATGGTGAAAATGCACAGTGCTGTCAGTTAATAAAATGCCAGTGAACAATAAAAATAGTCTTCAATTTTTAAAATTGATATTTTTAAGAGGATCTTCATAAGGTTCCACATTTTGTGTCCTAAAAAAAAAAGCCACACATCACATATGGCATAGATTTAGTGAATCAGTGCACCAGAACAGAAAGCTTTATCAAATGATGCTGAAACATTTGGAGGGAGCCTAAAGAGGATATAATACATCCCAGCTGGGAGGAGTGAAAACAAGAACAAGAGAATGATGCTCCTATGAGATACAGTGGTGGTGGTTTGCAGTTGAAGCTGCTTTTTCACTGTTGGTATTTGGCTAGTGGCTTTAACTTTTCATCCTGAACATTGGTAGTAGCCCCTGGGGTGAAGGGGGAGCAGTTTAGTTTCCGTGCTGTGTGTAGGATGATTGTGTGACTGCAGCTTCCCCTTGCAGCACCATGCTTATAACAGTACCTTTAAGAAAAGTGTAGCCTTGCTGCTTCTCCTTATATTTTTATTTACATCATATATTCACATTCGTATGGTACAGTTTGTGAAAATGCTTTTCAGTTGCATGAAAAACTGTGTATTTTTTAGAAAACTTAAGTAGTTTAAATTTGTGGTAACAAATTTAAAGCATTTGGAGATACTTTAGAAAGTCTTGTATGAAGTTTGATCTGCTAGAGGAGATAATTAAGTTTTTAATAAATTTGGCAAACAATAGCCTTTACAAAACTTAAACATAGCCCTGAGAAAGCTGGTCTTGGTCTATTACTCAAGCAAATGTTTGGTAAAAGGATTTTGCAAGTGGTGCATGGTTTTAAGTTTTTGAGGGACTCCCCTGTCATCTTACAGTTTGTAAAATAAATTACTGCCAATGCAGTGAAACTATATTGGAGTGTTTGCTTTTTTTGCATTTGTAACATTTGAGGCTGCCTGTTAAAGTGCTGTGGAGATAACTTGTACAGTTTTCCATACTGAGCTCATTTTTGTTGTCTGTCTTCATACATTGGCTTGAACAAGGTATGGTATTGAATACTCATGGGTAAATTACTATTTTTAAAGGTTGATGCTCAAAGATTATACTTTACTTAAAAAAATTAGGCCTGAAATTCACAAAAGAGGAAAAAATGCAAAGTCTAGATTGATGTTTTCCACTTCTGGGTATTTTTTGTAGCTTTGAGACGTGATCTTAGTGATTTTCCATAACTTCTTTTCAGGGAAACGGGTATCAGGTGCACTGTCCAGATCAAGGGGAATAAATTAAAAGCAGAAGTTGCTACTTTTTAAAGTCCTAGGTCTGAGTTTTCTTGTATTTGCTTAGTTTCCTTTTTAGTTAGCGTTGTTTTTTTCTTTTCCCAGGGAGGGCAAGGCACAAGGAAAGATAGTGGGATTTTAGGCACTTAATGGGTTCAGTGTAAAGGTGTGCTATAAACTGTTGAGCTCCAGCAGGCAAAAACATGCTGTCCTACAGGCCTGTACTCTTTCATTATAAAAATAAACTAAAAGGCTTGGATTAATGTAGAAACAGCAAAAGGCAGCTCCCATTGGAAGGTTATCACTCTTAATTACTGTAGGAAGATTATCACTCAGGTCAGGCTTATCAGTGACCACAGAGCTCTTTCATGCATTTCGCTGAACTGCTGTAACTTAAAATGGTTTCTGTCAAGATAGAAGTTTTTGACTGTGTCTGATGTAGAAAAAGGAAATGGTTAGGTGCAATGAAATTTGACAAGAGTGTAACTTCCTATTACTGTGAGCTTTGCAGCCCCACAGTGCTTCCTGTCAATGCGTCCTGCTTTTCTTGAGGTGGGAGCCAGATTCTCAGAGCTGGAGGAAAACTGGTTTCCCTGACATGTGAAACACTTGAAGGAGGAGGGGTTGCTACTTGACAGAAGTTGGCCCTTTGCTCTTCAGCTTGGGGAGAATTTTTGAGTAAAATTGGGTGTGCTTGGTGAAATGAATTTTTATTTTTACTGTTAAGAAGAGAATTGCAGTTGGTGAATTTAAAAAGGTGAGGTCTTGGTGAGGTCACAGATCTCTTCCTTCTCTACTGGTAATTGTTCTGTACACACGCTACAGGAAAAGCAAATACATTCATTGTTACTAACGTGGTAATTAATTTAGTTGAGGTAGATGTGATAGAATTTGTTTCTTCTGAAATATATGCCTCTTGTTTTGTTCAACTTGAAATCATGTTAGGACTGTGCTTAAAAACTGCCTTTCCCACTAAAATTTTCTGCTGTCATTTTGCCATTGCAAAGGCAGAAATAAAGGCTTTGCTACCTAGTAAATAAAAATCATTGTCTTCTTAGGTAAAAGGCAGGTGGGCTTTAGCCCTATCTTCTGACTTTTTAAAAGTTCTTTTATCCTGCCTCTTTTATGGGACTATGCTGTGAATTTTGATTGCTTTCAATAAAAGACTTTGAAAACTGTGAGTAGGGAGCAATCATTTAAATTTCATGGTCTTTCAGCTCAAGGCTTGCATGAGTGCTTTGTTTTTAGCCAGAGAAGGCAGCATGGTGACACCATGGAAGCCTTTTCTCTAGTTATTTCTCCATCTGTATTTTCAAAGTGTCTGGAAAAGGCTGTGAGCAGCATATCTCACTTGAAGATGTTTTATTTTCAGTTCAGAGATGCTGGGCAGGAGTGTGGCTGGAGGATCCAATCTTTCAGAGGTGTGGAGACTCAAAGCTTCTCTAGGAGTTTCAAGTCGTGAGAGTTGAGCAGCGTTCTTCAAAAAGCAGCCATTTCTATATATGTATTAAATAGGCCAGGGTGCTTCAGGTTTGACTGCCTTTATTCATTCTAGTTAATTGAGTAAGGCAAAAATTAACATCTCAGCAATTATTTGTGATCTCAGTGGCAGTTTTTGAAGAACAAACCTGTGTTATGCAGGGCAGTTTAAATGTTCTTAGGAGGTTTTTTGAGGGCTTGGCAACTAGACGGTAAGCAAATTATGCAAAAAAGTAAATTTGGCTAAAAAGTTTTGAGGTTTAAAAATGCAAGAAAAATAGCATGATCTGCCTGCATTATTTTTGGTTTTATTTTGCAAACTCATGGGCTAGAAGCAATCTTCAAAGAGGCATGAAATGCAGTGTTTTCTTAAAACCCCACAAATCCAGGACCTGGTAAAGACAAAACATCAAGAATACCAAGGTTCCTGATGGAGCTGAAACTGTGTGTTTGTATTGGGCAAGCGGTGCTTTTAATTTGTCTTGAGAAGAACTCAAAAAAGGATGAGAGTAAATTGTACTGTTTCTGCAATTTTAATTTTGATGGAAGATTGCTGATTTCTTGGAAAAAGATAAATTGTAAAGAAGGTTAAAAAAGAGAAAGGTAAGCTAAAGGCTTTTTTTGGGGAGCAGTTATCAGAGTTTACTTCATGAAATACTGCAAAAATGTGAAGGCAGCTGTTGTATTATATGAAGCCAAAAAGTAAAATGAAAGTAGATGTTCTGTCTGGCAGGATATTTGGGAATATGTGTCTGATATGCATTTTGAACTAGTGGGCCCTGTACAGTCTGCCAAAACATGTAACTAAGTTGCTGTCTGCCCAAGATGCCTAAAATATACATGGTCCCCCTGGAACATCTGTAGAGAGTGCTGGTTGTTGCTTGAAATTCAGGTGACTAAAGGATTTCAATGAAGAGGTTTCAGGAAATAAATTTCAAATGAATTCAAGTCATTGTGAATTAATATCTTAATTTACTACAGATTTCAGTTATTTCAGAAGTTGGGGAAGGATTTATGTGAGGGAGTAATTCCATTTTCCTCTTAAACATGTTTTATTGTGTTGCTCCTGCTACTAAAATGCAAACCATAGGCACATCTGGGGAAGAATGCCTTTTCTTTTTACCAGAATGTTTACTATAGCACTTTGTCCCTCACTGATCATCATCTCCCCTAGATTTCTTTACAAGTCTTAATCTCATTTTTCTTGTTGTCTGCATTTAACTTTAGAGTTGGTTGTGAGGGTAGAGAGGAGAGCCTGGTTTTTCTAATCTATGTCCTTTCATTTAAGCCCCATTGAGAAATGTGGCTTTAAGGCCTGTAGGGTGAGATACTTTTAAGTTTGATCATTGCAATTTTGCTGTTGTTTCGTACTGAATAAAACTGAAGCACTGCTGTCTTAGGTAGATGCTGTGCAAATGGTTTGTGTAAATACTGTTGTAGAACTTGGTAGGAAAAGGGATGACCACAGGCAGTGAGAGGAGAGAAGGTTGACCAGGAAGGGGCTGTGGAAAGACCAGGGCTAGAGCATGGAGGAAGAAGGTTGCTGAAGGAGAGCAATGCATGAGGGACCAAGTGGAAGTAACAGAATGGTTTCTGCTTTACACAGGCAGACTTACCTACCACTGTTTTGGTTTGAAAGACAGATGTCTGCTAAGGAAGGCAGGAGCCTCTTTTGAAATGAATAGTGTAAACCCCTTCTCCCTAAATTATAATTTTGAAGTTAAGGAGCTCTCAGGCAAAAATGTGGGAATAGGAATAACACTTCTTTACTAGGAAAATTAAAATAAAAATACAGTGATTAAAAAAAACCTAAAAACCACCAAAAACTACTGTCAGAGTCAGTATGGAACCTGACACCCTCTCAGTCAGGTTGTTCATAGCAGTCCAATTAAATGATGGCTCTAGTTCTCCTGGAGTGACAGATGTGGGTCTGTTGAAGCAGTGGTCTTGTAGAAGGGTGCAGTTTTCCTCCAAAGGTCTAGTGATGATGTGGAAAGGTCTGGTTTTTTCTGTGGTTTTAACAGATGGCTCATTAACAGAAGATATTGCATGTGCTACCCCACTACCCCCCGAAGATAAAGATCACTGCCCAACCTGGGATAGAATACATCCTGCATGGCAACCCAAGACAACCACTTTATTTTCACTGTAAATAAGTCATCAGGTCTTAGGTATATGTTGCTTTTCCAGCCTCAGTAGTTTAAGAAATAAAAAAGAAAGAAAAGGTTGATAGACTTGCTTTCATCCTTAAATTACCCCATAAATTATGGGATTTATTTTTAGAGAGCTTGCTTCATCCATTTCACTGGTTTCCTCTCATTTAGCTTTTCCTGCAGCCCAGATATGCAAAATAGCAGGTATGCATGCACATGCTAGTTGATAGGTAACATTGTTTTGGTCTTTACTGCTTTCCACAGTCTGGGATTCAGTCGTTGATATACGTAAGTTTGCTACAGAGGAAATAAAGGCAAGCATCCTTCTTACAGAATTATAGAATGGATCAGAAGGGACCTCCGTCTAGTTCAAATACCCTTGCCATGGCAGGGACACTTCCACTTGACTGGATTGCTCAGAGCCCTTGTCCAACCTGGCCTTGAACACTTCCAGGAATGGGCCACTCACAACTTACCCTGGGCAACATGTTACAGTGCCCCATTACCCTCACAGTTTAAAAAAAATATTTCTTCCAGAAGCAGCACAGCTCTGCATAAAGCATGTAGGTGATTCCTAATGATGGGTTACAAATCCCAAGCATTTAGAATCAGTGAGTCAGTCCTCCCTCTCTTCCCTAAAAAATGCAGTGCTGAAAATAAGGGAGCCTTTGGGACTTTCAGATTTCCAGTGTTCAGTATTCTCATTTGTGTTCTTTTACATGTTGGTCATGCTTTTTCTTTAAAAAAAATCTAGAAAGACTGAATGGTTCATGTGTTGCCACAGGTTGGTGCAGAGCTTCAGGAGAAGTCCTGTAAGTCTCTGAAGCTGAGGTGGTGTGACTGTTCTTCTCCAGGTGCCAAAGCCCCACAGTAGACACTCCATGTAGAGCCCGCTAATGAGAGGAGCAGGGTTACTGCAAGCTGGACAGTTTACTGGTTTCTGAGGACTCTTCCTGTCTCTATGAAGGAAGTTAAGGTCACGAAAACAAAAATCATAATTTAAAACTGTTCCTGTATCTGATTTTGGTGGAGTTGCCTTGGTAGTAAACTCGAGTTTTAATTTTATATTTCCAAACAATTTCATAATCTCTTTCAAAGGCACTTTGTCTTTCAGGAGCTGCACTTCAATGTTCCTAATACTGGTTGCTGCTTTTACTGCCCTTGATAAACGGGAAGTTGAGAGACAAGAGGGACTAGGGATGGGACAAACTGAAGCTTTGTATTAGCTCTGCATAAGGCTTTGAATTAGCTGATTTTTCTATTTCTGTGTTTATTACCTCCATATTACCTGTTTTCATTTGTCAAAATAATTTCTTTGCATCAGCTACAATCAGAATGATTAAATGTATCTGGGTTTGGTTGTTTCCCTTTGTGCTCCATTTTGTATTTTCTTTATCAGGTGTAGTCTAGAGGAATGAATCTAAAATTAGTCAGTAAATTTTTTTCCAATTTGCATATAATATGTACTTTCCTGTACAATTCGCATGCTTTCATATCTCAAAACCTCATCTTGTGTGGGTGTATTAACATTGTTGCACTGGTGGCACAAAGTGCCAAAATGCTCAAAATAAGTAAAATTTTACTTTTGTCAATATACTGAGAAATAAAACAATATTGCCTAAACAGATACACTCAAAAAGGACCTCTTATATGTTAAAAAATTCAGTCTTTTTTGCCTGCTGCTTCCAAGAAAACCTGACAATAAAATGCCTTTCTGCAACTTGCTTTTTTCAGCATGTGCTGTGAACAAGCCATACAAAAAAGAGGGAAGAGGAAAGACAACCAAGTAGCCTTTGTGATTATTTTCAAATACAGACCAGATAATATGCATGCTAAGGTAGTATGAAGTAATCAATTCAAATAAAGAAATAAAAATACAAGGAAGACTTAAAGGAGCTAATGGAAGAAAAATCAACATTGGGATAAACAGCTTTACAGGAAATGTCCTTCACTTCTGGTCAAATGCAGCTTATTATGCAGTTTGAGTGTTTTATGAGTATAGTCAGATGAATTAACTAAGTTTTAAAATTTCATTAAAAAAAAGGGGCAAAACAAAAAAACCCCAATGCAATCTCCAGAAATTTATTCAGAATGGATCTGCTCTTTTGTTTGGATTTTTAGGAGAAATATTTCTCTTGTGATTTTGACCAGTGAAGTAGAAATAAATCTCCTGTGTAAAAAGACCTGTTTTTGTTGGATTTTGGGGGAAGCATAAGGTTTTTGCTTATTTCGAACAAATATTTCTAATATTGTCTTGGTTGGAAAGACAAGTGTCTTGCTAAGAAAGGCAGCAGTCTCTCTTCAAATGGACAATGTAAACCCCTTCTCCCTAAATTATTATAAATTTGAAATTAAGGAGCTCTCAGGCAAAAATATGGGAATAGGAATAACAGTTCTTTATTAGGAAAATTAAAATTAAAAAAAAATCCAAAACCAAACAAAAACTACGGACAGAGTCAGAATAGAACCTGACACCCCCTCAGTCAGGTTGTTGGTAGTGGTCCAGTTAAATGGTGGCTCTAGTTCTCCTGGAGTGACAGATGTGGTTCAGTTGAAGCAGTGGTCTTGTAGAAGGGTGCAGTTTTCCTCCAAAGGTCTAGTGATGATGTGGAAAGGTCTGTTTTTTTTCTGTTGGAATCCAGTGGAAAAAGACTGCTCTGATGTTCCAAATATCAGGATTTTATCTAGGTAGGAAATGCTTGGCTCCTCCCCCTGGCTGGAGCATCTCACAATGGGATGATGTAATTTAATCAGTCATGGAGTGGGACTCAATGGCCCATTAACAGAAGATACCTCCCTGGAAGAAGGATAGATTGTGGAAAAGATAAAGAACACTGCCCCATCTGTTTTTTAACAGATGGCAATAGAATACATACTTTTGGTTACATCCTTCATTGCAACCCTAGACAAATATACATTGTGTAAAAATATTAGGGTTTGGGACAGTAAATACTGACCTGGTTGTTTACCTGTATTTACTTAATACATCACAGGCTAAGAGAACTGAAAGAAGCAAGAGCAAACAATTTCAATGCTATATTTAACAGTGTTGTCAGCATCCCTGTATTAGCATATCTTTTTATTATTCCCACATTCACAGGACACCAAAACGTTCCTTCCTGAAGCAGGAAACATTGTGAAAGGCTGGAACTTCTCCATGTTCAAGCCTGTCTGAGGCTTCTTAGTGGAGGGAATATGATAGTTTAAGATTTTACAGCTCATGCACCTTTTAAAAACAACAAGACGATCCCCTAAAAATGCTGCTCTAGAGTGACATGTTCATCTGCTTGCACAAGTGATTAATGGTGCATTCCTTCTTCCCGCTCTTCTCCCCTGGTGTCACCGCTCTTCCTGACCCCACCTCCCTCCAGCCCATTTTTTCAGTGCCACATCCATCTTTCTCCTAGGCATTCCTGATGGTTGTGTGCACACTTGGGGTTTGTTTCTCTCTGCTGGGTATTTTCTGCAAGTGGTGGTGAAGTTTCTGTGGGCTCACCCTCACCTTTTCTGCCAGAACCTGGCTCCAGATCTTCCTGGTGCTGTGGGTGACCATATGGTGCCTCTTCTATTTCTTCCTCCTCCAGTTCACTGTTCTTAAAAGTGTCCTCTGAAATGTTGGAATTGAACTGCTCTATCAAAATTTGAAGAAGATGTTGTTCAACTGATCTGCTAAAAAAAGAGATGCCATCGAGTATGGGGTCTGTTAGATGGCATGCTTAACAAGATGTTAGCAGATTTTAAAAGCAATGAAAGAGTAGCTGGAAATCGGGCTTTTTCTGTTGTGAAGAGGCCTGTTTCTCCACATTTGTTGTTTCAGGACTTCCATTCTTAGGCAGATATTTCTGTCTTTCCCAAGCCTATGACATTCTCATGAAAGGATCCATGTACTTTTGTAGACACATCATCTGCAGCTAGAAGAGCTTTTTTGGCAAAATTTGAGGTGAATGTATTGATGAGATGATGTTCTTAGAGAAAAAAAATAGGGCTTTTGTGTTAAAAGTGACTTTAAATTTTATATGTCTCAGTAAACTGCATCGGTGTTTATTTCAGATTCCTCAGAGGTCTGAATTGTGTTTGGAGTGTGGACTTGCAGAATGGTGTTCTGCCGGCTTCCAGCTGCCTTTTAGAGGCTAACTGGAGAAGTACACTTCTAATGTAGATGGGCCTGTCTCTCTGTATAGTGATGCACTTCAAGGTGCATCCTATTTGTTTGAGTGTCATGAGCAGAATGTTCTCCTGCCTTGTTCCCATTATTTCAACCTGTCATCTTTTCCCTTGAGGGAAAAAAGCTAACCCTAAGCAGTGGTACTTCTCTTTCCACCAGTTCTGTTGTTGAAGAAACTCAGCTCTCAGGTTATGTTTTGGCACTGCTTCGGCACCACTGATAAGCTGTGCAGATGCCCTGGAGCTGGGCAGTGGGCTGGGTGATGGGCATGGTGCCATACGAATGCCAGCTGTTCTGCTTTCAGGGCCAGGCTGGAGGTTAAAGTGATTTGGTAGCTTTTGTGGGGTGCAATGCAGAAGCAGGTTATCTTGCAATCACGGGGCCATTCCTGGTTGAGTGGTGTGCAGGGATGCTCCAAAGTTATCTCCATGCTCAGAGGACAGCTTGGAGCTTGCACAGGTCATTACCTAAATCTTGGCTTTAGACATGCAAGGTTCAGGCTGCCATTTCCAGAAGTAATGAATGGCCTTGGTTTGAAAGACAGGTATTTGTTAAGAAGGGCAGGAGCATCTCTTGAAATGGACAATGTAACCCCCCTCCCTCAGAATTACCATAATTTTGAAATTAAGGAGCTCTCAGGCAAAGATATGGGAATAGAAATAATAGTTATTTACTAGGAAAAAATTAAAAAAAAATACAGTAATAAAAAGAAACAAAAACCCACCAAAAACAAAAAACCCCAACACTAGAGTCCGAATACCATCTGATACCCTGTCAGTCAGGGTGTTGGTAGCAGTCCAATTAAATGGTGGCTCTAGTTCATCTGGAGTGACAGATGTGGTTCAGTTGAAGCAGTGGTCTTGTAGAAGGGTGCAGTTTTCCTCCAAAGGTCTAGTGATGATGTGGAAAGGTCTGTTTTTTTTTCTGTTGGAATCCAGTGGAAGAAGACTGCTCTGATGTTCCAAATATCAGATTTTATCTAGGTAGGAAACGCTTGGCTCCTCCCCCTGGCTGGAGCATCTCACAATGGGATGATGTAGTTTTATCAATCATGGAGTGGGACTCAATGGCCCATTAGCAGAAGATACCTCCTTGGAAGAAGGATAGATTGTGGAAAAGATAAAGAACACCGCCCCACCTGTTTTTTAACAGATAGCAATAGAATACATACTTTTGGTTACATCCTTCATTGCACCCAGGACCTAAGGCTTTTCCCTTTTTTTTGATGGCTAGAGGGTTGGCTGAACAGCAATACAGTGCATTTTAAAGAGCCAGTGCTACAGCATGGCCATTTTCACCTAGACGAAATTAAATGCAGTCTCCTACACCCACTGGTGGATTTACACCCAGCTGGTGCATTTGGCCCCTTTTGCAAAGAGTGAGAAGTGAGAGGAAAAGAGCTGATGCTGCTAGAATTCCTCAAAAGGTGGGTAAGTCTTGGAGAGCTACTGCCAATTACATTAATTGGCAGAGAGAGGCACTCATCTTCTTGCTGTTGTCAGCAAAGATTTTTCTGGTGAGAAAAGGTATTTCAGCAGTACCTGTAAGATGCTAGAAACTAAAGCAGAGGTGAGGTTCAAGGTCATACTGTAGTGCATTAACCAGTGGCTTAACTTTTATTCTGCTGTTTATGTGTATGCATACAATAAAAGGATCTGAGGGTGTTAAGAAACATGTCTTCTTCAAATATCTGTGGCTTTTACTATAGTAATAATTTTAATTCGTATGTGATTATAACAGTACTCAGACTTAGCTTCTGGGTGTGTACCTGAAACTGACTTTTGGAAGGGGAAGAAGGTACTGGTGCAATGTTTCTAGGCATAGAGTAAGAGCTGGCACCTGAAGAGACAAGGTGGTTGGACGGAGACTGTCACTAGCAGCTCCTCAGGAATGCCACCTGGATGTATTGTGTTCCACCTGTTACAGTAGTGAGAGAGCTCTCTCCCTTCTATGATTCTGTTTTCATAAAATTTGTGAGTTTTCATAATAATAAGCGTTATTTTTCCTGACTGACATAATAAATTGTGATGCCTGTTGCTTTGGAATATAACAGCAGGATTATGTACACGCTGAGAGATATTAAAGATGTAGTGTTACAGGACTGTATTTTAAAATTGGGAACCAATTGACTGCACTACCACAAATTATGTAAAGCAACTGGATAACTAATGAGACCACAGTTCATCCCTCCCTTCTCAGACTCATCCTTGCTAGGATGCTTATTAGCATCATCCAGTAAAGATTAAAATCATTCTGGCTATTTGACGTGCAGACTGCTTATGGGGAAGCTTTTAACAGTAGCACTGGGTATTCAGGTAAAATAAACAAATGGTTTTTACCACAGTGGTTTTTGGGACTTGTGAAGGACAAGTTTTAATTGAGAAAATGGTGAAGACATCGTGGAATTTCTGTGTTACAGGGTATTGAGTATTGTTGGAATAAGCTAAAAATGTGCTAGAACCGTTAGGAATTTTATTGTGACTTTTTGTAGGGCAAAGGAAAGATGATGTATTTGCTTCACAGTATTTCTTACTCTCTCCTGCATAGAAGAAACGAGCTGGTTTTTGCATTAAAGACACAGCTATACAAGCACTTCTTTTGTTCTCTCTTTTTGTCCAAGCTGCTATTTACTCCTCTACCTCTGCATCTCTCAGGTGTGCTTGTACCAGTTCTTGCATAGATGTCTAATTGGGAAGACTGGGGATCTGTTCCTTGCTAACGTTGTTTTCATTCCTCATGGCTCATCCCAGTTTTTTTCTCTCTGTAGCTCATTGCACAGCCCCATAAATAGGTGGGCCAGCATGGCTGTGGAAACCTGTGCAAGGAAGGGAGATTCAGAATAGAAATTAAGGATCTGTAATGTATCTTCCTTCCCTGCATCATGCCCACTAAATATTAATTGTGGCGTCTTTTCCCTTCTTTTCAGCCTCTCAGCAAAGATGCCTCCAAATGGGAAGGCCTTACATTTTCACCCATCCGTTCTGCATTTTGGAATGCAGTGAGTATCTTACATTATTGTTATTTTGGTTAGTAATGACATGTGGAGGAACAGCAATACTGGGCTCCATTTGGGTAAAAAGCATTAGATGGGAACATGACATCATCTGAAGAGAGAAGTAGTAACTGCCACAGAGCTGGAAGTGCATTTCTTGCCTTGCAATATTTTGTAAGTTAAAATCAACATTGTTCTGAGAAATAGGAAAAGCTAATAGGGAATCTAATGCATTCTGGCTGTACATTTTAGGTGATTCTGCATGGATGTCTGCATGCTGGTTGTTCATTTTTTGAAAGATCACCTTTCTAGTGGAGGAAGAGCTTGTTGTTTCCTTTAAATTCTGATAAAAAAATCCAGAGGGTCCCAAGCAAAACATACTGGTAGAATAAATGAGATTTTTCTTCGTTCTCTTTTAAGAAAACTTTAAAAAGTGTTCTTAAGTGATAATCAGCCTTTGATCTATCAGTAACCAAAAAGAAACACAGTCTCCTTGTGAGTTAAAGAAGTATTTTAGAGGATGCACTGGAGGAATGTCTAAGATATTGGGATTTAGGATATAGTAGCTAAAGCAAAAGCCTTAAGAGAGTAATTGCTTTAGCTGACAAAACAAGACTTCAGTTATTTAAGCCTTTTTATCCAAAATTTTGTGCTTTGTAAAGGTTCTTGTTTTTAACTCCTAGTTTCTCCAACAAGATTTGGCTAAATGTGCCTCATGTCACAGTGTTAGGTATTTGCCTTTGTATACTAAAGGCAAAATTTGTGTATTTCCAAAGAGTAATTTCAACTAGATAATTGTTACAGATCAACAGATTTTAGGGTGATTTGTGTTGCTTTTTTTTTGTGCATTGCCTGTGCTTATAAAGTGAGTAATTTATTTCTCTTTCTTTTTCCCTGCTTTAGGTTACTGGGGTTACCCAGAGCTAAAATGCTGCATGTCTACAACCCTAGTATAGATAGAGATGTTGTAGTCAATTCAGTGTTTACAGCTACTAGACAGTTTCATGTGTCTCCTGCTTGTAATCGGGTGAGTGTTGATGTACTTTTGGAAACTACATAATGGCCAGGTGCCAAGCCTTCCTGCTTCCTTTGGCATAAACTTTTCGTTCTATGTTTTTGTGCTTTTTTTGTAGGACTTCCAACTCTTTTTCTGTTTTACTAGTGTTTTTTTTGGTTCACTTCTACTTAGACTAGTTTTGGAGATGCCATCCAAAACCTACAGTAGGAAATGTGTTTGACAGTAACAGAGGAAGAGAAGAATTTTTCAGTGTTAGAGAGGCTGTTTAAATCTCATTCTGCTTTAAGCAGCATTGTGCAGTAATCCACAGTCATGTGAATGTTCTACAGCCATGAATTTTCAGTCTTTTGAATGGTCTTCCATATTTGTCAGAAAAACCTGCAGTGAAATGTTTTATGTATTTTGTATTGCAGTTATGGGCATAATTGCCTTTATGATCTAACCACCATTATTTTAACTCTGATTTTTTTAAACAATGTATAACAGTATAATATATGTTAAGAATGAATTGCTGCGATCTCAGTTGGATGAAGCCCAGGTTTTTCCTCCGCTGATGTGCAAATGGGTTTTATTATGTTTTCATCTGATTTTTACTTTTACTATAGCTGAATGGGTATTGCTGTGCAGACATGAATGCCAGTGTTCAGCCAGACTATCTGGTTACTAAGAACATTGCCTAAGTTCAGTGTGGCTTATTTGCCTGTGTATCACAGGGGGACTGGTTCACTTTGCAATAGCCATCTCTCTCTGTGTGGGGAAGTGTTTCTGTGCAGTCACAGGCTGTTGGTGCTGCCAGGTTAAGATCTTATGCAAAAAGAAGCTTTGACTGGTGAGGCCCCATGCTGGCTGAGAAACTCCAGCCCATAACTTGGCAAGTTGATGTGTGATCTCAGTTCTTTGTACTAAGACTTGAGAGTTGTGCACAGATGAAACTTCTCAGCGCTGAGGTTCTGCCTAGTGGGATTTACAGATAGCGATGTACATGGGGAAGTGTCCTCTGGGCTCTGTGACTGGGTACTGAGTGTGTGATTACTGGCACCAAGCAAGCAAGTTTCTTTGTGGTCTCTGCAGGTGATTCCAGCAATGGGAAAGATGTGTTTCAGAGTAGTCTTCCTGCCCACAGAAGAAGGCAGTATTGAAAGCTCATTATTTATAAATACCTCATCTCACGGAGTACTTTCATATCAGGTAACTGCTCTTACTTTTCATATCAGGGAACTGCTCTTATTTTTAGTTTGGGTTTTGGATTTACTTATGTTTTAAAAATTGATTTGCATAATTTTAGGGACTTCAAAAGTTCACTGAATTCCTGATACAGATCAGGTGTAATGTTACCAATTCATCCCTTTTACCAGATTGTGCTAGTGTCATGATCACATATATGTCTATGGTTAAAATTACTGCTGTTAGTGTGGCTAGTTGTGGTAGTAAAACCAAGTGTATTTGTATGCGTGTACTTAAAAGATCATGGTCTAATCAGTTTCATATATTAGCGTATTAGTGTAGTCTAAACTGCACTGTGCTGGAATGCATTTGTTGGGAAAAACCCACTGGGAAATATTTTTAGGTGGTTTTCAGCTACTCTGCAGGATTTTATGTAAACACATTAAGGATGTAGCACAGGGTGAGAGGTTTAGGCCCTTAAACATAGAAGTTAAAATAATGGTTGTGCCTTAAAGCTGCCTGTTTTCTGACTAACTGGTGAATTTAACCAGGTCTCTAGCTTCTAAAAAAATTTACTCGAAATTCTTGGCTTTTATTATTTTGGTGAAGAAAAATCTTAACTCTGAATTTAAAAAGTGATTTAAGAGTGACAGCTGTAATCAATCATCAAACTATTTAAATACATGGGATTTTAGTACAAATGTTGCATTTATTTATTAGACGTAAAGCCACATTTGGCAGGAACAATTCATCAAGGATGAGGAAAAAGTGCATTGTAGAGTGATCGACCTTTTCTTTTTGACATTTCACCCCTCCCTGCGCCCTTCATTTATTACTCAGTCAGCTCAGCCTTTTATCAACAAGTTGCAGGGAAGCAGTTGTCAGTGCCACCTCAAAAGTTCTGCTGCAAAAATCAGTAGCAGACTGGTTTTCATGGGCATTTTCACCAGCCACCTGAGACAGAGGAAGTAGCAGTCTGTGTTTTCGTGTTTAGGTTTAAGAGTTTCAAAAGGAGGCATGACTTGTGTGTTTGGTGCACAGTTACAGTGCTCTTGAGAGCCCCAAAGCCTTGAAACATCTAATGTTTCTAATGTATTTATGGAAGAGTATGTACAGAAGAGTCACCCAAAGGGAGACAAGGTACCCCTGTATTAAAATATACTTTATGAATACCTGCATTAAAAAAAGGCGTATTCCCTTTGTTGTGGTATTTTCTATCTGTAGTCAGAGATCTTCAGTGAAGACAGAATGCATTTTGTTATCCTGTTAATTAAAAATATATCAGTTTTTCCTATTAAAAAACAATAAATCTTTGCATACAAGTGAAAAGCCCAAAGTAATTTTAGTTAGCCTCTAATGATCCGCTGCCTCCTTGATCCATCCTGGCTCCACAGCCCCCAGTTATTGTGCATCTCATTGTCATAAACCAGTCTTGGTGGAGCAAAATATAAATGAAGTAGAGCCATCCGAATTACAAATTTTATAGTGTTCTGAAAGCTGCAGTCCTTAAAAGCCAAAAGAATGAGAAAATATTTTACTCATTTTTTAAGGCAGAGCCATTGAATTCAGTATTCAGTGGGACTAGTATCAAAGTTTCCGTGGAAATTACCACACTACCAAATGGTGATACGTGTATTGTAATTGCCTGGAGAATAGTAGGAGAATGTAGATTATTTTTGAGATAACCTAATGCTCTGCTGGTGAGTGCTTTGTTATGTTTTTGTAATAGTGCCTGAATGAGAGGCGATTCTTAAGTGTTATTTATGTCTATGATAACTTTCTGCATAGGAACTTTATGTTTATTGTCTTTTAAAAGAATTTAATGCGAAAAACTGATCTGGTTTTGGGAAGGTTGTTGTTATTAGCAATATAGTTTTGGAAGTTGCTATTATAACTGAAATGCTAGATGTTGATGCAATGACTTTTTTTTTTTTTTTTAATACCAGGTTTTTGGAACGGGAACTCTGATGTCTTCTGCGGAAGAACCTAAAATGCAGCTAGCAAATGCGTACTTACTGCTTCCACACATTCAGAACATCCAGGCATCACACACACTGGTACAGTATACATTTCAAGGGGAGAAACCTAAGTCTGTTTAACCACAAAAGATTTTTGACTTCAGGTTGTTTGGATGCAAGGAACATTAGCAAAAAATCCGAGTACCAGGAGAGAGATTGCAAGATACAGGATTACTGTGATCAGCTGCTTTTATGAGACATTGCCATTTAAACTATTGACACTTGTACTTCTTCATGCCCCCGTGGTGGGGTGCCCTCTAAATTGTGCTGGCAAAACTATTTGTGAGGCTCTGCTCTGACTGAACTGGAGAATTGGTCTGGCCTAAACAAAAAAATAAACATTATACCATAAAACTGAGAAGGGTAGGAAGCTGTATTGGTTTGTTTTGTTTTTTACTTCTGGCCAGTTCCCCATGCAAGTTTACAGCAGGGCTCCACCACCAGTTAAGTTAAAAAGCATGGCATGCTGCATGGATGAGAATGGGAGCTGCAAGTCAGACTCCAGCATCCCCTCCTGCACCTATCAATGCTGAAGATACCAGCTTTGCTTACCTCATCTTCACAAAGAGCTCTGGAGAACACAGCAAGCTGAATTTATAAGACGTAAATATTTGAGTTGAAAGAAGTTTAATGAGTTCTGTCATTTGGTTGCAGTTGCCGATAATTTCATAGTCTTCCAGTCCATACAGAACCTCTCAAGTGAATAACTAATTTGAAAAATTGAACTTTCAGATTTCCTGTTGTATGACAAAAACATCTGTAAAAAAAGAAAGAACTTTGCAGAGGTTTGAGTCCCCCAGAAAGCTGTATTGGGGTCAGTGTTTGAGTGCCACTAACCACCTTTGCAGGGGCTACATCGCCCTCTTGTGTGAAGCCTCAGTCATTTTGGTATGAAATCCTCTTGAATTGGGAATACAAATATTGGCTTCCTTTTGGCAGTGCTTTTATAAAACTGGAGCCCATGAAACACATATGTCCTAATAGCATTTAGCACATGTGCTAAATCTCTCTTCTCACATGCTCCTGCCTGTCCCCTTTTTCTTGTCCTAAAAAGGTGTGAAATAGGGTGCTAGATACCTTAAAAAGTTTCTTCAGTTTTTCTTTTCAGCATCAAATTATTGAAATTGTTTAAAGTCAGTTTCATCAACACCTTCAAGAACCTGAACCTGCAGATACCCTACAGCTCTTTCAGTATTACAAGAGAAACAGAGGGTGGGGGTTCCAGATCAGCCTCAAAATTAGCATGAAATTTGGCCATAAGAAAGGCACTGACAAAGTGACATGTCTGCCATTCTGATTCTTTTTTTGTTGGTTTGTTTTTGTTTGTTTGTTTGCTTACTTTTGTTTTAAAATTTAATTCAGAATTGAGATATACTGGCTGTGCAGTTTGTGTCAGTAATTTGACAGTCCAGATTTCCAGATCGCTTCCAGGAATGATACTTGGCTTTGTCAGATTTATGAGTGCTTTACAAGCTGGCACAGTCAATGTCATCTTTTCCCTTTTCCCTTTTCCCTTTTCGTTTTCCCTTTTCGTTTTCCCTTTTCGTCTTCCCTTTTCGTTTTCCCTTTCCGTTTTCCGTTTTCCGTTTTCCCTTTCCCTTTCCCTTTCCCCTTTCCCTTTCCCTTTTCCTTTTCCCTTTCCTCTTTCCTCTTTCCTCTTTCCTCTTTCCTCTTTCCTCTTTCCTCTTTCCTCTTTCCTCTTTCCTCTTTCCTCTTTCCTCTTTCCTCTTTCCTCTTTCCTCTTTCCTCTTTCCTTGCCTCGCTGCAGCACACCTTGCCATGCCTTTCCTCTCTTCTCCACGCCTTTCCATTCCTTTCCTCTCCCTTCCTCTCCGCACCTTTCCTTTCCGTACCTTTCTGCACCTTTCCTTTCCCATTCTAGTCAATAAAAAGGCAAAACAAGTATTTTCTGTCTGTCCATTTTAACATGAAGCCTATGTATCAGATCATGTCCGAGGAGCATTATATTCTTGGCCTAGATACTGTATTTCAATATCCAATGAGCAAAGAAAATACACAGAAAACAAGGAAATAAGGTTTTTTTTTAATTGCACACAAAGGCCCTGTTGAATATAGGTTTTTTGGCATAAGAAAATTTGTAAGAGTTCTCATGCTGATGCTGTATAAATATTTAATAATCATGTGTAATAATAGTTTGTGGATACTGTAAGTAGGTGGATACTGGTGGAAATTTGGAGATTGATTACTGGACTATTGTAATTGTATTAGTTTTAAAAATTCCTTATATTGCTGTGTTATATATATGAGGAAGCATATCCTATTATCTTTATAAATTAGAGTATGTGTATTGGATTTATGTAACATTTGAAGCAACGTGTTTGATGTTTTCTTTGCTTTTCTTTCTTACAGACAGAAACTATGAATGCCAGTGTATTACAGGTTCACCTTGAATGCTGTTTACCTAATGACACATATCAGCTAGTTAAGGTATGTTTTATTATTATTTTATATGTGTGTAAGTCTTATTTCAGGCCAAGCTTAGAGGGACACCTTCCACAGCTTTAGAAGTTTTAGCAAAAATGCAGTTTTCAGTTTCTCAGTTTAAAGGGGAATTGTGCTTCTATAAAGCTGTATGCTCTGACATAGATTAAGTGTCAGACGTAGCACACTAAAGTCTTTAGGAGAGAAGGAGATGAAAATAGATACCAACCCATAAACCTCCCAAAAAAATCCAAAACCGTCCAACAGGCTAAGCATTCTGATGTGTAGGTGTTGTACTACTGATGTGGGGCACAAAAATGATTAGATTTCTGAATTTCTTCTCTCCGGAAACTTTTCACAAGTGTCTGGTTTGCAATGAGAAGTGATCAGTGCGCTGAGAGGCTGAAGCCTGGGCTGCCTGGGCTGTTCCTCAGGGGGTGCAAGGGCAGCCATGGTACTGGACAGAGCTGAGGAGGGACAAGTGTGTTAGCAGAGAGATATCCCTCCAAAAGCACTGAGCCTTCAGGACAAGGTTATCCCCTTGTCCTGGGCTGTGCCTTCTGAGTCTTCTTCCTATTTCTTCTCAAGAGTCTTTGCACAGCAAGTGGGTGCTGCTCTGATCACTGCTCAGTGATCAGCCGTGGATGTGGTGCTGGGTCAGACACAGACCTGTGCTGTAGTGGCAGCACCTCTTTCCCCAGGAATTACGAGGCCTAGGCTCCATAGCTGTATTCCTGTACAGAATACATGTTGCACATGGCAGCGTTCCTGTGCTGCTTCCCTTCCCTGTTTGGCTCTTGCAGTGTACAGTGCATTGAGGTGCTTGAGGTGCACCTGAGCATTGGAGGCTGCATGGAGTGCAGCTGTCTGCCCTTTGGTCTGAGCTTCCCAAGGGCACGCCATGCTTGTGCTCCAGTCTCCATGGCAGCCTCCTCTCTTAAATGACAATGGCATTGAATAAAGGCTAACAAATCCTTATTTAGGACCATACAGCATTTCAAGTGTCAGCCATTTCAAGTGTTGAGGGTCTTTTTGATGCTGTGTGAGCTATGAGATGGCATTCTGTCCTCAGGCACTTCCCCACTCCTGCTGTACTTGCTTGTGCCACTTGAGATTAGCAGGAAGTGTTTTGCTGTGCTTCTGACAGCACTTCATGTGCCAGACTTCTCCTGATCCTTCATCCTGAGCAAATTAGGGCATTGGAGCCTGAATTTGGTGACCTTTGTGGTTTGATGCAGGACTAATTTATGTTATTCACTGTTGATTGTTTAGTTCTGTTTTGCTTTGTTGGCTTCAATTTTTTTTTTTCAAAATGGTGTTTGTGTTTTGTAGTTGCTGTGTTAACAGCAGCCACTGCTTACAGATGGAAATAAGATCCTATTTGTATTTTTCTGAAGTATTCTAGCCAGATAGCAGTGTTTTCTAGTAAGAATTGTACGTGTATGTTTGTTTTTTTAAAATTACTTCAGTGAGAAATGGAGACAAAAACACAGGAATTGGAAAAATTAACTATAAACAGACCAGTGAACATGAACTGTCTTCCTACCATTAAGACACATGCATCAGTCTGTTTATGGCATATTTTATTGAAGGCAGAGGATTTAACAAAGGAAACTGTTTTACAGTCTGTGAGGTGAGACTGACTAAGACAGTTTATAAATTTGCATTCTCTCAAGGTTCACTGTCTTTTGTAGTTGTTTTTGTCTTTGCTTTTGCTGTGCTCTCTGCACCTGCACCATATTTGGTTTCTGCTGAGATTTTAGCAAAGGTCCTAATTACTTCTGTTTTGCCAGCACTTTGGTGCTGGAAACGTTGTCTCTTAGATAATACCTTTGATTAATTTCTCCAAGTTCTTTAGTGTAATGAATTTCTTCTGTTCTGTCCCCCATCTCACACACACACACCCACACACACACACCATATCCCTTTGTCTTGCTCCAGAGTTGCTGTTTTGTGTCCGATGACCCAATGCTGCTAGAAATAAGCTTAACAGTAAGAGTGGAAAATGCCCAGCAGGATTTTGTGGAGCACGGACAATACTTACTGGAGAATCTTTTTATAGTTTATGTAGCAATGGAAAGAACAAAGACCTCAGGTAAGTACTAAATCTACCTGTTAAGTGTAATTCAGCTTGGTTTTATACATAATTTGTAATTTGACATCCTAAACTGAATTGAATTCAGTGACAGCTTAATTTCACAAGTAAGGGAAACCAAGTAAGTTCAGTTAAACACAGCTTGCAGAGAATTTGTGTCAGACAAAGTTATCATAAAGAGTTTTCTTCATAAAGGTAACAATTGTAAAGTTATAAACTACATCTTTCATTCTTTAGTCCCCCATGCTTATGCCTCCTCTTCAATAGTGTGGAAAGATGACATGGTCCTTTGAATTCTCCAACTGCATTTCTGGTTTCCCATTAATTAAATTGACCATAATGGGATTGTGAAGGTAGAGTGGTTTATACAGTACTTGGGATAGTAGCCATTATGAAAAGTCAGGTAATAAGGTAATACATATGTGCACACCATTTGTTCTTATAAGCTAGAGTTTCACAGGCAAAACAATCAACTCCGTGCAGTTTCTTTATGCTGCAAATCCTCCAAATCCAGGGGATTTTAAATTATTTATAGTCTTGCAGTCTATTAACAAGTTTTTTTTAGATGTTTCTGTCAGTTTTCCTTTCTGATTGAAGAAGAAACTGCTTAAGAATCCAGATTAAAATAATACTTTTTAACATGCTTGTTGAAAAGGAACATGATCTTTTTATCTTTTGAGAATTGCATTTCACAATCTTGTCACAGAACAATAGATACAATATACACAAAAAAAATCTACAAATGTACTGTTTCCCTTGTACCTGTTCTGTGTTGTGGTATTTCACAGACCTGAAACTGAAATACCCACTGTAAACGTAATTTCCCTGCCAGTGAGATGCCAGGGCTTTTTTATGCTGAGTTGTGGGTGTACATTTATTCTGATGCTGGTAGAAAATTGTTCCCATCTATTCTGTCAGGGTGCTCACTGTTAACACTTTCGATGGTTGAAGTACTAGAAGTATCTTTTAGGGCTGTTCTCTGTTAAATATAGTGCAATTATAAGTCCTGCCTGTGCTAGAGGTTGGTCCTATAAGCCTTTTGAATTAACTGTTGGTGGGAAGTTAGCACCTAGAGTAGGACAGCAAGTTGGCAATGTCTGCACAGGGGAACTAACCAGCTGAAGAGGAGTAAATAGCTGTGGGGTATGTGGAGCTCATAATCAACACCTTGAACCCTCTTTTGGAAGCTGGCACTTGCAGTCTTGCTTTCAAGCAGCTGAGCAAAGCACATACATTATTAGAAATTGTGGCTGGTCGGGTGGGAGAACATGCTTTCATGCCAGCCTGCATATACTGATTTAATACAAGCATAAGCAAGGGCAAAAACTCAAGATACCTTCCTTGTGAAGGGACTGTAGTATGGTCATCTCTTCTTCTGTCCTGCTGCCCTTCTTTTGATCCTCTACATTTTCCTACTGTCCTGTGGATGGGAACATAGCTTTGCCAGTGACCAAGGGTGGTTCCCCAACATAGCTGTACCATCTTATTAGCAGGTGAAACCCGTGTTACCCATGTCCTCTGTTGCTTTAGGCAATCGTTTGCTACCTACCAGGTGATAAGACCATTCCTGATTTGAGCCCAAAGTACTGATTCTGGCTTAGTATTACTTCCTGGGAATGCTTGCATTTTAAAGCAGGCAAGGCTGGCCCTTAGAAAGTAACTTCATAATGAGGGGGATAATGAGGATTCGCTATTGAACCTTGCCTGCATGTTTGTGGCTAAAAATCTTGTTGAGTGGATTTTTACTCCTTTCTCAAATGTTTGCCAACTCAAATGGTAAAAGTTCCTCCTTTTTACAAGAGTATCTGCCACACAAAGATTTTAAAATTTAAATTGGGATTGCTTCTCCTATTGAGCGTCTGACAAAACAAGTGTTTCTGTCCTTGGTGAACTTACCCTGGTGTTTATTCTTTTGGACAGGTCATTCATCAGTAGATGTGTATATCATGCATTCTGGAAACAGCCTTGTGCATATACAGGTAATCATGGGATTCAGGAAGTCATAATTTAGAGTGGTGGATTTGATTAGGGAATTAGTTTTCTCTAATAGCAGATTGATTTTGCTGGTGGCAAATGTCACACTTCTAAGTTTTTAAAGTGTGTCCAAATGTCTGATAGAACGATGACGTTGTAGTTCAGTGATGGAATTTTTTTTTAAGACATAAGAGCTGTTAACTTGATTAAAAATTCATGTGTTGATTTAGAACATACGAGAAAATGACAGATGGTGGCATGCAAATTTGACAAGAGCTGCAGCACTAATAATGGTAGTACTGCTATAAAAATCATTTGTCTTGTCTTTATGCAGGAAATACAGCAGTTGTCACAAAAAGGCGCGTCATCTATGGAGTTTGAGCCAGTACTGCTATCCTCGTCATCTACTAACTTCACAAAAGTTGCTTCTATTTCTTGTAAAGGTACAGGTTAAACATATTTAGAGATAATATGATTAAATAGGATTTGATTGCTGATAAAAGAGTAGGTTTTTTCAGCAGAGACCCTGAAAGATCTCAAAATGAACTTGAAGACGAATTATTTTTGCTAATAGTTCCACGCTTTTTGTGCATATATGGTTCCTCTTACGCTGGTTGAAGGCTCTAAGCTATACATGTTTGAAAAGGGGGGAAAAAACAGTTGCTAAAATGTTAGCTGATTTTACAGTAAGCATAATTATTGAATATACTTTTTCAACATCCTTTTATAGTTTGTGTTTTTTTTCTGTTTTGAATGTTTTCTAAAAGGCTATTGTGTTTGGGTGGTCATTTTCTATGACATTTCTTGGCAGGACCATTGAAGAGGTTTGCCTGAAACCAGCCATGTTTGTGGAAGAGCAGGGATTGGCATTTAAGCATTCCTGACTCCAGCCCATTTCCTATTCTGACCACTAGACTGCAGCATACAGACTTTAAGCATTAATGAAAGCAGGCTGCTTTCATAATGACATTGAGACATGTTTTTCTTAGGGAAAGCATGGATGGATAAGAAGAAAGAAGGGACTGTTATGTTAAGTTATTCTCTTTTTCAGAGCAAGTTTTCATTTGTTAAAAAGAGGCAGCGTGCTCTGATTAGTAAGAATGCTGTGCCAATGACGCGTCGTTAAAATTGGTCGGGTTGCTCTTCAGAGCCTTGCTGTGTGTGTATTTTTTGAAGGTGTTTATCATTTGTGAATGCTTCTTAGGGAAAGGTTTGAAACCTCTGAAAAGATTGAGTCTTAGGACTCAAACAGTTAGATGCTTTACTCACATGTATGAGAATTGCACCAGCAAAGGGTCCCCTTTTTAGTCTTCTTGCAAATCTTCACATGAAAATCATTTTGGCTATGCTTCTGGCTGATGTATTTCGTGTATCTGTTCTTTCCCAGCTGAATCCTGTGGCAGTGAAAGTCTTTATTCTGACACCAAGAAGAGAAATCTTATGAAAGGCACTACAACACTCAAAGCTTGTCTTTTTTGTCCTGTGATGGAAGGGTAGGTTGACAGTGAATTTTTATTTGTTTGCTAATGTTCACTGATACTATAGTGAAAATACTGTACCTTACTTTTAAAAGATGAAGTTAACTTCCTTTGTCACTCTGTGATTCCAAGGTCAGTGAAGAGGCTTCTTCCTATTGTTGCTGTATCATTTGCCAAAATGGATTTGTCATATTTAAAGCAATAATTCTATATTTTATCCCAAGAAGAATTTTAGGAGCCAGTAAAAAGATGCGCCTTAGCAGCTCATATCATATAAATGTTCCTTGGTCTATGATAAAATTTCCAGCATCCTTGTTAATGCAACACAGAAGCTGGATAGTCTTAGAAAAAATGTGAAGTCTTTTCTTACTTCAGTCATCTTTTGCCAATTTCATCCAGCCTGCTGTATCACAAAGTAATACGCAATGCTGTACTATAGCATAACAAGAGGGTAGATGCTTTGCCTGTCTCTTTTACATGGTTCTTGTGAATTTTTGCTCTCATGTGTAGTTATTCCCAAATAAATAATTTTGTTCTTCTCTGGGAAAACTTAGAAGAGCCTCATCATACAAGAATGCTATGGTATCTTCTCTTGTATAGACCACTTGTTGTGTACTCAAGGACAGTAGCAGGTGTATTTATATTTTTTCTGTATTTAAATATTTTCTGTATCTTACAGGTATTTTGATGTAGATCCTTCTGCAACATTGTTTCATATAGAACCACATCATAATACTTCAGGATATTGGTCCGTGTGGTTTACAAACAATTTTTACTTCAGCATTGAATTGAATGAGGTCTTCATAGCGAGAGAAACAAAGAACATAGTAAAGGTAAGCTTTATTTCTTCTTTATACAATGTTTTGTCTTTCATTTAAATATATGGACCTTTGACATGCAAAATAGGTTCTTTGAAGTACTCGGTGTTCTTAGACCTGGTTGGAATCAGTTGAAAATAAAGGTTTATATACATCTGTAACTATTAGATTACTGTCTCAAGAGGCATTATTCTCTGTCCAGCTGACTTTTGTATTGTTTTATTGACAAATGTTCTTTCATTTCAGTTGCAGCTACAGATGCATTAAATTACAGACCAGTGCTCTGTTGTCAGAATTGTAGAATGTTTGTGTTTGTGCTCTCTAGGATTTAGCATTTCTTCATAGTGGAAACCTTTAGTGCATAGATAAGCTGAAAAGTTGATCATTTACTGGCACAACTACTTGGTTCAAATGAGGCAGATCTGGTTTATGAATAAGCACGTGATGTGGGCATCTAAATGGCTCTTGATGTTTTGATATTGAAGTTTGTGTCAGTGCAATGTATGGATCAGGTATGAGCACATATGACCATGTAGTAACAGCAAAAACACAAAGGACAAGGAAGTTTGCATTTTTCAAGGTACCACCTGCATCAGAAAATGCTGTACCAATTTTAATTCAGCTGTCATTTGATTCTTTTCAGATTCTGAACTTCGCTGAACCTCTGACTCTACCTCCAGGCTGCTGGAATGTATTTTCTTTGAAACTCAGTGTGAAAGACACTGTAACGAATGTGCTCTCTAGTATTTGTTTGTCCACAAATGTGGGAGTGATGTTTGAAATACCTCTGCAGATATATTCGACTGTGTCCAAGGTATTATGTTAAATTGTGTGTATTGAATTATTATTAGGCATTGCAAACCCAACTACAGTAGTGTCTCTGTCGGGCCAGAAATCTGTTCTTAGTCCTGAAAGAAAAGCTCAGTACCAGACCACTCTTAATCCATTCTGTAGCTTGAGAAGTTAAGTCCCCAGAATTGAAAAGTGATGGAATTATAGCTCTCTTCCACTTAATTGTCTTAATTCAAGGCCTTAATTCTCGTATTTGACTCTACGAAGTTATGCACTGAGAAACTGAAGTTTGTTCTCTTGTTTTGCCATATTTTTGGTTTGTTTTTCCAGCAGGGAGATCTTAATTTTGAAGCAGCTGCCCACTGTGATATTCAGTGCTACTTGGGAAAGTCTGATTCAGGTATGCTCATCTAAGGCTTTTTTTGGCATCTGACAGTAGTTTTATTGTAGAAAATTCATTTTATATAGCAGGACTTGTAATGAGAATATTGTTCATGCAAATACTTAGTTTTACGTTTTTTTAAAAACATCTACTTTTCTGGGAGTATGTAAATGACTGAGGGTTCTGAGTACATGGTGCAGGTATTTCAGACATCTAATTCCATAGCACTTGCTAAGCTATTGTTCTGTCTTGAAACATTTTTTTAAAATTTTAATATTTAGGACTCCTGTAAGTTCTCATTGGTGATATATTGCCCTTTTCTTTCTTCATACACGTTTTCTGGAAAGATGTTGAGATAGAATGGTAAAACTGTCCACTAACTCAAAGTTATTAGAAAATGTGCATAACCTGGGCCCAGATCTTGGGAATTCTGTGATGACAAACAGCAAAAAAATGTTGACCAATATTTGCCTGTATCCAGAGATAAATTTGAAGGCCTTCTCTTTCTCTCTTTTCCACAGCAGTAGTGCCATAGATTTCAGCAAAAGATGGTTTATCAGGCTTATAAAACAGCATACTTAACACTGTATCATATGAAACAGAAACAAGGGGTCTCATTTTTCTGGAACCGAGGAATCTGTCTCCAGATACTGTAATGCTGGGAGCTGTTTTAAGTACCTGGCTGGCATTTACCAAAATACAGTGATAGGTATTACATGGCATGATACTACCTGAAGAATGTTGAACTTGTTAAAAGCTAATTCAGAATAGTAGCTTTTATTCTCTGTGCAGTAAGGAGTTTCAGAAAATGACTGGTATCATAGGCTTTAAATGTTTGAGTGCTTTCCTGGAGATGTTTTCAAGATGATGTTTCTTAACGTATTTTTGTGTAAGGATATGAGGAAGGCAGGAGTAGTCAGTCAGACGTGAAAAGGAGAATTGAGGTGTCATACAGAAACATGTAACTTGAACAATTACTGAGATATTTACATGCCAAGGCACATATCTTAAAAGCAAATTTTTTTTTTTTTTTTTTTTTTAATCTCAATGAAGGAGTATGGCTGATACAACTGAATCCTTGTTGCTTAATTTATTTTCATTCTAATAATACACGTGAGGTCTGTACTTACAGGTATTCTGCCTTCTGCTGTATGATACTAGTATTTGTTAAACAGAAATGGTTAATGCATGACCTGAAAATACTGACCTGAAGAAATTGTAATTGGATTATTCCAATAGTCACCAATCTCAGTTAATTACTTTAAACATTAAGGGTTATAAAATGGAGTACTTACACTTTAAAAATAAGTAATTTTTGTTTTCCTTTGAAAGCAGTTTGCTTTTCTAACTACTTTCTACTGTGTGAAAATGCTTGAAGCAATATGACTGTAACTTTCTAAAATGCATTAATCTTTAGACTGGTGTAAAGCTTTGCAATTTATCTTAAGAAGAATTTGAGAAAATTATCAAAATCTAAAAAAGAAACTAAAAATAAAAGACTGTTGCAAAACTATGGGAATTATTTTGTTCCTTGTTGTGCCATGCTACTATATTTTTGTACCACTGTGTACTGTATTATCTTGATACTTTACTGCCATCAGTAGAGAGTACTGTGTAGCCTACTGATAACATGGTTACTCTTCAATGGCGTCGGTTAGAAATATCAGCAGTAAAAAGGGTTTACTTACATACACAGCCTATGCAATACCCATTCTCTTGTTTGCGTGTACAGCTACTTTGATTTTGCAGATGTATTCCGTTATGCAAATCTGATATGGAAAATAATGTATATACCCTCGCATATTCTCATTTTGAAGGGGAAAAGTGGGTTGCCTTTTTTGTTTTATGTCTGGGTGCTTT
The DNA here is from genome assembly GCA_030060385.1 of Muscicapa striata striata. Classification (NCBI taxonomy): domain Eukaryota; kingdom Metazoa; phylum Chordata; class Aves; order Passeriformes; family Muscicapidae; genus Muscicapa; species Muscicapa striata. The sequence continues at coordinate 72,681 of JAREIS010000304.1, read as the reverse complement.
TCAGATACTGATTACTCGTGTTCAGAAGTAGATTGATGAAAGGAAAAAATATTATCTCTGTAAAATCTGAAAAATCTATTATCGTTTTAGCAAATCTGCTTTGGCAGAAGAGTCTCTCTCTGGACCATTCTGCCTGGGATGTGGATTCCGAGCTTGCAAGTGACCTTTATGAAAGATGGCAAAAAACAAGATGTGGGGAAGCATGCAGGTCTGTACAGAATCTCTTGAAGTTCTTAATTCAAGCCAGTACAGTGTTGTAAGAAAGAGTATTTGTGTTCTGAAGTATTTTTAATTATAACAAAGCTTTTTGGACCATTTTTCTACACTTAAGTTAGTTCTCTTGAAGCACGTGGAGCTTCAGAGCACCCCAGACACCCCCAGCTTTCATTTCAAGGCACTGCCAGCCACAAGTAAGCTTTTCAGCCTGGAATATAAATAATATTCTGACTATAGTTATCTCACCAGGGCTACCTGGCATGTAAGCAGTCCAAGCAAATTTTGCAGTTCATCTGTGGAGTTGCATGAGTCCATCATCAACAGGTTGCATAGCAGTCTTCTCAGGGTCTTTGGATGGCTTTCAAGGTTTTTAGTCCCTCGCCTACATACACAGAACTTATTCTGATTTTCTGCCACTAGGCTACAGCTTTATGGACTTTATTTTGTAGAGACCATTTTCAAGGAAAGATAAGTTGATGCAATTATAGGTCCTGGCAAGTCATGTTGTTGTTGTTCTTTGAAAGAAAAAAAAAGAAACTAACTGAGTTTTCTGCCTTTGCGGATAAAGCAGGAGACGTATTTTAGGATTGGCTCACTTTACTCAGCAGAAGCATTCTGAAGAGGAGTCCTTTGCCTTTTTCTTGCCACGGTTGACTACAGAGCCTGACCTTACACTCAACTTCAGTGCCACAGCTGTTAAAAGTAGTATGGTGAGGATGGTTGTTACTATATTTTTTTCTGAGTTGATACATGTTTAGCTTGTTTAAATAAAGTCTGTGGTTAATACTTGATGCTTAGCATTTTCATACTGCTTGATAAGCTGGTGTTTTGATCTCAGTTAAGACTAAATTTGCTTCCCTTTGGTTCTTTGATAAGTTTTCTAGCGTCTTAGTTGTAATTCTTTAGTTCAAGGAGAGGAGTAAGCAGTGTAGGTTTTCACCAACTATTTTTTGTAGTTGTTAAAACTTTCCTTGCATTCATTGTATATAAGTTACATGCTTGTGGTAAAATAATTGAACATGGGACTAAGGATAGGGTGTGTCATTAAAGCTGTACAGGATGGCCTTCTTCATGCCATTGCACTTTGTAACAGAAGTGGGTAAAACATTTATGAGAGGTACAGCACTTGCAGAACAATGTATCTTCCAGCCACACTGACAATTATTTCTTTCTTGTTTGTCTCTACGTCTCTACTAACGTAGCCTAGGCCAAAACCAGTCATATGGAAATTGTTTTCATATGCGCATATTGTGAATTACCTTAATATTCCATTTGTCCAATTCAATTCTTAGTCATTACAGAATTTTTTATAACCTGCTTGTATTCAGACTTCTCTAAGAAAGGGTGGCACCTCACTAACTTCACTTTCTTCTGTGCAAGAGCTTTGTTCACATCTACCTGCATAAATCAAAATCCAAATGAAAAGGTTATTTGGGGAGCAGGGGCGGTGTTTTTGCACACTTGGTTAAAAATGCACTCTTAGCTGATTTTGAAAATTATGACATTGTGGTGACATGTCCTGGTGTTACATGCAGTTGTGCATGTATGATTACACTGTATTGAGACAGAGGCCAGATTGAAGTCCCTTGAAAATACAGATTGTATTGCTAGTGCTGAATATTTTATCAACCAGTTCTCAAATATGTAGTTTTTAACTCTTTCTTTTCCCCTCCAAACTATTCAGGTAAAATATTTCGTACTAAGAAACCCTTCATCCTTCCCAGTTACGTTGCAGCTTCTGCCTCTCTCTTACTACCCTGATCCCCAGGCTTCACTGAGTCTGCTGAGCAAATGGTAATAACGACCTCAGGATACTCTTTTCCCTTTTAAAAGATCTTATTTGCTATGCCTTATGATTGTTACTTATTGGGTTTTATTTAGTTTTTCAAAGTGTAACTTTGCTGGGGATTATATTCTGACCCAGTTTGGAAGATACAGCCATGTTCAGGGCAGCTCCATGTATGGTGCATGCCTTTGTAATGCACCTCATCATTGATAAAACACAAATTGAATATGTTTTAAGCAGGTTTGTGTCTGCCAGATATAGATTATAGTTGGTCATCTTCTAGGATCTGAGGCTTAGTGCAAGCTGCCAAAGTGAGGTGAACAACTTACGGAGTTGGGGTTGTGCATCTCCTCACAGTGCTAGTTGGTATCTATGGAGTCTGTAGACAGATCAGTGAAAAGAAGCTATCTGAAACATCCCACCAGGAAAGGTTTTCTTCTTAGCCTTTTCTTAAGTAATAACCTGGTTGAAGAGGAAACAGGAACCAGGAGGAAAAATGCAGGTCCAGAGAGAACAACCTTAACATAAATGTTTAGGGTCAGCTAAGTAAATATTTCTGCATTGTTTTAGACTTTCCATTTTAGAATTGAGATGATCTAATGAGAAGGCTAGAGAAGAGTTAGATGAACAGTAAAGAGATCTGGTGAGTGAGCTGAAGTTCACCAAAACTTACACTTACCACAGATACCTTTGAAAAAATGTTACAGTTAGTAGGACTGTTGGGGTCCTAATCCCTGTGTAATTGCTCCTTAACCTCATTTCTTTAGGTACATGCATGTGCATATATATGTCTGTGTATATATATGCACATTAATAACTGTATCTGTTTGCATACTAAATATGATTTCCACATAGACTCTAGTGGATTGTAATTACATTTTCTCTGTATTTGCACACTTTGATTTCTGCAGATCTTCTAAGTTCACCAGAAACCACATCCATTAACTGATTCTTTTTAAGCTATGTCATAGACAGTTGTGACGAGTGAATTTTTAGTTCAGTGGCTGGAGGTCCATGTGTCCTATTTAATCTGCATTTTACATATTGTTTTTCTTATGTCAGTTTTTAATACCTAATATCAAATGCTTATAATATACATTTGAGCAAAAAAAATAAATTACTTTAAGTGAATTTGATTTGCAAATTATGTGATGGAAAACAGGAATTTATCCCAAACAAATCATGAGCAGAAAGAGGGATATTTGAATAAATTAAGAGATGTAATAATGATTATTTATTAACAGTTATGCGAGCAGAAAGAGCTTTGGGGAATTTGTATTTATGTGACTTCGGGGAATTTGTGTTTATGTGGCTTAGGAATTCTGTTTCTTGACTGTGATATTTTACAATATTCTACACTGACAGACCTAAAATGCTCAGCCATTTGTCTGTTTTCCATATGCGTGGAATCCACATAACACTGATTTGCAGTGTATTCTGTTGAAATGCAGACAGACATTTCCACCATATTTCACATTGCCAAATTTGTAAAAGCAGTCTTTATTTAAGGATAGATTTGCCAGCACATAAAAATAAGACAGTGCAGTTCTGACAAGGCTGGGTTTCAAGTGATTAACTTTTTGTTTTGGTTTATTTAGGTTCGGCATAAATGTGCAGGCAATTAATTTCACAACCACTGAGTTCAGGCTAATGGATGAATGTTCTCACAGGGTAAGATGGCTAATTTTGGTGGAAGTGGTTTCTGACGCACTAGAGAAAGGTTTTTCTAGCTATGCTACTTCTGGGTTCCTCCCAAGTGCAATTTAAAGCAGTTTCACGGTGTTTTCTTGATTCTTCATCAGGTTTGTATTTTTGCAGCTAATTATTTTTAGAGTTTGGGTCAGTTTTGAATACAGCTGTACTGAGGAAGTGCATGCATGCCGGCCTGCAAGTGTGTGGATGTGTTGTTGTGACTTCACTCTTGGCTCCAGGTTGACCATAAAGTGTCAAGCTATGGAGTCGGTGATGTCAGGACCTGGCTGGTTATTTTCTCAGTAGAGGGAAGTAGTGTTGGGTACTTCAAGGGAGGACAAGCCAGGATTTCTACATCTCAGCTTCATGTCATTGCAACTTCTGGATTCAGGTTTGGAATGTCATGGTTCTCTCTTGTGCCCATTGCCTAATTTTTGCATGAATGTGGTAACACTTGGCTGTGGCAGACCAGTGCTGAGCTGTGCTTAAACCCTGAGGTGTTGTGTCATGGATGACAGAGAAAATGCTGTATCAGGGATGCTGGCATATTCTGGTGTCCAGAGTACTGTCCAGAATACCCAGAGAATTTCTTCATAAGACTTCTTGTTTGTGGAAATGCCCAGAGTTAATGTATTTTCCTTGCTGTTTGGGCCTGGTGCAGCTTCATCTTAAATATCCTGTGGAGATACATGTTTCTGCACATATGCTTTAAGATCTTAATGAAATATTTGTACCTTTTAAAAAGAAAAGAGTGTGTTTGCTATGTTAAACAAAGCTGACCTTTCCTTTCTGGCAACAGTTGTAAGAGTTGTTGTAAAAGAGAGGAGACAGCAGTTCATAAATCCTAGCCTGTAGGCACTTTGGAGAAAGGGAAGGTAGCATAGGGGTAGGAGTGAACTTCTACAGTCCCACACACCATACTCTTGGCCAAATGGAAAAATAGCTGTAGATCTTCAGTGTGTACAATACATGTTTGTCATTAGATTTGAAGAGCTGTGGGAAACATACGTGGTTGGTTAGATTTTCAGCACATGTGAGAGGGATCTTGCCTTGTTAACCAAATCAATAGTTGTTAATATTTGTTGTTAACAATAATTGCTAATAACAGTAGTTGTTAACACGTTAATTTTTGTATTTGTCTTAATTTTTCTAGTCAGTTTATGTGCAGTGAATTGTTAGGCTCATCTTTGTGGGGACTGACGTGGGGAAGTTTGCAAATGCCATTCATGGCTTGCTTTAATAAATACCGACTATTAAAGGCAAGTTCTGTGCAAGTCCTGATAGTTTTTCTGTATTATTTTTCATAAAATAGACTAAGAATAAAAACATTATGAACTGAAAAAGATGAGAAAAGCTGTTAGTACAACACCCATAAACAGAAACAACCAAGTGAGAGCCCATTTTGGAATGATTATGGGGTTTTTGACTGTTTTAAGTATCTGATCACCCCTTTCTAAGAGGGGTCCCCCAATTCTGGAAGAGCAAGTTGTAGGGCTGTTTTCATTTTTCAAAGGCAGAACGAATAAACAACAGTATTAAAAAACAAACAAACAAACAAACAAAAAAAACCCCACATTATTTCCAGAATAAGTGAACTTTTGGTAGTTCTAGTTTTCAATTAATATAGTAGAGAATTCTCTTTGGCTTCTTTGCAGTGACTCAAATGATCAGCATGTTTTCCAGCAGTCCCTTTCTTACTTCAATCAAGTTGTAAGTCATACGCTGAGGGTATAATGATTGCTGCATTTCCCTGTGCAATCAGTACATTGTCAGTTCTTGTGAAGTGTTTCAGGATTCCTTGAATATGAAAGAAACTATTTCTTTTCCATCTGAGCAAATAAAAGCTGTTTTAAATAATGCAGTAATACATTCCTCATAATGAGTGCCGTACTATGAACTTTTGCTCAAATAAACAATCTTATCTGGTGTTTTATGTTGTCAGAACGAAAGACTTTGGTATAACAAGTTAGTTAGCAATTTCTGCACCTTGCCAAAAATATGTGGTGCTAAGTAGTGATACAGTGCATTTTTTGTATTGACATCTTTAAACACATATTTTTTGTGATTAAGAAGTGCATTTTTTGTTTAACAGAATGCACATCAAGAGGACCTCATCAGCAAGAAATGCAGTTCTGAGATGCTTTGGTTAAGTTTACAGCCACTGGAAACCAGAAAAGTTGGTGTAATTTTTACGCCTCTTGACTACAAAAGAGTTGCTTCCCTTATTTTAATCAGGTAAGCCAAGTTGTAAGTGAGAATCAAGCAACTCAATGTAAAAATGAACTTGTGAAGTCCTGGCACATAGACAAATGGTCAAAATTTGAAAATCAGAATACCTCTTGTTTAACAAAAATTACTTAAAGTGTGTTTGTGTGTATGTCTCAGTCATTAATTTTCTTGATATGTGGTCAGAGTGTTATAAAATGCATGTGGCTTTAGTGAGCCAGTATTGAGAGAAACATGTGGTGTGGCTTTGCTATTTTCAACCTGACTTCTATCATTATGAAGTTCTTGATCCAGTAAGTCTTTTATGCAGCCAAACATTGGCTACCTGTGTAGATAAAGGAAGTTGATTGAAAAAGCAACCATTTTTACTAGGTGGCACTGTTGTTACCTGGTGGAACAAGTCGCTAAACTTGCTCCTTCACTGTGTGAAATTCACTAGTGGCTGGTTCTGGAGTGATCCTGTTTCTGTTTAAGGGAAACCTGTCCAGGTTTCGCCACTGATTGTGTTACTGAAACACTCTGTCTTGGTTTGGCACCTAGAGAGCAAAGCCATGAATTTGCAAACTTAATTTGTGCTTTAGTAGCTGATCGCTTGATTTTTATTTTATGGCAGAAACAACTTAACCATCCTGGATGTGGTCAATGTAGAAGGCTTTGGAGCCAAAGAATTGCTTAAAGTAGGGGGAAGACTCCCTGGTGCAGGAGGATCCCTTCGATTTAAGGTGCCAGAAGCTACACTAATGGACTGTAGACGACGTGAGTAAGGAGACACAGGTCTCTCATTGTTCAGCTGCTTTGCTCTGCACTGGTACTGGTACAGAACATTAATGTTACATAAACAGAATGGTAGAATCTGAAGAGCTTGGTCATGAGAAGTCTAATTTTTGTTTTGTCAAATCTGACTGAAAATCGTTAGAAGTTTTAGAAATACACTGCTGCAGAACAGTCTGTATTACATCTTGGTCACTTATGTTTTTCAGGTTTTTTTTCAATTCAGTTGTAAGTAAAAAGAGCAGTTTATTTATGAATGTAAGAAAATAATTTTATGCACTGTAAAATAATCGCTCTCTTTTTTTCCTTTAAGAACTTAAGGACAGCAAGCAAATTCTATCCATTACGAAGAACTTCAAAGTAGAGAATGTTGGACCACTTCCTATAACAGTTTCATCAATGAAAATCAATGGTTACAGTTGCCAAGGATATGGATTTGAAGTGTTAGACTGTCAGGAATTTTTCCTGGCTCAGAACTCATCACGAGAAATCAGCATTGTGTAAGCACTGACAAATTGTTGACACAATAATTGAAGTGGAAATTTGAAATAATTAATTTCAGAAACAGTCACTCCAACAGCATACTACACACAAAATTTTGAATAGAAATTTAGTAAGCCTTTGCCTCAGGATGACATTAACAAACAGATAATATAATACTGGTTCCTTATATGACCCAGTATTTTTAAAAGCAGCATACATGCTTTTATCAGTGCATAATGAAGTAACAAATTAAAACAAAAGGCTTGCCACAATTTTTTATTTGCTTGTTATTCTCTAAGCTTGTTTCAATCTAGTCATGTTTTCCCAACATTGCACATAGTCCAAAACTGATTCTTTTTATGCTATCCTTGAGTGAAAGATACTGTGACTTAAGCAAAAGTAAAGTTAATGTTGCTGTATTAAAGTAACTGTGGTTTCTCATACAACAAATTTCACCTCTACTGATTGGAAAGGCAAGTTATATTTTTTAGCAATCAAGTAGAATAGTGGGATGGGTCTGGGAAGTGGAAGAAGAGACAAATCAGGTGTTTCTTCTGCTTTCTGCATCTTTCCAGCTTTGTGCCCTAGTACCTGGCACTTTCTGAAATCAAGCTGGCTGTATGCTGGACAGCTGTGCTTTTGTTGATTAACCTGAGATGATCATGTTAATTTCCTTGATAAAAGGAAAACATGTCACAGTAATAAGAGTATTATGAAGAGTCACAGTAAACCCATGTATTTGGCTAATTTAAGATGATCTAACTGTGCTACCTGCACAGATAGCGGACACTTTAATTAACTGTGGTTTAAAAAAATATTAATAAATCATATTATTTCATATAACTAGAGTGTTTTTATTATTAGATGAATAAATTAATAATATTAATAATGAGGTGATATTTTACTAATTTTAAGAATACTATTAAATTACTGGTAAATATTATTAAATTAGTTTTCATACTTAATATTATTGTTGTTTTCATCATAGTATTTGTATTTTTGGTATCAGTGTGACTTCAGAAAATAAAATTCAGCCCAACAATGAAAAAGTAACACCACCTATGTTTCTCCTGACAGATTCACTCCTGACTTTACATCTTCATGGGTAATTCGTGAGCTCACACTGGTGACTGCTGCTGATTTGGAGTTCCACTTCACACTCAACGTGACTCTCCCTCACCATCTGTTACCGCTGTGTGCGGATGTGGTGCCAGGACCCAGCTGGGAAGAGTCTTTCTGGAGGCTCACTGTCCTTTTTGTAAGGTAAGGCTTTCCTCACAGCGCCCCAGAGTTCCTACAAGATGCAGTGTATGTAACTGTCATGATGATAGCACACATGGTGCTGATGACTGAGATCCCCTTGCACACTGTGCTGCTGCTTGCATGGTTTGGACACTGAGAACAGTCAGAGCGCAAATGAAACAACAGCAGTGACCACTTTGCCTGGTTCTAGATGCAACAGAAGAAGACTACAGATATCTGAAAAACCAAGAATTTTGCATTCTACTTTCCTGCTAAAAAAATCTACACTGTGTGATTGAGAAGGTAGTTTGAATTAGAAAGATTTTTACTTTGATCCATATATGTTTGATGCAATTAATACACTATGAAGAGAGAGGATATTTTGCATCTACATTTTTAGTTCAGAAGTATGATGGCATTTGTACCTCATTTTATGCCATTGTTTTCTCTAGGAAAAGAAAGAGACAGTATTTAATAAATTCCAAAATAATGACAATTACTGTCATGGATGAACAGCAGGCTGATAGGTATCATATTATGATATAATGTGAGACTCACTGCAACACAGTTACTTCTAAATTATCTTCAAATCGAGGATTATCTCTTTTAGAATGAACTTTGTTGAGGTTTTTTTTCTTTGTAAAGTTCATGACTGAGTTATTTTCTAGAGCTAATAACTAGTAAGGGCTGTAAGGAAGAAAAGGAAAATACTATTACAACTATCACTTTTAAAGCTGTATTTTAGTTTCTTGTCTGTCATTTTACTTAGAATTTACTAACAAAATATTTGAAAAGTGTATCTTGTTAGAAGCTTTTTAACTCTTTTTTAACTCACTCAGTGTTCCTGAAAGTTGTAGACACTGGTATCTATTGTTTTCTTTGTCAGTTTGTCCCTGCTTGGAGTGATTCTTATAGCCTTCCAACAAGCCCAGTATATTCTAGCAGAGTTCATGAAATCAAGACAGAGGCCAAATCCAAGTGCTTCACCTCCGCAGAACAGTAACTCCATTGACATAATCAGCTCTGATTCCTACAAGTAAAAATACTTTTTTTTCTTCTTCTTTTCTACCCTGTTTATTGTGGAATGATGCTTTCTGTCTGTATTCTGATACTGCTGTGGGCTGCTTTAAAGGAGACTGTTCCCAGCAGCCTCTTTTAGAAAACTTCCACCTCAATCCAGGAGGAATGGAGGAACTCAGGGGTTAATAATCTTGAATATTGCCAGTAATACATAAGATAAAAATTGTTTGATGAAACTAAAGGATACACGACATATGGCAGCCATGGAAATAATGGAAAATATGTTGATGGTTCTCAATCTGACCCTCTTGAATGGTCAGTTAGGCACTTACTCACTGAAGCATGTAAGTGTGTTGGAAGGCTGAGCAAATAGTTAGAGTCATGCTCAGTTCTCACTGAAATCAGAATGTGCTTACCTGGTATGATAAATTGAAGACTTAAGGCAATTTCATGGCTTGTAAATATGCCCCTCTTTCTTTTCTTACAACAATAAAATATAAAATAATTCACAATGGCTTTGTAAAGAAAAAAAAAATCCTTTTTTTTTTTTTCTCAGGGAAGCTGCAAGACGTTTATAGATTCCTATAGTTCCTCAGATAAAGGTAAAGGGAAGGGCTTCCTGTCTGTAGGCACTTCTTCCAGCCGAAGTCAGAGTGCGGCAAAGAGAAGTCCTGCAACCTACAGCCACTCTCAGAAGAAACACAAATGTTCCGTTTACTACAGTAAGCAGAAGCCAAATACAGCAGCTGGCAGTGCCACTGCAGCTGCTGATGAGAAACAGAATCAGACTGCAGAGAACCAGATCTCAGCACCAAAAGAGGACATTTGCGCTGATGATGTCAGTGAGAACTGGGTAACTCTGAAATATGCAAATGGCATAAATGTTAACAATAATTTAACTCTTCCAGAAGACTTTCTGGGTAAAGAAGAAAGTACACTGAAAAATACAGTTCTCATTAAAAATACTTCTTCAGAATGTGATCTGAAGGAAGATCTTCAAACATGTATGTTTCCTAAGGAAACTAACCTTAAAGCTTCAGAAAACCTAGCTGAGCTCAAAGAACAGGAGTCCTGTTCTGTGAAGATGTCCAAGAAGCTACCTGAAAGTCACTTGTCCAAAAATTCACTCCAACAACAGCCAGAACTGCAAGAAATTTCAAGGAAAATTAGTGGTAATTTTTTCTCAAATTCTATCAGTCTAAATTACTAAGTGAAATCTTCTAAGAGCTCACTGTGATTGGGATTTTGTCTTTTGTGCAGGACAGAAGAATGTGGTATTTCTTATGCATTCACTGCGATTTGTCTGTTTACATTCCTAAGGAAGCAGCTTACATTTGAAGTTGTTTCATAAATCATGAATTTTCTTGGTTTACAGGTTTCAAGCTTGTTGCCGTAGCATTTTAACTGTTAAAATAATTGATGTTACAGATCTGTTTATAGGACACAAATTGCCCTTGTCAGAAGGATCCCAGTTTGTTATTATCATGTCCACTGAAAATACGGTGAATCACTTGCTTGAATCACTAAACAAGCACATTCAGAAGCAGACATTCAGAACTCCTTTGATAAAGCCACACAAAATAACAAAAACCTAACATCAGGGTAATGTGAAATTTTATTGTATAGGAATCTGCAACTCAGTGTTTTCCTTAGTAATTGCATAGCTATATTTTTTATCTTTTCTTTTTTTGTAATTGTGAGGCTAAGCTGCCTGGGAAGTCTTACCCCTTAGCTTCACAGTTCCAAATTTTAAAAACAGCAGAAGAACACCTGGGAGAAATCAAATGCGGGATAGGAGAATGTATCCTCTGGACGCTTGGCTTTGCTGAGACACTTGGCAAAGTAGTTGAATAGTGAAAACTGGCATTTGCTGTAGCTGTGGCAGTTTATTTAGGGAGTGAGCCATCAGAGAGGGGTTTCAGGCCTTGCTGAAAGTTGTTACCACAGACTCATTGCTTCTCATTTTGTTGTTATCTGTGAGCTGTAGCCACGTACAAGTGTGCAATCTCAGGTGAAGGTAAGATAGTTTCACTGATTCTTATAAGGTATTTTGAGATTCTTCATATGCTCCTAAAATGCACTGTTGCTTATTCTTTGCTTTGAATTAGGAGATCATTCCGTATACTCAGTAGTAAAGCACTAAAGGTAATCTCCCTTGTTGTCTATTAGCAGTTGTGGTTTTCTGCACTATCAGGCATGTGAGTATTTATGTGTCTAGATGTTTAATTAGAATGTTGCAGTGTTTGTATCTTGATTATAGTTACAGACCTGGTTTTGTGCAAATGGAGTTCAGGACCTCGGGTGCTCACATGTTTGTATGCTGGAGAGCAACAGAGCATTCCTTAGAGCTCTGGCAGTTTCCCTTGCCTGGTGTTTCATTCACATGTGCTCCTTTTGCAGTCCTCATGGCTGCCTGATCCAGAGGGGTGACAATGTCTGAATCAGAGCTGGGATATTGTACTTGGTTGGTAGGTAACTGTAAAAATGTTTGGGTGCGCTTTTCCCAGTTGAGAAGGCCAGTTCAGTTCAGTAAGTGATGACATTTCTCACACAGTGCAGCTGAGAGCCTTGGCAGCAGATCACTGTGGATATAGTGCACATCTCTGAGATACCTTGAACCAGTCAGAGGCAAAGTTAATTCTGTTGTGTCCTGTCCTGGCCCAGGCAGAGGAATGTAACTTAGCTGAGCAACTCAGCTAGTTGTTGAAGCAGGCTTCCTCTTGAAGCTTTCATCTTTTGGACTTTTAGATCAAAATAATTCTTCCTCACAAGCCTCTCAAGTAAAAGAATTTTTAATGTGGAACCCATGCTAAAGAAAGGATGACTTCCCTTTGTCTTCATGATGAATGCAGAGAACGCTTCAAGGTGTCAAGCACCAAGTAAAGGCTGTTTTTTCTCCCCACTCAGTTTGCAGGGTTTTTTTCTCTGTTTTTTAGCCCAGTGTTCTCTAGCTTCATACTCTACCTTACAGACCCATGGCTGAGCCCCAAATAGCTGAAATTCAGATGAGATGAGCAGAACTTGGGTAATCTATGCATGCACTGGGAGTAGTGTGCTCATGACCAAGAACCAGCATAAAGCTACTTTTTGCAACTGCTGTGAGAATTTTTACACAGCATTAGCTTTTGATTTTGAAATTTTCAGTATCATGAGCCTAGACATTAGTCTCCTAGTATTTTGGAAAGCAGCACAAGGCTGTTTTTAAAGAAAGGTATTTGGTTATGACTGGGAGCATCTTCTCTTCCCATGCAAACTGTTGTTATTGTTTAATTGTAGGGAATAGCCAGCAAGTGCCTCTCAGGAATGAAACAGAAAACTGTGAGACTTTTAAAAAGCAGATCAACCTAAAGCCTTCAACAGAGAAAAAGATTAATATGAGACCTAAGGAGGAGACTCCATGCTGTGCAAAAGAGGAGATTACTTCTTCTGAGGTTTGTATTGTGATCTTTCTGCTTTTCAAATTTAAAATTATCTTTTTATAGTTTATGTATGTATGTATATGTAGGGACTACTATGTAGAGTCACAGATCAGTATGAGTAAATGCGTGAATGAGGAGGTATGCAGATGTGCTGTCTCACATCCATTGTGTATTAATGCTGCTTTTTGGAATGGTGAACTGTTTGGGTAAAAATCAAAACAGCCGTATCACAGCCAGAGATTGTTAGTGTCAGAGCAGGCACAAGCGTACTGGAATCTAATGCCAGCTATCAGCCACACTAATGATGTGGGAACATTCTCTGGCGGAGTGGTGGGCACATTGGCCTTCATTTGCAGGCCTGATCTCCAAACCCAGGGGTTTGCATCAGAAACTTGCATTTGAGAGCACAGCAGGCAGAAGCCCTTTAGCAGATTGTGAAGTTGCTGAGAAGGATCATTCTTCACCTCTGGTTTCTGAGTATGATAAACACATCAGACTGTACCTTTGTTGCAGGCAGCATAAAACACTAAACTTAATCAGACAATTAGTAAACTTGAGAATCTGGATTATGTTTGTATTCTGTCTACTGGATAGAAATCCCATGGCAAAACAGTGTAAGGAAGAATTGCTTACATTGCTTGGGGAATATGTCAGAAAAGACATGGTCTGTGCTTTGGGAACTGTTACAAACTTCTTTCCATGTGTGGCTGATGGTGCTGAGCTTTTTTCTTGCATTTTTTGAAATTACTAGTATTTGTTGGTTACTTACTCCATGATTTCCTCAGCTGTAATTCAAATGAATGCCTTCTCCCACCCCTCCCAGCTGCTGAGGAAAGGGAGGATTTATTGCTGCTGAACTTGCACACCAGCTGATCATAAATCTGGCAGATGTTTTTTGTTTTTAGCACATTGGGAATTTAATTGACTGCTTTACTTTTTCTCCTTCCATTTTTTAATTTCCCCGAAAGTCAAGAACTAGATGCTGTGACAGGGAAAATGCTAAGTTTGGGAATTCAAAAATTTCTCTCTCATCATTTCTTGCTGTCGTTGTGGACAGAGTCTTGGAAGGGCTGGTTTAATTGATGGTGCTGGAAAGAGGATGTGCTGTGGAAAGCCACTAAATCATGAAGTAACTATGCATTTGAGTCGGGTCATTTTGTCCAGAGAAGTTTAATTTAAAAAATCCAATGGAGTTCATTGACTAAGTTAAGTTCATTTTATAATGTATGTATTGTCTCAGCTTGTATTTTTGCCTTTAGCAAGAAGATGCATATAGGAAGAAGAAACCTCCGGAGAAAAAGGAAGGAAATGTACCAAATATAAATTGGAATAGAAATAGAACATCTAGGAAAAATAAAAAGAAGAATGTAAATATATCTACAAGGTATGTATTACCTCACCAAATCATGAAAAACCTGGAGTAGCTATAATGTTTCTGCAGGTTTTGCATAGTACATAAGGCAGGATTGCTTTATTTATTTAAATAAACACACTTTAATTCTGGCCCGAGCATCTATTTTTAGGAATGTGCAGTACTAAGTATCACCAGCAAAACAAAAAATTTAAAAATATTCCATTTGTAAATCTGCATGTATATAGACGCAGCCCATTATGCATAGCAGTGGTAACTCTCTGTTAGAGTCTGGAACGTGCTGTCTCTGAAGTTCAGATGGTTAGCTTCTTTCTTGTTGTGTGGAGAAGTTCCAGTGGTGTATTCTCTTCAATGGAAAAAGGAAAATAAAATTGTTGAAATAATTCCATTGAGTAACTGGGGGAATGTTGTACTCTACTAATTTTGGAAGAGAAATGCATAGAAATGAGACAGTGGCTTGCATTTTTCCTGTAAAGATTTAAAAAACTAGAGCAGCACTAGATTCTAAAAGAATATTGAGTAAGCGCTGTGGAAAGTTACTTTTTTTCCCCCTGAGAATTATTGTAATGCATTTTAAAGTTATTTTTAAATTACTTTAAAATATTTTTGATATGTTTTAAATTTAAGTTGTTTGGATTATTGAAAAATACTAGCTGCAAACTGCTACTAGAATAGAAACACTTCTGAGGAGAAAATCCTACTCCTTCCCCTCCCCTAGCCCTTTGAATTAAGGTCACAATCCTACAACTACTTCACACAGACTTAATTTTTATTGCGAGTGCTTCTGTTGAAGTCAGTGGATTTTAAAAGGAGATTGTAAATTTGAAAGGGCTGTTATAACTCATTGTACACAAATTTCTATTCATTTTGTGGGAAGTCAGTACATGTGTAAATCTTTGCTGGATGCACACCTTTGTAGGCAGGAAGGATGAAAAAGAAGCAGTGAAGAACTGAAGTTCAGTGTCTGTTCCTTGATCCAATTCAGCAGTTGTTACTTTCTGAGTTAAGATGGAACTGTTCCATTTCTGCAGAAATTTGAGAGCTGACTTCTAATAATTTTTTTATTAATACTCTCTGAGTATGATATTGGATGCAGACGTTCTATTTCACTTTTACTAGCAAAAATTTAAGATTGCTTTGGATGTGATTTTACCCTAGTTATGGTAATGCCAGTGAAATGAACACAGGGCACATTTTTCTTTGTATTTAGAGAATGGAGTTAAATGTGCACGTCATTTTGCCTCTCCCCCTAAGAAGCAGTAGTCTGTGTGGTAAGATACTGCATTTTGGGGAAGGTTTTTTTAGGTTTCTGTAAATAAAACGCTCAAACCTTTTGCTTCCCCTGCAATTTGCCTTGATAGCTGCGTGAGTTGAAGTATTTAATGCCTGAAAAGGAAAAATGCAGATGATATGTAAAATGCAAACATGTTTTTGGGGGCGTGGTTTTATTAGGGTCCCTGAGCAGAGTGAGTTGAAGCACGTGTGCAGTGAATTTGAAAGGCCGGATCTAAGAGCGAATATTGGAATGAGAGCCTGGTGTCCTCAGAGTAACGGGGAAAATTGTAAAGCAGACCAAAAGGCTGGGAGCTTGTCCATACAGGGAGAAACAGGTATGCAGTCTTGATTGTCTTAAAATGGGGAAAGAAACACAATTTGGATTTTGTGGCAGCGGAGCATTCCTTACTTGAGAAACCTGTACTTTTCTCCCTTTTGAACCCTGACACAAATATGACAGGACTGGTATGATTTAGTGCCTGAAATAATAGCTGCTCACTTCTGAAGGGCTCTGCATGCTTCTCCATGGGGTTGGTTGGTGGTGCAAACCAGAAGATGAATCAGTCTGAAGCAATGATCCATCAGTTCTTGGTGAAGGAAAACAGACATAGTCGGCTTTTGTGTCCAAAAGAAAGCCAGAATTAACTCAAGCAGCTGTATTGCTTTTAAAAAACACCACTAGCTTGGGTACCTGCTTCCTGCTTTTCCATCAGGATTTTAATCATCTCTTCTCCCTGACTTCAGGGAAGAGGAGATCTGAAGAAGGATATCAATTTCTATAGGATTGTCCTTTGCATCTCTGATGAGATAATAAGAAAAGAAATTCTATCACTTATGAATTAATTACTTACAACGTTTTCTCCTTGCTCTTAGTATGCATGTTGCATCCTGGCCCACAGCCAGGATATGTTTGGAGTATTAAGTATGTATTTCAAGGGACAATGTGCACTTCCTCTTTCAACCTATTACCTATAGCAGCATTGCATCCTCACTTGCATTCATTTTACTGGGATATCATGTGAGTTGGAAGCTCCTTGTGTTAGGGGCTGTTTTAGTTACTGTAGCTATCAGTAAATATTATTTTCTCTCTTATCAGTAAATTCAAAGAATCCATGTAAATTCGTGATCCAGATTACTTTTCCCTGACAAAACTTTCTTAAATGTTGCGTTGATTTTTTGTTTTTCCCAACATCTT
Source organism: Muscicapa striata striata (assembly GCA_030060385.1). Lineage (NCBI taxonomy): Eukaryota > Metazoa > Chordata > Aves > Passeriformes > Muscicapidae > Muscicapa > Muscicapa striata. Next base: position 55,984 of record JAREIS010000304.1, on the reverse strand, counting down.
TAGAAAACTTTTATCAGCGGTCCAAAAAGAAGTGTTTGGAGAAGTTTTGTTCTGATTCAAGCTCAGATTGTGGAAGTTCATCAGGAAGTGTTCGTGCAAGTCGTGGGAGCTGGGGTAGCTGGAGCAGTACCAGCAGTTCAGATGGAGATAAAAAGCCAGTGATAACTACCAGGCATTTTCTTCCATCCAGTAAGTTTTGCAAACAGCACCTCTTCACTAGGGCAGAGTTTTAGCCTTCCTGCTGAGTGGAAAGGCCTACCAAGGTGTGGGGCACATAACTTGTCTTTTGTAGAGCACCTCTTAGACACACAAGGAGAGATGTAAAGAACTTTGTATTTGACAAGAAGTACTGCATGTTTCATGGAAATGAAGATGACTGTCAGGCTTCTCAATGAGCAGTATGCACAGTTAGTTGTCATGGAAGAGTGGGAGAACTGGAGTCACTAGCCAAAGCAATTTCTGCCTTCGAATTTGTTTCATCACATTATTTGTTGTTTTTAAACAATAAAACTATTTAAGTAATGCACAAATGAGGAATGTTTGAAAGCTGTTCAGATCTTGGGATGCTGTGTTTGGATAGGTGCATTTGAGGCATAAGTAGCCAGAACACCTGAGTCACTTGACTAGTATGAGAAATGGGAGCTGTGGTTCATTACTGCAGTTACTGAATACCTGAATATCACTGAAGTAGTTGAAAGTCACTGCCATAATTATCTAAAGTGATGTGGCACAAGAAGTAAATTTGAAAGTGCTGAAGTGACACCAGCAAACCCAGCTTTGGGTACCTGCAAAAAGATGGTTTGAATTATCTAAAAATATGCAGAAACTTTCATGTGTATTTGTGTATGCATAAAACTTTACATTACTAAATCATAGTGTGTGATCTGTCTGAACCTGTGATCTAATAGATAGCAAATCATGTGTACATGGCTTTCCTTTTTGTTCAAATTATAATGCCTCTTAAAAAACACAAAATAAGTAATTCTAAATTCAGACTTAATTTGATAGTAACAAGGAACCTCTCCATTAAGACTGTAGTAATCACTTCTAAATCATAAAATACATGTTAAGTCTATGGACCTAGGTAGCATGCCTTGAAATTGATGTGGTTAGTGATAATCCAGTGTGAGAGAAAACTTAACACCATTGGTGATTCTATTCGTTTGTATGTATATTCTGTGCATACTTCTTTTTTTAAGGATCTTTGATTTTCACAGTAATTCTTTCCTTTAGGAGAGAATATTTCACAAAATGATTTTCCATCTGAAACTCCTATCACTCTAAATCTGTCTCATAACATCTGCAATACCAGGTAAAATTTGAATCTACAGCCGTAAGTCATTACAGAAAACACCAACTTGAAGTCTTGTCTCAGTTTGATAAATAATACCTACCTGTTACCTTGCAATTTTTTATGATCATCTGGTTGTACTTACTAGTTGGAAGAAGAATCTTCTTCAGTACATAAAACGATATAAGCAAAATTGATTGTGCTGCAGAAGTACAACAAAAGCTTCCAAATGGAAAAAAAATGGAAATTGGTTTTCTACTTTCACTTCTTCCAGATACTAGCAACTTACTACATTTCCATTACTGCTTAGTTGTATTAAAGTTGTAGTGTTTTTTTTTTATTTTTAAGGTGGGAATAAGACTTTCAAGTTGATGTTATTCTTTTAATAGGAATAATGTTCTCCTAGCATATACAGCATGAAAATTGATTCCTCCCTCCCCCACATTCTTTTCTCCCTCTTTGCTATAGTAGAGATAGCATCTACAATTTTTATTACTATGAATCCTCATTTCACTTCTCATTCATCACACTCTGTTTCACTAGGAGAAATAATTCAAGCCTTTCCTTTGGGATTCTGGTGCTTGAAAATGTTTCCTTTTATTAACTTTGACTAGTTTCTTTAATGGGTTTTGATGAATATCAGATTCATGCTCATGTGTGTCTGTATGTCTTCATGGACATAAAAGTAAACTCACCTGAAAGTTGTTTAAACATTGTAAGAGGTCCTACTGATCTTCATGAACTATAGCTTGTTTTCCAGTTTTAGAGAAGAGCTGTTGAATTAATTTGCAGTGGGTTGATACTTGGATAATAAAAATGGGGCAATAAAGGTGTATTAATTTTATTCATTTTGCACGTGTGATAAGTAGCTGGCTTTTAATTGGAAAAAAAGCTTTTAAAAATTGCACAGTGGTAATTCAGAAATAGGAAAAATCAAGACAATGGGAAAGCAATAGAAATCATTAGAATATTTTTTACATCTCTATATATTTCCTTTGAAATAGTTTGGATTTTGAGACTTAAGAAATTAAATTTTCTTTTCATTCAGCAGAGATGTGAACAGCATCCCCCAATATCCTGAAACCTTATGTCCCAATTTCACTGACATAGCTGCAGATCCTGACAAAAATAAAGGTCAGTATTAATAACTGAAGCTGGTTTTCTCACACTTTGTCAAGTTTTAGTGATGTTGCTAATAATGCATGCACCAACTTGATAGACACATCTTTACTAGAACTTGACTTGCTTTTAAGCAGGTTAGGTGCAAAGTTAGCAAATGAAGGCTTAAAACCTTGACAGTTTTTGCTTGTAACTTTGATGATTTTTGCTGCATCTTCTGTGAAGGTAACATTTAGCTTTAAACTCATGTTCTAGGTATTCTTTCTTGTTTTCATCTTCTCGCTTTGCGCAGATTAATGTCCAGAAGCAGTGCAGCTGGGAGATCAAGAGCACTGCTTGCTGTTTTCAAGTGAAGTTAGACATCAAATCAAACATGACTGTTTTTCTCTCTAAATTTCCAGCAGTTGGGACTTGCTCTGTTTGAAAGCAATAATGAGGGAGGTTGTGTAGCTGTGGGAAATAGAAAAGGTACTAGACTCTCAGAAAGCTGTGTGAAAGCAATCTCAGGATGGAGAAAGGCAAGATGATAAAGATGCAAGGACAAGAAACAATAGGGCTATGAGCTGTGTAGAGATAGGCCTTAGGAAAATTAAGTAAGATAGTAGAAATATGTAAGTTAATAATGAAGCTTTATCCATTGTTTTAAGCTATTACAAGCAAGCATTGTTCAAAGCAAGATGTATGTGCAGCTTTATTAATTGGCCTAAGCAAATGCTTGTCAGGTTTTAGTATTATGCCCTTGGCTAGAAAGTTGTTAAAATACTTAGTAACAAAGAGAAATTCCTCTGCTATTGTAAGCAACTGAAGCTGTTTTCATCTCCCTTGCTTGGTTCTGTAAAATGAGGGTGATGATTGTGATGGTATAAAACTTCGAGACAGCTGCTCCTGCAGTCCCATCCCATTGTTTATGTACATATATATATGTAAATATAAGATAAGAGAAAAAAAATACTCCAGGAACCCAACAAGTAGCACTGTTAAAATTCTTGAGTTTTTGTTGTTTGTATCTCCGAGGGAAGCAATATTAGGTTTTTGAGTGGGATTCACAAAAGGCATCATGCTACATGGTGAGGTGTGTTGCATCTAGTTGTTGCTTGGGGTGATAGCAAGTAAAGGAGCAGGACAGGCCTTTGCAGGAGTTTTACGAGATGTTTATTTCAGCCACGCTTCTGCATTGTCCAGGGTTCAGGGAACGAAGGCGAAAGGGCTTATGGGGGTTCAGGTTTGATACATGGGAAGCAGGGTGGGGAGAACCTTAGGGACCAATTACCAAGGGACAGGGAAACCAGGTGGGAGTAACTAAAAGGCTAACAGACAGGCGAAGGGAACAGGGTTGACTTAGGGAACAGAACAGGGGTTGCTTTCTCTAACTAGGGAATGCTTTTGGTCTCCACAGAGGTGGAGTTTGAAAGCGGGTCAGAACACATTCCCTGCCCCTCTGCTGATAGGATACAAATGCTGATTCACCTTCTTCCATGGTATTAATATGTATCATGTGAAATAATGAAATGGAGCCAACTTTGCAACCATTGTCTCATGGAGATTGATAATTTGGACTTTTTCTCCAGCTGCCACTTCTCATATAGTTGATAGGAACCAAGTATCTGTGGGCAGTCGGGACACTCAGTCCATGAAGAGCAGAACAATTAATATCTGCAGTAGGGGCTAAATACAGCATGTAATGAGTTCACAAATTGTCTGGTTGGGAATTGCTCCAGTCTGTTAGAAACCTGACCCTGTTCCTGCTGTATTTGTATAGTAGGACTTCAGAGATGGTTACTGACTGAGGCATGGGGACAAGGAGGCCAGTGGGGATTGCATCCCTGCTGTCTGTCCTGCTGTGTGGAAGTGTGCCACCTTGGCACTGACAGCTGAACACTTAAGGACGCTCATCAGGAATTTCTTGCCTTTTTTTGTTGAATTCCAGTTTCTCAGTTCAAGTCTTATATAAATAGAAATTTTAAGATGCATTTAAAGACAAGCCTTCATCACAAAAAAAAAAAATTGCTTAGTAACTTTGGATTTTTTTCCTCTAGCAGATAGTCCTTACTTGGGATCTGAGAATAAAATCTCAGTGTGACAGAATCTGCAGTGTCTCCTTCCTGTTACTCTGCATTTCATTCCCCTTTCTTTTTTTAGGTCTTTACTCAACTGGAGACTTGTGGCCTGCCCAGCCAGTCTGCGTGACAAACAGTTTGAACTACAACCTTGAGAATAATATACCGTGCATGATCCAAGAAACCCCCTCTGTCCACAACAGGCAAGTTATGTTTTGTGTAAAAAGCACAGACAGTGCTTTGTTCGGGTTTCTATAATGCAGAGGACTGTACTTTACTCAGAATATTTGTAAAGGCAGATGATAGTTAAGATAAAAGTCTTTCTGCCACTTCAATCTTAGTTCTAGCTGTTAATGCTCTTCCATGAGTACATCATGATTAATTTTGCTAAGACAAATTCACTGCTGTCCCTGTTCATGTATAGATATTCTGGAACTTTTTTCAAGTTTAATTAGTACTTTTTGGAAAGCTATTAATTCCTTTCACTTCTTTTGCAGGCAGAGGGCCTGGCTTTGAAATCTGTTGCCCTCTTGCTAAATGCATAGCTTGTATATGCCACATGGTGTGTTGTGCAGTGTGTACTTGTGTTAAATGGCAGGAATAGACATTGTTATAAAGACAAATATTCCAGTATAAAGGTGGTTTAGGGATACAAGTTGGTGTGTTTCAAGCTCTGTGTATATTTGGATTGATCTTCCTGTAGTAATGAACTTTATTAATTCATGTATTTTACACTGCTCACACAGCAGATTTTAGTAATGAAAGATGTGCACAAACTACTGAGACTACTGAGAAGAAATACTCTGCCACCACATAGCAGTGAAATATGGCGAGTTCTTCAAGTTATATCCTATCATTCAAAATAACAGGAGAAGGACCTGGGGGTACGGTTGCACAACAAGCTGTCCCTGAGCCAGCAGTGTCCTTGTGGCTGGGAAGGTGTGTGGTATCCTGGGGTACATTAGGAAGGGCAGTGCCAGCAGGGCAAGGGAGGTGATCCTACTCCTCTGCTCAGCCCTGGTGAGACCATCTGGAGCACTCTGTCCAGTTCTGGACTCCACAGTCACTGCAACAGAGATAGGGAGCTCCTGGAGCATGTCCAACAGAGCTACAAAGTTGTTTAGCAGTCTGGATCATCTCTTACAAGGAAAGACTGAGGTTGCTGGGCCTGTTCGGCCTTGAGAAGACTCAGAGGCGATCTCATCAATGTCTGTCAGTATCTGCAGGGAGGGTGTCAAGGAGATGGAGCCAGGCTCTGCTCAGTGGCGCCAAGCAATAGGATAAGAGGCAGTGGGCAGAAACTGATGCGCTGGAAGTTCTGAATATGAGGAAGAACTTCTTTACTGTGGAGGTGACTGAACAATGGAATAGATGGTTCAGAGAGGTTGTGGAGTCTTTCTCACTGAAGATATTCAAGAACTATCTGGATTCAGTCTTGTGCCATGTGCTTTGGGATGGCCCTGCTTGAGCAGGGAGGCTGGACTAGATGACCCACTGTGGTCCCTTCCAGCCTTACCTGTTCTGTGGCTGCTTTCATACACCTATCTCAATTTGGACTTCATATGCCAAAATGCATGCACATCCATACAATTGTTTATTGATATTTAGTACTGATAACTTAAGATAGCTGCCTGTCTGAATAGTAAAATTGAAGTAGGGCAGCTTCGTATGAAATCCTTTTATATGCCTACCTTGTGCAGACTGGATCCTGAATTGGACTACTTTGAACTTGCTGTATAGCAGGGCCTGTTTTACTATTGACATGTCTTCAGGAATTATTTTCGAAAAAATTTGAATTCTGAAATTATTTCAATTAAAGAAGTATAACCCCTAGAAATCTACATGTAGTTTAGAAAGTGCACTGTTTCACAGGACTTTAGCACATTTGGTTGGGGTAATATAAATCTCCATTTTAATTGCTATTCTCAAGCATTCAAATGTTTTATGTCTTCTGCTACCTCAAATCACATTATCCATGATTGTGGGGAAGAAGTACAGTTATTTTCTTGTTATGAGGAAGAAAGTTGAGCCCTGTTAGGCATTGCAGGACTCTGATAGTGTCATTACAAGTTCATTTTCTCAGAGGAAAAAGAGCACTGTGAGAGAAATTGCTATGGTTACGTAGTGGCACTGGTAAAATTGACAAGTGAAATGTGAAAAGCCTCATGATCAGTTACAGGCATTTTGCATCCAACAGCTTTACATTAAATAAGTATTTCTAAATAATTTTCAGGAGTTCTGCAAATTGTTTTTGACTGCAGATTTTTCTTTTTCTTGAGACAGCTTCATTGACTGGAATGCAGCTTGTGACAGCCAGTTTTCCAACTTGTATTGTCCTCTAGAGATGAATGAATATGGTGCTTTCCCAGAAGGTAAGATGAAATAAAGCTTAATTATCACAGAGTACAGTTATTTTCCTCTCACTTTTTATGGAACAAAAGGCTGAGCTGGTCTATACACACACGGGTGTTCATTGCTTAAGTGAACTTTATGTTTTCCAGCTGAGTGCTCTGTAGTTATAAACAATGCATGTGGTGGATGAGAAGATTGGCCTTTGTAAAGAGTTATTAAGCCTGAAAAAGAAGTATGCAGTATGCAGGACTCCCAGAGGGAATAGAGAGAAATGCTTGTTCCTACAGTATTACACATATCTTTTTGCACAATCTTCTTTGTTTCCTTTCTGGCAGGCTTCTGCCTTCCAGTGTGTGAAATACAAGGCCTCTTGTGACCAATCGTTTCAGGCTAGAGTTTCTTGGCTTAGGAAGTACACTGGCAGCATTCTAGAATTCTTTAGCGTTATCTACCTAAGTAATAATGGAAGGTCAGACTGCAGTATCCCAGGCTGATCCCTTGGGCGCTTAGAGCTGAGACATATTGGCGGTGAGGCCTGGGGAGGTTCTACCATGCACATTCTGTCTAATAAAGACTCTGTCTCCAGTAGAGGGATTGCCAAGTTTTTATTCTGTCCTCCTGCTAACAGTTTGTTAGAGGGTCTCTAATACAGAGTGGTAGTCCTGCTGACAGAAATTGATACACTTCAGTGTTGTGCTACCCTGACACTGCATGAAGTCACTGAAGGATTATGATCAGTCCCAGCCTGGCTCACTCTCAAGAAGACTCAGCATTCATCCACTGAAATGTTATTGTAGCATTTTATGTTGCAAAAGACTTAGCTTGTCTTCCTGATTTTATAAATTGCAGAAAATATGAACTACCCCAGTGGCTTCCCAGGTACTGCAGCAGTGCAGAATACAGCCTTCATTGACCAGAACTGTCCCTCTACCTGGAATGCTCCTCCCAACATGCCACCTGCCTGGGAACCTGCCAGTTATGTCAACTCCACAGTAAGTATTGTCACTGCGAGGCACTGCCTTTGCATGCTCCTTGAAAGCCTTCCTAGTGTTTTCCTGTCTTTTCCCTACCTACTGCCTGCGTGTTCTTCATGAATCTAAGTAGCCTGATGTATGTGTTTAATGCTGGCATTGGTAGCCCAGGATTTTCCCAGCTGTTTGTCAAGCTGTTACTGACCTTGTCTGCAAAATTTTAAGATAATCCTTTTGCCTGAAAATTGACTTAAATCACCTTACATATGGGAAAACATTTTGGGCTTATGTAGTCTACTGAGACTTTTTTCCTATCAAAATCAATGTGTCCAGTTGAGGGTATAACCCAAAAAGTGCTGACAGCAAAACCCAGAGAGATTTGAAAATTGAAGAGCTGAATGGACAGCTGACTTTGACAGAGGGTTTTTTTGGTAGGAAATCCATGTGATTTAAGCTGGATTTGTGCAGATTTCAGAATCCTGACTTTTACCTGTTATACTCCAGACTAGCCATGTTTATGTCATCCCATAGTGCAGTGTAGTAACTTCAGTTCAAGGTGGTCTTTAATTGTAACCATCTTCTCTTATACTCATATTTCAAAATCCTCTATTTTAGAATTTTGATTTTTTTTTCATTTACTGTAGGTTTATTCTGAATAAAACTAAACAAAGCAAGAAATATTTTCAGCTGTAAAAACGAAAATTCTTCTGTGGTAAAAAGTGGCAAAACTGGTAGAAGATTTTTTCCTAAAATAAACATGGTTTTATTTTATATTTTATTCAGGAATGCCAGGAAACACAGAAGGTAGAGATTGGAAAATGCATTAGATAATTCAGTTCATTTCTCTGGCGAGCTTTTATCCACAATACATTTCAATGTTTCATTCAGTTTTAAAAGTCCCAAGACTTCTATGACCTTCACTGAGAGACTTCTTTGCAGACTAACACATCTTGCCCTCCAGGAGGTTCTTTATAAGCTTTCAAAATTTTCTAACTAAATTCCCTAGCTCCCAGTTATAGTCTTGTTTTTCACACTGAATATCCCTTTCTGCTTCCAGCATGCACAGTCTTTCTGGACTGACACATACTTCAGCCCTTTTCTTGTCATTTCTAGGTGTCCTTCTCTTTTAATTTTAACTCTCAAAGTACGCGTGATGATCTTTGTGTGTCTTCTGTTTCTCACCTATTTTCCTCAACAGTCTGACCAGAGCTGAGTTGTATAGTGTTGTTAGAGTATTATCTGTGCCATGCAGGGAGGAGCCCATGCGGTTTCATTCAGTGAAGGGCCTTTAAACACACACACATACACATGAATTAATGCTGCTGTAATATTTTTGGCAGCCATATTTCTTTGTAAACTCCTGTGTAATTTTCTACTTGTGGATTTCTTAAGTTTCTGCATAAATGCTGCTTCTTCCTTCCCATTTAGTACTTAGAATTTTCAGATTTTCTTTGGCAAATGGTCCGTGTTGCAGTTTCCCATGCCGGGTTTATCTTGCTCTGCAGCCCTACCTCTCAAGCACCCGAAGCTTGTCTCCAATGTCTGGACTTTTTGGTTCCATCTGGGCACCTCAGAGTGATGTTTATGAAAGCTGCTGCCCCGTCAGTGCCACAACTCAACATTCAACCCATGTGGAGAACCAGGCAGTTATGTGTAAGCAGGAATACTATCCGAGGTTTAACCCTTTCCGTGCCTACATGAACTTGGACATATGGACTACAGCAGCCAATCGAAATGCAAATTTCCCACTTTCGAGGGACTCGGGTTATTGTGGAAACATGTGAAAGGAATTTGATTTAAAAATGTGAATAAAGATGCTTGCAATTTTGATTACTAGAGTAAGCTGGTTGCTGAATAGATTACAATGTTGGTGAATATTTTGGCACTTTTGTATTGAAAATAAATTTTTTTTTTACTGAAGTCTGAGCATTCAGTGCGTTTTAAAAAGCACAGCATATTCAGGATGCTGTTATTGTCAAGTGAAGGCTATAAATTTAAAATTCAAATTTTTTACTGTCATAAAAGACAGTTCTTAAGAGCATCCATGACCCTGTACTACACAGGTTTCTTCTGAAGTTTACATTCTGTGGTATAAACTGGGAGTGGTTTAGCAGTTGTAGGTACAAACTTACACCCATTAGTAATTGCATCTGTACCAAATAGTAAGTGGGGACCTACCTGTTGAGGCAGATTGGAGTGCAGACTTCTGGCAGTAGGAAAAAAGCTGAGTTGAGGCTTGTTTATCTGGCTTCAAAATGCAAGCTGTCACTAGGACAATCTTACGCTTGTGCAGTGTGGGTGATTGGGCAGTTCTTCCAGGAACTTTTCTTCCTGAGCGACTCCTGGAATTTTGTGGTTTTATTTTTAGCCTTCATGTTGCAGTAGCATTTTCAGTGCATTTAATTGCACTTGTTTAAATGCCAAAGCTCGAACTGAAAGAAATGTTAAGAGCAGAGTTCACACCACTCTCCAAACCAGATTGATATTGTGCTGGCTCCTGTTAGGAGACTAAAACTCTGTAGAGGGAAAGGTAGCTGAGGAAATGCTGCCACCCATGCCAAGACTCAGTCCATCATACAAGGTGTCTCTGCTTACGCTTCCTGGTAGAGCCTTTTTTTCTTCATGGCAGTGTGTCTGGGCATCAAAAGAAGGGGGAAGCATCCCTTACACTCGGAGATGTCTGTGGCACAAGGGCACTTGTCAGGCCTGAAGAGAGTGAAGGCGGATCCAGTAGCAGTCTTGTACAACATTTGTGCTTAAAGAAAAGCCATAGAGATGGCAGAATCAAATTCTGTGTTGTGGTGGCCACAGACATTATGGCAAAAGTGGCAGTGGTCATGGATTGCCATGGTCACGGCAATGGGAGTGCCATGGTCATGGGAGGTTGAACATGAGGAAGAATGACGTCATTTGGAGGGTGATGCTGCAGGAGAACAGATACCCCAACAAGTGAACAGATCTCTACTTCATGTTCATGGCGTGGCTGAATGAAGCCACATGTGACCTGCTGTAGTGGAAGTAGCAGTCCTTCTCCTCATGAGAGGTCAGACTGAAGATCACCAGGGACCAGACGCTATTTTGAGGATTCTGTGAGCTTGATCAAATTCCTTACTTTTTGCTTCTTAATTTCCTCTTGTCCTTTGCTCACAGAGTGACAGGAAGACAAGAGCTCTGTGTGACAATAAGGAATCAAGACTTTATTTGTTTTTATTCAAAGGCAGAGCAGAAAAGGCAAGCTAGTTCACAGCCTGCATGCAAGGCTACTCGGTAATTTGAGCTCTTGTACCTAAATTCTGGCCCATTGCTGAGCTATCAGACCAGGTCCTTTATCTTGCTGGTTTCGTCCAGAAATGCCATCCCAGGGCTTGAAATCTTTTAGCAGAAACAGCACATTTTCACAGAAGGTTTGTTTCAGTAGATCAACAGTTCCTGCAAAATAAGCTTTGTTGAAAGTTACCCTGCCAGCTATGGTTCCACATGTGTTTGGGTTAGCTCAGAAGGTGGTCAAGGGACTGGTTGGGAACTCAAAAGCTGCCAAATTTACCTTCTCTAATTGCTCATGTGGAAGGTGCTCCAAAACCTTCCTTTGGTTTCAATATCAGAAAAATGGGATCGTCACTGAGTGCTTCTCTGAACTGTGGGGTTTTAATTGCTTGACCAGGAATTAGCACCTGGCGTCTATGGCTACTTTCCATGATGTGTTGTGGCTGGATGGGAACCTGTTTGACTGAAGTTTCATTGTAAGTGCTTGTGATTCTGAAGGAAAGTTCACATATTCCTATGAACTTTGATGCTCCTGAAAATGATACTAAGCCATGAGAAGTAGTAACCCCTGACATGCTTTCTGTGCACCTCTTGCCTATGGTAAGAGACTACAGGAGGAATAGAGGGGGAGTATAAATACAATAAATACAGATTTTAAAAAAAAGTGATCCTTTGGTTTGAAATGGAATGAAGTTCTTTATTCCCTGGATAATATTGCATGCATGGATTTTTGATAAAAAGGCACAGGAGAGAGGAGAGGGCATGGAAAGCTGGGCTTAGTTGTCCTGCTCAGTTTATTCTGTTAATTCCATTCAGTGTTTCAAGGAGATCCTTATTTTCTGTGCACTGAAGGGAGGCTTTTCCTCAAATTCCAGTATAAGGACATGAATTTCTTATATCTGCAACGAACTGTAACAACAACCTCAAAACCCTGCAGAGTTCTGATAGGGACTGAGTCCCTGTAGTAAGTAAAGTGTATGTTCTAAACAGAGTCAGTCACTGGGAAAGAGAGAGAAAAAGTATACAATAAACCAAGCAAAGGTACTGGAGAATTCAGGGAGAGCAAAACCAGACAGAAATGTTTGGAAAAGAAGACCTGTGTGAAGAATTCAGTCAGACCTGTTAAAAGTGCCAACAAAAGACAAGGGGAAAAAGCCACAAAGAGCTTGAGAAATACTGCTAAGAGAGGAAACAATTATTCCCTTTAATCAAACCAGAACAGATCAAGAAGTTCTATCCCCAGGAGTTGTATAGTATTAGGCAAAGTTTTTCATATAAGTTTTCATAACGCTAATGAAAGAATATAACAAGCTCATTAAGGTTACTAGAAATAATTGCTTCCATCAGGAGACATCTGTAGCCTAATTAGCAATCCACTTGAATGCAAGTGGTTTTGGGCTCAGTCAAAAATCATTCCTCCTACAATAAAGGGAAAGATGAAATAAATAATTGCTATGTACCAAAGTGATTACAATTCTTCTGGAGTGAACTGGAGAGACTGCTCTAAAGACATCTCATTGTTATGAGCAAAGTAATTTCTAACTTCTTGCCTTGTGCCTGTAGCAGCATTGGGAGCTTCACTGATCTCTCTGAAACTGGTACCATTTTAAGAGACTCCAACAGAAGTTGTTCTTGGTTAACCAAAGAAATGCTTAAAATTTGAAAGGGAAGACCAAAAATATGAGTATAAAAGAGCAGTAGCTTGCACAATTCACTAGTAGGGCTAGTGACAGAGTGAGGGCGGGGAGGGTATCCCAGTGGGTGCAGTTCCAAGCATTCAGCATTAACTTCTGTCAATGTATAAGCACTACATAGTCTCCGAGCATTGACTTGTTTTCTGAAGAAGAGAACTCTTTTCTGCTGCCAGCAGGTTTGTGGCTTCTTATATGTGTATTGCGAACTAGGGATACCACATTATCACTGTTCTTGATTTTCACAGGGTGTAATTGGCCAAGCCTGCCTGGTTTGGCCACTATTTCCATTATAGAGCCAGAGAATATTCCTGGAGCATTTCGTGGAGGTTTGTTGGTACTGGGAGACAGCACTTGGACAAAGCCAGAATCTATGGCAGGGTGTTTGCCTGCCCTAGCCTCGCCGGGTTGCAGCAAGCCCCTCACAGCATTATACTGTAGAGATGTGTGAAGGGGAGCATCCAACACGACTTCCCTGTAGGAGAGGGGCTGTGCTGGGACTGTGTTTGTTGGTAGGTGGGGCTGGTAGAGTGTTGAGCTTGCTGCTGCAGGGAGGGATTTGGAGAGCCCCGCAGCCTGGCTGCCACCAGTCTGGCCTGGGAGCCCTGTTCAAACTCCATGGGAGCAGCAGATGGGCTAGGCCAAGCTGCAAGTACACCTGCAGGGTTCAGAGCTGCGAGGACAGTGCTGTCCCCAAGGCAGGCTAAGATGGGAGCACTGTCGTTGCTTGCTCACCTGTGTTTGTCACAAGCACAGTGGCAATTGGCAGATCTGTCCTGCAGCTGGATCTGGGCATGCAGGACTGTTCCAGCTGCTTTAAGAAGCAATAATCAGCAAGCAACAATGCTGGCAGAATGAACCTAAAAGCTCTGAGGGCAGATGGGAGATCTGATTGCCCAGGTGGCAGATGACTTCATTGGAGAATTTACTTAATCTTCTGAAGAGGGCGGAAGGGGAGGAAAGCAAGGGAGGTTTCCACCACCTGCACTAGGGCTGGCAGCCCTGCAGCTCCACCACTCCTGCAACTCCACCACTCTACTTCTTTCTGCCTCTGGAGAAGTCTCGGTGATTCCTGGGAAGTCATGGCCTTCGCAGTACCACAGGTTCCTACAGAGCTGTCTTACCAGGTGAGCTCCTGGCTAGTGTTTGCAGTGGTAGGTTGGGTGTTGCTTTATGGCATTTGTTTTCTTTCCTTTCTTCCTTGTGAAACACCCATTGTTTATTTTTCCAAGTCACTGAGTCATGTCCATATGCTTATGCCCTTCTCCCATGCTTGCTTTGCTTTCAGCAGTTACTGGAAAAAGTGCAAAGTGGCACTTCCCTGTCGTCATGGGCGTGTTTTACTTCTGTCTTTGATTGCCCCGTCCTGTTGTTTAGTGTCTCTGACCACTTCTATGGAGAAAAAGGTTCAAGGCATCACATCCTCTTCTGCAACACGCTTGGGTGGAGTGAAGGCTTACTGTCTCCCCAGGACTGCTGTGCTGTCTGGCCCTACTCTGTCCCTATGGCAATGCAACAGTCACCCTGCCTTTCTGTCAGAGGTTGGTGTCCCAGTGGGAGAAGGAGGTCCCTGGTGTTGCTTGGGGCAGTTGCCTTGTCCTGCACTGGAAGACACTTTGCTGGGCAAGTTCCAGCGATGCTTCCTATCTCTGCAAGCTGAGGCGTATGAAGGAGTGGAAGACAGTGGGTGAGCTCTGCTTTGCCCCTTTGTAAGCAAGTGACAGAACAGAGCCAGGAGAAAGGATTTGTTGTCCCAGTCCTACAAGGTGGTATTGCTACTGAGATCCTAGGGGCTTGCTGCACCCATGTCTGCAGCTCATTGCTAATGTGTCAACATAGGCACTTCCAGCCTGCTGCAAGCTGAATCTTGTTGTTCCTCCCTCCATCTCTAGAGTGGGTTTCCCTACAAAATCTATCTGTCTAGCCATCTTGACAAAAACACCTCCTTTGTAACTGTGGGCCACAGACTGTGCAGCTCGGTTTTTCTGCTCTGCTCTATTTAATTTCCTACTGAGTTCTTCAGCGGCAACAGCAGCACAATCCCTCAAATCTCTTCTACCCCTAGGGTTTCTCTGAAGGATTTTTCCCCTGGTTCTATGTGGGAGTTACTCCAGGGGCTGTTTGGGGTTTTAGCAGCCTTGTTTAGAGGTGATGGAGGTCTGGATGATTCCACATGACCCCCTGCACCTCTCTGCAGATTTTATTGCTTGGAGGCTCCCAGCAACCTGCACACACAGAGGGACCATGCTGACTTGGAATGCAGGACCTGTCCAGTGTGCAAACTAGTGCCAGATGAACTTCCTGGCTGTTGTGGACTAACTTTTCATCTAGCATGAGATGGTGATTTAGTCACTATCAGCTAAATTGCCAGCAGCCAGGCTTGGCTTGCAACTGAGTGCAAGTGTACACATCTGTTGAAAAGACAATGTCACCCCCATGAGTGACCAAAAAGGCTCTATCCCTCCACTCTTGTGCAGGGAGTTAGAGAAGGCAACAGATGATACCCATGACTGTCCCTGTCATGCTCTGGGTTATGACTGCTGTACCCATGGGCTGACAGGCTGTGCTAGATCTCTTCTTCAACCATTCTGGAAAAATGCCCCATTTGCTAGGAACCATTTGGTTTTAACTTTGACTGGATGTACAATTTTTGAAGGGAAGCTAATGCTTTCACACATCTTTGTTAGCACAGATGTGTGGAGAGCCTATGCCTGGACCCTCCTCCTGCTGAAGATTTTTTCTTCTTCTCTTTTTTCTTCTTCTCTCTCAGAGAGAGCAACATGGAAGGTGGGCTGCCTTCCCTGGGCTGGGCGTCAGCAGGTGCTACTTCAGTATTAGAAATAATATTCAATAACAGTGCAGGGCTATTTCAAAATTGGAAATTACCTCCTTCTCATGCAATGTGGGGGTGCTGCAGCAGTGTACTTGTCCATCAGTGCCTTACAAGAACCTGCTACCATTGCTGGTTCTGATTTAGTGTGAAAAATGTTTCACTTCATTTGCTGAACACAGCCTTGTTAGATGAAAAGTGGTTTGCAGTGTGATATAGGAAATGTTGAACAATGCAAACCAGATATTGAAGATGATAAGGGAAGCTTGCAGAAATGTCAGTTAACACTGTACCATTCCCATTACTCTCCTCAGACCTGTGAGGCAGTGGAGCTTATTGCTCTCTTATCAGCTGCATTTGTATGAGAAATGCAGCATACCAGCAGTGTTCCTCCAGCTGCTTGCAGGCAGGCTGGCTCATTCTGCCTCCAGCCCATCTCACAATGGCACATGCACATCCTGGACCGGGTGCATGGCACTTGTGAGGGAATGAAAATGGCCTCATTGCTGCCCTGTTTCCAAACCAGAGTGGGAAGCCCTTGTTCCTTCTCGACTTCCCCCACACTTCTCAGCCATGCAACCCACAGTCTGTGGTGTGAACGGCTTCTGGAGCTCACTGGCATTTTCATGTTGATCAGCTCTTTCCAGAGCTGCCTGCAGGTTGATCAGTCCCTCTGCAGGCAAGCAAGCAGCTGTTACCGAGAGGAGATGCCAGCCCTACTTCTGTTGGTAAAAGCCTCTGCTTAATCCCAGATTGTCTTCCTCCTCTGATTATTAGCCTTCAATTAGGCACCTTCCAGCCCCTTGTGTTGGCTAAGGACATGAGGCATTCACTGTGTTTGATTTCAGGCTCTCCCTGTCAGCACTGTGTACAGTTTGTGCATTTGCCAAATGACTTAACATACTAAGTTTCAGATTTTCCCATCTGTACGTCCTTGGCATGCACTGCGCTTTCCAGGGCTGCTTGAAATCAGACCATAGGTGTCTTTTGCTGAATTGTGACTTGTCTAATTTTCCCACACTGGCCTTCTGGTGAGCACAGATTTGGCTGAGCAATTTTCTCCTGGCACTTTGCTGTCACTTTTAGCACTCACAAATCACAGTGGGTGCAGCTGGTCTCCCTCTTCCTGCTTGCAGGGTTTGCTTTTGCTTTTGATTGCAGTCTGGAACATCAGAGCTCAGCATTGCCTGGCCTGAGCTTTCTGTGGCTTGCAGGATGGGATGCTCCTGATGGCAAACAGAAACCCGGACACAAAGGGCCGATGGAAATGCCCAGGGCTGGACCACCCACTGAGCTCACAGTGACACAGACTTTTCCTATCTGCCTTCCGAGTGAAGTTCACAGGCAAGATTATGAGTTTCTCTTGTAGTAGCTGAACTTCATGACCCAATTTGATACTCTACAGCAATGTGCAACTTGTGATTGCACTCAATTCACAATAGCATTAAGGAGAGATATCTTTGTGCCTTTTATAGATGACCTGCATATTCACTGTTTGATGGAGGGTTTGTTTGGATTTTTTAAAGAAAGTAACCATTCTATTTACATGAAAGGTTTTTAATACCAATTCTGTTGAAGTACTGATAAATTACAATTAGTTGAGGACCAAATAATGGCTTATGCAACTGCTTCACAATCCTTAAGTGAATATAAAATATTTGTTTACTCTTTTTTGTTAGTTTCCTTAGTAAAATGTAAGCCTGGGTGCATCTTCCAGAATGGCTGACATGACTGAGGCTCAGTAAGCTGCAGGTTTGATTTTGCAAGAACCTCATGTGCCATTTCCTGTAATAGAGAAACCTGAAATCTAGCCAAGACACTGTTATTCTTTCTGAAGAGCTGATTTGAGGGATGAGTTAAAGGACATGGCCTTTGTTCTGTTGTTCTCCTTGCTTCCTCTTGTCTGAGTAGTCCTATGTAAGTTCAATAGCCCCATCAGCAAACCTGTCAAGAAGAAGTTCAGTTGTCTTGGCCAGATCATCACTCATATTTCATATAGAGAGTTTGTTAGAGAAGTCCTCAAAAAAATTAGTATTGATTTCTATTAATAAAAATAGGAAACAGATGGCATCAGTTCCAAGTGGTTAAGTGTCTTTTGACTAGTCCAGTAACTAATGTTCTCAAATGCCTGCAAAATATTAGTTTTATCTTAACAAAGATCAAAATAAAAACTTTAAAGCACTTGCCAGGTATACACAGCCATGTGTTCTGATAGATGACAGACCATTCTTACAGTAATGGGACTGACTTGCCAATTTCAAATCCCCCCCTGTACTTCTGCAGTGAATAATGCCTAATGACTGCTCTGGTTGAGATTTTTTATTATTATTTTTATTACTACTACTGTGGACCCAGTGTTGCCTCAAACATGCTGCAGGTATTAAGAGAAGTCTGCAAGTCTGGGATCTGAGAGAGCCTGGTAAGAAAGCATTTCCTGAGAGGAAGGAGCAGAAAGCCTCTAGAGCCTCCCAGGTCCCCTTAAGTGTCTGGATATGTCAGCATCTACCGCTGTTTAGATCAGTCTGCTTACTCGTGAGTATCTTTATTAATTCCTAGAAAAATACAGGGAGAAGACAGACCATAGCATGCCCAACATAGATTTGCATAAGCAGGCTCTGCACTGCAGCACAGTCTCTCAGACAGGTTTTATGCATGATATCTAAGATGACTGAACCCACTGGAACTGCAGCACTGCCTAGCAGCAGGTGGAAATGCTGTGTTCCAGCTGCTGCAAACTCCAAAAACTGGGCTCAGCAGTACAATTTATTCTGAAAACTGTTTTCCAGTTTTACAATTTATTTTGATGGCAGAGGAGGCCATTTGTCACAAGCTGGAATAAACCTTTTGGAGTCCATACAGTTGCAGTTGAGCTAATGCTTGCCCTTGTGCAAGATGCTGACTTTGATTAGTTTATCTGCACAACAGCTGCTTCTGCTTTCTACAAACACTGCACACTGTTTTACAGTCTGTCTCTCTGTGGTGCCTTGCTGCTGTGCTCTGAGAGCCAACCCCATGCCAGGGGAGGGAAATGCTGCTATGTGGGCTGGGACTCTTGGCCCTTTTTTCTTTACTGAAACTTGCCTTCCCTAGACATGGGCTTCTCTTTTGTTTCCCTGGTTTGTGTGTTACATGAATGTGTGTTTTTAAAAAGTCTAACCTTTTACTTTCCTTGATTAAAAAACATGTTTTTGGCAGTGGAGATGGAAATAGAAGCACACTTGAGAAACCTCTGGATCTGGTAATGGTTCCCTTCCCCTGCATTCCCCATCAAAATAGCCTAGAGTTGATTTCTAGAAGCTCTGTGTATGAAGCGAAATGTCAATGTCACCTAAAAAATTGTGCAAAAAGCCTGTAGAAGGGATTTTATTTTCCTTGAATTTCATCTTACCATTAGACTTTAACGTAACTCCTGAAACAAAGAGAGAAGGAAAGAATGTCAGCTCTCTTTTGGTAGGTAGAGTAGATATCAGCAAGTCACAGTTAGTGACATTTGTGCAGAGCTTTTAGAATTAGAAAACAGTCCTACCACAGTGTCAAGCAAGAGAGAGGCTTGGGCAAAATTTGGGCCTCTTTAGACACGTAAGTGTTTAGCATTTAGTTCTTGGATGTCCTGTACTCAACTGACACTGGTATCTGGACACCCTGGAGTTTGGATACCATAATTCCTGTTGGATTTCTGTGTCTGCTTCTGAGCATGCTCAGGATGTCTCAGCACAGCTGGTGCTCTGACAGTATCATCCATCTCTGACAGTATCCTGTGGTTAAGCGCTCATTCGTATCTTCTTCGCCCACATTTTCTGCAAGGCTTAATCCAGTTCCTAATCACCTGGCTTCTTCACAAAGCTTGTCCAGAAGAAGCACCTCTTTTTGTTCTGTGTTTCAGCTATGGCAACATTTACAGAGGTTTAGGGAGCCCATGAAATAAAATTCCCTCTCTCTGCTCTGAAACTGGGGCATTCATGGTGTATCTTCTCTGAATTTCCTTATTGTCTTGCTTATTGCAGAAAAAGGAGCAGTGGTGACAGCTTGTCTCAGTGATTTCCTCCTGCCACAGGCCTCTTGAACAGAAGGTTATGGCTTCCCAGAGACAGGCAAAGCCGGTCCCTCTGTGTGTGGGAACAGTCTTGTCCTACTGCATGCAAATGTATAGGGTAGATTGGATATATGCAATTGTAGGGACCCAGCTCTCAACTGCTTCCCCACTGGTGGGAACTGGGAATTAGAGAGGATCTTGTTGCTCTTCTGACTTTCCACCCTGGAAGAGAAGGAGCAAGCAAACCCTTCTCCCAGACAGGAGGCCCTGCAGTGCCTCAGTACATTAATTATCTGGTTTTCCCTTTTAAATGCATTAGAGTTTAATCTCATTGCAGAGTTTAATCTCATTGCTATAGGTGTGGCTTTATCTACAAAGTTGTTTTCTTGAACAACAGAAGTCATAGGGAAAAGCAAAGGTTGGAGGGGAAGGAAAACCCCTGGCTGAACTCTGGAATGGGAAGCGCAAGCTTTTTAGAACAAACCAGGCACCATGGTGGGTTTTCCACTTCCCCAGCCTCCAGGGCAGCTGGGTCAGGCTCTTGTTCTGCCTGTGATTTCCAAAGGCTTGCTGAGCCAGTCCTAGCATTGTTGCATGAGACCAGCAGCTTCCCCATCCCTTCCTTCCCTGCTAGGGGTGTCCTTCACTCCTGATAGGTTCCCAGGGAGGTTTTACTCCTCTTTGGATGGCAAGAATCTGGCCCGTAGTAAGGCAGCTCCTTGGTAAGACAAAGCAAGATCTATTAATCATCATCCATTTCTTTTTTTTTATTTTGGGTATTTCCTGGTTTCAGTGTTGAACTATGTTTACCAAAGACAGGCAGCCAAAGTAAACCACACAAATGAAAAATTGCAAATGAAAGAACCAGCCACATGGCACAGCTAGTCCCATGCCTCCAAGGGCTTCAGTCATTTCAGATTAGGTGCACATTTGGCAATCTCCTGCAAATACGCTTGCAAGGAATCATCCTGGAACAAACCTGCCTCCATGCACAGTGACTGACAGAAAGCTGAGGCAGATCTGGAAAGACTCTCTAGCAGGAGGGAGGATTAACGTGCCTGCTTGTTAACTCTGGCAGAGTGTGCAGTCATCGTGCCAGCAGAGTTAGAGAGAGAGCAATTGGAGAGAGATTATTTTATGATTGGTGGTATTCCTGGGGGATGGGGCATTTATATTTTTAGAGCCTTCCTGCAAGGAGTAAAAAGCAGAGGGGAGAACAAAGCCATTCCTTCACAGATTGCAGGCTGTTTTGTCATGAGGAGCCAAAGCGGATGGAAAATTCCCTTCTCCCTTAATCCAGTTGCAGACCTGACTTACCCTGACTGAGTTACTGATATCAGTGTTGTCCTGTTACTCGGTGAGAAGTTATGAGCTCATGGATTTCTTGTCCGGCAAACCTGCTTGCCAGCTCCTTGCTGAGTTCCCCCTGAAAAGGAAAGGGCTGCCCGGCCTGGAGGTAGGATTTCTCCACCTGCAGAAAGGGGGAACAAGCCAAACTCATTCACAGGCTCTACTTCATCATGAGAAGTGTGAGAAATACTTATTTTACAGAAAAGTTTAGACAATTGAACAGTAGGGGAGAAGTGTCCAGCCAACCTGTACTTTATACATCCCTACTCCCATTACTCATGCATTTTTGTTAGTGACTCTTGAAAAAGTCTGTTCAGCTGGTAGGCTTTACAAATATCAGAGAGGACACAGTCAGAGGCAAATATGGAGACACCAGAGAGATCATGAAGAAAGATGCTTGTCAGCAGAGGGTTGGACATGTCAGTATGTTATGCCTGGCCTTTTGGTTCCAGATGTGAGCTGGGAACACTGAGTTCAAGGAATGAACTCCAGAGAAATAAAGTACTGCAAAGAACAGATTTTAGGGAAATTTGTTGACACTATTAATCATGGAACATTCAGGAAATTAATTTTAAATGATGTCATAAAAATAGCACATGAAAGAAGTGTAAATGTAACATAATTTCTATAAATAGAAAAAATATTTATGCTGACACTAGTGTAAGTTATAAGCTGAAAACAAACCAGGTGGCCAGTCTCTTGGGTGGACATTGAATAATAAGCCCCAAAGAAACAAAGATCTTGTGCCCACAGGTATGAACTTCATGGTGAGTTAAGTGTTGAATGACTATCACTGGAATTGATACAAGGTAGGAGAGTGCATCTAATTTGATGTTCTTTCCCATGGTAGAGCAGATGTAAGGTAAACAAATTCTATTACCTTATGGATATCTCCCAACCAGCTTATTCTGGTCCTGTAGTCTGGAGCTGTGGAGATCTAGCTATGGAGCTATGTAGTTTCAGCCATGGAGATGGGATTTGGTTGTTGTTTGCTGGTTTTTTTACCTATATTTTCTTTGATTCCTCTTCCTTTGACAATTCTTCTGTCCAAAAGCTGTGAAATGCAGAGCAAATTACTTGAAAGCATCAGTTACCATGCTTTCTGTACTTACTGAGATATACACAAGTCTTTTTGGCATTGCTACAACCCTCTCTAGCATTGCCAAGGCACTGCCCCGCTCTTCCAGGCATGTCCATGTAACTTCCTTTGGATGTTAGAGAGGCATTCAGCTCAATGTTTATAAATGCAGGTATTTCACAGCAGTAGAAAACGCCTTCGTTTTGAGGTTGATCATCTGGTATGGTGTGTTTCTTTCTGTAGATACTGTGATAAAGACAAAAAGGCATCTGGCAGCACAGGCACAAGTTACATGAAAAACTGTTACAGTCACGTTACTGTTGCAGTCGTGAAAACCTACCTCAAGAAGAGCAAGAAATGCAATCTGAGAATAATTTAGAGGGAATTATTAAAATAGCTGAGTGTGGGCTTGAAAATCAGCTTGGGCTGTCTGTTTTCAATCATGTTCAAATTCAGAAAGTCAGAGAATGGTCCAATATTGAAAATAATTTATTATTTGAAGATGGTTTTGATGCCTTGGGTTTTAGCTTTTATATTTTCCAGAATCTCTGCTGCTTGATGTGTAACTCTGAAACTTCATATTAGGTGTTAGTAAGTTCTCCTCACAGGGTAGTTAGACAAAACAATACCTTCCTAGCTAGAGAATCAAGGGCAACTGGTACCCAAAAAGCAAAAACAACAGCCAAGGGAAAGGGGCAAGCCAGGGGGCTGAGATTGTGGTTGAACAATTGGCTCCAATGATGAACCAAAACTTATAAAAATTTTCTAAGTGAAAACTTGTGACCAGGTTCCATTTTGGATTTGACTTGGGTGTAGCCCCAGCTGGGCTCTTGCACTGCCCAAAGTGTATACTTTCAATAAATGCCTATTTTATTCCTTTTGCTCTGTCTAGTCTCTGTTCCAGGTCAGCCTTTCCAGGCATCAGTTTGGTGGGCCTTTCAGAAACCGCACACACATTTAAAATACTTACTGACATCTTTTTATGGTCAGGCTTTTAATTTTCAGCAAAAATTATGTTTTCATGCATGTTTACAACTCAGTTGAAGTCAAGCTTCTAACAAGTTTTTTTGTTTTTTTTTTTAAATTATACAATTGCAAAAGAAGGCAGTAGAAACAATCCCTGCAAGAGACTCACAAAACATGTTGTTTTTCCAGTGAGTGAAAAAATCCTAGGAAATAGTACCTTAGATATTTTTGTATTTTTAAAAAATGTGGCATATTGATAGGCTGTAAATCCAGAAAAGTAGCTGCACTTAAGACAGAACTTCTGAGGTCTTGAATAGCTGAGAAAAAAGTATTTGGAATTGCCTAGTTTTCTCTTTCTGTAATGCACTGTCATGCCTGAACTACCTGTGCAAAATACATTATCTTTTTTTGAAAAAATACAAAAATCTCTATATTTTTATGGTACCTGATAATGATCTGCTTCATTTTCTGCTCAGATTCTTGTGCAGCTGTTAAACACAATTGTTTTTCTATTGTATAACAAATAGTTAAATATGTATCTCTGCATCCTAACAAAGTGCTTTCGACCTCCTACAGGAAACAAACTCTAGCTGGTCTGCAATGCCTTGGTCCTATTCCCAGGAATGTTTCCCTTCCAATTAAAAAAAAACCAACAAACCCATAAAACAAAAACCCACAACAAAAAAAGAAAAAGAAAACACTTTTTTCAGCCTATTAGCACTAGATTGGCTTAAGCACAAAGTATGTCCATGCATTCCTCTGAATGAGGCAAGACAAGGTTTGCTGGACCTTCCCATACTGGAATGCACCAACATTCATGTCCCTTTGCACAGCCACTCTTGAAGGAGCTTTTACTTGGAGCTGAGCGAAGTTTTTTTCTTCCTTATGGGAAATTCTGGTGCCAGGATGTTAAACCGTAACTTCCTCACAACAGCCTGCCAGTGATGACTTGCACCCAGTGGGCTGTGACAGGGTATTTTCTCTCCTGGTGAGATGAAATGAAGCAGAAGCTGTCCAAACAGCAAGCATAAGAGATCCCATTCCTCTGTCTTCCCAACCCTTACCCCCGTTAGTGCAGTCTGTGTTGGGAGCCCATAGCCATAAGTGTTTGTGGCTCTGTCTAAAATCTTGCAAAATCTTTGTTTGGAAACAGGAATAGCATCTCTTTTTTTAAAAAAACCTGGAAATATGGCTTAGGTGTCCAAATACCATTCTGGGCAGCCCATATTAGATGACCTCTGTCATACAGTCTAGGATACAGCAAAGCAAACTGAACAACACAAAATAGAAAGATAGGCATAGAGCAAAGAAAAAAAGTAGTTCAAAATACTGTGTGAGTGGTACTTGAGAAAGCTACACAGAAGTATTTCCTGAAGAACTCTAAAAAAACTTAAGAACCAGCTTTGTGCATTGATAATGTTGTACCAATCAACAGTATGAAAATTGTAGAAAATATTTTAAAAGAAAATAAGATTTCCAGATTATTTCTGTTTTTAGGGGATGGATCCAGCAGAAGCAAGCTGGGAGCCTATCTGCCCAAGTATGTTTGAGCTGAACTCTGAGCTCCCAGTACCATGTGAGTTGTCTCAGTTCTCATTTTGGAGTAACAAATCTGTGTGGTGGTAACAGGATTTTGTGTGTTTGTCTCAGTGGTCTTCAGAATAGGATGTCAAAACTGTGTACTACTGGAAAATACATATTTACTGTAAGATACAAGTTTTTTCACTGTACCTAAAGGGCAAAGTAAGAAAGGAATTGTGTTGTCCAGCTTTGCCTTGCATGTAAGCTGTTTCCTGTTGATGCAGTTTCCTTGGGAGTGAAGAACTCAATACTTTGGCAGAAATTACATGTTTTCTCTTGTTAAGTCACGCTTTTAAAACTATTTTAGAAAAATGAAACTTTCTATATCATTAAAATAAACTTTGGTGTCTTAGCCTGTGAACTTTTCCTGCAAGATGCTCCTCAGTTAAAGTAGCAAATCAGTGTTGTGTTTTTCTGACTGAATGCTTTCAGAAAGGATATGACAAAAATAAATACGCAACTCTGCTTCCTTGGCAGAGGCAGTGCTGTAGGCTGGCTGCTGAATGACTAACCAGTTATAAATCATTATCATGGTCTGCCACAACTGCAGGTTGAGGATTGCCCAGAAGGAAAACAAAGGTTATCGGGCCCTTTGCATTTAAACTTCCAGTCTGAAGATCTAACCAAGGGATTGAATAGCTGGCAGGTTAAGCCTGATATGGACACAACAAAGTTAAAATGGTTTACTTTTTGTTATCATGTACCTTTTTATTGTATCTTGAAGATGAATACCAGAAGCCCTGCAAGACACATTAAAGCACAGGCACCAGCAGTGCATGCAAGGAGTCTGTTCCCAGGACCATGAAAGGATGTCAAGCCATTCTGCTTTCAATTATTTGAGTATTATACCTCCTGCCCCAAAGACTGCAAGGACAGATTTGACTTTCAGCTTTTCCTTGCCATCCTTTTCTGGGGGGTATTTAGGGTAAGAGCATCCCGCGTTCAGCCTTCCTGGCACTTGCTGCAGCCAAGCTGACATGCTGGCACATCCTAGTTACCAGTGGTAAGTATGAGGAAGCAGTTTTGTGCTGTTTACAAAGATTTGGAAAGCGTGCTTTCTGCTTGTGTTACAGGCTGGTCAATGTATCTATGCCTCCCTCCCTTTTCTACTGCTTCTGCTTTTTCTCTGAGGTAGGGATCTAGGGCAGGGTGTTGCACAAGTTAGGTCCCATCTGCACTGCTCACTTGTCCTTTCTCAGCAGAAAAGCAACAAGCAGCTCTCAGTGACACTGACATAGAAGAGGAGGGGGGTGGGGATGGCTGCAGGATCTTTCCGTATGAGACTAGGAATGGGAAGTGCCTAAAGAGTGCATCATGCCCAGTTTGGGTACTGCTCGTGCTACTGCTGGATAAAGGGGAACATTTAAAGCAAGACCACTTCAAAAATAATGACCATGTCTCTATCTTATCCCCATCTACCTGCTGATAAAGGCTTATGTGGTGTCTCTGCTTGGAACATCTGCAGTTGCAAAAACACAGGCTTGCTGAAGATCCATGTGCTTCTCTTAAGAAAATGTAGTGTAGTTGAAGGCACATGATTTGTTTTAAACAGTATAAAAGAGGAAGGTTAATCATAGTTTAAATTTGGAAGAGGAGAGAAAGCACCAACAAGGTGCACCTTTGTTCAATGCCAAACATGCAGTTACTCTGGAGAAAAAGCAGTTGAAGAGTATTATCATCTTAAAAGAAAGCAGCTTTCTGCTACTTTAGAGTCTTTGATTTCAAAAGAAGTTGTTTTGAGCCATGCTGTAGCTCAATTTGAAAGCTAATGCTCTGGGAGGCAGGCGGCTGGTACCTTGTCTATGTGTGGGCCAGCTTGTGGAGAGCATTTTTGCGCATCCTCAAACCTTCCTGAGTCTGGATAATGTGATAAACCCTGGCAATCACCCCCATTTCTTGGCATTTTTAGCAGCTTGCTGAAATGTTTGTTTTGTGAACTGTGGCATGGTTATACCAGTCTTCTCTTTCTGAGAGAAACAAGAAATCTGGCCCAGTGTAGATCCATCCATGATGAGAGCTCAATGAGCCTGGATGTTAGGACAAAGTGGTTTCTTCTGAAAAAACAGCTGGTGCCTACCTCAGTTCTCCACAAATGCTTGGTGATGAAGCTTTAACAGATAGAGGAGTGTGCCCATTTCATACTGAATTATGTACATGGTCTTCTCCAAAACTCTTCCCAAATTACCTAAAAATTTTTACATCAGGGAGATGCAATTTTGAAGACAAAAATATACAGTAACAAGTCTCATTGAACCCAGAGTTAATATTTTGAAAGCTGAAATCTTGCTTATTGAAGAACAAGAACCATTTAGCTGAGAGGTGCTAGAGGGAAGAGGTCGCTTTGGGGAAGTTGATGACATCCTTTCCCTGAAAGACTATTTCCTTCTCCTCTCTGCCCCACAGCTGCTTTGCCTCTACTTTATAATGTTATGCTTATCAGCTATCTTCTGTAGTAGACAGAAAATACAAGGGTATCTCAGTCTTTCAATTTCTTTTTCTCTTAACCTAATGTACAATGCTAATGTCAGTGCAGTGGGACTGAAGGTTGCTATGAGGTGCATTTGGGCTCTCTGTGGGCTTTGCCACCCTTGGTCACATAGATGCTGCTGTGGGCCCTCTGATGTGGAAGGAATTAGTCTGCTCTCAGGCAGGCACTTCTTGATGCAAGAAGGCAGCAAAATGTGACAATTTCTGAATGAAGAAAAATGGTAACTGCAATAGGAATGTTAATATTTGAATTTAATGGACTTCCCTTTCAGAGCAGGTAGGACTGCTCCCTGCCCCTTTATGCTAACAGCATACTTGGCTCTTTGACCAAACATGTATTACTTCAAGCAGGTTAAAATGAGCACTATCAAACCTCTCTTCTCAAAATTGCCTTTGATGTTTACAGGGAGATACTTTGCTTCAGGACTGAGTCCTGTGCTTCAGACAGAATATCATTCCTGTTCTTATTAATTTCCTGTTGACAATACAGGACTGTAGTGTCCTAGGAAATTAAAGGATGCTGAGTGTTTCTGTAGTACTGTCCTTGACTAAACAATCTGATTCCAGCACTTAATATAATATATGTATCACTCAATATATTGATAATATTTTACAGAACTTACATAACTTGTTTGTGCTGAGATGTTCTGTTTCTCAGCATAGTGAACAATCCCCAGTGCCTACCAGAAAAAGAGTATCAAAAGTAGAGACACGGGGAGGTGAATGCAGTTCTGCCTGGGAGCTATTTCTGCACTTAATAGTGGAGGAAGTGATTATGAAAGAATGACTTGCGCAAAATGGTTGCATCAGCCTTTCTGGCAATTTGACTGACAAAAAGAAGAGACTGACACTAAATTTTGTCTTTCAAAGAAGAGAGTTCAACCACAGTCTGTTCTCATTTTTGTGTCCCCAATCAGCAGCAATGGTAGAATTGGTTGAAATGTGAGTTGGAAGGCTGAGCCATACGTAGCAGACAATCCTGGACTCTTCAGAAGCCATGGTTTCATCAGGGGAGCCACCACTGGAGAGGAGAGGTACAAACTGGTATGATTCACTGGCTGTGTAGTTAAAGGACACTGGGAAACTGGGAACATGAAGTTTTGATTGAAGAGAACCATATTTTGAGGTTGAAATATTTTCTCACTTTGGGAGTGTCACCTCAACACACTACCAAAAATTTCCAGCTTTTGTTGTTTTTGCATGTATGAGGTGACCATTCAGATGCCATGAGCAGCACACAAGAACTGAAACACAGCATGCAGTACACAAGGTAAGTACTTAATCTCTGCTTATTCAGGGTTTATGGGTGCTATTCATTGCAGTACTGGAACTGTTTACGGTTCAAACTTGGTGAAGTGTTCCTTGGCACTTGTGGCAGGAAACACAGCCCTTCTTTACATTAAAATCAGTATTGTTCTAATTATATCTACTGTTTATAGGGTGACAGTAACATCCAATTCTCATCTATTACTGGTGTTGTTTTACAGAGAAGTCTGATAGACTTCATTGCATATCAGCTTGTTCTGCCTTTCCAGTAAAGAATGTGAATTGCTTACACAGTATGCAAAAGGGTGTGGCAGGAGCTCTGCTTTTAGAAGCCCTGAGGCTGGTGAGACTCCGTGCAGGGGCTCCCAGATCTCTTCCGGGAAAGTTTGTGGAAGGGCTGGAAAGGAGACCAGGCTCCCTTTGGGCTTCTGCCTGCCATGTAGCCGTACAGAATGGGCAGGCTGACACTGCAAGCATTTGTAGTGAGCATTTGTAATCATAGAATCACAGAATCACTTTCGTCTTTTTAAACCTTAAGACAATTGAGTCAAACCATTAACCAAATACTGCCAAGCCTACCACAAAACTATGTCTCTAAGCACCATGTCTGCATGTCTTATAAACACTTCCAGGGATGGTGACTCTACCACATCCCTGGGCAGTCTCTGCCAGTGC
This sequence comes from Muscicapa striata striata, assembly GCA_030060385.1. NCBI lineage: Eukaryota > Metazoa > Chordata > Aves > Passeriformes > Muscicapidae > Muscicapa > Muscicapa striata. The sequence continues at coordinate 26,973 of JAREIS010000304.1, read as the reverse complement.
TTGACCACTCTCTCTGTGAAAGTTTTTTTCCTAATATCCAATCTAAACTTCCCTTGATGCAACTTGAGGCCACCTTCTCTTTTCTTATCACTTGTTACCTGGGAAAAGAGGCTGACCCCCACCTAACTCCAGCCTCAATTCAGACAGTTGTAGAGAGTGATAGTCCCCTCTGAACCTCCTTTTTCTCCAGGCTAAGCAACTTGAGCTTCCTCAGTTGGCTCTGTTAAGACTTACATTCTAGAGCCTTCCCCAGCCCTGCTCTGCACACGCTCCAGCACCTCAATGTCCTTCTTGAAGTGAGAGGCCCAAAGCTGAACACAGGATTTGAGGAGTGACTTCATCAATGCTGAGTACATGGGGACAATCACTGCCTTGGTCCTGTTGGTCACACTATTCCTGATACAGGCCAGGATGCCATTGGCCTTCTCGGCCACCTGAGCATATGCTGGATCATATTCAGCTGCCTGTTGACCAGCACCTCCAGATCCTTTTCTGCTGGGTGGCTTTCCAGCCACTCTGACCCCAGCATTTAGTGCTGCGTAGGATTGTCGTAACCCAAGTGCAGTACACCGTGCTTCATTTTGTTGAGTATCACACAGCTGGCTTCAGATCATGGATCCATCCAATCCAAATCCCTCTGTAGAGCCTCCTTACCCTGCAGCAGATCAACACTCCACCCAACTTGGTGTTGTCTGCAAGCTGAGTGTGCACTCGATCCCCTCATCCACATTATTGATGATTTAACCATCTTTGCCTATTTGAGGCAAAAATATCTAGCTGTAGCTTCTTTGCTCAAAGGAAGAATAATGTGAGAGATGAAAGAGGTGAGAGCCATAGCTAATGTGAATACAAAAAAAGGGGACGCTAAGAATGGTCCTTTATGGCTCTTGACAAATGATATGGCTGTACACCAGGGATAAGCAACACACTGTGGTTGCAGGGCTGAGAAGCTCAAGTAGGAGAGGAAGACTGAGATCACAGGATAACACTTCTAAAAAAAAATATTCTGAGATTACTGATAAAATGGTACACGTCTTCAAGAGTTTTGGACTGCTGTTCAAAATTAAAATTTTATCCAATCTTCTCTTCTTCCTGTTTCCTATAGCAAAATGTCCATCCAAGCAAAACACAAATCAAGAACTACACACACCTGGCAAATGTTGGCCATCTACATGGTCTTAGCTGCCAACCTCTCCGAACAGCAAGCACTGAAGCAGGCTTCTCCTTCATGCTGTGCCAGTCAGCTTTGCAACTGCTCCTCCATGGGCTTCGACTTCATTCCCCCTGGGCTCACGGCCAAGATCACGGTGTTAAACCTGGCCCACAACAGGATAAAGCGCATCCAATCCCAGGACCTGCAGCAGGCTGTGAACCTGAGAGCCCTGCTGCTGCAGTCCAACAAAATCAGCTCCATAGATGAGGACTCATTTCAGTCCCTGGCAAAACTGGAACTCTTGGACTTATCAAATAACAGCTTGGCTCACTTGTCCCCTCTGTGGTTTGGGCACCTTTTTCCACTCCAGCACCTCCATCTTCAAGGCAATTCCTACAGAGACCTGGGGCAGAGCTCTCCCTTTTCTAGCCTGAGGAACCTGAGCTCTCTCCACCTGGGCAACCCGTGGTTCTCTGTGATAAGGCAAGGGAACTTTGAGGGCATTGAGCACCTGCACAAGTTGTGGATTGATGGTAGCAATCTCAGTCAGTATGAGCAGGGAAGCTTGAAATCAATTAAGGAGATAAATCACATGATCATGAACATAAGAGATGGTAATATATTCTCAGAAATTGTTAGGGACCTTCTGCACTCTGTCTCTTGGCTGGAAGTGACAGGAATCAAATTACCAGTTTTAAAAAAAAGATTGCTGCAAAATTCAACACATCCTTTTAGGATACAAAAACTTACATTTAAGGAAGATTTCTTCACAGATGAAACTATTAGCCAAGCAATAGTGTCACTGAAGGAAATCACATCTTTAAAAGAGTTAGAGGCAATCAATTGTGTGCTTGCAGGGAAGGGAATATGGAACACTAAAGAAATTGCAAGGAGTGGGCAAAGTTTTGTTGAAACAATAACAATAAAAAAGATAATGATTCAGAATTTTCATTTGTTTTTTGATCTGGAAGGTATGGAATCACAAATAAACCAATTAAAAAGACTCACTATTGCAAGCTCTAATGTTTTCATGGTACCATGCAACCTTGCAAGACATTTTTCATCACTTCATTATCTGGACTTTCATGATAATTTGCTCGTAAATTACCGTTTAAATGAGACAATCTGTAAAGGTTCCTGGCCTTCATTGCAAACTTTAAATCTAAGTCAGAATTCTCTAAAATCTCTGGAACTGACTGCAAAGTATACATCTCGTCTACCCAAACTAAATAATCTTGACATTAGCCAAAATAATTTTGGCGAGATTCCCAATGTGTGTGAATGGCCAGAAAATCTGAAATATTTAAACCTGTCCAGCACTCAAATTCCTAAAGTAACCACCTGCATTCCTCAAACGCTGGAAGTTTTGGATGTTAGTGCAAACAGCCTGCAGGAGTTTGGACTGCAGCTCCCATTTCTGAAAGAGCTGTACCTCACAAGAAACCAGCTGAAGACCCTGCCAGGTGCCGCACCCATTCCAAACTTAGTAGCCTTGTCTGTCCGAAGAAACAAGCTGAACAGTTTCTCCAAGGAGGCGTTTGAGTCCTTCAGGAGAATGGAGCTTCTGGATGCTAGTGAAAACAACTTCATCTGCTCCTGTGAGTTCCTCTCCTTCATCCATCACGAGGCCGGGATAGCCCAGGTGCTGGTGGGGTGGCCGGACAAGTACGTGTGTGACTCTCCACTGGCGGTGAGAGGGGCGCAGGTTGGCACTGTGCACCTCTCTGTGATGGAGTGCCACAGGTCCCTGGTGGTGTCGTTGATCTGTGTCCTGGTGTTCCTGCTCATCCTGCTGCTGGTGGCCGTTGGCTACAAGTACCACATGGTCTGGTACCTGCGGATGACGTGGGCATGGCTGCAAGCCAAGCGGAAGCCCAAGCGAGCCCCGCCAAAGGATGTCTGCTACGACGCTTTTGTCTCCTACAGCGAGAATGACTCTGAGTGGGTGGAAAACACTATGGTGAGGGAGCTGGAGCAGGCCTGCCCTCCCTTCCGACTCTGCCTGCACAAGCGGGACTTTGTGCCTGGGAAGTGGATTGTGGACAATATCATTGATTCCATTGAGAAGAGCCACAAAACGCTCTTTGTGCTGTCCGAGCACTTTGTGCGGAGCGAGTGGTGCAAATACGAGCTAGATTTCTCACATTTCCGCCTCTTTGATGAGAACAATGATGCAGCAATTCTTGTCCTCCTGGAGCCCATCCAGAGCAATGCGATTCCCAAGAGGTTCTGCAAGCTGCGGAAGATCATGAACACGAAGACCTACCTGGAGTGGCCTGCTGGTGAAGAGCAGCAGCAGATGTTTTGGGAAAACTTGAAAGGAGCCTTGAAGTCATAGATGTCAGAAGTCCCTATTTCAACATATCTCCACAAAGGCTGTTTCTTACTGCTAAGAATATTTTCTTTCTTATTTTTCTTCGTAACTGCAACTGGCTTTGTTGTGTATAGAGATAACTGTCATTTTACCAACTGGAAAAGACCTGCTTTAGGCTTTCCAGTGATTTGATATTCTGGTCTTTAAAAGTCCCTCCCAATAACTATGGTATTTGGAAATTGTGTTGGACTTGATATAATTTTCTGAATACATTTTGCTGGTGTGTGGTATTTCTGTACTTCTTACTTCTGTTACCACTTTCCCCAACTAGTTTCTACCAATGCAATTTTGCAAATGAAATTAAAAGCCATGGACTTCAATCAATATTCCCCTGTGTCCATTTCTTCCTGGTAGTGCTTGTTTTTCTCATAATAATCACCATAATGATCACTTTCTATCTACCCGCAGAAACAGCTGAAGCCTTCTATTTTTTTGAGTGTGAGACTAATGTGTGAGCTAGATAATGTTGCAGACTGGCTCATTTCTTAGTTTTGCCCTTCTACTTTGCAGAACATATTTATGTCATCACTGGGCCATGCAACTCTTACAGCTCTACTTACCTTCCTTTGCAGTCAGTGAAGAAAATCCCAGGGATAAGAGGCAGTTAATCTCTCTGCTTCAGTGTGTGGTATCTCCTAGAATTACCGTATTGCTCTTCACTGATTACAAAGGGAGTCGAGACAAGCAGATAGATAGAGATGTTTCTATTAAGGTCGTTAGTGCTTGGATTTCTTGTGTTTTAGAGGTTCTTATAGGAACCTGAAATTGTGTCTGAGAGGATTAAGTTATGTGTTCTTTCTCTAACTCAACGTTTTCATGTTCCCCTTTGCTTGTTTTGCTGGAGTTTAATTACAGGAGAATCTAGATCTTGATTAAATTTTAGCCATGCAATTATTTTGTGTTGAAATACTAAAGCCTTGGCATATGGGCTGAGTATTTGAAAAATAGGAAAATTTCTGTATATTGTCTGTTGCTATATTTATACATCTTTATGTGTATATATATGTGTGTATGTGCTTTTATAAATGTGTGTCTAGTCACACTCCTGTGTATGTGTACATGTGTCTACATGACATAATTTCTGTAGGTTCAGTCTGCAAATACCACTTTCAGTTCCGTTTTCCTGTTACAGTGTTATCTCCAGGGCTAGTCCAAAGTCTGCTACAAAGCAATTTTTCTGTTAACTGTCTTGGAGAAATATAGCTCATGGTTTAATCAAGGCTGAACTCCAGGTAGGTGATGAGTGATTCATCTGAGAGCAAACACTGAGTCCTGATAAAACAATTTAGGAGAAATATGTGCCTAGAGGTAAGAAGGGAAATAAATCTTGCCAGTCATTACAAAGAGAGGGTCAAAGAAAGATGTTGGAGAAGCCTTAGTTTTCACACAGTGCACTCTTACCATAGACTTTTGTGTGTCAGTACATTTAAAAGGACTGATAGTGTTACTCTCTTACACCAATCAGATCACTCAGGTGGGAATTCCCCTGCTTATACTGTCAAGGCTGAGAAGTGAAGGGGAAATGAAACAGCAGCACAAGAGGAAGCTGGGCAGAGAATGATCAGCAAGAGAGAGACAAAACACAACACAGGTTAACTGGCCTGCAGGCACTGGAGCTGCAGGTGACATTTCTGGGAATTTTTTCAGCACAGAGGTGAGTTTTCAGGTAGGTGAGGGCTGGAGATGCAGGGAAAGACAGTGGAGCCGCAATATCAGAAGCAAGAAGCAAACAGGGAGCCCTGGGAAGAGGCAACCTAATCTCTGCCACCAATCCTCCTCTGCACAGGAGATTCAGGGTGATCAAGGTTGCTGAGCAAGAGTGTGGGGTGGGAAGGGATTTCTGGCTGCCAGCAGAAGTAGAGCAGGAAGATGCAATCACAGGCATCTGGCAGAGATGCATAGCAGGCAGGCAGCAAAGGAAGGTTCTCCTGGAGAGCTGTAATGTTGATAAGACCAATGTCCCCTGGTAAATGGGAGAGGAAAGCAGTAAATGAAAAAGAGACAAATTGGGTCAGACTGTGCCATTTCTGCTCAGTTTCCTCATGGGAGAGTGCCTTGTATGTGCTTTGTCCTCTTCATGAGTTGTCTCACCTGAGTGTTGATCCCTGTCACATTGGAGCTGGTCTAAAAGCTGTAACCTAAAACTCAGCCAGCCTGGAGGTGGGCAGGGAACTGGGTGAGTGATGATAGGATGGATTTGAACAAATACAGAGAATCCCAGCCAATCCATTGAACCCTAAATGCAGATGTATCTTTGGCCAAGGAAATGAGTGACTAGGACAGTCACATGTCACCCAGGAAATCCAAACCCTCTATTTAAGGAAGGTCCAGAACAATAAAGGAGCTTTTGTCACATAGATCACAAAGGGTCATGGTGTTTGTCTCCAGCCAGGTCCTCAGACAACACCATAGATAGTGACTGCCCAGGGAAGTGGGACTGAAGGTGGAGTGCCTTGGTTTCAGGGATTCAGCCAGGAAAGAGCTCACTGAACAGTGGCCTCAGGACATCAGCTGCCTCCTCACCTAACTCTGACCCACTGTGCATCCTCTGTGTTGGCAACAAGCAGAGGCATGGCCATGTGTGGCTGTGTATATGTGCTTTTAGGGTGGTGCTGGGGGGTGAGAACTAGAACATGAGTAACCCACATACTGCCAGGTAGAGAGCAGCAGCTTTCCCCAGTCTGCTTGTGGTTTGACCTCTTCACCGACCAGTGGCTCTCCCTCTGCAGGCTCCACTGCTCAAATTTACCAGCCCACATTTAGTTGGGTAGTACTCCCCAAGCTAGAAGCAATTTGCACACTATTGGCATGCTTAATTTTAGGCATTACACCAGCCTTCCCCATTTGTGAGCATTTATTTAGAACCTCATTCTGTTGTCAGTCATAGTTTTGTATAAGAATATGTGCATATTTCTTCAAATACTTCTATTCATGTGGGCCAGGGAAAATAATCTTGAGCATGTCTGATGGCTTGGACCCTTTTTCCATAACTCAGAAACATTTTGAATGCCTGCTTCATCACAGCACCTTTTGGTATAAGGGCATCTGTGCAAGTTCATGTATTTTTAGTTGCATTTCAGTTTAATTTTCCTACTGTGGCTTTTTAGTTCCCTGCACAAAAGGGAGAAGTGATTTCTTGATAGGGCTATGATATCGTGGACTGAGGCTATATGTCTGAGTGGGTGTGGATAGGCCTGAAATGACCTTGTAAGTCAAGGTCTCAAGCAGAATCATTAGACAGGAATTGGAAGGGGAAGAAAATGGCTGAAAGTGAGTGAGGCTGTGAATGGGATTCCTCTAAGTGTCTGTTCAGATTACAAATGAGCAAAAAACTGAAGCATCCTGAAGCATCCTGAATCACCAAACGCAGCTCAGTCCTGCAGTCCCTGGGTGGTTTCAGGCTGATATGGTGGAGAGCCATTAGACTCTGCTGTTTTTTCCTGTGCAGTACCTGCCCAGTTCCCTTGTGTGCTGCCAATTTTCCACCTATAAATAACCTGCCTATGGACAGTTTTTGATTGATCAGGTTACCTGGTTGTTTCATTTTCTAAAAGTAAGTATTTTGATGACAACTTTAAAAATACCACCTAAATCTGTTGCTAGTGAACTCACACTACTCCTAGATTTACTTCTTTAGCCTACACCACTGCATTATCCAGTTACTCTTGGGAGACCAAAAAGCCCTGCAAAAGAGCCTCGTCTGGACAGCAGATGAGTCTAACCACAGACCACAATTTTTTGTTTGGCATTCACTTGGACAAATATCTAGGTATCTAAACTGTGATACCCCGTTTTAAGGCAATGGGATAATTTCTCCTGGAGTCATCCCATCTTAATCTGGGTGTTTAAGGCACACTATATTAATTGCTCCTAAAAGATGTTCTTTCTCTCCATTGACTTTGGAGGGCATGGTGTATGACCAATGCAGCTGTGGGCATCTAAAGACAGGGAAGAGAACCTTCTCCTTCAAGATCCAAAGCTCTACATCAGAGACAGACAGACATGAAAGTAACACAGGGGATCAAAATGCTTATAGTCCTGCAGGGGGGAAGGGATGGAATGAGTGAAAAAAATTATCCATAACTTTTCCTCCCCTCTCCATGTACCCAAATCATCTCCGTCAATTCTGGATAATCTTAAGCAGTATGACTAAAAATAATGCAACTGGAAGTGTGGGACTTCTCTATATTAACTTGTATACGTGGGTCAGCTGCTGTAAAACAAATCAGAATATGAATTAAGACTAAAGTAGTTCTTCTGCAAAGAGTCTCAGGTGGATGACTGAGGGAGGAAACAATTCTCAAGGAGCCAATCTAACCTGATTAACCTGCGAGAGATCCCACAATGATTTTGTGAACTCACTGATTGGCCTCTGGGGATTGTTCACTCTCTCCACCCTCAGTAAGATACCTACTGAGGTAGGTGGGTTTTGTGGCATGCTGGGGAAAGTTACATTTTAAATATTCTCTTTGACCAATATGCAATAAAGGTTTTAAAGGGAAAAGACCTCTCTTAGGCTTCAAAAATTGCTTTTCCAGCTCCTCAGAAGAATAGAGGAGATAAAGGCCTCCTGTTGGAGGACAAGCTGGATATTGCAGGAAGCTCTGCAACAGAAAAAAACCATGACAAATCATCATTATGAAAACTGTGAAAGTGGAGTGACATAGGATTCACATCTATGTAGATTCTCTTGAATCATTTCAGTCCAGAAGACCAGAAACAGACTGTGAGGCTGGAAAAAGCTCTCTAGTCCTGTCGGCTGATCTGATCTGAGCACCTGGCTCTTCCTTCTGGCTTGGCCTGATCTCCTCTCTGCCACAGGTTCCCAAAACAGAAAAAGGCACTGGCAGAGAAGAAAGATGTGGCAGTAAAAAGGAAGAGCTGAGGCAGTAGGCAACAATGATCAAGCTTAAATTTCATTAGCAAGTATCAGACTGATGGCAGCATGAGAATCATCCAGGCAAGTGTTTGTTTCTCTGCTTACAGAACATTTACAATCAGAGTAGGAAAAGGCAGATAAAATGAAGAATGGACTGAAACAAATGCATTCCTTTTCTCCCTATTGTCAGAATAGAGATAAGACATATGCTTGAAGTAAATATTAAACCTGAATGTTACTATCTACTGTAAGATGCTGAGTTTTCTTGATGTAACCAGGATTTGAAACACATACAGGAGACTCCCTGTGGTAAAAAATGAATATAAAAAATAATATTAATAGATTCAGAATAAAAAGACCTGAGGTGAGATTGAAATATGAAGGCTACTTCCTAAACAAGAGGAGGATCAGAGTAGTAGCTAATATGCTTCAACTCTGAACTGTGTTAAAAACAAATATTTCAACAGTGCCTTCAACAAGACAGAACAGTAAGACTTACATTTTAGATTTATCAAAAATACACTTTCTCCTAAACAAGCTGTGCATCTTATATTTTCTCTGACTGTATTTCATGTTTTAGGCATTATAATGACTATGCCCACCTGGCAAATGTTGGCCATCTACATGGTCTTAGCTGCCAACCTCTCCGAACAGCAAGCACTGAAGCAGGCTTCTCCTTCATGCTGTGCCAGTCAGCTTTGCAACTGCTCCTCCATGGGCTTCGACTTCATTCCCCCTGGGCTCACGGCCAAGATCACGGTGTTAAACCTGGCCCACAACAGGATAAAGCACATCCAATCCCAGGACCTGCAGCAGGCTGTGAACCTGAGAGCCCTGCTGCTGCAGTCCAACAAAATCAGCTCCATAGATGAGGACTCATTTCAGTCCCTGGCAAAACTGGAACTCTTGGACTTATCAAATAACAGCTTGGCTCACTTGTCCCCTCTGTGGTTTGGGCACCTTTTTCCACTCCAGCACCTCCATCTTCAAGGCAATTCCTACAGAGACCTGGGGCAGAGCTCTCCCTTTTCTAGCCTGAGGAACCTGAGCTCTCTCCACCTGGGCAACCCGTGGTTCTCTGTGATAAGGCAAGGGAACTTTGAGGGCATTGAGCACCTGCACAAGTTGTGGATTGATGGTAGCAATCTCAGTCAGTATGAGCAGGGAAGCTTGAAATCAATTAAGGAGATAAACCACATGATCATAAACATAAGAAATATTAATGTATTCTCAGAAATTGTTAGGGACCTTCTGCATTCTGTCTCTTGGCTGGAAGTGAGAAGAATAGCATTCAGTACCAATGCAGAAATGCAAGTATTGAGAGTCATGTCTTCTTCTTTTGCAAAGAAAATTTCTTTGAGAAAGACCTTACTAACAGATGCTACCGTGCCTGAGATTGCCAGCATCTTAGAAGACATGCCAAAATTAGTGGAGCTAGAGCTGGTAGATTGTAGACTCTTGGGAACTGGAAAATGGAAAATGCAAATTCAAGCAAAGCAATCAAAGACACTTAGAGTTTTCACAATAAAGAAATTATCTATAGAAGAATTTTACTTGTTTACAGACCTTCAGGCTGTGGAAGGTCTACTATCTCTTTTTACGAGACTCACAGTTCAAAACACCAAGGTTTTTTTGATACCATGCAGAATTTCCCAAAATCTTCGGTCATTAGAATATCTTGACCTTAGAGCAAATTTGCTTGGAGACCTGAGTTTAGAACATTCAGCCTGTCAGGGTGGTTTGCCATCTCTACAAACTCTAAATTTAAGTCAGAATTCACTGAGTGACTTAGGAATGACAAGTAGAAGTTTGTCACATCTACAAAACCTAATTGTTTTAGACATTAGCCAAAATAATTTTGGCGAGATTCCCAATGTGTGTGAATGGCCAGAAAATCTGAAATATTTAAACCTGTCCAGCACTCAAATTCCTAAAGTAACCACCTGCATTCCTCAAACGCTGGAAGTTTTGGATGTTAGTGCAAACAGCCTGCAGGAGTTTGGACTGCAGCTCCCATTTCTGAAAGAGCTGTACCTCACAAGAAACCAGCTGAAGACCCTGCCAGGTGCCGCACCCATTCCAAACTTAGTAGCCTTGTCTGTCCGAAGAAACAAGCTGAACAGTTTCTCCAAGGAGGCGTTTGAGTCCTTCAGGAGAATGGAGCTTCTGGATGCTAGTGAAAACAACTTCATCTGCTCCTGTGAGTTCCTCTCCTTCATCCATCACGAGGCCGGGATAGCCCAGGTGCTGGTGGGGTGGCCGGACAAGTACGTGTGTGACTCTCCACTGGCGGTGAGAGGGGCGCAGGTTGGCACTGTGCACCTCTCTGTGATGGAGTGCCACAGGTCCCTGGTGGTGTCGTTGATCTGTGTCCTGGTGTTCCTGCTCATCCTGCTGCTGGTGGCCGTTGGCTACAAGTACCACATGGTCTGGTACCTGCAGATGACATGGGCATGGCTGCAAGCCAAGCGGAAGCCCAAGCAAGCCCCGCCAAAGGATGTCTGCTACGATGCTTTTGTCTCCTACAGCGAGAATGACTCTGAGTGGGTGGAAAACACTATGGTGAGGGAGCTGGAGCAGGCCTGCCCTCCCTTCCGACTCTGCCTGCACAAGCGGGACTTTGTGCCTGGGAAGTGGATTGTGGACAATATCATTGATTCCATTGAGAAGAGCCACAAAACGCTCTTTGTGCTGTCCGAGCACTTTGTGCGGAGCGAGTGGTGCAAATACGAGCTAGATTTCTCACATTTCCGCCTCTTTGATGAGAACAATGATGCAGCAATTCTTGTCCTCCTGGAGCCCATCCAGAGCAATTCGATTCCCAAGAGGTTCTGCAAGCTGCGGAAGATCATGAACACGAAGACCTACCTGGAGTGGCCTGCTGGTGAAGAGCAGCAGCAGATGTTTTGGGAAAACTTGAAAATAGCACTAAGATCCTAGACAGGGACATCAAGGAATAAATACGTGGTGAATCTCCTCTGGATTTTTTTCACTTGTCTCTTTGTCCCATCACTTATCTGCATCTCAGTAACAGAGAGCTGGGCTACTACAAATTTTAACAGTTGCTATAATTACTTTTTGTGCTTTTGTTTGGAATAGTTGTACAGCTTTGGGCTGCAATATAGTTAATTTCCTTCATAGCTGCTTCTGTGGTGCTGTGGTTTTTATTTGTGCCCAAAACAGTCTCCATAGCACAGGGGCTTTTTAGCCATTGCTCAACAGCGCTAGCACAGCATCGAGGTATTTTCTGTTTCTCACGCTGTCCTGCCAGTGTGCAGGCAGGGGTTGCATCATAATTTGGGAGGGGACACAGCTAGGACAGCTGATTCCAGCTGACCAAAAGGATGTCCCACACATAGTGTCATGAACCATGTAAGCACAATCAGCACTAAAAGTGCACTAAAAGGAAAGAAAGAACAAAGGAGGTTGTTACCATATTTGCCTTCCCAAGTGAAAGTTTGGTGTCATTTAATGGCAATGGCTAAACATTTGCCTGTTGGTGGGAAGCGGTGAATTAATTCCTTCTTCTGCTTTTCTTGTGAGCACATCTTTTACTTTATCTGTTCAACTGCCTCAATATGAACTCCCAAGTTTTCTCACTTTTATCCTTCAGATTTTCTCCCCTGTTCCACTGCAGGGAAGTGAGAGAATGGATTGTGGTGCTGAGCTGCTTTCTGAGGTTAAACAACAATAGTTATCTACACATTTTAATCAGCAGTATGAGCAAAAGGTGTTTCATTTAAATATTTAATGATTAAAAGTTGTTTAGATATACAGCTATGTAGTTTATATCTCTTATCTTTGCAAAAGTTTCAGGAAGAATCTGCTTAGCCAAGGATTTTTCTGCATTCTTTTTATAAACCACTTGTCATCAAATACTATAAAAGTCCTAGCTCTAGAATTTTGTCCTAGCTCTCCTAGTCAGTGGATCTAAGGACTGATTCTCTGTATTTCATTGTCACAGAAAGTTAAATGCCCAGATCTCCTGAAAATTGTAGCTGCAAGGCTTAGTGTACAAATATGCTTTCTCACTGCAGTTCTGTCTGTTGTAGCTTTTAGGTTCTATAATTTCCTTTATGAAACACATACATGGAGGATGATTTCTGCCTAATTTCATTGTACTGTATGTGGCAATAGATGCTTCAGAGTAGGGTTCAAATACTCTTCTGACTTGCATAAGTGGAGTTTAAGCTTCTCTCAGCTAATGTTGGAAACACAAATATATAGTCCTTGAATCCAATGCCACATGCCTCTCTTTTTTTTCAGCAACCTAAACATAGGCATGAAAGGAGTGTTTCCTACCTTTTGCTCTCTCTGTGAATATAACCCTCAAAACTAGAGTGGGTGGAGAACATCCCACATAGGACATTGTGTTTGCTGTAGGTTGAGTCATGTTTTCCTGAGAAGGTTACTGGGTGTCTTTGTGTGAAAGCCAAGTGTCTGCTAGGGAAGGCAGGACCCTCCCTTGGATTGGAGAATGCAAACCCCATCCCTCCAAATTATCTTAATTTCGCAATTAAGGGGCTCTCAGGCAAAGCAAGGCAAACAAAAACAACAACAACAATGGAATTAATAACAAACAGAACTAGGGACCCCATGACAGCTTTTTCAGCTGAGACGGGAAAGGAGGGAGGAGAAGCTTTGTCTCACAAAGCCCTGGGGCAGTCAATCCCGGTGCCCCTGCAGGACTCTGAAGAGCACTGAGCTGGAACGGCAGGAATGAGATAGCTAAAGATCCCAGGCTGGTGGATGAGGTGTGTCAGAAACTTCGCGGCAGTAGCTGGAACTGCTGGGTGTCCCATCAGGACAGGGCAGTGCGGGGCTACAGCGCAGAGAGACCCAGAGCGGTGCCGAAGGAGCGGCGGGGCTGGGGCAGCGATGGCCGGGGCCGAGCAGGGCTGGGAGAGGGGGGCTCAGGATTCCTGGGTACCCGAGCAGATGGAGTTAGGTCGCTAGTTACCCCCCACCCTCCTTTTACCTGGGCTCAGACAACCCTTTGTCAAGTACCCGTAAGTACCATCAATCAGCGTTTCCCAGGAACTCATGGGAAAAATTCTATGGGTAAGAAGGAACAAAAGAAAAAGAACCTAACCTCCCACTCTGAGACAAGGGTCCTGAAAAATTGAACAAATGGAAGACTGGCACCAGACTCATACTTCAGAGCTGATGTAAAAAGAAAGGGATGTCTTTTTGATATTTTCCTTCCAGCCACAGAAAATTTTGGATGAACCCTAATAGCTTGATTCTGATAGGCCAGAAGGACTATGAACTTCTGGATCAGTTCAAGGATTAGGTGCAACTTAGGACATTTCCAGGCACATACAGAAGCATGTGAGATGTTACATAGTGATTCATGTCATTATGAAAAGACACCATGGGATCAATATAAACAAAAATACTGAATCCAAAGTAAAGCATGGACACGAGACACAGGAAAAATCTAATTATTTCATTACATTTGTTTAAATCACTTTGTTGTAAAATGTTGATTTTTTGTTTTTATTTATTTTTTATTATTTTGTCACTATAATAATGAATTGTATCCCCTTTTATGTATAAGGAAAATGCGAGCTTGTTTGGACATGAGCAGGCTTGTCCCTGCTGTTACCTGCTTGCTAGGAGTGTAACCTGAAAATATGTTCAAGCCTTGTCCAGACCTGGTACAGGCTTGTGGCCACTGCTGCTTGAGTCCTAGCCAACATGTTCGGGCTTTCTAGGACTTGTACGTGAGCACAGTGGGCATGTCACAGCCCACCAAGAAACTGCCTATAAAAGGGGCAGTGACCAAAGGTGAGACGGACGTGTTGGTAGAGCGCAGACTCCCCGTGTCCCCAGCGCTGCTTGCCTGTTCCTTATCAATGAACTAATAAATTGCCTTATTGATTGATATAACCAATTTTGGTGATATTTATAACAAGCAGGTCTTAAAAGCTTTCAAATGGAAACACCTACAACATTTGGCTGTAACTGTGATGAGACCTTGTCCAAGTCAGTGTTTTTGTTGCTGTTTTGGTCTTGGGCATCTAATGTGGTACAAAAAAACTGTTCAAACACCTCAGTGTGACTGAGTTGATCACATTGGAAGTTTCCTCTCACAGCTGGTTAGTTGCTGTGTTACTGCTTTCAGCAAGTCCTCTGCACAACCAAAGTGTCAGCAAAAGCAAAGTATCCCTGTTCTTTGCTAGCCATTAAGAAGGCTGAGGACACACCAGCTTCCATTACACCTACAAGCAGGCAACTTTGACAGCCCAATGAAAATTAACATCTTATTTACATGCATTTTTGCATTTATGAATGCAGGCATAACACATATTAAGAATTATTAACTTTGTTGCTTCATCTAAGCAAAAAGCCTTCTTTCTGTGTATTCAAGATTCGCTTTCTTTCATTTACTTTGGGTTTTTAAGCACATAATTTCCTATTTTTAGCATCTAAACATTATTTTCACCCATAGATGGCTTTATGCAATATCTGCTTTATTCTTATACATATTAAAGTATAAGTTAAGTAAGTGTATCTCTGATTTCTAATAATAGTGTAGGGATTCTTAAAATAGTGATCATGTTTAATCTGAATTCAGAAGCTACTTCTGCAATCTATTTCCTCATTCTAGGAAATCTATTTTGTTTCTAGCACAAGCTTCCTATTAAAACCATCAATTTCTTTTAATTCTTACTTTGAGAAAATAAAATATATTTTCAAAGCCCTACTGTAGTGTAAAAAGAGGTAAAATTGTTTCTAGCATACCAGAAACTAATTGCTATTTTCTCTAGTCTTTTAAAATTAAATACAGAATAAGCATATTATTGTAGACAGGTAAATGTCCAACACTTTGAATTCTCACCAATAATCTGCATCCTATTCTAGAACCAGTGAGTAAGTAGTGCCTTGGCTGATGCCTGTAACAACTACCTACTAAACCACCAGGCAGCAGAGGCAGTCCAGAAGCTGTCCATAAAATATTTGGGTGTTCCCACACAATCTGTTCATAAGGAAACAGGAGAGAAAATGCAACAATCAGTAAATCTTGGTATTTTTCTTAGTCAGAATCAAAGATACAGTATTGGGTTAAATTTTTGAAATATATATATATATATATATATATTTTTAGTGCTCATTATTTACTTCATTTATGGCCGTAATTTACTTTTTTTTTTTTTAATAGAGGTGAGGTTAAAATTAAGTATCCTATGGTTAAAATAGGCTCCAAGAAAGTAAGCCAAACTTTGCTTTCACTCAAATAGTTTTCTACAGACACAGCAGCAGATCTTCAACTATTTTTTTACCCGGTAAAGGAAAAATCTTGTTTACTAACACTGAAAGGGAAAACACAGCTTGCTCTGAAAGTGCAGTACTTTCTTTTTTTTTTTTAGATTTTGTTAGAGAACAAAATCCACTGCCTGATCTTTATAAAATAGTGATTTATATTCTTTTAAAGTGTTCCTCTCATTATAAAAATTAATTCTGGATGTCTTGAAATCAAGAAGTGTTGGAGCTAAGACAGAGAGTACCGTGGATTTAATTAGCGTAAGCAGTTTGATAACCAAGACGTCTTGGCAAGAACAAACAGAGCAAGAAAATTGGATCAAGACTGGCGACAGAGAAGAAGATTGAATCAAGTAGAAATTTTGCAAAATGTGTAAGTTTGTCTGTGTGATGTTTAACCCAATCAATATAGTAAAAAATTACTAGCCTTCCTAAAATGGTATATAAGCATATGCTTCTATATATAAATTTACTACGAGCTTATATAAGCTTGCAGTAAATTTAGATTCTGATCACCAGTCAGTAGTCCCCATCTCTCTCTCAGTTGTTAATGAGAAGGAAAATATATATATGTACTTTTCCTAGCTTGCTTGGGGTCTCAGAGAAGGTAACGGCAAACAGAACTATCATCTTCCCTAAATATAATTTTTCCTTAATAATAACAGGTTTTCCATTAACTTAATGTGGCCATCTGATCCCTTCACTTGCAGATAAAAACAAGAATTAGTAAGTAATCAGGCTATGGTTTAGAAAATCCAAATGAAAAGCACACTTGTTACAGAGAGCGTATGTGCTGCTTAACAACCCCTTCAAATCATCTTTCTCATCTGGGCAAGTTTGGTTCTTGCCAGCAATCCACCAGCTGTGGATACAGGATTAATGAAACCCAGTATCAGGTGTATTTTTGAAGAATCTTTCAAATGCAAGAAACACCCAGTGTTTACATCTGAAATCCTGGTCAAACCATCAGCAGATAATTTTAATGACTGAATGTGGACAGTGCCTGGTTTTACAACCAGGCAGTTTCAAATTACTTAAAATACTTGGACTATTTGAAGTTATTGTAAAGCTGAATCCAATGTCCTGGACATCCAGACTGCTATTCATATTTTCCAGATTGCAAGAAGCTAGGATACTTTTATGAAGTGCAGAAATTGGTGATTCGTAACATTGTTCCAGCACATATTCAATAGTTTTCATTTTGAGTTTCCGGAATGCAAGATGTGGAGTTGTTTGTATCCCTGGGTTGCTGGCTCCTCTGTCAAGGTCTAGGGTACAGGACATTGGTTGAGAAGGGTTCCACATCTGCCTTAAAACTACCTGGCAAACAGCCCCAGGCACAGCTGGAGGAAATCCTCTGCAATACACAGGAGTGGAGCCTTAATTAGCAGACCTGGCTGGTGGGTCAGCATGCCTGCTCTAATCCTGCCAGGCACACCCACAAAGGCTCTGCACCAAGTACCTGGAAGGTGGATTTAAGCCTGGAACTATAGGATTACGGTCACCCTTGTATCATTTGTCAGCCAGAAATCTACATGGCCTCAACTCGTGTTACAAACTGAAAAATAATTTGTGTTCCTATTTTTACCTCTGCACAATGTTGTTTCTTGGTTTCTTGTTTTTTTCCTTGTATTTTATTGTCATCATTATTTTTTAATACAGCATAAAAGAGGAGAAAACAATAGTTACATAATTACGTGGAAAGGATATCCATGATTACAAGACAGTGGTTAGGTATTTTCAGTGATCCCTTCTTTTTTTTATATGCACAAAGATTTTCTGTCCACAGGCTGCACAGATGTCATTGGACAAATTGCTTGTTTGTATGCCATTGATATTGTAAAACTGTCAAGATCAAATTTACAGGAAGGAAAGAAGAACAACAAATATTTGCTTAGTGTCAAAGATGCATAAACACATTTCAGCTGCCATCAATGATAAGGACAGCATGAAAATGGCTAGAATTGTCTAGGTTTACTAGTACCAGGATGCACAGTTACCAAAGAATAATTAAAATCTTATTGCTGATGCAAGAATTTTAGCGACCATCTGCTTGGTGTTAAGTAACTGGACATAAGGTGATTATGTCAGCATAATTCTCTTACTTGAAAGGGGAAGATGGGAGCTGTAAAAAGGAAAGGACAAGGAGAGTCTTTCACAGACTTCAGGGAAGGAATAAACTTGCCTTCCTATGACCATTAGGAAAATGGTGCAGTTTCTTGCACATAGGGATTTGCCTGTTGGAAACCCCAAATCCCCAAAGGCCTAGCATATGTCAGTGGCTACTGCATTAAGAGTATTGTCCTAATCATAAGATTGATGAGGGAGTTCAATCATTTGTCTGTGGCACAAGAAGAGCACGTCTCGAGGAAATGAGAAGTTAGTTCACTGCCGCAGTATCCAGTAGACCTTATTCTCATGAACCCAGGGGCAAAAGAGATTCAAGAGCCCACGTTTGGGTCCTTGCCAGTGGTATTTGTGCTGGGGACACATTGAAAGGGGGGGTGGTGGCCCATCCCCCATGGAGGCCACATGGAATGCACGTGCTCCCAAGACAAAGGGAGCTGTGTCTTCTCTGGGAGCCTCCCGTGAGGCTGCGGGGACCAATCGGAGACCTGGGTTGGTGATTGACAGCCCAGGAAACCAATTAGAAGGCTGTTTCGCTTTTACGAATCACAGAAAAAATAAGGTTAGTGGGTCTTTTGCCTTTCCGGTCGCGGAAGGGAGCAGGTCTGGGACCCGGCCCTGGCCCCGGCAAGGCCCGGGGTGGACCTGGCCCGGCCCCGGGATGACTCCCGGCCCTGAGAAGGCCCCGGGGTGGACTCGGCTCTGGCCCCGGCGGGCCCCGGCCCTGGCATGGGACGGGTGGGGGCCCGGACCCGGGATGGCCCCGGGGGATGGGGGGGGGCCCAGCGCGGCCCTGGCTCAGCTCGACTCGGCTCGACTCGGCTCGGCTCGGTTCGGCCCGGTTCAGCCCAGCTCGGCCCAGGCTCTGCGTGGCGGCAGAAAGAAGTCCAGACAGCTCATCACTACGTGTGGCTGCGTTTTTTCCAGCATGGCTTCAGCCTGGCTCCTTGCCGTTTTGGATACAAGTTTAACTTTTAGTGCCTGAATGAGACTTTGGATTTCCTGAGCTCCTCAGAACAGAAAGCATGAAGCAAGAAGAATTACAGAAGTCAGTAGAAGGAAGGCCAGAGTTATAGAAGGAGAGATGGAAAAGTCGCCACTGATAAGTAGCTTAAAACCTTTTTTTGTGGGCTTTAGAGGATCGTGACTTTACTTAAAATTCCTTTAAACTGTGGAATATACTTGGGGAGGTTAAAAGTGCCTGAGAAGAAGACCTTTTTTTTTTATTGCCTCGAGAAATGGAGCTCTCTGTCTTTGGGACTGGAATTGGACAGAGACATTTGAGTGAAGAGTGAGATAAAGAGACTTTTTGTGTTCTCAGCACCCTGCCTTTAAAATGACACTCCATGTGTTTTTCAGCAACCCATATACAGCTCTGGAAGGACTGTGAAAATGGGAGGAAAAATCATAAATTGTAGTTTCCGGGTGGATGCAAGTTATGAGGGTGAGACACCCTCTAGGCCTAAACAAAAAGAAGGGGCTTTTCTCTCTTGAGTGAACTGAAATGATTATTTAAGTGAATAACTGACCGAAGTGTTTTTCTGTATGTTGCTGGTATGAGGAAAGGGGGAGGAGGGAATAATCTGGAAATCTCGTTCTGAATTGTTTTTGTGTTGTTAATAAATTTCTTGTACCCTTTTTAAGCTTTAAGCCTGCTTTGTCTTTACTCCTAAATTCGATCCCCAAAAGAAATTAAATAGATTAAAATTGGTAAACCACAGTCACACCGTGACAGTATTGTAGGTACACTGGGTATGTAGGGGTATGTCGGTATATAGGGGGTGATGTACCCTGGCAGATAAAGCAGTAGTGGAAGCCATGTAGGCAGGACAAATCTCCACAAAGTCTCTTCCCATCACTCCCATAGTACAATACATAAAAAAGCAGTGGTGTGGCAAAATCCACAATCACCAGACTTCTCTGTCATAAGACATGAAAGATTACTCACGTTAGTCTATTCTTCACCAAAACACCAGAACTTATTAATGCACCTAGAAATTTTACCTGGGTAGAATTTGGATTTTCTTTATGCTTGTCCAGGATTTCTGCATTCCACTCAGAGCTACTGTGCTGGACTCTGAGCTGCTATCTGACCAGAAATTCCAGGGAGTCCTCAAGAACAAGTAAATCAGCCTCATAATGCATCTAATGTAAGTCCAATACTTCTTGAAGGGTTGCAGATATTGCAGCCTCTGTTCCTTTAATTAGCTCTTCCTTTAAGTCTCAGAACTATTGCTCATACATTGTATACTTAATTAATCTAAAAGTATGTAGCTCTGATGGAAAATTCTTGGCAGAAGCTTAGCAGTCTTGTGTTGCCAATACTGTTCAGCTTTATTCTGTTGAAGTATCTTCTTTAATCTTAGCTAAACTTCCCCACCAGTGTATTTTAAGACACAGGTACAAAATTTGTCAGGTCGTATTTAAAGGCTTTTACTTTTTGTCCTGTAGTGGCAGAAATGACAAGTCCTTTTTAATGTTGAGAAGCTCCAATTTAATGGTATCTTGTAGCCAAGTTTCAGTCTCCCAAGACCTGTTACATCTAACACAGTCTCAGAGAGTTGACTGGAGACAGTGATATTTTTGCAGACTCTATTGGGTTGGGACATTTGGGAGTACTACTTGAGTTTTAGCAAAAATTTTGCTCTGAGGAATTTTGTAGTCAGTGGGCTCTTTCAGCTACAGGAACTTAACATTTCTTTGACTGGCATGCTACACATTATTGAGATTTGGCTGATCTTGTTGCTTCTGCAAAACAAATTATTCTAATTGTTCTTTATAATAAGACTCTAACTAAAGCCCCTTTGTATAACAAAATGTATCAGCTTGGCCTACCTGTAGCAAAACTGAGTAGCTATGAAAGTAGTTCATAACTTGCTCTCAACATTGCTGGCTGTCAAGCATATTGATACTTTAAGTGCTAGGGTGTTTGCTGCTGCAAAACAAAATGAAAATTAGCCCACAGTTTGAAGGAAGCAGTAACTCACTGGAGTTAAAATCCTTGTCAGTGGTCAAAATAGAGATCTCCAAGCAACATTAAAGTGTGATAGATTAGGAAATCATGATCATCAGAAAGAGTCATAATGTAGTTTTTATATGAATGTTCTTATTTATTTTTATCCATTATGTCAAACCTTTTGATGTCTCATCACCTTCAGGTGCATAAATGGAGAATTGAGGATTACTCATAAATTAGGGGATTAAATGAGTGAATACAGCGGCTGTACAATGTTGAAGGGTTTACCCCTTCTCTCTTCACACCACAAACACAAGCTGTAGAATGACTTAATGTCAAACTTCAGGTCAGCTGTGAAATAAAAAAAAACCCAAAAAGCAGGAGGACCTACAGCTCCACAATGCAAAAGGGGTTTCATATGCAGAAGTGGCTGGTGAGGACAGCAGTCTAGACCAATTTCACTGCATGATAGAAAAATCTATCAAATAGAAAATTCTTATTGTTTCCAATCCAAATTTTACCTGAAGTTACCTACCTAAAGAATTAATTAAATCCAAGCATGTTAAACATTTACCCTCAATCCCAATTGCATTTCTGGATCATAAGGAACAATTTGTACACTAACATATGGATAGAAAAAAAAGAAAGACTGCTCAAGACCATGTGTATTTTGCAGAATGGCACAGAATGCTGTATGTGTAGCTTCTATTGAAGTCTTTATATAAATTCAACAAGTTTTACGCTTCTGTATTTCACTCTTACTTAAAGGTGAATAAAAATGCATAATACGGGAAAAATACAGGAAGGAACCCCCATCAAACCCAGTCTGTTTTACTTCAGTCTTCACAAAAAAATTGTAATTGTGAAGAGATTGCTAACATAATTAAGACTAACAGTTCGAAGTGTGAGCAAGGGAAACAAAGGACAGAACAAGACTAGAAGATGTAGAAAATAACTGAGGTAAGTAAGATGTAGCCAAGTCACTATACCATCTGTGCTGGGCACGAAGCCTGAGAGGGGTCAGAGAGGAGGAGCACGAAGCGTGGAAACAGAGGAGGGCTGTTTCCTCTCCGGGAGCTTCCTCTGTGGGCTGTGGGGACCAATCGGAGGACTGATTTGGTAGTTGACAGCCTGAATAACCAATTAAAAAGTCATTTCGCTTTCATAAATTACACTGGTAAAGTTAATTGTCTCTTTTCACTTCCATTGGTAGTGCAGGTAACAACCAGCCGGGCCCCGGCCTGTCCTGGCCTGTCCCAGCCCCCGCCAATGCGGCCTGGCCGGGCAGGGATGGGGGAGCCACCGAGACCCCCTCCCCCTGTTCTCGGCTGGGGGCCCTGGTGGCCGGGGAGGGGGGAGGCTTTTGCGGCGGTCCTAGTCCCTCTCCCCAGTGTAGCCATGGCTCAGCTGGAGCTTCTGCCCCTGTTTCGGAAGCGGCCAGGAGGGGGAGAGGCCCCCAGCTGATCCCGCAGTGTGGGGAAGTGCAGCTGGGCTTTGCTGTTTTCATCCGGCCTCCACGTGACCCATGCGGCCCAAGAAAGCCCTGGCATGTTTTTTCCAACGTAGCCTGGGCCAGCTCCTTTACCTTTTGGATGCAATTTTAACCCTTCTAATGTCTGAATAAGACAGCAGATCTCCTGAGCTCCCCTGAAAGAGAGGAGTAAAGCAAGGAGTATACTGAAGTCAGTGAAATGAAAGCTAAGTTTCCAGATGGGAAGAGATTGAAGAGATGCCACTGATAAGTAGCTGAAAACCTTTTTTTTTTTTTTGGTGGGCTATGGGGGGACTGGACTACACTGAAATTTCTTTAAACTGTGGAAAATACTTGAGGGGGTTAAAGTGCTTGAAGAAAAAGGCCTTTTGCCCTGAGTGAATGGGGCTCTCTGTTTTAGAGACTGGAAAGATGGACAGAGATATTTAATGAAAAAAGAGATGAAGAGAATTTTGTCTTTGAACAGCTTGCCTTTAAAAGTAATACCCCCTGTATGTGGCATAACCCATAACACAGCTCTGGAAAGATTGTGAAGATGGGAAGAAGTCCCACAATTTGCACATTTTTCCCTGGGCGGATGCAGATTGTGAAAGTGAAGAGACCCCCTATGCCTAAATCTAAAAAGGAACTTTTCTCTCCAGAGTGAACTGAAATGATTATTTAAGTGGAAAAACTGACTGTGTTCTCTGTATGTTGTTGTTGAGAAATGTGGAAAGTGAGGGAGGGGGGAGGAGGGAATGATCTGGAAATCTTATTCTGAATTTCTTTTTTTTTTTTCTGTGTTACTAATAAATTCCTTCTATAGTATATAGAAACCTTTTAGGTTTCAGGCCTTTCTTGTCTTTGCTCCTTAATCCTACCTCTAAAAGAAATTGAATATATTAAAATTGGCAAAATCAAATCTAACCAGGACACCATCTATGAAATTTATCTAAACCACTTAAAAAACAACAAAAATGGGACATCCTGTGATGTTCTTCACAAGAGAGGTTGCTCTGAAAGTTACATAATGGTAATAACTGTGAGCATTCCTCACATGGACATAGACATGGTTTTTCACCAGCAAAATGGTGAAATAAAGAGAAAGAACCCATATAAGTAGCAGTGGGACTCTTGGCAAAATTGAGACAGTCATTTCAAAGTAATAATATCCCACATTTCCATCGTGCGTGGTTGGATTTGATTAACAGACTGTCCAACTGTAAAACTTAGACATGTTACTTGTACAGCATCTGACTCAGGAGTGCCTTTGACTCTAGAATGTTAGCCTGCCTTGCACTTTGTAACTAATCAGTAAATCCAATGTAGTAATTGGCAACAACAATGAGATACAACTCCTCAGATCCCTCACATCACATGCTTAGAGTCTAAATTGTCTATTGATAGAATTGTTTTTACTGAAAGAAACTTTAAAGTTTGCTTTAGAGCTCAAATTAGGCATCGTGACCACAAGGCTAAAGCTTTGGGAGTAAGTTTTTGAAATTAGTGAAGGTACTTTGCCCCTTAAGCCTTAGAGCTGCTCTTAGGAACTTTCAGAGGCACATTTGGCTGCACCACTCCTGGGGATGCTTGGGTACATAATCACACTAATGTAGGATTTTCTTAAAACCTCTTTCTTGAGCACAAAGTGCTGTGGCTTAAAGTTTTAAATGCTTTTTCCTAAATGAAATTTCATCAAACTCAATACCTATATTAGCTTGAGCTGCCCACAGTGATGAAATATTCTATTTCTTTTCCAAGGCACATATTTGATACCCACAGAAGAGTTAAAAGCCCTTAATGTCAATTCTCTCTGTAGTCATGTTAATAAAGCATGGATTTGGGATTGTGGAAGCCTGATGATGGCAAAGATAAAGCAAAACTGACTTCAGTGTGTGTTTCTAGAGTTAACTCCTATAAAGTAACAGAAATGTTGCTAAAAATAAAATCCCAGAAAACCCTGAGGGGAGACTGTTTTAAAATTTATGTTTGGTTTGGTGCAGGGGATTCTTTAAAAGCAAACATAAAGCACAATTCACCTAGAGTAAAAGGATACTTCTATGGAAGATGAATTTCTTTCCTTAATCCAAAAAGTAGAATTCTGAAGGAATGTGTGTTATTCCTTGTGAAAATGAAAACAGTTTTGCCACAGATTTCAGCTGTGGGAGGACTCAATTATTCTTCTATAAGAAAAAAGGAGAAACCCTTAAAAGTAACCCCCCCCCAAGCCCTGAAAGCATGGAACTCTTGAACAAACTGGTATTTTGCAATACAAGTTCAAGTAACTTAAGAGCTAGAAATGCTTGTAGAAGGTAACAACACAGCATCATTAGATCACATCTGTGTTAGGCCTTTCTCCACCCTGCAGCCCTGACTGAAGGTGAGCTCAGTCTGCTGTCGTAAAAGTGACTGAGCTCTTTCCATGCCCTGCTGCCCTTCTGACATGCCATATGTCAGTGGCCTCTACAAATCCCTGACTGCAGATTCTGAGGTTTCTCAGCCTTCACAAGAGGCCACTGGAGGTTTTCTGTTTTTCTGTTGCCTGCCTGCCTGGCTGGCTGGCTACCGTCCAATGGGAACTCTCTCTGCTGTTCTTATGTACTGTGGGTTGCTTTTTTTGTTTTCTAGTACAGTAAATTTTGAATTTAAGTGACAAAGCCAAAACTGCAGGAGTATACTTATTCAGTAGATTGTCTACTTTGTAATAAAAAATTGTAATAGAATTTTGTTATCATGTTAGCTGCAAAATCAAATGCTAATCAATTAAAAAATGGTAGCATAACCTTCTTTTGGGTGATGGTGTTGGTACATTTCACTTGGTATATATATTACTTGGAGTAATTGTTTCAATTTTCCTTATTGATTTTTATGTCTTCCAGATTGTTAATTTGGATGCTATTAGCCTCTACATGAAATGTATGAGTATTTCATCATGTAAATGAGAACAAAAAATAGGAATAGAGTCATACAAATTCAAACCCCAGTATTGATTTATTATTAATACTGGAAGGTCACCATCTGGACAATTCCATAAAATAATACATCTGCATTGCTGTTAAATAGGAGGTTTAACATCTGGATCATATTATTCCAAATTTTCCTCATCCACTCATCATAGCAAGAGGAATTTCCTGACAAATTAGATTGCTGCCCAAAGGTAAAATGTTTTTCTCATTACCATACTTTAAAGGAGCTCAAAAAGACCTAGAAGTGAAGTCAGCATCAGCGTCATAGACAACTTTCCATTTTCTAATTATGCAGATTAAATAGGTCATACAAGTACCAACTGAAAAACATCCATCTGTCCTCTGCTTCCCTTACAATGCTGTGAGGAAGTAAGAATGACTATCATCAGGAAATTCAACATGAGAGCATTATCCTACTATCCTTCCCCCTCTTACAGCATAAGGAAAAAACTGCATATATAAAGAAAGTAACTGTGTAATTTTTAGATTTATTGTAAGAGGTTGACCTTACCAGAATTTCTTAACTTTGTAAGACAAGCTAACTGGCTCCCTAAAAATATAGTTTCTTTTGATGTAGGCATATTCTAATACCCCAAAACATATTCATTGAAGAAATAATAAATAAGGTTGTTTGGGGTTTTTAAGGTTTAGTTAATGTGATTATATTTGACAGCACATTGAAAATTGGCAGGAATTTCTATGTTAAGTAAATCAACCAACCTTATTTTTTCAAAATTTGCCTCATTACTTAGGTATAGGAATCAATGCTGTCATGACTATGCTATTTCATTTTTCAGATATATTCCCAAGTAAGTTCTTATTCCATGACTGCCACATGATATTGTCAGTAAAATGGGCAACCACCTATGGTACCAGACACAAGGCTTTTGTGTTTGATCTACCTTTCTATCTGAGATGTTTAAGATAAATATTATGCCAGGGCAGAACAACTTTGTTCCTATATATCATATTTATTTAATTTTCATCAATGGACAGCTTCCAATGGCAAGCTAATTGCATTATAAGAATCAGTTGAGTGCCTGATTGTATTTTCCCAAAGGAAATTCTGATTGAGTCAGAATACTAACAAATTTTTTCCTTCCTTCTCTGTTAGCTATATTAGATTTCTGCCATTATATTGAGAAAAATGGATAGGCTAGGCTTGGACAGGAGAGAATATTTTTTCAAGGATGGTAATTCTCTAACATTCTTGGTTGCCAGTCCACATCCCTGAGTACATAACACAGTTGGCAAGCAGTTACCAGCACCACACTAAGTGCAAAACTGTTGAATAAAATGGAGAAACAAGAATGTTATTTGAACACATATGCAAAACCACTGGAAATCAGGTTTTCACAAGGTGAATTAGCAGAACACAGGCGCCGTGTTTGTTTTTCAAAATCTGAAATAACAAAAATCACAGAAGTAGCTGGGAAATAATAATTTTCTCTAATTTGCTTCCTTTTCATGCGGAAGTTAACCTCAAACTTAGCTACCATCTGGAGGAAAAAACACAGGTATCAGAATGGCTTACATTTTATTTCAGACCAAGACTTAAATAGAAAAAAAACAAAAAACAAATCCAAGTCAAATTCCTCTTCCTCATCTTCTTCTTTTCTGCTTCTTTCCTCTTCTTCTTTCTTCTTCTTTCTTCTTCTTTCCTCTTCTTTCTTCTTCTTTCTTCTTCTTTCCTCTTCTTTCTTCTTCTTTCCTCTTCTTCTTTCTTCTTTCCTCTTCTTTCTTCTTTCCTTCTTCTTTCTTCTTCTTTCTTCTTCTTTCCT